>OZ025208.1:8314538-9538038 GCA_964019055.1 Anthopleura xanthogrammica | reverse complement strand
AATCTACACGACAAGGATTGGATGAACGCATATAGGAATAAGAATCTACACGAGATGGATTGGATGAACGCATATAGGAATAAGAATCTACACGAGAAGGATTGGATGAACGCATATAGGAAAAAGAATCTACACGAGAAGGATTGGATGATCGCATATAGGAATAAGAATCTACACGAGAAGGATTGGATGATCGCATAAAGGAATAAGAATCTACACGAGAAGGATTGGATGAACGCATATAGGAAAAAGAATCTACACGAGAAGGATTGGATGATCGCATATAGGAATAAGAATCTACACGAGAAGGATTGGATGATCGTATAAAGGAATAAGAATCTACACGAGAAGGATTGGATGAACGCATATAGGAATAAGAATCTACACGAGAAGGATTGGATGATCGCATATAGGAATAAGAATCTACACGAGAAGGATTGGATGATCGCATATAGGAATAAGAATCTACACGAGAAGGATTGGATGAACGCATATAGGAATAAGAATCTACGCGAGAAGGATTGGATGAACGGATAGGAATAAGAATGTACATGAGAAGGATTGGATGAACGCATAGGAATAAGAATGTAATTTAATTAATTTAATTTAATTTACAGTTTTATCACGCATTTTGCTACGCCTCAATGCGTTTACAATGTATATAATAATAAAACTACAATAATAACGATAAAATATAATATATATTAATATAACTAGACTAAATTATTAATAATACTAATGATCTAAAAACGGATAAATTAATATGAGGATGATATATGACAATGAAGATAAAAGATAAAAATCAAGTAAGAAATAATATAACATAATGAGATAGTATAGCCTATATATTGTAAGGACGTGATGGATCAATTAAAAGCTTCCTTGAAAAGATATGTTTTAGCTATAGATATGAACTGTTTAACAGTTTCAGCGTTTTTTATTGATTCTGGTAGGTTATTCCAGAGCTTAGGCGCAGCAATGGAAAAAGCTCTATTGCCATATGTGGATGTATTCGACTTAGGAACTATCAATAGCCTCTTAGAGGCAGAGCGTAAAGCGCGCTTAGGTACATAAGAATCTAGTAAGCTACTCAAATATGATGGTGCATAGCCGTTAATTATCTTAAAAGTAATGAGTAAAACCTTGAAAACTATTGTTTGGTTAATAGGCAACCAGTGCAATTGACGTAGAACAGGAGTTATATGATCCCTACGCTTAGCTTTAGTTACTAGTCGGGCAGCTGAGTTTTGCAGGCGCTGTAACTTACTTAATTGCTTCGCAGGTAAGCCGTACAAAACGCTATTACAATAATCTAGTTTGGATGTTACAAAGGCGTGTACTAAGCGTTCCGTGCTCGACTGATCAAGATATTTTCTGATTTTACCAATATTCCTAATTGCTAACGAAGCAGTGTGACATAGATTGTTCACATGACTAGACATAGGAATAAGAATCTACACGAGAAAGATTGGATGAACGCATAGGAATAAGAATCTACACGAGATGCATGGAATGAAAGATTGGATGATTGGATAGGAATAAGAATGTCCGCAAGATCAAACCCGGCAGTCGTCGATTCATGATCAAATTGTCCGAGTGCCACGAAGAGAGTCGTTCGTATTCTATACCGAGAAAAGATAAAGAGTGCAAGCCAATAAACCGACGAGAGAATTATCACTGCCAGATTAAATTCACTGATTTATACAAAGTTGACAGTGGTAGCCTGCAACAAATGATGGGGAGAATGAGGTTAAAGAGAACTTTTGCCAACAGCTTCAGAAAGAAATTGATCGCAAGCCATCTCAGTTATGATATGCTTATCATATATCACGAGCGACCTTAACGCTAAAGTAGGAGCGAATAATGAAGGAAGAGTTAAGAATATGAGAACGCATGCATGTGGATGAAGATGAATGGAAATGGAGAACTAAAAAGGGAAATTCAATTTCACTGTTTCGAATCTCAAAAAAACTTGTTGGAAATCAGTGTACTGTCGAAAACGGTCAAAAAAATCCAGTTTTGGAGTGAATATCGATGCGCGCCAAAAATGAACAAAACTGCCTCAAAATCCCATATTTTCCCTTATAAGTTTGCCTTCGCGTGTGAGGGAAGGAATATGCTAGGGGATTGGAAGCTTGAATTCGAATATGTTTGGTTGTTCATAAGCTAGAATCGTAAGATAAAATGTTTCATCGAGTACTTTGAACATCAGGCCATCTGTCCTGGGGTATAGTTGGTTGATATATGTTGCGCGATGAAGGAGGGTTTGCCTTTAGTAACTGTATCTATCTGTTAAGGAATTAATTTAATGTCTCGTACAAACACACGAAATAAATACCCTAACAGGTGGATGATGACCTAGCGATCTTGTCTTGCATAAAATATGATTTTTCGCTGTGAACTTGATAAAAACAAAACAAAATCCACGAGCTCGAGAGACTTCACGTATCGTTGCAACAGTAACACTGTGAGGAATTCCTATCCAGAAAAACCAAAACACACAGAGAAATCAAACATTCTAGGTAGGTTTGTTGTCCACTCTTTGGAAGAGAATTTTGTTTTTCTAGGCATGAGTATTAGCGTTATTCTTGGTGGATTGTTTGGTGTTGTTTATATTCAAGGCGTTACACTTACAAGCGTAACAGGTCATTTTTAACATGGCTAGCGCTTGTTTCTTTACGTTTCTAGTCCAAATACCCCGTTCTGGAAACAACGCCGTAAATATCGCATCTCAAATCGCAAAGTGTACGACCCCTTTAAACGCTATACTTCCGCACAGTAAGTTTTGTTCAAGACTCGGAAGTGTAAGGGTTCGTTTCACCACGCCGGTTTTGTAGGGACTAAAAAGCGCGCGAGGAGCAACGGAAAACAACTGGGGTGATCATCCTGTGTTTCATCCGTGAGGATTTTCTAACGAGTCCTGTAGGGAGCACTGGGGTGATACCCTGTGTGTTGACCTTTAAGGATTTTCTAATGAATAATGTAGGGGGAACGGGTGGTTTGCGCTGCTAATGCGCCACCTCTCGCCGCTCTGATCAAGGGTTCAACTTTCGCATCACGAGTGAGTGTAGTTATTTGTTGGTAAGTTCTCTGTTGTTTGAGGCCTGCGTTTCTCTCCGTTTTTCGCGCACTCCTCAGCAAAACTCAACACTTTCAAATTCCGAATCCATCATGGAGGGCCATCGGGTTGTTATCCTCACCTTTGAATAACAAGGACACTTTTTCTACTAAGGGATTGAATTTTGGGTGCAGTAAGTGAAATATCACAATAGCTTGATGGAGCGATCTATCAGTAGTCCTCGTACCCTCAGCGCCTTACCAGCTGAGCGAACAACTAATCTCGCAAAGCATTGTTGATCAAATCCTGCCGCCCTTCCCTCTGTTTTAAAAATCATTTCTCGAGTGGTTTTTAGATAAATCAGATGAAATATCACTCTGATCAAGAGTTTTGGACTTTTCTGAGACTTAAAATGCATTGGATTCAATTGTCAGTAGTTTTCGGGTAGAAAAAAGTGCTTGAACACAGGGCTGGCCATAAAAAATCACAACGGACTGTGATTGGTTAGGAAATGTAATGCCGCTCAACAGCCCACTTTCGATATTCTGGTTGAGTGATCACACACAAAGCAATGGAGTAACCTAAATGGAACAATGGAGTAACCTAATATATTCTTTTTTCCCCCCGGAGCCTCGTCTTGAATTGCTTTGTGCATGGTCACTCAACCAGAATATCGAAAGTGGGCTACTGGTAGCTCATTATAGTCTCAGGTCATGTCTTTAATTATATATAATGGTAATTGAACTGCGTGGAGTGCAATTTAGTCTGAAATCAAACGAGGGATTATTGAACACATCGCACGTCTGAACGCCAATCAGATTGCAGGATTTGCTTGTGATTTCAAAATTGGTATAATAAGTCTATAATTCCTCAGGATCTAGTTCTATACACCACGCAATCATACTGGCTGCGTCATTGCCCAAGCATCTCTCGTAATTTAATTAGTGTTTCTAATTTTCATTTCGACTTTTTTCCAGATTTCGATTTTCCATTCCCACCATGTCGAAAGTAGTAGACGCATTCTGTAGTTTATTCTGGGGTATCATCTGGTTAATCATCCTCTTCATACTGGCCTTCCCTATCGGTTTTATCGCTGCTATACTATACGTCCTCATCTCGCCTCTCAACGCATGCTGTGATTGTACATCATCGCTGACCGATTTCCTGAAGAAAGGAGTGGAGTTTCCTTACAATGCGGCTCAAAATGCAGTTAATGGGAAAAGAGGTTGTTAAACTGAGATAATCCTGGAACATATTGATTCCACCGCAAAGGCACCGCTGATTTGCCGACAAGAATTATAAGCTATGATCTGTATAGTGAAAGCTCTAGAGCTCAGTCAATAGCGAATCCAAGCTTTATAAGTTTACAAATTAGGGGGCTTTCATTTATTAGTGTGTTGGGGTGAGGGGTGCGGCAAAATTATCTGTTGTCTTTTCCAAATATCATAACCCCCCTATATTTCGCCCAGTCTTTTTCAAATATTACCCAATCCCCATTTCCTGGTTGGCAAAAATATCATAACCCCCCATATATTTCGTCCAGTTTATTACTAAACCCCTATAAAGCTGCATACAATTAGTAACAACCCCCCTATATAGCTTCCGAAAAATAATGTGACCCCTGAATATTGCCAACCCCCACCCATACAGTAATAAATGAAAGCCCCCTTACACTAACGCATATAACTAGACAGCAACAACCACAACCAAACCAAAAAAAAAAACTAAGCCTAAAATAAAAACGAAAAGGCACAAAATCAATTCTTTGGAGATAAAATCAACAACAACAAACAAAAAATAAATAAAAACAAAAACACACAAGAAAAAGCCTTGGGAGAAAAACATACATACTGCATAAATTTACAGAGCTCTCCATTTTTACATGCATAAAATTAATAACCCTTCCTCTATATGAACACTAGCATCCCTGAAATGCTAATCCCTAGGCAAACTAAGAATCACAGTATAACCCACGTAAAACCAATCATCAAAAAGTAAGAAAACCAACAAAAAACAACGACACGAGATTGCTCTGTAAAAAAAAACAATTGCTTTTTCCTCCTAGCAATTTATAGTTTACCTTTAGTTAAAACAACAAGATTCTAAAATCCGGGCTAAAATAGCAAGGATTTCTATCTTATTTTAAATAATCAGAAGCTATAATATACTGCATAACATCCTGCATAACATAATGATTTCAGTAAAAATAATATTAAAATACTGTTAAAATATCATCAATCTGTGGATACTAGTAATTCTTTCTGGGCTTTCTGTGCCCGGTTTAAGGGCTTTCCTTTACCACCAAACGTATCCTCGGAGTAGAAACGGTCTGTTCTACGGAGTGTCCCGTGGAACTGGTCAAAAATCAGGGAATTGAAGCCAAAGTTGCAATGAAAGTACCTGAAAATTAAGTACATGAAATATCTTGAATGGTAGTCTATTTGAAAGGAGTAAAGTTACAATTGATTGTTATATGTAAGTAGGTAGACTAGGTAGGTAGTTAGGTAGGTAGGTAGTTAGTTAAATATGTGGGAGGGTGGGTAGGTACTGTAGGTAGGTAGGTAGGTAGTTAGGTAGGTAGGTGGGAGGGTGGGTAGGTACTGTAGTTAGGTAGGTAGTTAGGTAGGTAGGTAGGTAGGTAGGCAGGTAGGTAGGTAGGTAGGTAGGTAGGTAGGTAAGGTAGGTAGGTAGGTAGGTGGGAGGGAGGGTAGGTACTGTAGGTAGGTAGGTAGGTAGTTAGGTAGGTAGGTGGGAGGGTGGGTAGGTACTGTAGTTAGGTAGGTAGTTAGGTAGGTAGGTAGGTAGGTAGGTAGGTAGGTAGGTAGGTAGGTAGGTAGGTAGGTAGGTAGGTAGGTAGGTAGGTAGGTAGGTAGGTAGGTAGGTAGGTAGGTAGGTAGGTAGGTAGGTAGGTAGGTAGGTAGGTAGGTAGGTAGGTAGGTAGGTAGGTAGGTAGGTAGGTAGGTAGGTAGGTAGGTAGGTAGGTAGGTAGGTAGGTAGGTAGGTAGGTAGGTAGGTAGGTAGGTAGGTAGGTAGGTAGGTAGGTAGGTAGGTAGGTAGGTAGGTAGGTAGGTAGGTAGGTAGGTAGGTAGGTAGGTAGGTAGGTAGGTAGGTAGGTAGGTAGGTAAGGTAGGTAGGTAGGTAGGTGGGAGGGAGGGTAGGTAGGTAGGTAGGTAGGTAGGTGGGTAGGTAGAAAGGTACACTGTAGGTACTGTAGGTGAGTGGGTAAAGCAGGTAGATAAGTAGCTACACTAGGTGGGTGGGGTAGTTGGAGGAGGTAGGTAAAAGGCTAGGTGGATGGAGTAGGTAGGATAGGTAAGTAAGTAGACTGTACGTAGGTGGATGGGTGGGTGGCTAAGCTAGTTAGGTAAGTAGCTAGGTGGGTTGTTAGGTTGGTAAGTAGGTACATGGGTGGGTGGGTAAGCTAAGTGGGTATGTGGGTGGGTGGGGGGTAAGGTAGGTGGGTATATTGACACAAAACTAAGACAGGTACTCCAGGTAAAAGTCTTACTTGTGATGATCATCATGAAACATAACTGGTGGTTGCCATGGCACAATAGAATACATGTTAATACCAGAATGATCCACCATGCCGAAGTAATATAAGTACATTAGAATACCAACATATACACCTGCATTGATTGGCATTATGAACACTGCAAAAAAGATTTGAAGATAACATGGTTTTCGTGCTGTAAATATATTATGTATCACACACCTATTTTAAAGGAATTGTCAATACTTAGAGTGCTTAATTCAGGGGTTTTCTCCGGGTTCTCCGGTTTTCCTCCCTCTACGAAAATCAACTTCTAAATTCCAATTTGATCATGTTACATAGTCCACAGCTTTGTTAGCCACTGGCTATTAAGTGCTACCCTCGTAAAAACAAACAAGGACATAATATATCCAGTTCTAGATGCACAAGTTGTAGCTGAGTGCAACTTTAGCCAATCAGAGCTTGCGTCATATTGTGCATTTGTCAATTCAAGTTGGTAGGTTGGTGGTGGTATCTTGAGAAACTAAATTCCTAGTCAACCAACTGATGACTGAGCCACCCTTACCTATTATTAGCCCAGAAGTAGCTTTAGGGTTCTATGAAATTTGAAGGTTTATGCCCTGCACATTCATATTAATGGGCTTTGATGTAGTACAATTATTAAAAGGGACCTTAAGATGCATTACGGGAGCAAGGACAATGACAGCAGACAATGATGCAAGACTTTTTCTAAATGTTTTTTCATGCACATGCCATCATCCTTGCCATTGCTGTCCTTGTTTGAATGTGAAAGAGCACCAGCTGACATTCTAGTGAGGACAGCAATGGCAAGGATGACAGCACCCACCTGAAAAACCATGAATTGAAAACGTGCTCATGTCATTGTACACTGTTACTGTCCTTGCTCTTGTTGTGGATCTTAGGATTCTAATACTGTACCTGGAGCAATGATGAAAACCTGAAATCCAAAGAACTCAACAGGATGCATTGCTGTAGCACTAAAAGCAGTTGGAGCCTTGTAGCGATGGTGCATCTTATGGAATCGCTTGTAGAAGAAAGGCCAGTGGAGCATGCGATGGTAGTAATATGCACAAGCATCTTCAAACAGGAACAAAAGTATGACAGACAAAAACAGATAGAGCCAACCTCTTTCCAGTGGGTCGTAGTAGAGGGTAGTAAAGCCACCATTGGCAATGTAACAAGAAATGACCCCAAATATAGCAGCGCCACTCATCATGTTGATGGTACCCAGGGTTATCTCATGAATCTCTTCTTCCCGTGAAAGAAACCTACAATAAAAAGGAAATGAAATATTCCAACATCAATTGTCAGTGCATTTCAGTAGCTTTAGATTTTCAGTAAAATAGATCTTTTTTGTACCTTTTTGGCTGACATTTCCAGTCCTCTGGTCTCTTTCTCTGTCTGACATAGAAGTACCACTGTAAGAAGCCCCCAAGTGTGAAGTAGATTACAGTAGAACTGAGTACATTAGTCAATATGTACCAATGAATATCCTTTAACCCTATTGATTCCATTAGACCAGGTACATCATTGTCTACTGACTGGCTAGCTGGTAGCTTAATACCAAGCTGTTTGCAGGCCAAAACAAGAACTAATGTCCACTCTCCTGTTAAAATATGGTTATATAAGTAAATACAAGATCACAAAATATATATTGTCTAATACAGGGCCCTAGCAAGGCCAAAAATATAGGGGGCCCTACTGTAGGTCAAAAATACTGGGGGTATTATATTCAAAAATGCCTTACGCACTGTATTTTATTAGTAACAGACCTAAAAATCCAGGGGACATCCATTGTTACACTAGGCACCCCCCAAAGAAATGTAAGTAATGTAAATAGGTGAGATCAGGATTTGATGACGTCACTATATTGTCACTTTATTTCATTTCTCTCACAAATTTCTGGATCGCCGCTGCTATTATTATTATATATAATGCTTTGGAGTAGCATGCTATAGAATACATTATAGTTTGATCCATTTGAATAAAGAAATAATACTCAAGGTCACTTAAGGGACAGGCATGATCTGAAATGGGAAAACCCTACCCCCTCCTCCCCCCAAGGGAATGGTTATATTCATTTTGTCGTTTAAAGTATTTTATGGTCTCTTAAACTCTGATTTAGCTATTAAGAACTATAATTATTGTACATTTATATAAAAAATAACAGGAATATTTTTGTACAGTACAGTACCTCTGAGAGCGCTACCCAAGATCATGGTGATGATACCAGCAATGACAATGCCAAAAGTACCAGGCATGTAACGCCAGAATATGGAGAATTTATCCACAAACGCCTGTGAAACCATCTCTGAACTTGGGATCCATTCAAATACACGCATTTTGTTCGACATATTTGAGGATTTCTATCAATACGACTTTAGTTTGACTTAACTTAAGCTTATGTAACGAAGATGAAGAGATGACAAGAAGACGTCGAGGGTTCTTGATTCCAACGACTCCTGGCAATTTTTTAGAGACCTTTTCAAGCTAGCAGCTTTATGAAGCAGTAGTTTTGGCATAGGATGAGACAGCTATGGTAGGAATTTCAATTCCGTGCAGCGATAAAGCAAGGAGAACGAAACAAAAACCCAAACTTGATAAACCTTCTTCTATGTCCAGTTGTTGTCTGGAAAACAAAGTCCCATGACTTGACAAACTTTGTCTAACAGGGGGAGGTGTAATGAAGCAATTCAAAATATTCCATAACTTGAATCTACTTTGTAAAGAAACGCAAATTTATTGATATTTTTAATACTCAATAAAACTAAGAAAGCCAAATATTTTACATTTACGAAAATCTAATACTTATTATATGAGTAATCTTTTATCATTTTTCTTGTTATATTGTCCCTCCCCTCCCTAGAGTCAGTTTATGTTAAGAGCCTTGTAACCTCCCTCGACACACCTCCGATCCAAGATGGCGGACGTAACTGGTCTTCTTTCTTGGTTCATCAATTTTCGTAATCCAATCGAAATATGGAAGAACGAACCAACCTTCTTACTCTGCGAAATCGTTTATCTGTTAATGGCGGCTATGACGCTTAAACATGGTGAGATTTTTTACAAAATCTTGAGTGCTGAAGGGTCATTGTTTTGTGGGCCATGGGAGCAGCTTTTGAACCCCAATGGATGTAACTTGGGCGGCTATGCTCAAGACGATGAGCTTAAAAATAAGAACGGAACTAAAGAATCTTAATGCAATTGAGGAAATTCTAAGATCAGAGAATGCTGACCTCCCCCTGAAACAAATTTGCATATATTTTTCCCAGAAACCAATGGAACAAGTGGGAATTACATTTCCCATATTTTTGGCATTACTCACTCAACTATGGCTTTTTAATATTCAGCTGTGCGTCATGGTGGCTGTAACATCCTTCTATGGCTTGCCATATGTCTTCATGGCCTGACGACTGAGTGTGTGTCCTATTTTGTACCTGATGTTGACAATTTTTGGCATGCACAGTCGACTGTGATTCTTGTTGAAAAGAGGCTTCCATTACATATCTTCTTTTTCTGTAAGTATGCTTTTTGGGAAAATAAAGATTAAGACAAGCGTATTCATGAAAAGTGCATGGATACACATGGGCACAGGATTGTGCTTGGGGAGCTATTTGACCAAATGTCAATATGGCTGCCACTTTATTGTTTATTTTTTTAATTCATATTTTATAGCAATGAAACTTTCCAAAAATACATATTTCTGCTTGCTCTTTCTGATGGTGGTGCTTATATTTTAAGATTAGGTTTTTATTTCTGAAAGTCAATGGTGACCATATTGGTATTTGGTCTATAGAATCAGCTTGTGGTAATAGACCTCTTTAGCTTCATATAGACCCCTTTCACATGACACCAGAGCAGCTCAATTTGGAGGACAAAACAAAAAAATTATAATCTCTTGAGAATTTGAACCTATTGTTTTGCCCTCCAAATTGAGCTGCATTCCGACGTGCTGCAAGGGGTCTATACAGTACAAATAATTTGCCCATTTCAGACCACATGACATTCCCTTGAAAAATATTTACACAAAAGAATCAACTCCCAAGAGTGGTATCACATGGTCTGCATTGGGCACAACAAGCAATGAAGCTAAAATAAATTACTCCAAATCCTAGCTGTTTTACTGTATACTGGGAGTATTGCCTTGGGAGTAAAAGGGGCCAAGCCAAGGTCAAAGTACATGTAATTAAGCATGATAATGATTTAGAACACCAAATCCTTCTATGCACATACATGGAAAATGAAATAAAAATTTTGAGTTGTCAATACTGCTTTTCATTTCATGAGGTCTTTCTATATCATTTCATTGTCCTTCAGATCCAGCAACACTTTACACTGCATCTATTGCTGTATCAAAACTCAAACTCCCCTTCAGTGCAGAACCATTTGCAGTTGGCTTAGCAGATGTTCTATTAGATTTTCCCTTTGACATCATGGGTATCAAGCTGTTATGGTGGACGTGGCATGATACAGATCCAAACATCTTTGATCGCCATTACTGGGTTCCTTGGACCAGTTATATCTTTCATATGTCATTTGCATCAAGTGTTGCATTCATTTTCCATGGAACGAGAAGGCTCTTGATCGGTGCCGAAAAATATCAGCCCTCAAACAGGTATTGTGCCAGGAAATAGACATTAACCTCTCCCTTCAGGGAGCTAGGTTCTGAGGATCGTACATTGTTCAGTAATTAGTAGTACCAAAAATTATAAAGTAACACAAAATTCGATTTTAACTGGACTTACAGTTCTGCAAAATTTCTTGCATTGCAACCCCTCATTTTTTCAAGTCTCAGTTGGATTTGCCTTCTTTGTTTTTTGTTCCATGACACATATGAGGAAGTGAAGTTTATGCAAGCCAAGAACTGTGAAGCACCCTAAAAAATGGGGTAGGAAATATAGCAGACTAGTACGCTATAGGGACTTAGTGGGAACATGATCAAGACTTGAAAATTCAGTGGATTTTAGCAATAATTTGGGATTTCAATATATGTAGCCCTTGCCTCTCTAACTCTGTGGTCCTTGTAAAAAAAACCATGGGTGTGTGGAGAAACAAAATGAACATACAACAAACTGGGTCAAAAACAAAATTCAATTGAAGTTTGAAAATCAAAGGGTCCTAGTAGAAGGAACTTTTCAGTAATATCTTACCTTTTTCAGCTGGCTCAAGGAAGTGTTGTGTGTGGTTCTTACTGGTTTGTTCTCGATGCCCCTTGGTGTAATCCAGTTCATATTCTTCTACCACATTCCTCATGATGTCTATGGTATCCACACAGAGGTGGTAGTGTGTGCTATGATAATGGTATATGGTCTGATTGTGTGGAGATCTGATAGGAACCCTTCGCTGAAAGCTAGGGGTGATAGTATGTCTGCACATGATGATGTGTCAAAGAAGAAGAAAGGTAAGAGGAAGATTTTTAGAGTTCCATCCATTTATCCATCCATTTATCCATCCATCCATCCATCCATCCATCCATCCATCCATCCACCCACCCACCCACCCACCCACCCACCCACCCACCCATCCATCCATCCATCCATCCATCCATCCATCCATCCATCCATCCATCCATCCACCCACCCACCCATCCATCCACCCTTTCTTCCTTCCTTCCTTCCTTCCTTTATATTTTATTCAGGAGTTCATTTTTAACCCATTCAAGCTCTCATTCCTAGAGTATACACATCCCACATGCCTACTACGTTTTGACTATAGTGTCCTTCTATTTTACAGGTCAAAGTAAAGCAAAGAGAGGTTTTGATGAGATTAGCTTCAATGTTATCCTACACTTCATATTCTACTTACTACTAGTCATGTTTGCAAAGCCAGAGAACATCAAATCCACAGGACTGCATCAAGAGATTGGGAATTGTACCCATGAGACAGCAGTCCACACCCCACTAGGACAGGTACTGGATACTTTAATTTTAGTAAAACTCTGATCAACGTCATCCTCCTCCTCCTCTTCCAACCTCAGTCGAGACTGCACAACATCTTTGTTGCTTTTTGGACAAACCTATAATCAGGTAGTCTCCCCCGCAGCAGTTTTTAGTGTTGTCACCAATGCTTCCAGAGAATATTCACTTATTTTAGGCAAAATTTCACTCTTTTTTCTTTATCTTTAATTCTTCTTGCATTTCTCTATCTTGATGTCTTTCTTTTTAACTTTTCTCCTAGTTTTCCTTGTATGCAACAGTCCTTTTCTTTTCTTTTTTTTTGTGATTTTTTCTTTTCATTTTTCTTCTCTTTTCTTCTGTTCCCATTGTTTTTCGTTTTTCTAATTTCCCTTTCCTTTCTTTATCTTAGTCTATTTTATGATCTTTTCTCTTATCCTTTTTTACCTTCCTTCATTTTCTTATCATATCCATTTATCCAACATTTCTTTTCTTCCCAACTCTTCCACCCAGGTGTTATACAAGAAAACCTACTTGTGTCCCAGTGATTACGATGAAGGCTATTTTGACTGGCATTGCACACCTAACGGACAAGTTCCAGTATCTGGCAGTAAATGGTACACTCTGTGTGGTCTACCCTACACAAACCATGCAGAATACATTTTTGTAGTTAGTGCCTTCTGTATATTAGGATTCACTATATATTACCAAATGCTGTGGTGGTCAACTCAATCTGTGATATCAAGGAAAAAGAAAGTTAAAGACAGTTAAAAAGAGTAATAAATAGGTAGAGTGTAGTAGAGTGACATCACTAAACCCGTGAAATAGATATTAGACTAATACACTTTAGTAGACCCTAATTCCATTGTTTTCTTTTGTGTCTATTTGACTATTACACTTTAACAAGCAATTTTTATTTCACGGGTTAAATGACTTCACTCTATACGATAAAGCCATAAAAAGTATTAACTAATCGACATAGACGGTACTAAACCTGTGAAATAGTTAGTAAGTTTGTAGATCCATTGTTTTCTTTCGTACCTATTTCGCTATTACACAATATCGAGTAATTTTTATTTCATGGATTTTACTATTGATTTAACTTCTGCGCTCTCAAAAAATGAATTCGTTTTGTAAAATTTCAGTGAAAATAAACCATAGGTTTAACATCTGTATTCCAAAACAAAGTGTTCTCTGGAGCGGATCCAGGATTTTCTTCAGTGAGGGATGCATCGAACCAAAAAAAAAGAAAAGACGATACCAAAAAAAAAAAGGCGATATCATCCAAGAAAGAGAAAGTTATTACGTATTGGATATCTCCAAAGCTGATCGACCCAGAGAGGGGTACACCCCCTTCGAATCAAAGAAAAAACATTCAATTGTATTGATTATGTTCGAAGTAGGGCGACAAAGTCGACCCAGGGGAGGGTGCGCACCCTCTGCACCCCTCCCCTGGATCCGCCCATGGTTCTTATAATATATTATTTTTCAAGTCTTAACTTCTGCATTCTCGAAATTGAAATCGGTTTGTAAAATGTCAATAAAAAAAATGAAACTGAAGCCATAGACAAACATATACTATATTTAGCATCATAGACAATGTGTAAAACTTCTCAAGAATTTAATCTTTTTTTCTCAAACTTTCTAACTTTGTTAATGTCATTCTAATCTATAACTTCTAATGTAGTGGTCAACTAAAATGTGAATTTAGAAAATTATGATAATGAAGTGGCGGCCATATTGGCATTTGGTCAATTTACAATAACATTGTACCTAGCTAAAACGAAACATCCAGAGTAGAGTGACTATTGTATTCAGTTAATGTAACTGGGCTGAGAGATTTGTTCACAACTTTTTTTTTTATATTTTTTTTTATTCCTCCTTACTCCTTTATTTTACATTTATTGTTGTTCACAACCTATGTCTTAGACCGCATCTCTCAAATAAGCTGTTCGTCATACCAAGTCTTTAGGGACGTCGGGAAAAATTCAACCAGGAATGTTAAGATGCAGCTAACGTAAGTGGAAGTCGTTTCCTTTAACCTCAAAACCTAATTTTCTGTTAAAAATCTAATTTATTAAAGATCAAAATCGCTTATGCCACTTTTGTTTTACTTTAAAATTATTAGGAAACATTACCACATTGAACTGATTACTTCTCAATAAGATATTAGGAGGATATTATCAAAATAACGGTCCGAATATAGGACCAGAATGGGCTATCAGTCAGTGGGTAAAGTGAGCACTCGTCAAGTTATCAGGAAAAACAATTTACACTTCACTTTTTTTTGCTTGCTTGCTTGCAAACAAAGCATGTTCTTCCAAGAAAGGCCAAACCATATTTCTAATGCAGCCATTTTTTACATACCAATATCTTTTTCATTCATTAAATTTTCCAATGACCTCAATTACTAACACCCTTCGACGGCCTTAACAACCGCAACCTATTCCTGATGCAAGTATATTTTCCAATTATATACAGTATATGTGAATGTTATGAGTGTTACAGCGCGAATAAGACAATAAATGAGCGTACAATTACTACGCTTCTCAGTCGAGTTTGACAGGGCACAAGTTTTGTCGCGACGTTTTGTCGATGAAATGTGCATGTTGTCAGGGGTAACGTTAAAAGATTCAATGGGAAGCAAGCATGATACTGACGTCACCGCGGCGGCAATTAAGCTCGTGAATTTTTCCCACACTATACGTTTCAATTCTCTTGACGTTGCCCCTGACAACATGCACATTTTAACGACAAAACTTCGAGACAAAACTTCGGTCGTTTCAAGCTCAACTGAGAAGCGTAGTACCACCGGCTTTCAACCTCGCTCTTGAGTTATCTCAAGCTCTTATAAATAGAAATGTTAAAACACCTGTAATGGGCGTAATGATGGCCCAGTTTAGGTCCTTCAAGTATCATTACCTTCAACATTATTTTCTTGTTGCTCTCGTGTTATCACGGGCTCTTCACATTGATGGAAATGGTTGAACAAAAAAGTTGACTTTTTTGCCTAATTGACGTAATCAGTGTCCTTCTTGAAGTCTATCAAGTATCATTAATAACTGATCATAATTGTTTTGTTTACTGGTAACAGCAACACTCGAGAACGTTAGGTGCAACGTGAATGTAACCTCAAAATTATGATACCTAAGAAGTTAAGAATTGGGGCTCAAGGAATGCCAAGAAGAATTTTCTTAATCGCCTTAACCTTGCCTTAATCTTACCCCATAGATGTAACCTCGAAATTCTAATTTCGACTTCGAAGAGAATAAAAATTGGAGCTTAAGGAAATGCTAGACGAGGAGGATCTTTTTAAGTGCTTTAACTCTACGCCACCCTAATGCGTTTTGAAGAAGCATTCTAGACTCATCAAGAGGGTTAATAGCCTTATTTCTCATTGGTTTCTAATGACAGTGACTTTGCTCTAAAGCATTGCTAAGTGCACTGTGATTTAGTATCTCTCGGATATTCGGCAATTATCAGACGTTAATCAAATGACTGGGCAGCAAGTACTAGCATAAATAGACGATGTTCTTCGTAGCATCGATAGCCGTTGAGCCAGTCTTTTCTGACATTCAAGTACAGCAGAGTTTCTAGCGTCAGAATCAATACAGGTAGGCTTTAATATGACAAAGTTTAGATTCTTTTCTTCATTCACATGCCGAGGTACTATAATTCCAGTAGATTTCGAGTTCCGGGCCTCACATGCTTTCAGTCTTAAACATATTAGTCTACTATATTTTCAAATCTGAGCCTACCACTTTTGAGTGTGCTCGATGTATGCAATCTTTGTTACGAAAGGATTATAGTTTGTCTTGTAAGCCTTAATTCTTCAGTACTATTATGTAGATCTTGACCAGCTGAGTTGATCGCATACCCCGAAAGGAATTATGGGTCAACAATTTTTGGTTAACATTTTGCGATGGACCGAGTATAATGTAGACTTCTCTTGTTGATTGAAATGGAATTCCGCCATGAGTTTGACTAGCGTTTACGATCAATTCATTCAAAGAAGGAAGAAGTTGACAAAGAGCTAATCAAAATATAATTTTCGTGGAAAATAGGATTTGAATTTGATTACCATTATTATTGCACTGGATTTATTCTCATCCCTACCTCCATAGTAATCAACCTACCTTAAGCTCACCAATCTTGTGTTAAGTCTCTGCTTAATTTCTCCACTGCGATCGGCGTAAAGTAATTAATGCTACACTTCCACTAACTTCAGTCAGTCCTTTCTTCCAGTCACGATGAAGTGGTTCCTCTTTGTCGTTCTTGTCGTCCTCGTGACAGTGTCGTACTCAGGTAAGATATATGAAGCCAATTTTGGTCATCCAAAACGGCACCGCTGTTGTTGTTGTTGCTTTTCTAAACGTTTTGAAATCGCATTATTCTGAAAAAGAATCTTTTAAACGTTTTTAAAACTGTAAAAAAATGTCATATACTTAGGGGGCTTTCATTTATTAGTGTATGGGGGGGGGGGGGGGGGTTGCCAAATTCACACGTTTTCTTTTTCAATTTATTACCCAACCCCCCTTTTACTAGTTGGCAAAAATATCATACCCCCTATATTTCGTCCAGTTTATTACTAATGCAAACCCCCCTCTACATATAGGTTCCGAAAATAACGTTAATCCCCCTCCCCAATTTTGCCGACCCCTCCTTCAATACGCTAATGGAAGCCCCCTTAAGTGAAAATGAACGATGAATAATATTTAGAAGATGAACTTTTTGCTACACTAACCATCTAATTCCAACCTAGAAAGACTAAGTTTCACCCTCGTAAAAGCTAGGGTAATATTTTACTCGTTATGGATAACATTAGAATATTCCTGTTGGTCCTTCTATATAGCTAGGATTGGGTACAGACAAAATGATGAGGATGTCTGTGTGATGAAAGACGTCGTCACAAAAGAAGGTTGCTACAAAAGCGGTGGGCAAGACGTTGGTAGTCCGAGACTTCTGACTGAACAACTGGTCAACATCCGGGATCCTTCTAGCCCTGTATACGATGAAGCTCTTAGTCTAAACTGGACTGATTGGAAAGGAAGCCTCAACGGGTGAGTATTCAGTACTTTCATACAGCGGTTTTCGTATGAGTTGGAAACATACGGTACTGACTTACAGCACGTACACGGTACGACATGCCATAGAGTGGTTTGCGTATGAGTGGGAAACATACGGTACTGTCTTACAGCACGTACACGGTACGACATGCCATAGAGTGGTTTTCGTATGAGTGGGAAACATACGGTACTGTCTTACAGCACGTACACGGTACGACATGCCATAGAGTGGTTTTCGTATGAGTGGGAAACATACGGTACTGTCTTACAGCACGTACACGGTACGACATGCCATAGAGTGCTTTTCGTATGAGTGGGAAACATACGGTACTGTCTTACAGCACGTACACGGTACGACATGCCATAGAGTGGTTTTCGTATGAGTGGGAAACATACGGTACTGACTTACAGCACGTACACGGTACGACATGCCATAGAGTAGTCTTCGTATGAGTGGGAAACATACGGTACTGACTTCCAACACGTACACGGTACGACATGCCATAACATTGAAATGGCTTCCCAATCCGCACAACGCGTAGTTACCTTGGTAAGCTACAGTACAAATACTTTGTATCGTTTCCCACTGGGAAGAAAACTGCTATATAAATAACTTTGACGTTAACACGTGAAGGCTTATTGAATCGTCCTTTGCACAATACCTGACCTCGTTGTAATGAAGCTAAAAACTAGAAAAACTTAAGGAAAAGGTCTCTACTGCATGGGAGCAAATAAAACTGAGTAGCGCTCGCCTCTTACCAATGCGACACGGGTTCGAGTCCCGCTGGGCTCGGTGTCGTATATGTGAGTAAATGGTTCTCTCCCGGGCGTGCTTTGAGGGTTTTTCGCCGGCCGGTTCTCCAGTTTTTCTCCTTCCGTAAAAATTAACTTCTAAATTCTAATTCGATCTAGAAGGCCCAAGATAAAAAAACTACTCTGTGTAACTTTAGAAACCCTAAGAAATTGTGAATTCTTTTTTTTAAACAATACTCTTGTGGTTCCGACGGACCGCCGATATTTCCCCGAGACGTGGATGATCAAAAAGCGCAAAGTTAAGGCACAGACACATGTTGCGATTTTTCTTGAATGCCACATCGTAAAAATTAGAGATCGCACCTTGAGACCACCCGTGCGACGTTGCATCGCCGGCGAAACGCGCGACGAACCTCACCTTGTGAACACGACGTTGAACGAGTGGTCATACGGTGCGATTTAGTGTTTGCGAGGTCGCATAAAAAATCGCAATATCGTGTGTCCTCATCTTTAAGGTGGAGAGAGGGCTGGGGTGAATGATGGGCGATTCAAGGCTTTACGCTGATCTGTACGTATATTATCTTTAAAGGCTGATATGTAAGTGCGCAGAGAAGGCACGGACAAAGGGCTATGCATACATTGGAGTACAATACTACGGCGAATGTTGGAGCGGCCCTAACTCAGGGCAGTATGCTGACATTGGAGAAAGCAGTACATGCATTCAGGAGTACTTCACACCGTGCGATGTGTACGATGAAGAACATCCATGCGCTGGCGCAGCATGGACCAACTATGTCTACAGTGTCAATAGTGCATACAAATAAAGTAAACATGCAGTTAGCAATCTACCGTAGTAACAAGACAGCAGTCTCGGACGGTATGATGCAAAAGCTGACCTAAACAAAGACGCCATGGAAGCTGATATAATAATGTAATCGGTGTAATAAAATTAATTCTTCTCCTGGCATGAAATATAAAGAGCATACATTCAAAAAGGAAAGTGTTTTTTATCTGAATGTTTTCGAACAAGCATTTCTACATTGCGCTCAAGAGCTGTAATCAGGAATCAAGGGTCGTGTATCGGTAGTGCACTAGCGTCTCATCACATAGGTATGGGGTCAGCGAATTCCGGCTGAGACCTGGCATCACTTGCGAGTAGAGATGCGAGTAGAGTATGCTAGGTCTCTCCCTTTTATTCCTGGGTTTTCAGTCCGGATTCTCCCGTTTTCCTCCCTCCGCAAAACATATACTGCTATATTCCAATTCTATCTCTAAGTTAGCCATGCCCTGACTTAGATCAGCCAAGAGCTTGTTTCAGGGTTTGATCTGTGAGTTGGCCGTGTCCTGACTTAGATCAGCCAAGAGCTTGTTTCAGGGTTTGATCTGTGAGTTAGCCATGCCCTGACTTAGATCAGCCAAGAGCTTGTTTCAGGGTTTGATCTGTGAGTTAGCCATGCCCTGACTTAGATCAGCCAAGAGGTTGTTTCAGGGTTTGATCTGTGAGTTGGCCGTGTCCTGACTTAGATCAGCCAAGAGCTTGTTTCAGGGTTTGATCTGTGAGTTGGCCGTGTCCTGACTTAGATCAGCCAAGAGGTTGTTTCAGGGTTTGATCTGTGAGTTAGCCATGCCCTGACTTAGATCAGCCAAGAGCTTGTTTCAGGGTTTGATCTGTGAGTTAGCCATGCCCTGACTTAGATCAGCCAAGAGCTTGTTTCAGGGTTTGATCTGTGAGTTAGCCATGCCCTGACTTAGATCAGCCAAGAGGTTGTTTCAGGGTTTGATCTATGAGTTAGCCATGCCCTGACTTAGATCAGCCCAGAGGTTGTTTCTTGGTTTGATCTGTGAGTTAGCCATGCCCTGACTTAGATCAGCCCAGAGGTTGTTTCAGGGTTTGATCTGTGAGTTAGCCATGTCTTGACTTAGATCAGCCCAGAGGTTGTTTCAGGATTTGATCTGTACGTGAGTTAGCCATGCCCTCACTTAGATCAGCCAAGAGCTTGTTTCAGGGGTTGATCTGTGAGTTAGCCGTGTCCTGACTTAGATCAGCCCAGAGGTTGCTTCAGGATTTGATCTGTGAGTTAGCCGTGCCTTCTCGAATTCTTGATCGCCCTGAAACTTGCGCGTGCCTTGTCGAGCCTCTGCTACTATTCTGTTGTTAGGTAACTTCGGATCATCAACCTTCCAGAGCAAACCTGTCTCGTAATGCCCACATCGCTTAACGCTGGTTCACACTTCACATAAGGACAGACAGAAGTGGTCATCCTTTTGATGCTGCCCAACATGCCAGCTAGGCCGCATAATGGGTAGTAAGTACACTTCACATAAGCATAGACATAAGCTTAGGAATTGTTATGTTGTGCCAGTTCACACTTGTATTTTTTCAACATAAGCAGAAGCAGAAGCAGAAGAAAAGGAAATGCTTCCATTTTCTTATGCTTATGCTTATATCAAGCGTCAACAAGCCTTTAGTCTTGGCGTTTTCTAAAGGATATTCTTTGCGCTCTTCTACCCTTCACAGACGCCTATGTATCTGCTATGTCTTCTAGTCCACTACCCTGCCCTTCTAGTATTAGCAGAGTTCTTTGTTACCTGCTTCCCCGCCTGGTTCTTGATTCTGCTGGAGTTCCTTCTGTTTTCATCCAGCCAAGCGATTGTCCATCTTAGCACAGATTTTGGTGGCATACGAAACGCTCTGTCTTTCATCTTTAGGCACAAGGACTTCCTGCGTTATGTGCGCATTTCTTTAACGTCCTCGCCGATAATAATCCAAACTAAGACACTTTGAGCTGTCGTCGAGAAAGTAAGAAAAAAACATTTAATGTAATTAGGAAATCGAGTTGTTTTTTTAAGTTTAATACTCTTTCATAGGTTTAATGTCTGCCATAGTCCAAAACAAAGTGGTTTTATAATATTAAATTATAAATCATCATATTAAATATCAATATCAAATATCAAATATCCGGGACTGAGTCGCTGTTGGTTGGGGATGGCGGTCGGAATATAGATCATAGATCAATGCTGCTGTTTCGTCCGTGTGTACGTTTCGCGTTTAGGGAGTTCTCACATAGGGCTAACCTCCAAACTTCCTTTCAGGATGCTTATTTAATTTATTTATTTTAGCTGCGTGTTAGTTTCTGCTTTGGCTCTCTTAAATGTTTTATTCTATGTCACTGAAAATTTGCGTCCTGAATAAAATACTATTGTATTGTATCAAATCATAAATTATTTTTAATAATTTTTTCCAGTCTTTTAAAGTTCTTAAAAGTTCTACGTTCTTGAAAGTGAAATCGGTTTGTGAAATGCCAGTGAATAACACAACATAAGGCAGACTGTTTTCTCTGTAACAAGGAGAAATTCGTTCATAATTTATGTCTTAAAACAACTCTCAAATAACACTTTCGTCATACCAAGTCTTTAGCTCTCGTTGCTACAGACGTCCCTGGGACGTCGGAAAAATTCAACCAAGAATATCGTAGTCATTTTTTTAAACATAAAATAGGATTTGCTATTAAAAATCCGAATTACTGAAGATCAAAAGCGCTTCTACGACTTTATTTTAATTTTAAAACAATGATTAGAGCACGGATGAATACCACATTGGACTGATAACTCCTCAATAAGATATTAGGAGGTAGTATCAAAATAACGGTCCGAATATCTGACGAGAATGGGCCATTAATGGATGGGTAAAGTGTGAACCTTCGTCATTGAGTTATTCTTGACTTATGTCCTGAGAGACCAGTTATGCGATTTACTTTCCTTTATTTTTTTTTCTTTAAATTATGGACGGACAAACAAAAAATGTTTATGGAAATCATGGAAACGGTTGCCATCACTTCTAACATATTGTCCAAAAGGTTTTGAAGCCTGACTTCCAATTTATCTTCCAATATATATTTACAACATCTCAAAGCAATATTCCCCCAGTGAATGTGAGTAACTTTTTTAATCACATACAGCATATATATAAATATCCTGAATGTTACGATAGAGAAACCAATTAATGATCCTATAAAATAATTACCTCCGGCTTTCGACTTCCTGTAAGACTAGCTACACGTTAATATTTTTCCTTTTCTTTTTTTTTTCCCCTTTTTGGATGAACAAACAAGCGTTTTTCAAAAATGTAAAGAGGGAATTATATTTATGATGGAGCCACTTTTCACATACCATGGCCATGCCTTAATACCTTCTTAATTCACTTGGAAGTACATCACTTAACGAACACTTATACTAACGTCAACCACAACTGACCTATTCCTATATTGTACATATAAAACAATTGAATAAAATAAATGGGAATTAACAGTGGATTCCACAGAGTGCCTCTTCTTCCACTGCATTCCAATTGGAATTTAGAATTCGAGGTTGAATGTTATGAATGTAAAAGTGCAAAAACCAATAAATGAGCGTATAATTACTTCGGCTTTCGACTTCCTCTTATAAACAATATCGGCGTTGCTCTTTTGATATGATCACGGGTTAATAATATAAACTTATTGGAAACGGTTGAACAAAAAAAGAGACCGGTCCAATCCTGTTTTGAGTTCTCTCTTGCTCAGGGATAATTAATTTTAAAGTGTTTGTATTGTTGAAGTGGTGCATTCTTTACTTTACCGTTCTTTACCGTTACAATTCGTGAATATTCTGAAGCTGAAATGATTCCAAAGCCTAGTTCGAACTTCATATGAGCCTGACGCATTGAAAACAATGTATAATAAGGCGGTCTTCTTTGATGTCATTAGGATCGGCTCATGAGAAGATCGACGTTTGAACTGGGGCCTAACCCTGAGTAAATGATTCTGTAATCAAGAAACAAAGAAGTATTGTACGAATTCGGAAAATTCCTATCGAGCATTATTTTTAACTCACTGGTAACAGCAATACTCGAGAAAGTATACCATAGACGTAACCTCAATATTCTAAACCCTAAGAGATTTAAAAAAAAACTTAACTTTGCGCCGGCCTAAACAACGCCCAGAGGGATTTAGCGAACTTAAACAATCATTCCAGAATCGCCACTGGCGTTACAGCCACATTTAAACTTCTTATTGATTTTTTTAATTACAGTTATTGCTTATCATTCTAAATCTGTTGTATTAGATTTGCCTCAATTGTTTTATGAATACTTTGTGACGTACTTTTTCCCTGGTAATCGGCCGCAATTAGCAGACGTTAATCATATTACTGGGCATTGATCATGATGAGTAGTGGCATAAATAGACGACGATGTTGCCTGCAGCATCGACACATAGCCGTACGTTGAGCCAGTCTCTTCTGCATGACCATCGAATACATTCAGAGCTTCTAGCGTCGAAATCAATACAGGTAGGCTCTGAACATGAATTGGTAAACTTATTTTCACCCTTTATTCGAGTGTCGGACCTGCCCCATATGCTAATTCCACTGTTTTTTTTTTTGTTTTTTTTTTTAAAAAATCTGAGTCTGCCACTTTTGAATGTGCTCTGTGGTCCTTGGTACGGGAACGTTAAATAGTTTGTCTATTTGTAAGCCTTGCCCAACATGACCTGTCCATCCCTTCTTGATAACTACCATGTAGATCATTATTACTGAAGCCTCGCAGGTCTCACAATCATCTGATTACACATAGTACACACGGTATGGTATGAGAAATGGGATTTGCACGTGATGAGCATTATTCCAAAGTATTCCCCTTCAGCTACAGGGGCGTAGTTAGGATATGACCTCAAACACTCCCACCACAAAAGTAAGGTTTTTGCTTTAAATATATTTTTTGGGAATTTTTTGGAGACAGGTTTACGCTGACCGACTGATATCACGTGCTCTCGGAACTTTCTCATCGGGGAAATAGGATTTTCGATTCAAATACGTATTAATTATTACGGGAAAAAAGCTAATCCAGTCAGAAAATGTTTTTGGATTTCTCAAGTACGTATTTTTTGCCTAAAGGAAGCTACACCCCAGAGCTACCAATTTGGTGTGAATTCTCTGCTTCTGTTTCTCCCCTGCATATGATCTGCGTAAAATAATTCACATTTCCCGTGACAAGTTTAAAGACGCAACCCTAACTTAACACTTTCTTCCAGTCACGATGAAGTGGTTCCTCTTTGTCGTTCTTGTCGTCCTCGTGAAGGTGTCGAACTCAGGTAAGGTACTGTATATGAAGCCAATTTTGGTAAGCGAACAATGCGCCGATGTGGCTGTGATACTTTTATGAACCATTATCAAGCTGAACCATAATAGGTGTTGCGGTCAAAAGAGTGAACTGAATCCTGAGAATCAACCCGCGCGCACTTCCTTTTTGCAGCTGCGACGACTCCTCATTATGCCGCGCTTACGTGATCCTGTTACGTGTATTCCACTAAAGACATAGGTAACCCGTCTCAGAAAGAAAGGCTGTTACATTAAAACATCATTTGCATGCATTAGCTACATGTTTGGGTTTGATGACCACGGAGTTCAAAATATAGGGACCAAAGCCACTAGCTTTATTTTCATCTCCACTATTCTCTACTGTAAACATAACAAAACTTCTAAATTTCTATTCGATCATGGAACAAGGGCTACAGGTTTGTTGCTTACACTAAATGCCAAGTTTCACTTTCGTAAAAATTAACAATGACAATTTTCTTAATAGTTACGAAAATTCTTACGATATATTCCTGTTGGTTCTTCTTCGTATAGCTGGGATTGGGTACAGAGAAAATGATGCTGATGGTGTCTGTAAGATGAAAAACGTCGCCAAAAAAGTTGGTTGCTATAAAGACGGTAAGGGAGACGTTGGTGGTACGAGACCTCTGACTGAAGAACTCGTCAACATTCGGGATCCTACCAACCCCGCATACGTAAAAGATCTTGCTCTTAATTGGAGTGATTGGAAAGGAAGCCTCAACGGGTGAGTATTCAGTACTTACAGCACGCACAGTACACCATGCCGTAACATTAAAATGGCTTCCCATAAGAATGGTTATTGCTGTCTGAGTGGGAAACATACGGTAGCTGACTAACAGCACATACTCGGTACCACATACGGTAACATTGAAATAGCTTCCCATTGCAATGTCTTCCAGGTCTTCCTGAAGCGCAACATTGGTACGGGGTACAAGATAAATTTCAAATAACCTGGGGATCCCACCGATCGAAAATATATTCTATCGAAAAGAGGGGGTGGGGCCGGATGATAGATGCTTTTTATTGATTTGTACGTATATTATCTTTAAAGGCTGCTGTGTGAATGCGCAAAGAGGGCACAGGCAAAGGGCTATAGATACATTGGCCTGCAGTTCTACGGCGAATGTTGGAGCGGCCCTAACTCAAAGAATTATGCTAAAGATAAAGAAGCTAGTACATGCATTCAGGAGTACTTCACAGAGTGCGATGTGGACGACACAGAACATCCATGCACTGGCGCAGCATGGACCAACTATGTCTACAGTGTCAAGGGTGTAGGCAAGAGTGGAAACAAGAGTAAGAGCGGATCCGGAAGTAAGAGTGTAAGCAAAAATAAAAGCGGATCCGGAAGTAATAGTGGAAGCAAGAGTAAGAGCGGATCCGAAAGTGAGAGTGGAAAAAAGAGCGGTTCCCTTAAGAGTGGAAACAAATATGCACGCACCAAAACTACGAAAAGAGGTCGCCGCGAAACCAAAAGGGCCGAAGCAAAACAAAAACGCCAAAGGTTCCGAAAGTAAACATACAGCTAGCCTATCAATCTACCGCAATAAGACAGCAGTCTCTGACGGTATGATGCAAGACCTGACCTAAAGAAATAAGCAATAATGTAATGGGGAAATAGTATAGGGTTGGTGTAAATATATAATGATTTTTGGGATGCAAATAAAGTGCATATAGTATATAAGGCAGCTAAAAGACGGAATAAAGTTACTGTATACTCAAACCCAAGTCGTTATTAAACATGTTGTTTTATACCCTGATAGCCGCAGAGGTTCTGAGAGAGAGGGGTGGGCGCATTTCCCCCTGATTAGCCCCAAAATTCGAAACTCAAAACTCAAGCCTCAAAACTATGATCCGCGGTCCTTGGAATAACAGAAACAAAACCCAGTAAGTGTAAAAAAAAAACTAACGCGAAAGTAGAAAGAAGATAAGGGACCGTCCTTAGGGGGCCTCTGCTAGCAGGGTATATCATATTCATAAGTGGCCCCGGCTGGAGAATCGCAATCGGTGAACCCGTCATTTTCCCACCCTCCCCGTTCTTTCCATTTAGACCCGTCCCCGATCTTTCTTGGATGTTAAATATCGAGGTTATGTTGAGGGAAGAGAAAATGGAAGAATGAATGAATGAATGAATATTGATTGCTTTTGAAAAAAGTAATTTTTATAGGGTCTGAGTTTTGAGGATTTGAATCAGGTAAAAATTAAACATGCCCTCTTCTATATAAGGCTCTGACCGGGAGGTGGAAAAAGTTTGAAACCAGCAAATGTTGCGATTTTTACAATTTGGGCTTCCTGTTTTACGCGCCCGCAATACAGCCAGTACCATAGACCGCAAACAAAGATGGCGGACGGAGGGAGCCCAGTGTATTCAAACAAGCTGAAAAAAGAGCTCTGATCTTTCAAAAAATACATACATCTTGGAGTTTTTGGATAAAGTTGACAGAGGACTAGCACTATTACTTATATTTTCATCCATGAGCTATTTGAAATATCTTAGACGAGTGAAGGTTTTCTCAAACCACCTCACGTCCATCCGACCAAGAAATGAAAGTCGCCCAATCCTTAGGTCTTTGAGTAGCGATCGTGGTAAGTTAACATATTGCACTTTACTTTCCTACACTACATAATCTAAGAAAGAAATAAAAGATCACGTAGCCCCAACAGATTTCCTGTCAGATTCTGCCGGAATTTAGACGTTAACGTGAAAGCTAAAGTCCCAGATTCATTGGATCTTTTTGTCAATTTTAGATAATTGCATTAAGCTTACATTCTGTTAATCTTTGTAGGATATGATTATGATTTGGTGGTGATAGGAGGAGGGTCTGGAGGACTTGCTTGCTCTAAAGAAGGTAGAGTACTGCTTTTCTTGAAAGCTGCCATATTGTTTGAATAATTTAACAAACAATTTCATTTGTATTCTAACTTATGTTATATCAACTAAGGTAGACCCACTCAATTTTTTGGGTGACATAATTTGTCTTTCTAAGTTCAAACTGCACCACAATAGCCCACTTTGGAGATATGCTTCACTTGTCACACACAAAGGTTTCAATGTGAGGCTCTGTGCTAAATGCTCAGTGATTCGTGACAGGAGAAAAGAATATATTCAATTTAGCATGGAGCCTTGTACTGAAACCATTGTGTGTCACAATCAAGAGAAGTATATCATGGAACTGGGCTATTCTATGACACCATATAGTCATGCAGTTTCAGTCTAGTTTTGAACTGTACTCAATAAAGACAATATTGCATAAGACTAGTGTACAATGTTTGTGAGATCTTACCTACTTTGTCTTTTTTTCAGCTGCAAGTTTTGGAAAAAAGGTTGCAGTTCTTGATTATGTAACTCCTTCTCCACAAGGTATATACCATTGTTTGATTCTGCATATTATGGTCTTTGATCACACGGTGTCATGTTTATTTCTATGAGAATAAATACATTTGTTTAACCCCTGGAACCTCATTCTCAAGGGTTTGAATGCGAGGTTATCGGGGGAAAATATATATTCCAGTCAATATGCATGGCTGCTGTGTGAGAAAGATCCATTACTGTGATTCTTAACATTCTGCGAACTCAGTAGTTGTGAGTTGCCCCTAGGAATTTGGTTTTTCACTGCCGCCAGTCAAAAATATATAATGTACCGACTGATTAGTTTTGATTGATGGCAGCGAGAGAAAAAATACATGACAAGCTGTTGAAGTGTCTGAGTTTGCAGAACATTGAGAATAACATTAAGCATCCCTATTTGAATTTTGATGCCATGTTAATATGATAATTCACATCATTTCAAAGGAACCACTTGGGGTCTTGGAGGAACATGCGTCAATGTTGGCTGCATCCCAAAAAAACTCATGCATCATGCATCTCTGCTAGGGGAAGCAATCAGAGTAAGTCTTAAATTTTTTTTCATATTAAGTATTTTTTTTGAAAGTAATTTGATGACAGAGAATTATTAATTTTTGGCATAACATACAAATTGCATTTCTACATTATATTTCCCTTGTTTTCATTTGTTCTTTTGTCGGTTATACATTTAAAGAACCTAATTTCAAACTCCATTGTCTTCTTGAAGGATGCTAAGAAGTATGGATGGGAAACACCTGACAACATTAATTTCAACTGGTAAGTCATGTGAACCAGCTTGATAAAAAAATTCCAGTGTTTCATGTACTATACTATGTGCAAAGTATGCAATATTTAAAGTAAATTATCTTATGATTTGTGTTTAGGGAAACTCTGGTAACAGCAGTGCAAAACCATGTGAAGTCTTTGAATTGGGGACATAGAGTGCAACTAAATGACAAGTAAGTGTCAATATTATGTAATTAGGTAAATGTGATCTACGTGAATCCAATATCTTATAAATGGATGGATGGATGGATGGATGGATGGATGGATGGATGGATGGATGGATGGATGGATGGATGGATGGATGGATGGATGGATGGATGGATGGATGGATGGATGGATGGATGGATGGATGGATGGATGGATGGATGGATGGATGGATGGATGGATGGATGGATGGATGGATGGATGGATGGATGGATGGATGGATGGATGGATGGATGGATGGATGGATGGATGGATGGATGGATGGATGGATGGATGGATGGATGGATGGATGGATGGATGGATGGATGGATGGATGGATGGATGGATGGATGGATGGATGGATGGATGGATGGATGGATGGATGGATGGATGGATGGATGGATGGATGGATGGATGGATGGATGGATGGATGGATGGATGGATGGATGGATGGATGGATGGATGGATGGATGGATGGATGGATGGATGGATGGATGGATGGATGGATGGATGGATGGATGGATGGATGGATGGATGGATGGATGGATGGATGGATGGATGGATGGATGGATGGATGGATGGATGGATGGATGGATGGATGGATCTAGATATATGAATAAATGAAAGAATGGATAGATAAATGAATGGATGGATGAATGAATAGGTGGATGGATGGGTGGATGGATGGGTGGGTGGGCAGATGGATGGGAGGGTGGGTGGATGGATGGTTTGATGGATGAATGAATTGGTGGTTGGGTGGGTAGGTGGGTGGGTGAGCGGAGGATTGCTCTTGCAAATCATCTCATGTAACTTTGACTTAAAGGGGTAAATTTCTTTGTTTTAGAAAAGTTAAATATTTACCTGCCTTGGGTTCACTGCTGGATTCTCATACCATAAAAGCAGTCAGCAAATCTGGAAAAGAGGTAGTAAGCTAATTATATATACTATATATACTGTACCTATTACATGTAGGTGTACTGACTTGATAACATTGACTTACTTCAAACTGTAATAAGGATGATATGAAAAATTTCTATTTTGTCCTATTATATATTTAAACCAATTTTTATTCAATAAATGTAAATATCTAAAATGTAAATAGTAGAGCTTAAATATCTTATAAATATTGTAGTATAGTTTAGCTTAGTTAGGATTTTTCATGTTTTCAAATTGTAAATTTTATAAAGCGCATTAGATCATATACTTTATAATGAATTTTTGCGCTATAGAAACATTAAATTATTATTATTATTATTATTATAATCTTGACATGTGTCTCTGTGCTGTGGAGATGTACCCTATTTCAAAAAAGGATGTTTCAGCTGAAAGCAGCAAGCTATGCAAGATGGCAAAAAGCAGTTTTGTATTTTACTCCTTATTCATCATTTTGGCTTGATTATTTTAGTCATTTTGTAATGGTAGGCTGCAACTGTTTCAATTCTTCAATATTGTTGTTCCAAATCTTCAGCTAATTAACGTATTGTTTGCAGGTGGTCTTGGCTTGTTGCATGTCGCACCTTGCTTTCGGCTGTGACAACTTTTATTGCAATAGGTGTATATGTAGAGCATGAGTTCAAGAGAATCAAGCTTATGAATAGGAAGAATTGAAAAGTGTTTCTTTTGTATTTTGAGGGCTCTACAGCTCACAATGTTCATATCGAAGTATAGAGATCCAAATGACTTCATACACTTGACAATGTTTTCCAAGCATACACTGATTACTTTTCTCTAATATAAACATGACAACCAGCCAATCATTTATTTATTTATTATTTATTAAAAAACTTTAAAACATATTTTGTTTTTTGTTTACTTCAGGAAATTCTGACAGCAGAAAACATTGTTATTGCTGTAGGAGGAAGACCAAGATTCCCATCAGATGTATGTGTCTGAATAAACTCATTATGCTGCAAGCTTTCATTTTGAATTCTGTTTTCTCCAGGACTCTTTCTTTGTTTTCCATTTCTTTCTTTTCCATTCATTCATCCACCAATTTTTGCCTCCCTCCTTGATATCTTTCCCTCTTCCTATCCCATCCTCCCTCCCTCCCTCATCTATCCTTCCGTTCTTCCATCCTTCCGTTCTTCCATCCTTCCATTCTTCCGTTCTTCCATCCTTCCGTTCTTACATCCTTCCATTCTTCCATCCTTTCATTCCATTCATCCATCCATCCATCCGTTCTTTCATCCTTTCATTCCATTCATCCATCCATCCATCCACCCATCCATCCATTACCTTATTGTGATATTTTTATTAACACTTACTTTTCTAGGTCCCTGGTGCTCTTGAACATTGCATTTCAAGTGATGACTTATTTTCTTTACACAGAGAACCTGGAAAAACGTAAGAAATTGAAAATATATTAATAATAGTAGTTGAAACCCTCAAAATTTATAAGATGCAAAGAAAATATCACAAATATCTTTTAATTCTTAAATTCTGAAATCCAATACTCCAGTTTCGAGTTCTCTTTTACGCTGTGTTAGCCTCAAAACCGTGTAATATATTCTCTTATTCAGTAACAGCCCGTGGAAATTCAAGAGATCTGTGTGTAAAGAAGACAATAAAAATACTTTGAAATTTCACGAGTTTTATCTAAATTTCTGCATAATTTACGCACAATTGAGGCTAACACAGCGTAAAAGAGAACTCAAAACGGGAGTATTGCATTTAGAGTTTTTGAATTTGAAAAATATATAATTAATTTCTGGAACTAATAAGTACATTTCCGTATATGATTTCAAGAAGAAAAACAAGTATAATAAGAGATGTTGAAACATTATGATACTATTCTTCTTTTGTTCACTTTTCTTTTGAATTTTTTTTCTTGTATTCTATAAATTTTGATTTTTACTCTGTTTATTGTTTCATGTATTTTCAGGCTAGTAATTGGTGCTTCTTGTATCCTTGTATAAAGTTAGAACCCCTATTCCAAGGAATCTACAGTAGCTCTTAAGAATTTCTTTAGAATTTCTTAAAGGAAGCACAGAAAAAATGTCTGTCTTGAGCAATAAGTAATTAATGCATTTAAATTTTCTGTGATTAGAGCAAGTAACCCTGTAAAGATGTCTTTTGTAAGCTAAATGAATAGTACAGCATGGTCTAAATAACAAGGAAGTTGAGTATTCTACACCTGTAGCTATTCAATGGTATTAGAACTTGTTGAAGGTAGCATGGAAGAGTAGCTTACTGATGTTAGGGGACCCTTGACTGTGTTCAGATGTGGCTTTAGAATGTGCAGGTTTTCTGGCTGGTCTGGGGTATGATTCTTCAGTGATGATGAGATCTATACCTTTAAGAGGATTTGATCAGGTAAGAATTCTTGTGTTTTCTTCATTGGAGCGTATTTTCTTATTTCTGCAGGGCTGTATATCCATAGCCTTGGTAGCAGTACATTGGGGGAGGGTGAAGGGGGACTGGGGAGGAGGCAAGACAATAAATCATCCCTCTCTCCCCTTGCCAAACATGCTAACCAGATTACGGATAAAAACACACCCTGGGTACACCCCTGTTACGTTAAAACTTACGGTAAACGTTTATATTTAAAAAAATACTAATTTACTTTAAAAAATATTATTCTGAGAAGAATAAGAATAAGAAAAAACTTTATTATGATAACAGTTATGACATTCTGCTAAATACTTTCTACAGAATTTATTCTACAAATAATGTATGTTTCTTTAATTAATAGGAACTTCTAGAATATTATTTCATGTGGTCTTTCTTTCTTTCTCTTTTTTCTCATTTTTTGTCTTTCCATTTTTGTAAATCAAAAAAAAATCCAAATTCTTACAAGCACAGCAATTCCAATGACATATTTTCCACTTCTTTTTTCCAAACTTTATTTCGCTTTTTCGTTTCCCAATCTAGAAATATAGAAGAAATTCCGTTTTCTTGGTTTCGGGTTCCCTTTGCTTTGGTGAACCGAGCAGGGGACTGAGCAATCCAAACACCAGCAAGCTTCGTTGGTTTCTTCCTCGTTGTTTTTCTAATTGTTGTAGTATTTCTACTTCTACTTCGATCATGAGTACCGATCGTAGAGATAACGATCGTGAAGGGGATGAAAAGCATCGAGAGATGTTAGAGGAGAGTCGTGAGAGTGTCGGGGAAGAGAGAAGAGAAAGTGTTCATTCCGATGGAGGAAGTCCAATTCCAAGAAATCAAGATGTGCACGTTAAGCTTAAGGTGCAACATGTTTTGGAGGTTAACTTTTCAACTGGAAACACGAGTAAGGTTTTGAGCCCATCGGATGGAGAAAAGAAAGAAAAGCATCCTGAAGGAAGCGAGAGAGACCACCAAGATATTGGTTATTCCAGTAAAGAGAGCTCACTTTTAGGAGAACGAAGCCATTCTGAAAGATCACCTCAGCATTCACCGGAAAAGATGAGGAAGATGTCTCAGGAGTCATATGAAGATAGAGAGAAAAAACGCGAGAGAAGCGTCGAGGAACGCCATTATTCTAAAGAAGAAAGTTCTCATAGTTTATCAGTTTTGCGAAAACGAAGTCATTCTGAAAAATCACCTCAACATTCACCAGAAAAAAAGAGGAAGACGTCTGAGACATGTACAACTGTAGAAGTAAAAGATGATGAAAGGAGGATCGAGAAACAACACGAGAGAAGCGAGGAACGGCGTTATTCTTATAAAGAAAGTTCTCATAGTTCATCAAGTTTGCGAAAACGAAGTCATTCTCCAAGTTCTTCAGAAAGGAAATCTTCAGATACCCGTCGATTTAAAATTCCCAAGAAGGAGCACAAAGCTGATGATTTGAGGGAGAAGCTAGACAAGAAACCAGATAGAAGAGAAGCAGAAAGAAAAGCCAGTGAGATGTCTCAGAGTAGTAGTAGTAGTAGTTCAAGAAAAGAAAGGCCCATCACCTCATCTGCCCTTAAAAAAGAGATCAAAGATCTACTTCGCACTGAGCACCATCATCTAATGAAGGGAGGTAAAAAGGATTCTAATGGTGATATCCAGGGTGTGGAATGGTGTTATAAATACCTTGATCCTACTATCAGAGGTCATATAACTGGAGGCAGAGCCATACTCCACCATCGTTGCAGACAGTGCAACAGAATATGTCTTCATCTTCTTGGAACATATGGAACAGGGAAGAGGATGTGTCTGACCTGTGCGGCAAGAGAGAGAGGATGGAAGGAGAAAGAAGTCCCCTCGTGGTACTACCATGATGATCAAGAGTGTAGTAACTGTAGAAATACAAGATATGATCGTCCAAACAGTGGTTCGTACTATTATAGTAGGTACTAATTTGAAATTTCATTGATTTGAAATGGTATGTCTATCTTATCTGTCTCTTAAGATCTACGACAATGTTGTACAAGTAATCAGTACATATAGAACACTTTTGATCATCTTAGATTTACCAATAGCATTGATGGACCAGAGACCATATGTAGTGCTAAAAATGCCCAACAAGGCTATTCTGAGCATTGCAATGGAGAAAATATCTCCAGTCTTGATGGGAAAAATTCTGATAAGTACCCCCAATGCTCCCAGACATCACGTTTTGGCTTCAAATTCCACCAATCAAGAACCAACTGACTCAGAGGGTTGTACATTTGATGGATTGAAGCCAAAACACATGACAACTATGCCTTGTCTGGAGTCATCTGGGTTGCTAAAACATGGAAGGTGGTACAAATATTGCTACAGTGTGATGTGCAAAAGTATGACCACATTTATGGATTTACCCATTTTATGTATTCGCATACTTTTATACAAGGCATGCGCTTTTTGCCACCGGATGAGCTTTCCCACACCTTATTTCATTGGTAAAACCAGTGAGCTTCCCATTGAAATGTGTTGGTTTAAGCCTGTGCATAAAAGTATGCAAATAGATTAAATGTGGGCATACTTTTGCGTGTCATGCTGTAAAAGTACCATTATGGGAGTTCAGTTGAAATTGTTGTGTACTGGTGTTGTATGAGTGAATGGAATTCCTTGTTTGAATTTTATTAAGCGAACAAGAAGGAAACTCAAACACCATGTGATATTCAAGTGTACAATAGTAGAAAGTAGTGTTCTATGTAACAGTATTTTCATAATTCTTAGAGCTGACTCCAAACCTTTGACATTCTGGTTTCCATCAATCTAACTTACATTGGGCCAAGTTCATTCTGATCAAGTGCTAAGGGAATTCCTGGGCCAGACAGCCATTTTTACATGGGAATTTCTTTATCACTTGCAATTGGATTGAACTCAGCCTGTCGTAAATTTGATTGATGCCAAAATGCTAGAAGTCTGGAGTAGGTAGGTCGCAGAAATATGAAAAGGGCTGTAAGTAAAGGAATGTTCTGATGGGGTATATGTTAAGCTGTGATGACATAAAATAGCATACAGTAGGTGCATGTGATTTGCCATGAGTTATGGACAGTTTACTAACAGTAATTTTGTATGGTGTTATGACAATGCAGTAACTATAATTATCATATGACCGTATTTCACTGTACGCGTGATTCTAAAAAAAACCTTTGGGGAAAATGTCGTCAGCAAAAAAAGTACGCTTTTCCGAAAAGTGTAATAATTTCCCGTTCGGACTCGCCGTTCGGACTCGCTGCCGTCAATCATGTAAAAACTATGCATTTTGATTCGCATTTATTAAAAACGCTTTGAAATCGATTTTTTATATGTGGTCATATGATAAAATGCTTATTGACTGAGTTAAGGTCGGTCCGAACGGGAAAATATTTGGCTCTCGGTCCTTGGCACGGAACTCGCTGCGCTCGTTCCGTACTTCAGGACCTCGAACCAAATATTTTCCCGTTCGGACCTCCCACTCAGTCAATAAGTACATAGTAATTATAGCTCTTGGTAACCAGGATTTTAACACCTTCATATGCACAGGTTATCTTAAGGTTGTGAAATACAGTGTTTGGTTGGCATGGCAACTCATCAATGTTGCAAAAATTTAAAAAAGTACAAAAAAAACACACCATTTCTTGAAGATTTGGTACCTATTCCAAGTCATTCATTTACCTCAGTTCAAAGTTAAACTGTCATGACAACTTTATCCAGGTTCAAACACTGAACTTGTTGCCTGGCAGTATGAAATAAATAGTGATAGTATAAATAGTAATATAGAAAGAGTGAATTGGGTACATTATAGCATGTGTTTACCACCATTTGTCACATTCAAAGCTAATAAAAGACTGGCTGGTTGATATGGAAGAAACAGAGGAGCATGTTTGAGAAGCATTATACAGCTAGGCTCCTTATTCGTTTTGAAAGTGGCTTATGTAAAAGACATAAAAAGGTATTTGCTGTGTATAGCCTGCATGCAGCCTGCCTTAATTCTGGTTAAGACCATAGTTCATGTTGGGCATCATGCAGGCTATACATGGTCTTACCAATGGACTTGCATAGCTTCAAAAGCTTCTGAAGACATAATACTTAGTTCTTTGCTAGACATTGACTATCACAATGCTTTGATTTTGAAAATACATATTTACTTATCTAATAAGTCGACCTACGGTCTCGTGCAATTTGAACTCTTTGAAAGACACACTTGTGCAAATTAATCCCAAATTGAACTCGAAACCATATGATTACCTTTACAAATGTAATCTGAGTTGAAATTTGCAGAGCATTGTGATAGTGCTAATAGAATAAGGATGTCATTGAAAAATATCATATCAAGCAATAGACAAATAGATGTAAATTAGAAGGTCGTCGGATCAATTTCTACCATGTTGGAAAGTAAGGTTGACACAGACAGTACTGCAGACAGTGCCAGTGGTAGCTTGTCATAACACGAAAACCTTAAAAACAGATGGCAGATACTTGAAAAAATAGACCTTTTTGGCTTGGCTTTAATGTTTCCCCATTTCAAACCACGTGTCATTATCTTGAGAATAAGATTCTTTGTTTGAGTTGTATCAATATTCATGTATCTTTTCATGAGCACAGTTAAACAAAGAAATGATACTCTAAGGAATGACACGTGGTCTGAAATTGGAAAACATTCTGCCCAAGGTAAACAGAATAAATAGGAACAGACTACCAAGATTTACAGACTGCTGTAGAAATAACTTTTCTTATCCAACATGGTGGAAATAATCAACTGATAGTGACGTTCAGGTTTAGTCACTTTAATTTTGATATAGTCATTCATTTGTATGGTACAAGTTCTAGTTAAAACAATTTTTTTGTATAGTTTAGTACTCTATAGTACAGCCCTTCAAGGTGTTTGTAGTTATGAAACGATATAAGATACGTTAAGAGTTTAGAAAGTTTCCTGATAATCATTATGAACATTACAGATACTCTTACTTCAATGAAATTAGTCACTAAATTTTCATCTTCGAGCTAACGATGAATCCAGTGTAAATGCTGATTTGTTGGATGCTCTCCAACTGACATTTCATCGTAGCTAGTCTCATAAGATGGTTAACTTCATTTGATTAGTGAGTTTTATTAGCTAGTTATTATTTCGATATGTATTTAATGAAATTAGCCCTAGTGGGTTTTGTAGAAAAAGAGAAAAATAGCAATAAAAAGTGAAAAGGAAAAGATTTGTTTGGGATGATTTGCTTGACTGCTGAACAATGGAGTTAAAAGTATACTAAGTATTTGAGTGGGAAATTAAGAATGGATTTCATGAATCTGACTCAGCCTGCGAATGTTTACTCCAGTTCTCATATCCCCTATGCCAAGAGAACAAAAAATAGGGATCTAAAATGCGAGGGAAATACGTCTACTGTGGATGCATGAGGCCAAAGATGTAGAGCACCCTAACAAGTGTAGGCTTCAAAAAAGCAAGTCATGTAAAGTTCACGTAACTGTCTTGTTTTGCAAAGCACTGTTTTTCAGTGATGCATCATGCAAGATGAAAAAGACGGCTATATAGTTCTTCCTATCCTACTCCTCTACAGTCCTTGTATTGCAGAACTGTTACGTATCTAGGGTACTGTTCCCTTCATCCTTAAGTTTCTCTAAAGAGCTATAATGGTGCATTCTGTAAAATCTTAAGCACCAATCCGCTCGTTCCCGACCCAAAACATATTCAGTCGTATGAATAGCTTCTAAGCTTCATGGCGGTTATTTCTTTCAGCAAATGGCCGAACTGGTAGTTGAATACATGGAGCGACATGGAACTCGTTTCCTTAGACAGTGTGTACCAGTGCAAGTCGACAAAACGAGCGAAGGAAAGCTTAACGTTACTTGGAAAAATGTTTCAACTGGGGAGGAGAGTGGAGAAGAGTTTGATACTGTTTTAGTGGCCATTGGTGAGTTGAAAACTTGGTTTCGAGAATGTGAAGGCTTGAAAATGGGACTTCTTTTACTGAAAAGTTTGGAAAATGTCTCTTCTTTTTGTGTCTGTATTGATTTCCTGCTTGCTTGCATGCCTGAGTCCCTTCTTGCCTGCTTGTTTATTTGCTTCTTTTTTGTTTGTTTGCTTGTGTTTTTTGTTTGCTTGTTTGTTTGTTTGTTTGTTTGTTTGTTTGTTTGCTTGCTTGAGTTTTCCCAGCTTGTTTGCTTGCCTCAGTGCTTGTCTGCTTGCTTGCTTTTTACACTGATTTACACAACATTATCTAGATAACTGAAAGGTTGACTTTTTGTAATTTGCAGGAAGAGATCCTTTGACGTCTAACCTTGGCCTGGAAAATGCTGGTGTAGAAGTTAATCCAGTAACAAGATTCGTGATAGGAAAGAACAATGAACAAACGTCTGTACCACACATCTATGCTATAGGAGATGTTCTACAGGTTAGTATCTTATTGCCTCTTCTGCTTTCATGGCCATAGGTGACATGTACTACTAGGGCGCTGTCTCTCAACGATTTGTAGCTCAAGCTTTAGGTCTCTGCTTCGATACTTGGCTGAACTAAATACGCACCTTCAAAGAAAGGTTGGTGAAGGTTTTGTTGGATGTTGCATGTTGCATGGTGCATGGTGCATGTTGCATGTTGCATGTTGCATGTTGCATGTTGCATGTTGCATACCAAGCTCGAAAAGCAATATGGGTGATGTGAATTCAAGCAACGAAAGATCATCACAATATAGGATTTTCCCACTCTTTGTCTGCAGGTTTTTCCGGATTCACCGGCCCCCTGGTCACAATTGAGTAAGAATCAACATGCGAGTTGATATCGTGTGTTTTGAAAAGTGAATTTAGTCAGTGTGGTATATAGTAATGTGTAGAACCAACCTCAAGGAGAAAACCCGCTCAACGGGAGTGATGTTTGTAACATAGTTTTTGATGGTGAGCCTAGGAAAGTGCTCAAAACGTGTTCATGTATTGGACAATAAAACACAGGGTGACCAATTTTTATTTTCAATAGGACCGTCCAGAACTAACACCTGTTGCTATTATGGCGGGAAAACTGTTGGCAAGGAGAATGTTTAGTGGATCTCAGATACAGATGGACTACCATAATGTAAGGGGGAAATATTGGTTCTTCTCAATCATTATTTAGATAAAAAAATACCATTTTTTCCTTCGCTGCTCTTAGTATTTCCTCTTGACTTTATAGCCTCAGTAAAATAGCGCTGGTATTGGAGAAGCGCCAAAGAATTTCACACTTTAGAAAAGCGAAAGATAGTTTCTGCAGCGGTTTAAGGATTGGAGATCCCCTATTCCCAACCGCTTTTGCATAAAAAGTTTTCTTGAAAATCGGTTCAGGACTGCGTGTCATCCCCTAGAGTATCATTTCTTTGTTTAACGGTTGTGCATGAGAAGACACATGAATATGGATACAACTCAAACAAAGAATCTTATTCTCAAGAGAATGACACGTGGTCTGAAATGGGAAAACATTACGTCAAAGTTAAAGAGGTTTATAATATGATTATCAATGAAATACCTATATTTCTCTATTTCAGAAATGTGATATTTTCACATGTGAAAATAACATGTTATTTTCACATGTGAAAATAACATGTTATTTTCACATGTAAAGATATCATCACTATGGTTACATACTTCTTATGGCAAAAAAAAGCTCGAAAAAGCTTTTTTTCTTTTTCATTGATAATTATATAATAAACAGAATATTACATGGGTGCTTGGAGATACGAATTTTATCTTCTCGTGTTGAAAATCTCTCACTCGTTCGCTGCGCTCACTCGCGAGAGATCTTTTTCGATCAAATTCGTATCTCCGCGCGTCCATGTAATATCCTCTATCTATTAATGCAAAGGTTCAAATTGATCTGTCCAGATATTGATGTATTTAGTTTGTGTTGTCAGGTAGCAACTACTGTGTTTACTCCACTGGAATACAGCACAACTGGTTTTTCAGAGGAAGAAGCTATCAAAGAACACGGAGAAGATAACCTTGAGGTGAGTATGTTGTCACGTCATGCTGATAGGCTTGTTGTAACTGTTTTTATTCTATTAGGAACGTGCTTTCTTTGGGTGGTATAGACTCCTTTACCTTGGGTGTAAAGTTTATCCATTTCAGACCACGTGTCATTCCCTTGAGAATAAGATTCTTTGTTTGAGTTGTATCCATATTCATGTGACTGTCTTCTCATGCACAACTGTTAAACAAAGACATGATACTCAAGGGAATGACACAGGTTCTAAAATGGGAAACGTCACGCCCAAACTAACTAGGTCTGTTCTTTTCCTTATATTCGTTTTTCGTTTTTTACAAAACTGTGTTCTTGATATAAGTATTTACTGCTATTTTCATAAACATGCGAACTCGGTATCTGCGAGCTGCACGCTGAAATTTGGTTTTTCGCTTCCATCGATTAAAAATATTCAGTCGGTACCTTTTATATTTTTGACTGGCGGCAGTGAAAAACAAAATTCCAACGGGCAACTCGCAACTGCAGAGTTCGCGTGTTTATGAAAATTGCAGTAATGGCCTTTCTATGCAGGTGTATCATGCATTCTACAAACCGTTAGAATTTACCGTGGCCGAGCGTAGCGACGACATAGGATACATGAAGGTTAGTAAACTACCTAAACTAAATAGATAAGTTTCCCATTTAGCAATTCTCTAAAGTGACGTCATTCGTATGAATAATCGACTTCCGGGTCCAAAAATTGTCCTGTAAATTTTTTTTCTCATAGCATCAGAGTTTTTAGAAACTTAAAAGTTTTTGAAAATAAGTGTTTCACGTGGATTGAGGTGATATCATTGATTTTTAATTCTTACTTAACTTTTTTTCTGAGTGAATGGACTCGTAACTTCGATTCTTTTGTCAAATGTTTCTTTGACGTCATGTGCGAAAGAAGAATAGGCCACGACCTTGAAAGCTCTCATTATGTAATTAGCATATTCCGTGCTGTATGAGTATGTGTGTGCAGAGCTCATAGTATAATATTCTGCCCTATGTATTGATATTAATGAGGTATGCGAATATCCACTCTGCCTGGGACTGAGTCCAAGGTAACCCAGAACAGAGTGGAATGTAAGAGTTGATCCCGCTTGCTCGCTTCGTCAGCGACACGCGTGAAAAACGTCTGCGCATGCTCTAAGTCCGTATTCAAATTAGTCGATAGCGTCTTCGTGCTATTGTAAAAATATGCAAATTTGACTTTCACACTTGCCTGAAGAATAGTCTTTACAAAATGCCAAAACTTAAAGTCAGTTCTTGAAACTTAAGGCTAATTCTTTCATATTGTCTTTATTAACACATTATCTTGGTCTCATAAAAGTATACCCACGAATTTTGTTTTATACTCGGAGAAAACAAGCATTTATTTTCTCACTAAAACTCTATAAATTCTTGGAAAGCGTGCTGAAAGGCACGCATGCGCAAACGTTTTTCTCTAGTGTCTTCGTCAGCTCTTACTCTTGCCGTGAGTTTGAATAAGTGGCACCGAGGGATTTGTGTATTCCTTTATATATACCTCATTTACATATATATGATTCCCTAGGGCATTAATTATCATATTCACATGACTATGATTAGTACTTATATTTAGACTTTACTAAGTAGAATATATGAGTGATTTGCTATTGGCAAACAACGTTAAAACTAGCTAAATAATGAACTAGATAACTCAATTTACAAGCACAATGAATTAAAGCTGTAGTTCTGCTTTGTAAAAGTATTACTAACCTCTTAAACCCAGGGTTGAGTAAGAACTATGATTTAACTTTTGCTTCAGGCCGTGTGTCTCAGGGAAGGCCAACAGAAGGTATTGGGTCTTCATTACCTTGGTCCAAATGCTGGTGAAGTCATGCAGGGGTTCTCTACTGCTATGCGGTAAGCCAAAGATTTCTTATGTGATCAAAATACCTTGTATATATCGTTGCTTCAAAGGAGAGTCGTTCTGCACGTCTTACACAAAGAGAGACAACACAGGATGCCCGCACACGAGAAAAGCGCTCCACAGGAACCCCAGAAACTAAAACACACGTCATTGTTGCACTACCGACCCCAGAGCTCTGTCATTCTTACTGCGCATGCACGAGAGTTCCATACATCGGTTTACTTCCCCAGTTTTCTCCACAAAAGTAAAGCAAGTATGAAATTAAATTTTCATTTTTCGTGGTCACGTGTTGCTTTGTGACCCCCCCCCCCCCCCCAGTTTTTCAAGGCCTGCTACGGCTCTGATATAAGAATAGATAAGGCTCTAAAAGCTCTCGAGACTTGATATAAGAGTAGATAAGCCTCTAAAAGCTCTCGAGACTGGAAGCAATCCAGGTCAACTCAGCTGGATCTGAATAGTGGTTCTGGTCTCTTGGGGTTTCAGGTGCGGATTGACAAGCGACCAACTGTTATCAACTGTAGGCATACATCCCACATGTGCTGAAGAAATCGTCAGACTACATATAACCAAGCGATCTGGTGAAGACCCCATGGTCACGGGATGCTGAGGTTAAGCCCATTCTTACTGCGCATGCTCTAGACCCAGACCATCCAATCCAAACTAGGAGGAGGGAACCTGGGTTTTAGCAAGCGGTGAGAATGGATGGCATTATTATCAATTATTATTAAGTATTATTAATACCCTTGGTATGACGTAGGGCCGCTAAACTGATAATTATCAGTGTGGTCTTGCTGATGTAGAGGGTATTTAGCAAACTGCAGTATTTTCTATAAGATATTCTCACTAATTCACGCTACAAATCACGAAGGTGTTATTAGACTATTTTAATATTGATTCCTTGTGATCTCAAAATAATTATATCGATGGTAATATTAATTAATAAAATCAGTGAAACTTATCCTCGATAGGGTTGATGGTATAGAAACACCGCAATACTTCTTCTCTCCTCTCCTCCATTCTCTTCACTTTGTTTCCGCACAGGTAGCCCAAGCTGGGTTTCTGTGGTGTCATATTATAAGAAAATGTATGGGGAACTATAAAAAAACCTCAATAAAATCGTAGTGGAGAAAAGTGGAGAAAAGTGGAGAAAAAAACTGGCTTAATCCGAATTCTAACCAGGCAGGGCGATAGAGGTATAACTTCTCAAAGGTCAGCTAAGATTTCTTTACTTTATTTTATTGAGGTTTTTTATAGTTCCTACATTTTCTTATAATATGACACCACAGAAACCCAGCTTGGGCTACCTGTGGTTTCCGTAGCATCATTTATCGTAATTTTATTTCAATCCAATCACCGATGCATTACTAGGTTGCGCACTCTGTTTTTTATCTACTTTCTCCCTTCCAAAAGACTTCATAAATATTTTCTTGAGAGCGTTTCTAATCATCATGTTCCGTACCCCGTAGACGATAGGGTTGAGTACTGCGCTTGCGCAAACGACAAATGTCGGCCACAGCCAATCACCTGATACGTGCACGTGACAAACATGAAGGCCCGACAGCGCAAGCGCAGCGAACCCAAACAAAGGCGCGTACACCAAAGTAAACAGACCCAGAATCATTGCCATGGTAACAGTAGTTTTCTTATTCTTTAGTGTGAAGTAAGCAAGGTTTAGAACAGTCGTTGGACTAACAGCTTGTTTCCGAGCTTCTTTCAAGATTTTAAAATAACAGTAAACAGTGATAATCAGTGGTATACTCAGTGCTATCACGATACTCCCAAATATTATTTGTTCCAAATGCTCTTGAAGAAAGAACAATCGAGGAGATGGCGTTACAACAGCAAAAATCCACGTGCCAATCACTATGCAGAAGGACTTACGTTGCGTGACAAGTTCCTTGTAACGCAACGGAAAGACTATTGCAATATATCTGTCGACGCTGACTGTAGATAAGGTCAGAGTTGTGTTAATCAATACGACTCCTAGGAAGAAAAAAAGGAAGCTCTCTAGACGTTCGTGCTCTTTTCCATACCGTAGTAGCGTTGCCATAGCAATAGACATTGGGCTGACTAGGAGCCCTGTGATCAAATCGGATAAACATAACGACACTACAAAATTGTTAGAGACGTTTCTTAAGGAATTGTTCTTGTGGATTGCCCAGATAATAGAGGCATTTCCAACAACAGCCAGTATACTAGAAAGAGCAGTGAGCGAGACTAAGATTAGATAGGGAACAAAACTCAATGTCTCGATGCATGTGCCATAGTCTTCAGATGAACTAGTTGGTGCTGAGGTCCAAGTAGGAAGCTTAAAGCTAGAATTGTTCATGTCTAGCCAATTCCACGAGACGAGTCAAATAAGTCAAGGACCCTAAAAAAGAATAGTGTAATAGATAGATAAGAATGAATAGATAAGAATTATTTAATTATGGAACACATGATAAAGTGGTTTTCGTATGAGTTGGAAACATAAGGTGCTGATTTGCAGCACGTACACAGTACGACATGCTATAACATTGAAATGGCTTCCCATTGTCAACACGTAGTTACGGCTACGGTAAGATACGGTTCGACTACAGTACGGCTACGAATTTGCATGCATGTTCAGTTTCCCACTCATACGAAAACTGCTCTATTAAACTATAGCACATTTCTGGCTTCTTGAATTTAGGTTTCGACAAGTCCTACTTTCAGTTACTTACCGGTGCTTTTACGTTTTATCTTGTTCTTTGAGTTCTCAAATGTGTGGACCCGGCTGTTCTAATTGTTCTTGCGTCTTTTCAAGTAGTTCATCGAGATAATAAGTGTTTCTAAGCCAAGAATAGTATGAAAATTAGGTCCAAAGTTGGCTCAGTTGAACGTGTGTATGCATATCCTCATGCGGTTGTAAGCCATCCGGGACGTTTCCTCTTACGTACTTCTCGAAACGTTATAACTTTGATCTCTAATTTAGCGAATTAACAAAGTGAGCCCTCAAGAGACAAGTGGTCTGGTTAGAATTCTCCTTTTTTCAGTCTAGCTTAATACGTCTTAATACGACAATTATGAGAACGCTTATTGGCTTTTTAGCCTAATTAACGCGATCATCAAGAAAATCATTTTTTCTGCCCCATCGTTTTAGAAACGAGATATGGCTCTGTCGGTGCAAAAAGGGGTCGGGTTTGTACTTGTACGATAATCTCCACTGACCATTTTGAACTGTACAAGTGTTTTGTTGCTTTCGCTAAAAGTAATGGGCTTATTACGTCTTGATACGACTATTATCAGAATGCTTATTGAGGTAGAATGCTTTTTTTTAGCCTCATAAACGAATTCTTTAGACGATCATTTTTTTTCTGCCTAATTATCTTTGAAACGAGATATGACTCTGTCGTCCAAAAAGGGGCCGTGTTTGTGCCAAAGTACGATAATCTCGACTGACCATTTTGAACTATACAAGTGTTTGCATTGTTGCCTTCGCTAAAAGTAATTTGTTGTAAAATTAAACATGTACATGTCGAAATGCAACTCTTAGTGATAAATTCCAGTGAATATCACTTGAGTTTATGAACTGTAAATTTTTAACTGTGCAAGATTTGCAATGTTCCTACTTCAACTTTTCACCTTCACTAAAAGAAGGAGCGAAATTAATTATATTTTTCCAAGTGTCCAATCAATCAGTCAATCAATCAGTCAGATAAATCTGTTAAAATATAATTCTTTTTGACAAATTCCAATGATTAAACTGAAACATCGAAATTGTTTTCCAAAAACGAGCATTAGACCTTTTTGCTCTAACACTATTTTCGACTTCGTGTACTCTAAAAACAATAGGCGAAATCAAAGATTGTACGGAATTTGAACATCTTTAGAATTTGAACAAAAGATTTTTTTATTGCACGAAGTCGAAAATAGTGATAAAGCAAAAAAGTCTATTGTGTTAGTTTGTTTGTAAGTTTTCGAAGCCATTTGAGTGTTGTAATACATTGATATCAAAACAAACGTATCAAAAAAAAACAAAAAAACTGCAGAATCTTGCGAAAACTGACATTAAATTCAAATAACACATGGCAACATGATTTTAGGAGTGAAATTTTGCCGAATCTAGTACGATTGAGACAATATTTCATGGTACTCTTTTGTTAATATGTGTTCGTTCATGCTCAAGGAAAACCATTTCAAACCCTTTCTTTTTGGTACTAAAATTATATAAACTAATCGATACCAAACTGTATATTTTTAGAAAAGATTTTTGAAGAGGGCCGGGAGCATTTTCGAAAAGGCAAACGAAAACTAGATAGAGCAACTAATAAGTTCGAACCAGAGAACATTTTCATTTTCTAATTGGTTCGAAATCGAACCATGAACTTCCGCTTTCGTTGTTCAGTTTGAAGTTGATTCAAATGGCATACACATATTTTTTCCCGAAGTTGAATTAGCCAGTTTAAACTGAGTTTGCTAGCTAGGTATTATCTCGGATCTATGAAATGTTTACATTATATTTTACAATCTTTTAGTTTGTTGGATATTTATAAATATATATATAGTGATGAAGCTTGAACCCTTCTAAGACCACAACAGATGGTCGTGTTCACTTAATTCCTCATCGAAACGATGCGAATGATGATTGTTTTTAAGCTACTCGAAATCTAGAAAAGACGATATAGTTCTCGCCAGAATGTCGGTGATATTCAGCAATTACACGTCCTTCACCGCGTCTTGAGATCAAGAAGTAACACCTATTTCGAATTCAAGATCTTTCTCTATCATTAAATTTCAGTTCTGAAACATGATCAATGAAGAGCCAGCGATGGAGCAAAAAAATCATTGACCACTTTCAACATACATATTTTTGTCCTACTATATTAGTTTGAATCCTAAATCAGTCATAACTTGCTAAGTATCGCCAGTTTTTAGATATTTAACCTACCTTTATAAGGTGAATCTGTCAACCCGGACCATCTAAGTTGTTCTCGTTATTACAAGAGATGTTTTGGCAGTCTATCAGTGCTCATGCGTGAAATTACTAAAAAAAAAAAACCACTTTCCACTGACTGCACAATCTTTCCTTGAAATAACTAAGGAGTTTACTTCGCAAATGAAGAAGACAAGCCTTAAGTTTTAACTCCGCTTAAAAGCCGAGGTTTAAGAAGGCATCCAATAACGGCCGGAACTCGAGATATACAGCAATTGAACAGATCATTGCGTAGGTTGTATATACAGTTTCGGCTTATCAATCTTAGCTAAGTATTCGCCTCTAATTCAACCTCAAATAGTTAGCTGGCCTGGATATCAGGATAAAGGCTATTGACACATGCATTAGGCTCTCATAGTCAGCTAAGTACACCAACATTAAGCTTCTAAACACTTAATACTTATAGTTAATTCAGTTGATTGTATGAACCTAAAAAATCGAATTTAGCTAACAAATCTGTCACAAACAAACTCTTCTCGCTATGCTATTTATAACACTAGTTAACAAATGGTTACTCTGGTTCTGCATAAATTTTCTTTTATATTGGACTGAACGTCAAAAACAGACAGGTTAAGTTATAAATACATAGATGATTATAAATTATTAGGTGTTTTTCAGGAACTATTACGTCTTGGCTGCTTTCTATTGATAAATAAATGAGCTATTTTTCTGGACTGCCAATTAATATAACTTATTACCTTTTACCGTGACTACTTTTTGGTTATTTTTAAGGTAATCAGTCTTGGTATCTTTACTGGGTAACTATGGTTGAGTACAGCTGTCGTTTTCACTTTTTGAATTAATGGAAAAAAAAAACCATTTGAGTGTTAAAATAAAAGCCTCGCTGATTGGCCGATTCGCTCGATGATTTCGCTTGCATTTAAAGTGAAATGAAAAGCGTCGAAAGGATGTAAACATGAGATGCATAATTACTGAGCCCTTTTCGTGATATCTAGCCCTTTTTTTCACTTTTCACCTATGGCCGAAACACGATACAAATGCACATAAAGGCCCTGTTACCGGTATTGTTCAATTTTCCCAACAACTTCTCTTGTGAGACGTTGTGAGACAAGTTGCTGGAGAATTGTACAGTGTCACGTTAACAGGAGTTGTCTCGCAATTTAGAGGCACGTTGCGTTGCGTGAAGTAGAATTCAGTTCTACTTTTCGCAACGGATCGCAGAAACTGGCAACGCCATTGCACAGTGTACCACCCCTCCAACGATTTTTCTCGCAATTTTAAGGTATATTCAGTTTTCAAGTCGCTGCAAGTTGCTGAGATCGTGTTGCAGTGTATTGCCTCACCTCGACAACCTGCAACGCTACATTTTCAAGCATCGAGAGACAACTTGCTGAGAATATTGCAAAGTGTAACAGGACCTTAAAAACTACGAAATTGCTTGTATGATCTGAACCTCTACAACTACGTCGACGTTTCCACAGCTATAACCGTTACGTTACGCGAAACAACTTGAAATTTATCGTGTGAACACGACCTCCAACGTTGCTGACAATCGCGTGATTTTCTCAGCAAATAAATTAAAAAAACTTAATGATAATTCTTAGTTCTGTTGTCGAGAAGTCTCTGCTTATACTATACATGTTTCCTGTGTGTGTGTACACATCGTACTCCCCCGCCTCGGAACTCAGGTGGTTTCCGTCAGTCCTCCTCCACAAATATCATTGAGAATGAATAAGTTCATTTGCGTTCATAAAAACCAAGTATCAGTTTAATTTTATTCGAAATGCGCTTCCTTACTCTCTTATAATTTCACACTTTTGATTTAGTAAATTAAATGATTTTAAAACTGATTCCTATATATATATATATCGATACTGAATACCATGTTAATGAAATTTTTGATTTTGTTCTTTTACTACTTATTCCTTCCGGTCTTGTGTCTTTGATGTGTCGAAAACACGTCAATCGCGTACATCAAAGGGTTAATGGGGCATAATTCTCACCTTATGCCACCTAATACTACTCATTACACCTTTCCACTAAATAATCTATTCATACTAGAATCCAGTTTCTCATGCAGTTTGCGGACCAATTTCATTAACTCAGTGCTGCCTAATGTCATCTAATATCGCCTATAATGGCGCCATATCGCCTAATGCTATCCACTGCCACCCAATATTTTGGCCAATTTTCCTCAAAATTTTGGTTAATGTCGCATAATGTCGTATTGGGTCGCGACGACATTGCGACCAAGAATAGGCCCACCACAGGTCAGATTTATTTCAAGAAATCTGGCGTGTAAAATTTACTCAGTTTTGGGGTAAAATTGAAGTGCGTGAGAGTATCGGCGTACGTCGGAATAAGACTGTTAGAACAACAAGTTTGTACTTCCCATTTTCTGAAATAAAAAAAATGATGTGGCTTATGAGCGACTTGGGAGAAACATGACCAAAAGTCAGGGGCGGATCCAGCCAAAAATATGAAGAGGGGCTTGACTGAATGTTGCGAATGACACACTTGGAAAGATATTTAAAAATGTGCTTTCTGTTCCACTGCAAGAAACATAGCTGAAGGGAGGGGCTACAATGATAAGTCAATGATAAGTAAAGGCTCAGATACATAGTGCAATATTGCGTGCAACATCGTACTAGAATATAAAAATTTGAACTTCTGATTTATTTTGTGATATTCTTTGCATTATCCACGTAAATTAAGCGGAAAAATCGAGATTTTTAGTCCCTATTTTGGCTGCTGAAATGGTTCTAATCATAATGTTGCTAGCAATGATGTTGCAACGTGTATCTGAGCCTTGAGTAGTATAATTCGTCCAGAATAACCCTTACATTTTTTTCGTATCCATAGTTTCCCTTGTACAGTGTATCTAGTGATATGATCGAGTCTCTTCTTGTAATCGCGGGCTCACTGCTCGTACGCGTCTCACACAGAGGATTTCCCGCGTTTTCTTTCTCGGTGCACAAAGGCCAATCGTCTTTGAGCTCCAGATCGTTTGCACAGTTATGACAAAACTCCCCTTCAAGTGATAGAAAAACGGGGAAAAAATCAAGAAGTCTTATACTTACAAACACTGAATTTACTTAAAATGTGCCTAAGACCACTTGCAGCACTTCGGAATGCAGCTCAATTTGGAGGACAAACCAATAAGTTTCAATTCTCAATCAGATCGAGAATGAAATTCTATTGATTTTTCTCCAAATTGAGCTGCTTTGACGTCACGTACAGAGGTCTATATGATGAAACCGGCTATTGTCATCACCTCCGCTGGCTTAGGTCCGAAGTTCGTGGGCTCAAGGCATTATTAAGCCTTCAGAAAGGCTGATGAGGTGGATTTCGTTTATTAGAAAGATCAATCTTCGTGAATGCTTTGTTGGGTCTCTCACTTGATTTGAGTTTTCCTCTCCTAAACCACGCTAAATTAGATCCACTTTGTTAGTTAGCCATGCCTTGACTTTGATCAGCTCAAAGGTTGTTTTAAGGGACCGGTTCAATGTATTTGATGCGGTTTGTTCGTTTTAGTATATAGTAATGTTATTTACTGAAGTGTATGCAGAGCTCACAGTTCTCTTGATAGTCATGATCACTAGTTAAATTTGTTCTCAGACATAATCTTTCTTTTCGAGTCGGAGTTTTAAAGTCGTACTTTTAATCGTATTCACTGTTACCTGTAACTATTGCCATTCCACCTGCAGCACAAAACAGCAACATCGCCGAGAAAACCACACCGAATTCAACTTTCATTATCATCTTTAGATCTCTTTGTATTTTCCCTTCAAGCGAGATTTTTCCACTTGGATGACTGTTCAATGTCTAGAGGGCGAGGCAGTATTGAAGACAAGTCCGTGGAAGATGAATGAGAGCACTACAAGACCCAGAAATAGTAGACACCTACCAAGCCATGAATGTTGTCAGTTTAGCATTTGGATAAATGACTCATGGCTTTGTTGATCAACAAATAAACGCTCTCTATATATAAGCATTCGTTTCATGTCTCAATTTTTTTCTCTCGTGCACGCCCGAGATAGGATTGGTGTTACTGTTGCCGTAGCAAGCAGTATTCGATCCTGAGCGGTCCTGAAGTAAAGAGGATTTGTTTTAACATTAAAGAACCTGGATGGAATATTTAGATTTTTCAACTGCACGGATCATCACTCTTTTCATGTTCACATGTATATATAAAGTCCTATTTTATTGTTTATCGTGTCACAGTGATCACTAAGACGTAACTTTTCTTCACCAACTGGTATCGGATTTGACCAGCTGCAACTATGCTACTGCGAACTGGCGCGGACTCTTGTCTGCAAGCGCAAGCCTTATTTTCGATCCAATATTCTTGAACGTGTTTTTAAGCCTAGTTCCATAAATTTCTCTTTATCTCCTTCAAAATAAAGGCCGAGATTTTTTTACACTGCTATTAAAAGAGTTTTACCCGTTAATTACCTTGAAAAATTAACTATGGCCTTCTTGAACAAATTCTATTATCGTCTCGGCCTGAATAGACAAATAAAGATACGCCAATAACTATATGGTAAAGAATTAATAAAGGATTACATTAAGAGTGAGAACTGAAATAGAAATTGGCGTTTGTGATGATGTTATATCGATTTTTTGTGTGCAAAATTTGCTCAATTTTATGGTCTACTTCAACTTTTAATTTACGTACGCCGATCGAATTCCCGAATGGCTTTAATTTCCAGTGCCGTCAGTTATCTAAAGTACATTATACGGCTTTTGATTGGTGGCAGCGGCGTGAACCGCCGGGTTCAAAACAGTACGTGGAAATTCCGTAGTTCAATAAAGGTCTTCGATAAAAGTCAAAGATTAACATGCAAAAAAAAACTAATTGCTATGGAAACGTGAATTTCCTCCTACCCGAAAAAAAACCTGGATGGTCAACATGAAGAAAATCTCGACAACAAAGGCAGGTTCCTGTTCACACTTGACAATCAATGTTGATATCAACACGTGCGATAATTAATTCATAGCTTATCTACCACGCATGAGCAATGCCCAGCAAATCTAACTCCACTAAAAGATTACAGCAACAAAACTGGGGGAATTCTACGCTTGGAGACAAAATATCGCCACTACAATCTTATTAGATTTCTTTTGATTGTAATTTAATGATTTTTTGGATGTGAGGAGCAGTGGTTGATGTAGCGAGAAGTGTAAAGGGACAAGGCCATGTGGACGTCAAGAGAGACGTGGTTTTTGGCTCTGTTGCTCTTTGTTCTAATATCTGTGGTTCTTTCCTGGGGACACCAGACAAAATGGGGAGAAAAAGGTATTGAATTTAATAACAATTATTTTTTGTAACTGAATATCTCTTTCTCACCTTTCTGTTTTTATCATAACCATTTTTTTCTTTTCAACGCTTTTGAATAAGAACGTTGGTCACTCTAATTTGAATTACTCAATCAGCAGAGAAGTAGAAGGAAAACTATTTATATTTTCCACTGCACAGTTGACAGTTGATTGTAAACATGTCGTCAATGGCAAAGCATTTGTATCCAATAACATTTTCCTGGTCTATTGGCGCATAACCAACTGATATCCTATTACAGACTGAGGTTCTGATATTAACTACACTGATTGTAATTGACTTTAAGACGCTCGTGTTTGCCTCTTTTCTCAAGTTTCTCTAAGTTTCTCTGCCACTCGTTTCTCGTCCCTTTACTGAAGAACATAAAGTTTTGTTCTCTGTAAATGATTTTCGGTTAGGTACACTAGAAGACTGCAGGGCAAGAGATGCTTTATGCCCCCTCGTCTTCCTCTCCATCAGCGAGGCCCACTATCGGGTACCTAGTTGTGGACTGGGAAGAAGGGGGTATTTAACTTCCAATAAATGTCATTATCTGCTAACTCTGTTAGCGTCACGCTACATGCATGGCTGGGTTTTCTAGTTTCTTCTATTTGTGGAAAAATAAGAGTTTCTTATCTCCGATACAATAAATCAGTACAATGGCGGTGTGCTAAAGTCATTTTTTGTCTATGTGCACTGCCCAAAAAGTAGTCCGACTACTTTTTGGGCAGTGCACATAGACAAATAATGTTCTGAATCACAGGCTCTCCCTTTCTCCTGCCCACATCCTCCCCCTTGTCCTTAAGAGGCTTTACACAACTACCCGCGACATAAAAAGTGAATAAATGTTAGAATCATAGACGTGAAGGAATTCATTGATTAAGCGCCTTGTTTCATGTCCTCAGCGCCACCTGGATGTATAGCATGTCCTGCAAACAAGGAAGGACTCTTCGATACTCCTATTTGCGGTACGAACGGAATCGCTTACAATAATTACTGCTACTTGGAACTAAGGAACTGCATCGCTAAGAAACTCAATAAACCCTTGGTATCAGCATCAAAGAAGCCTTCTACTTGTGGGTGAGTATTTGAGGCAACAGGGTGTTTTAATTTTAGGGCGAGGGCATTATAGATGGAGGGGGAGGGGAAGGGGGAGGGGGAGGGGAGATTTTGTCGTGAGTTATACGGCTGTTTTTAAGAGCTCTCAGCATGATATACGTGTGTTTAAATTTTTTGCCAGTTGGGGTTGACGAATCACAAATACTTTTGCACCGATAGGGAAAAGGGAACGGAATCAATAGGGTGGGGGTTCAGTTGTAGTGGCACATCATGTGATCTAGCTAACGTTAACCTCACTCCCATGCAATATCAATATGATAGAATGGCTCTCACCTCATAGTCCTTTTAAAGGTAGCAAACATGGCACACTTCATGCCTTATATGGTATTGCATTATATTTGTACCGATGGTCAGAGCAGTCGGAATGCCCGTTATTTGTCGAACTAAGGAAATAATTGTTTATGGAACATATGGATTATGAGGAAGAAATTACAGTAAACCAGGTTACTCATAGACCTCTAATGATCTTTACCTTGGGCGTAATGTTTTCGTATTTTAGACCATGTGTCATTCTCTTGAGAATAAGATTCTTTGTTTGTGTTGCATCCATAGTCAAGTATTAATCATGATGTACATCTTTATAAAACGCTTACTTTTTCTCCAGACTTCAGACGAAGATATACAGCTCATTTGGAGGAACAGGACCCTTTGGGAAGAAGAAAAGAGAAATACTTGATATAATGAAAGAGTTTCGAGAACGCCAAGACAGCACAAGGGTCAATGGATATTAGACAAGGGACACAGGGATCCCAACAAAAAAACTGAATGGCATAAACAATATGGACTAATTACGAATGAGATGAATGAGATGAATGATGGAAACTTTGTAATTCAATGTGCACGAGCACGAATTTCTAGCACAAAGCATGATGGGTTACGAGTCCTTACGCTTTTTCGGCTCCTCTAACAATTCATCTGACAGTTTTTGCTATGCTATTTTCTATGGAAATGAAAGTATTTAACAGACGTAAATATTAAACAGGGTACTTTTTCTGATAGTTCATTTTATTACCCTCAGGTTTCCCAGAGTGCTTTGTTAGCTTTGATGCACATTGTAAAAATCATTGTAGGGTTCAAAACATAGACAGCGAAGCTGAGACTGAAATGGTACATTGGAAGAACGTTTATTAGATGTAAGTTCATTAATGTTGCTGCACTGACATAAAGCATGGAGGCTTTTAACACGTTTCATATCGATCTTCCTCAATTTGGAGGACAAAACAAAAGAATTTCAATCTTCTGAGAATTGAAAACTTATTGTTTTGCCCTCCAAATCGGGCTGCGTTCCGACGTGCTGCAAAGGGTCTATACATCAGAGGATGATTATATATCTCGTTTCCCAGAATATTTTTCGGTCTCAGCTTTTGAACCCGACAATGATTTTGCAATTGAGTGTATACAAACACAGTCGAGACACAAATGAGTTCCCACTAGCACTTGACAAAAACGTTATAATTCGAATAACTAAAATCCTCACGCCCTCCCCGTAGGGAAATTTCATCAGGACAGGTTGGTTTCACAAACTACGGGTCAAACACAATAAGAACACTTGTCTAAGACATAAAAGCACAGTGAATGCAAAATCATAAATCTGTGCCTTCCTACAGACGACCTTTGAAATAAATCGTTCCTCATATGCCTAACAAATCGGGCTCATTTCAAAGTTTAGAAATTCAAATTTTTTCATGTGTTCGTAAGTTTGTAACCGGCTTGACCTGTTTGAGGTGTCGTGAATGAAATATTCTTAATATGTAAATAACTTTTATGATTATCACGAAATAAAAAACAACAAATATGATACAAATTATGTTGGAGTTTTACGAGGCACTCCGTGTAAGGATCAAGCAAAGTTGGATGGAAATATGGCCCAAAAATCGCCTGTCTGCAAAAACGCAGATCAGCTTTTTGCTTTCATGTGCTTTTTGTTTTGATGAAAATTTCTGAAATAATGTGTCGAAGCAAAATAAATGAAAAGTTGTGAAACTAAAAGGTACGGGAAAATCTAGACTTTGGATCCAATTAGATATTTTAAATCCTGAAATCCAGCTAAATCTAGGCAAATTCTATGACCTGAATTTTAAATTTTTCAAGATCGTTAACGAAATCGAAATTTAAGTATGAACTCAAATCAGCGATTCTAAATCTCAGTCTGTTTGAAAAAAGAAATTGCCGGAAGTTACTACTGATTTTTAGCCCGTTTGGCTTTAAAAAACTACCTTGACTACAATGTGGGTTTTGTGAGAACAGCCTTTATACTATTTTATCTGTGATCGGCTTTCGTAGCCGTATTAAAGAAATGATCAAGTAAACAAAACAGGTGATTTGCATAATTCAGCTCGTAAGATGCTAGCCTCTGAAAAGCTACTAAATTGAAATCTGACAAAAGAAAAATGTACAAATTTATCTTCAGTTTGAGCATATGGGCGATTTTTGGGCCATTTCTAGCTTTGCTCGATTCTTACAAGGACTGCCTCTTACTAGCTTGGACAAAAACTTCCCCTGCCAATCCCTCCTATGGTCATAAAATAACTTTAGTCGTCCAAAACTTTGAAAAAAGGGGGGAAAATGTTTGGAAAAAGCAAATTAAATTTCAATCAAGATTTCGACATTTGCTTAATTGTCTCATAAACAACAGGTAAAAGTGAAAAAAAAAAAGTATTTTATAATATTTGGAAGATGTCTTGTGCAGGTCTCGTGCAGGTCTCGTGCAGGTTTCGTGCAAATAGACTTCCGGTGTGACGTCAAATCAGTCGTTACTGTCATGCAAAGACATGCTATTATTATTACATATTATTTCATTCTTGATGTCAATTTCATCGAGCCCATCTCACGATGGAAGCCAAGGAAAATACCACAATTTTACCGTCTTTTATAGCCAATGTTCCAACTGATCAGGTAAGAAGAAGTTGCTATTGTGGGATCTTTCTAGCTTTTATTGAGAAATCTGGTTAAATGATAGGAAATGTCTCATATTTCTTGTCTAAAAAGCTAAAAGATGTAAGGCTTTTTCTGGTCCAGAAGCTCAAGTTGAATTGAATTTTTTACACAGCGTTAAATTTTTAATGGTCAAGGTGGGAAATTCGTTTGCAGACAATAAATGTATTTTGATCATCAGTAAAGATTTCGAAGATTTCCTCATTTAGTGATCAATTATATTGCCAGATTCTTCGCGATCGTGCTTATTACATGCAAACTCAGCAGTCATTTTATTGTCATTTTTTTCCCAGATTATTTTTGTGTCGTGCCTTTTATTGTGCTATCCTCTGGGGATATTTTATAGCAGTGTTCTTAATCCTATGCGGGTATCATCTTCCGTTAGACATGCTGTTGGCTTATTTTGGGGTATACTTTTTGGTTGGATTTCTTTCAAGTGGTTAGTAGTACCTAAGTTACTAGATTAAAGTTGTGCTAATGAATAAGACTTACTTCTTTAATTGTCTTCTTTGAAAATTATCTTTATCGAACAATGGCTAATCATAAGCATGCATGAATAGTTATTACTGTTATGTGCAAGATTTTATTATAGTTTGCTGTCAAAATGTAAATATATTTTCAATATATAACTTAATATAAATTTAATATTTATTTCTTGTTTAAATTCAATTTTTAGTTCGTAATTGTTTCCATTACATTTTTAACAATGAAGCTAATATTAAAGATTTCTTTTCATAATTTAATTGGTGACACATGATCAGTTCCTATAGAATATTGCAGAAATTCAATACAGGTGTACATGTAGCTACTATGATATTGCATACCATTTCGAGATTATAATATGTTAAAAACATGCTGCACTGCACGTTTGAGACATGTTTGAACCTGTTTTTAAACATGTAAGGATTTCATAAACTTTCCAGTAATACTTTTAACTTGTATATAATACATGTTTTAATACACATATTTTAATTTCAGGCATCAATTAAAAGAAGTTAATAAAATTGAAATAAAATTTTCTTATTTAAATACAAAATATTTGTCATTTTTTTACCATCTGCAGGCAATTTTTCATTGTTGTTGGGATGGCTTTCTCCTGTTATGTTTTAACCCTAGTTTTAAACCCCAAGTTTGTTCACAGGTAACAGGAAAGATATTAATATATAGACATTGAAGTCCAAGTTTATGGGTGCTATCACATGAAATAGGAGCCATTTGCTGTGTGTTGAGGCATGTGCCTTACAAATGGTCAAATTGTCAAAGGGTATAGAGAGAGGTCTCCAAATTTTATGGCCCTTCAAATTAATCCTTAAACAAATATTCTGTAAAATAACTATGAGAAAATGAAACCTATAATTTCAAAGCCAGATGTAGAAATTGAAACAAAATATATATTAATAATAAATTAAAGCCATTGTTTTGTAACATAGTTGTTCAAAGGATCTGTTACTGATACTAACAGATTATTGCTTCATAATTACTATTATTTCCCGAGGAAAATAATTACTGTGCAATACATCTTTTTTCATTATTATATTTCCTTACTTATAGTGATCATTTCAATTCCAGATATATATTTGCTATTTCTCTGTTCATCCTATCAGTTGGACACCTGTATCGTCAATTAACTGATTATGGAAGCTACAAAATGGATTTTACTGGGTAGGTACTATAATATTAAAAGTACAGCTACTGACTGCATTCATTTGTTTGTTTATATGCATCATTTTGTTAGGGGTGGTTCACACTAGAGTGCAAACAATATGTTTGTGAAATAAACATTGAAAATTTGTAAAACTTTGTACAATTTTGTTAAAAAATTGTTGAAGTGTGAAGAACCACTAAATTATTGACTCCACAAAAATTTGACTATTAATTTACAAATTTGTAAAAATTTCTGCAATTTGGTTTTGCCTAATTTTTCATGGATATACTGTTTGCACTCTAGCACGAGCATCGTATCAGATTCAATTGCATGGACCAAAATTAAGAATGAGATGAATTGATGATCATGTCTTTTTTTTTTAGTAGCTGCAAAGAAGTGATTTGTATTCATTAATTTGTCCCCAAGTGGATTTTCAGAATTAATTTACAACAATATGAAAATATGCTGAGTGTTTGTATTATAATTTTCATCCCATGAAATAGTATATATAAAGATCAAAAGGAAAGTTTGTTTATAAATCAGTTTTTTTTCATCATGCTTTATATGCATGGTGCTGTTTGTACTCAAGCTAGACCACAATGCATTATGTTCATCAAACCAAGAAAAGTCCTACTGTATTAATTTGTTGCAAAGATTCAGGAATCTATTTTAACTAACTCTTATTGTATTTTAGACCATTAATGTTAGTTGTGCAGAGAGTAACTTATGTTTCACTCAGTGTCCATGATGGTAAGCATAAGCACATATCCACGCTGTGCCTTGTACTAATCTATATAAACAATAATTTTATGTGACTGTTTGGTCTTCCTGTTTTCCATATTGGACAGGAAGCCCATTATTATGTATTAAATTAAACTTCTGTGGCATAATTTTTGAGATTATATGTCAATAAATAAGCACAACTTATAACTTGAAAGAATTTAAAAGGAAAAAAGAAAGCAAGGAAAAGAAAGGAAGGAAAGGATAAATGAATGAATGAATGAATGAATGGAAGAAGTGCATTAATTTATTAATAAATTCTTATTAAAAATTTTATTATTAATTCCATTATAGGTCAAGGCAGAGATGAAAAAGACTTATCTGCTGAACAGAAGAAAGAACAACTGAAGTATGAATTTTCCCATTTCAGTTTCTCATTCACTTTTCTATTCAGTTTTTTATTCAGTTTACCTTCGATTTTCACATTTCAGATCACATATCATTCCCAAGAGTATTGAACTTATTTTTAGTAATGCTTCAAAAGATATATCAAAATATGGAAATGAAAATTGAAAAACCAATTAACTTCACTTTCCAATAGACCTCTTTACCTTGGGCATAAGTTTTCCAATTTCAGACCACGTGTCATTCCCTAGAGTATCATTTCTTTGTTTAACGGTTGCGCATGAGTAGACACATGAATATGCGGCCGATACACCTCAAACAAAGAATCTTATTCTCAAGAGAATGACACGTGGTCTGAAATGGGTAAACGTTATGCCCGAGCTAAATGGGACAAGACATTTTTAAAATGAGAGGCTGGGGCCACTTCAGCTTTATCCTAAATTGGCCCTTGATACTAGAGTATTCCATGATGGTTGTTCCTTTTATTTCTATTTTTATTTGTATTAAAACAGAAAAGTACCAAGTCTTCTAGAATATTTTGGCTACATACTACATTACAGTACGCTGCTGGCTGGTCCAGTCTGTACGTACAGGGAATACAAAGACTTTATTGATGGCAGAAATTTTATAGACAAGGTAGCTACTAGACGGTCCAAACAAAAGCCAATTGAATAATCATTATTTTACAGTTGTGATAAAAAGTTAAATTTTACACCGTAAAAAATAAGAGAAATCACTTAGAGAGAGAGAATAAGAGTGGAAGGTAGTGTATATATGATAAAGATAGAAAATAGATAACCAATGAGAGCAAGGTAGACAAGGTTACAAGAAAAAAACACAAGAAAAAATAATAAAAAGACAAAAGAGTAGATTAACTACCTTGCTCTCATTGGTTATCTATTTTCTATCTTTATCATATATACACTACCTTCCACTCTTATTCTCTCTTTTACTCCGACGAAGGACTAGCGTCCGAAACGTCAGTAAGTGATTTCTCTTATTTTTTTACGGTGTAAAATTTAACTTTTTATCACAACTGTTTCATAAGAAACACCGACGCAGCCCACACCAGCTTACCGCTAGTTATCAAATCATTATTTTAGTCTTAGATAAATCTATGAAAAACTTAAATGAAAAACTTTATTTCACATTATCCAGGATTCTAAAAGAAAAGAGCCATCCTCACTAGTAAGTACTTCAAAACAAATTTTTCACGGTTTTGGCACAAAAATTTCTTATTTCAGACCATTTGCTACTCCCTTGAGTATCATTTCTTTCTTTATTAGTTATGTTTGAATAGAATATATTGATGGATGCAACTCTTTTTTTATTGTTATTAGGTTCGGCTCATGTGAAGTTCTACGTTTGACGTCTAACTCTTTGTTTTATCTTCCAGGTACCTGTCATAGAAAAGTCTCTAGCCAGTTTATTGTGTTTGGTAATTTATTTCACATTTGTACCTAGTTTTTCTCCCATCTTAAATGCAGGCAAGTATCCAAGGATGTAACAGGTCCCACATGGAGTAATCGGCTAATAGTCTTAATTAGGCGTTACATATGTGCGCGCGCGCTTTGGCAAATATAGAACACTCGCAGACATTGATGGTAACAATTTTAACTTAAAAAATCCACATGGGGTGATGCCAATATGCATGATAAGCAAATGAGGAACGTAAATGCGCGAATTTTAACAACAAACATACTACGCATATTGTAAAAGAATCACTAGAAGACAATGGGAAGCTATACCGTACCACCATACCATATGCCTTACCGTGTACTGTGTACATGCTGTAAGTCAGTACCGTATGTTTCCCACTCATATGAAAACCGCTTTTAAGAGGAACGGAGAATTCGTTTAATGGCTAGGAGATCGTATCCTTTTAGACAGCGTTTTTTTGCTTCATTATGTTTTTTTTTATTCTTATCTGATATATTTTTATTGATTTAGACGAGGAATTCATTGCTTCTCACTCGTTCTTATGGAGGTTGATGTTTGCATGTTTTTCCATGGTAACCGTGCGCATGCGATACTACTTTGCTTATAAAGGAGGTACTTATTTATAATTACAAACTAGGAATCAAATCTCTTTGTTAAATAAGAGTAACAGTCAGTTTCTAGTCTTCTCGTTTAATAACAGACATTTTATACTAGAAGTATTCTTGGGCATCTGATGGCGCTTGCACCTCAATGCAATGATCCTGGTTCAAATCCTGTCTCAAGTCTACCAACATTTCCTTGTACACCTAACGCAAGTCAGCTTCTGCTGCAAAGCTAGACAAATTCCAATTCGATTTGTGAGTTAACCACGACCTGCCCTATATCAGCCCAGAAGTTGTTTCAGGGTTCGACCTGTGCGTTAACCATTGCAGCCCAGAGGTTGTTTCAGGGTTCGACCTGTGCGTTGACCATTGCAGCCCAGAGGTTGTTTCAGGGTTCGACCTGTGCGTTAACCATTGCAGCCCAGAGGTTGTTTCGGGGTTCGACCTGTGCGTTAACCATTCCAGCCCAGAGGTTGTTTCAGGGTTTGATCTGTAAGTTAGCCGCCCCAGAGGGGGTTGCTTCAGGGACGATGAAATTGAAGCTTGTTGTGTTTTAGAGAAGTCGCCCACCTTTCCCTTCTAACTCCTTTCTTTCTCTTTCCTTTTCTCAGCCTAATCACCGTGTGTTTCTTCTTCCAGCTGAAGCAGTCAATAACCTATGTGGACTTGGTTTTAGTGGTTACGACGAGAGCGGCCAGCCCACTTGGAACAGCATATTGCATGTTAACATTCTTAAAGTCGAGTTCCCGCTCAACATGAAAATGGTCTTTGATAATTGGAATATATCAACTAGTTTATGGTTGCGAAGGTACGGGCTGATAGCTGACTTGAAGTGCGGTAATTAATGGTTTTCCGGCCTTTCACCTTGGTTGAACTTAACAAACGATTTGACATTAATCTCTTTTGTTATGTCAACCAATGCAAAGACGATGGCCATATCTTTTGCTGAGCGAACAACTAATCGTGCCGGCAAAGTATTGTTGATCAAAACCTGCGGCCCTTCACTCTTTGTTTCGAAAATCATTTCTTGAATGGTTTTTAGATAAATCACAGGTGAAATATCACTCTGATTAAGTGTTTTGGACTTTTCTGAGACTTAAAATGCATTGGATTCAATTGTCATTAGTTTTCAGGTAGAAAAAAGTGCTTGAACACAGGGCTGGCCATAAAAAATCACAACGGACTGTGATTGGTTAGAAAATTTAATGCCACTCTGCTGGAAACAGTTGCTGGCATTATCAGTTCTAGCGCAAATAGTTTCCGTTGTTTCGAGTAGTAGAGGTAGCTTTTTTACATGACATATTTTTTTGCCTCTTGATAACAGGTGTGTGTACGATCGAATGACCAAACATCGTACTCTGGCGGTGTTCTCGCTCTCAGCTGCGTGGCATGGATTTTATGGTGGTTACTACTTGACGTTTACTTGTTGTCAGTTATGTCTGGATGCAGCAAGAGCGGTAGGTCAATGATTCTCCAGTCAGGGTCAGGATAATGAATCCATCAACGACCTTCCTTTAGAGGAGAGGAGAGGAGAGGAGAGGAGAGGAGAGGAGTGGCTGAGATTTATGTATCTCTCCCGTCCGTGCTTCCCATTTTAAGCAGCCTTTTAAGGACACTCAAAGTAGTTATGCATTTTAAATTGCTTTCAAAATCCAGTTTCGACGCGTTTGGAGAGAGAAATTCCAAAAGACTGTCTTCTTGTCACGTGTGTATGACGTCATCACTTGTTTCGTCACCGTCATGATTCTTGGTTACACAACGGTACCGTTTGTTTTATTGGACCCCTGGCAAGGACTTCGCTTTTGGAGGTAAGTGAAAAACTTTACTTAATAATCATGGATACCTTTTGGTTACACCTCGCGTATCTCTTTATCTTGTCCTCTGGGCTTCCTTTCCCAAGCGCGACCACAGAGAAGAGTACGGAAAATTCGTAGCCATACTGTAGCCGTACCTTAGAGCGGTTTTCATATGAGTGGGAAACATACGGTACTGACTTACAGCACGTACACGGTACGACATGCCATAGAGTGGTTATGGTATGAGTGGGAAACATACGTTACTGACTTACAGCACGTACACGGTACATACGGTACTGTCTTACAGCACGTACACGGTACAACCGTGTGTTTCCCACTCATAAATATTGTTACATTTTGTCTGACCGAACAGCAATGATCACGCCTATCTGGTGTCTCTCCCTTTGTTTTCAGGTCCATGTATTTCTTTGGACACATTTTTAGCATTATAATTCTATTACTACTCCGAGGTAAAAGTTCCCGCCATAAAAGTAAAAGCTCAGAGACGACTACCACTGCTCAGGAGACCATGCAAAACGGGCTGATGAAATCCTCGGTCAGCGAGGAAAAAACGAATTATGTAATAATGGGCAAAGATGCCTCTTGTCTCCAGTAAGTCCGCTATAGACCCCTTGCAGCACGACGGAATAGAGCTCAATTTGGAGGACAAAACAATTGGTTTCCAATTCTCAGAAATTCTTTTGTGTTGTCCTTCAAATTGGCTGAGATTAATGACAGAAGAATTACAAGAGAAGAAATACAAATAATAATATATTATTTAAAAAAAAAAAATATCACCTTAACACCAACATCGGTATGAAATAATTAATATATAAAGTTATGATGACTCCCATTCAGACCTGGATTAATGCATGGTGATCGAAAATTGGATAAGGAATCCTGTTTTTGTAATAATAATGAATAAGAATAAAAATGTACGTATGCCCGGTGTGAGAAAGCGCTAAAACCAATTCGTAAAAATAAGCACAAAATCTTTTTTTTTTTACTAGATTTACTGATTTTACTTGGCCCGAAAAAATAAAGTTGTACAAGTAGTGACTTAATACAAGTAACGCAAAAGAAAACAATGGAATTAGTGTCTGTTGGTTAAACTTACTATTTCTTCACGGGCCAAGTTAGTCTAAAATCACTATAGCTATGGAATTGAGTCGTACATAAGCTAACTAGGTAGTTCTTTAGATTCATTCTGATAAACCTGGGCCCCCAAAAAACACAGATTTGATTCGTTTTGTGTCCTTTTGTTCGTTTGCATATGATAAACACTAACAGCTACTTATAGTAATGATTATGTCATGGGTTTCCATTCATGCCTACATTCTAAGTTTTATTCAATTTCTACTTTTATCTAGTTCAATTGTTCATAGTTTTCAGGTTAAAAAGTTTTTAAGAGTTAAAATATTTTGGTATTTGGGTTTTGGTATGTTTTTCTGAATCTTTTTTTGTAAGTTTTTGTAATGTCAGCCATGTTGTTAGAACCGAAATGCATGATGGATACTTGTGGCAAAATCTCGCGCCATTAGCTATAAATCCCATAGTGCATTGCACAACAAAATATGCCACGTTCTTAAGCTATTGGTTGATGAAAAAAAAACTTTAAATAGGCTACATGAAATTAGAATTAGAATATATAAATTATATTAATAGTTTCAAAATTTCAAGGTTTCCAAGAAAAATATTGTGTGATTGAGAATATTTAAAGAAATATTTAAGGGAATAAAGAGTAGTAAGAATTCTATTTTTTGTTTGTGTTTGCATTTTGTTCTTATTCGTAACAAGCCATGATGTGTTTGTAAGTTTGTAACCGACTTGACCTGTTGTGGAGGTGTCGTGAATGAAATATATATTCTTAATATGTAAATAACTTTTATGATTATTACGAAATAAAAAACGACAAATATAATACAACTCATGTTGGAATTTTACGAGGCACTCCGTGTATGGATCAAGCAAAGTTGGATGGAAATATGGCCCAAAAATCGCCTGTCTGCAAAAACGCAGATCAGCTTTTTGCTTTCATGTGCCGAATATTTTTTAAAAAGGTATATATTCTCGGCTTTCTTCTTTCATGTGAATTTCTAGAAAAAGGGTACCTTTTTCAGCTTTTTGTTTTGATGAAAATTTCTGAAATAATGTGTCGAAGCAAAATAAATAAAAAGTTGTGAAACTGAAAGGTAGGGGAAATCTAGACTTTGGATCCAATTAGATATTTTAAATCCTGAAATCCAGCTAAATCTAGGCAAATTCTATGACCTGAATTTTAAATTTTTCAAGATCGTTAACGAAATCGAAATTTAAGTATGAACTCAAATCAGCGATTCTAAATCTCAGTCTGTTTGAAAAAAGAAATTGCCGGAAGTTACTACTGATTTTTAGCCCGTTTGGCTTTAAAAAACTACCTTGACTACAATGTGGGTTTTGTGAGAACAGCCTTTATACTATTTTATCTGTGATCGGCTTTCGTAGCCGTATTAAAGAAATGAGCAAGTAAACAAAACAGGTGATTTGCATAATTCAGCTCGTAAGATGCTAGCCTCTGAAAAGCTACTAAATTGAAATCTGGCAAAAGAAAAATGTACAAATTTATCTTCAGTTTGAGCATATGGGCGATTTTTGAGCCATTTCTAGCTTTGCTCGATTCTTACAAGGACTGCCTCTTACTAGCTTGGACAAAAACTTCCCCTGCCAATCCCTCCTATGGTCATAAAATAACTTTAGTCGTCCAAATCTTTGAAAAAAGGGGGGGAAATGTTTGGAAAAAGCAAATTAAATTTCAAGCAAGATTTCGACATTTGCTTAATTGTCTCATAAACAACAGGTAAAAGTGAGAAAAAAAAGTATTTTATAATATTTGGAAGATGTCTTGTGCAGGTCTCGTGCAGGTCTCGGGCAAAGGGACTTCCGGTGTGACGTCAAATCAGTCGTTACTGTCATGCAAAGACATGCTATTATTATTACATATTATTTCATTCTTGATGTCAACTTCATCGAGCTCATCTCATGATCACGATGGAAGTCAAGGAAAATACCACAATTTTACCGTCTTTTATAGCCAATGTTCCAACTGATCAGGTAAGAAGTAGTTACTATTCTGGGATCTTTCTAGCTTTTATTGAGAAATCTGGTTAAATGATAGGAAATGTCTCATATTTCTTGTCTAAAAAGCTAAAAGATGTAGGCTTTTTCTGGTCCAGAAACTCAAGTTGAATTGAATTTTTTTACACAGCGTTAAATTTTTAATGTACAAGGTGGGAAATTCGTTTGCAGACAATAAATGTATTTTGATCATCAGTAAAGATTTCGAAGATTTCCTCATTTAGTGATCAATTATATTGCCAGATTCTTCGCGATCGTGCTTATTACATGCAAACTCAGCAGTCATTTTATTGTCATTTTTTTCCCAGATTATTTTTGTGTCGTGCCTTTTATTGTGCTATCCTCTGGGGATATTTTATAGCAGTGTTCTTAATCCTATGCGGGTATCATCTACCGTTAGACATGCTGTTGGCTTATTTTGGGGTATACTTTTTGGTTGGATTTCTTTCAAGTGGTTAGTAGTACCTAAGTTACTGGATTAAGGTTGTGCTAATTAATAAGACTCTCTTCTTTGAAAATTATCTTTATCGAACAATGGCTAATCATAACATGCATGAATAATTATTACTGTTATGTGCAAGATTTTATTATAGTTTGCTGTCCAAATGTAAATTTATTTTCAATTAACCAAACAAATCAAAAATACATAACTTAATATAAAACCTATCGAATGCAGCTTTTTCTCACTCATCTTCATCTTATTTATTTCTTGTTTAAATCCAATTTTTAGTTCTTAATTGTTTCCATTACATTTTTAACAATGAAGCTAATATTAAAGATTTCTTTTCATGATTTAATTGGTGACACATGATCAGTTCCCATAGAACATTGCAGAAATTCAATACAGGTGTACATGTAGCTACTATGATATTGCATACCGTTTCGAAATTATAAGTATAGGTAATAATATGGTTTCGAGTTCAATTTGGGATTAATTTGCACGAGTGTGTTTTTCAAAGAGTTCAAATTGCACGAGACCGTAGGTCGAAATAAAGAAATAAATAAGATGAAGATGAGTGAGAAAAAGCTGCGTTCGATAGGTTTTATATTAAGTTATGTTTTTTTGATTTGTTTGGTTAATAGAAAATAAATTTACATTTTGACAGCAAACTATAATAAAATCTCTTAAAAGCTCTTTGAAAAACACACGAGTGCGAATTATCCCAAATTGAACGAGAAACCATATTATTACTTGTTAATAATATACATGAAAAACCTTACAAACTTTACCGTCCGACATTGAAAATCTCAAGAAAAACTCTGAGCGCGCGCTCAATGACGTGAGATAGCGTCAGCAGCGCGCGCTCTTAAACTGAAACCGACAAAAAAATTATTCAAAAACAAACAAAATCGCCAACTTTTTAGCAGTTTTTACCGCTTAAACTTTTTCCTTCACGATTGAAAAATGCATAGTCTTGATGCTTAATAATGTCATCAACAGCAGAATCAAAAAAAGTTTGGTTTCAAGACCGTTTTCGGACATTGTAATTTGCACTGTATTACCTTGTTTTTGCACTGTATTACCTTGTTTTTGCACTGTATAACCTTGTTTTTGCACTGTATTACCTTTAAAATGCACTGTTCATCAGCCAATCAGAATCGAGTAATTTTTTTATGTATATTATGTGTTAAAAACATGCTGCAGTGCACGTTTGAGACATGTTTGATCCTGTTTTTAAACATGTAAGGATTTCATAAACTTTCCAGTAATAATAATTAAATTGTATATAATATATATTTTAATGCACATATCTTAATTTCAGGCATCAATTATTAAAAGAAGTTTAAAATTGAAATAAAATTTTCTTATTTAAATGCAAAATATTTGTGATGATCTTTTTTTACTATCTGCAGGCAATTTTTCATTGTTGTTGGGATGGCTTTCTCCTGTTATGTTTTAACCGTAGTTTTAAACCCCAAGTTTGTTCACAGGTAACAGGAAAGATATTAATATATAGACATTGAAGTCCAAGTTTATGGGTGCTATCACATGAAATAGGAGCCTGTCTGATTTGCTGTGTGTTGTGGCAACATGTGCCTTACAAATGGTCAAATTGTCAAAGGGTATAGAGAGAGGTCTCCAAATGTTATGGCCCTTCAAATTAATCCTTAAACAAAAAATTTAATCTGTAAAATAACTATGAAAAAATCAAACCTATAATTTTAGAGCCAGATGAAGAAATATATTGAAACAAAATATATATTAATAATAAATTAATAAAGCCATTGTTTTGTAACATAGTTGTTCACAGGATCTGTTACTGATACTAACTGAGGAAAATAATTACCATGCAATACATCTTTTTTCATTATTATATTTCCTTACTAGTGATCATTTCAATTCCAGATATGTATTTGCTATTTCTCTGTTCATCCTATCAGTTGGACACCTGTATCGTCAATTAACTGATATTGGAAGCTACAAAGTGGATTTTACTGGGTAGGTAACTATTATATTGAAAACATCAGCTTCTGACTGCATTCATTTGTTTGTTTATATGCATCATTTTGTTAGGGGTGGTTCACACTAGAGTGCAAATAAGATATCTGTGAAATAAACATTGAAAATTTGTAAAACTTTGTACAATTTTGTTAAAAAATTGTTGAAGTGTGAAGAACCACTAAATTATTGACTCCACAAAAATTTGACTAGCAATTTGGTTTTGCCTTATGTTTCATGGATATACTGTTTGCACTCTAGCACGAGCATCGTATCAGATTCAATTGCATGGACCAAAATTAAGAATGAGATGAATTGATGATCGATGTCTCATTTTTTTAGTAGCTGCAAAGAAGTGATTTGTATTCATTAATTTGTCCCCAAGTGGATTTTCAGAATTAATTTACAACAATATGAAAATATGCTGAGTGTTTGTATTATAATTTTCATCCACTATCAAAATAATAGTAAATAAAGATCAAAAGGAAAGTTTGTTTATAAATTAGTTTTTGTTCATCATGCCTTATATGCATGGTGCTGTTTGTACTCAAGCTAGACCACAATGCATTCTGTTCATCAAACCAAGAAAAGTCCTACTGTATCAATTTGCTACAAAGATTCAGGAATCTATTTTAACTGACTCTTATTGTATTTTAGACCATTAATGTTAGTTGTGCAGAGAGTAACTTATGTTTCACTCAGTGTCCATGATGGTAAGCATAAGTACATATCCACGCTGTGCCTTGTACTAATTTATATAAACAATAATTTTATGTGACTGTTTGGTATTCCTGTTTTCCATATTGGACAGGAAGCCCATTATTATGTATTAGATTAAACTTTTGTGGCATAATTTTTGAGATTATATGTCAATAAATAAGCACAACTTATAACTTGAAAGAAATTAAAAGGAAAAAAGAAAGCATGGAAAAGAAAGGAAGGAAAGGATAAATGAATGAATGGAAGAAGTGTATTCATTTATTAATAAATACTTTAATTTCATTTTCAATTCCTTTATAGGTCAAGGCAGAGATGAAAAAGACTTATCTGCTGAACAGAAGAAAGAACAACTGAAGTATGAATTTTCCCATTTGTTTCTCATTCACCTTTCTATTCAGTTTTTTATTCAGTTTACCTTCGATTTTCACATTTCAGTTCACATATCATTCCCAAGAGTATTGTACTTATTTTTAGTAATGCTTCAAAAGATATATCAAAATATGGAAATGAAAATTGAAAAACCAATTAACTTCACTTTCCAATAGACCTCTTTACCTTGGGCATAAGTTTTCCAATTTCAGACCACGTGTCATTCCCTAGAGTATCATTTCTTTGTTTAACGGTTGCGCATGAGTAGACACATGAATATGCGGCCGATACACCTCAAACAAAGAATCTTATTCTCAAGAGAATGACACGTGGTCTGAAATGGTAAACGTTATGCCCGAGCTAAAAGGGTCTATACTGCTCGAGGGCTGATTCATGAAATTCCAAAATGAGACAAGGCAGTTTTGAAATGAGGCTGGGGCTACTTCAGCTTTATCCTAAATTGGCCCTTGATACTAGAGTATTCCATGATGGTTGTCCCTTATATTTCTATTTTATTTTGTATTAAAACAGAAAAGTACCAAGTCTTCTCGAATATTTTGGCTACATACTACATTATAGTACGCTGCTGGCTGGTCCAGTCTGTACGTACAGGGAATACAAAGACTTTATGGATGGCAGAAATTTTATAGACAAGGTAGCTACTAGACGGTCCAAACAAAAGCCAATAATCATTATTTTAGTCTTAAATATATCTATGAAAACTTTAAATGAAAAAACTTTATTTCACATTATCCAGGATTCTAAAAGAAAAGAGCCATCCTCACTAGTAAGTACTTCAAAACTAATTTTTCACGGTTTTGGTACAAAAATTTCTTATTTCAGACCATTTGCTACTCCCTTGAGTATCATTTCTTTCTTTATTAGTTATGTTTGAATAGAATATATTGATGGATGCAACTCTTTTTTTATTGTTATTAGGTTCGGCTCATGTGAAGTTCTACGTTTGACGTCTAACTCTTTGTTTTATCTTCCAGGTACCTGTCATAGAAAAGTCTCTAGCTAGTTTATTCTGTTTGGTAATTTATTTCACATTTGTACCTAGTTTTTCTCCCATCTTAAATGCAGGCAAGTATCCAAGGATATAACAGGTCCCACATGGAGAAATCGGCTAATAGTCTTAATTAGGCGTTACATATGTGCGCGCTTTGGCAAATATAGAACACTCGCAGACATTGATGGTAACAATTTTGACTTAAAAGTCCCACATGGGGTGATGCCAATATGATATAAAAATGAGGAACTTAAATGCGCGAGCTTTAACAACAAACATACTACGCATATTGTAAAAGAATCACTAGAAGACAATGGGAAGCTATATACCGTACCGCCATACCATATGCCGTACTGTGTACTGTGTACATGCTGTTAGTCAGTACCGTATGTTTCCACTCATATACGTAAACCACTCTATGGCATGTCGTACAGTGTACGTGCTGTAAGTCAGTACCGTATGTTTCCAACTCATATGAAAACCGCTTTTAAGAGGAACTGAGAATTCGTTTAATGGCTAGGAGATCGTATCCTTTTAGACAGAATTTCGCGTTTTTTGCTTAATTATGTTTTTATTCTTTTATTATATTTTATTCTTTTCTGATATATTTTTATATTGATTTAGACGAGGAATTCATTGCTTCTCACTCGTTCTTATGGAGGTTGATGTTTGCATATTTTTCCATGGTAACCGTGCGCATGCGATACTACTTTGCTTTTAAAGGAGGTACTTATTTATAATTACAAACTAGGAATCAAATCTCTTTGTTAAATAAGAGTAACAGTCAGTTTCTAGTCTTCTCGTTTAGTAACAGACATTCTAGAAGTTTTTTGGGCATCTGATGGCGCTTGCACCTCAATGCAATGATCCTGGTTCAAATCCTGTCTCAAGCCTCCCAACATTTCTTGTTTTATTTCCTTTTTTCATTTCCTTCCTGCAAAGCTAGATCAGTGTGCGTTAACCATTGCAGCCCAGAGGTTGTTTCAGGGTTTGACCTGTGCGTTAACCATTCCAGCCCAGAGGTTGTTTCAGGGTTCGACCTGTGCGTTAACCATTCCAGCCCAGAGGTTGTTTCAGGGTTTGATCTGTAAGTTAGCCGCCCCAGAGGGGGTTGCTTCAGGGACGATGAAATTGAAGCTTGTTGTGTTTTAGAGAAGTCGCCCACCTTTCCCTTCTCACTCCTTTCTTTCTCTTTCCTTTTCTCAGCCTAATCACCGTTTGTTCCTTCTTCCAGCTGAAGCAGTCAATAACCTATGTGGACTTGGTTTTAGTGGTTACGACGAGAGCGGAAAGCCCACTTGGAACAGCATATTGTATGCTAACATTCTTAGAGTCGAGTTCCCGCTCAACATGAAAATGATCTTTGATAATTGGAATATACCAACTAGTTTATGGTTGCGAAGGTACGGGCTGATAGCTGACTTGAAGTGCGGTAATTACTGGTTTTCTGGCCTTTCATCTTGGTTGAACTTAACAAACGATTTGACATTAATCTCTTTTGTTATGTCAACCAATGCAAAGACGATGGCCATATCTTTTGCTGAGCGAACAACTAATCGTGCCGGCAAAGTATTGTTGATTAAAACCTGCGGTCCTTCACTCTTTGTTTTAAAAAACATTTCTTGAATGGTTTTTAGATAAATCACAGATGAAATATCACTCTGATTAGAAGTCTTGGACTTTTCTGAGACATGTATTGGATTCAATTGTCAATAGTTTTCAGGTAGAAAAAAGTGCTTGAACACAGGGCCGGCCATAAAAAATCACAACGGACTGTGATTGGTTAAAAAATTTAATGCCACTTAGCTGGAATTAATTCCTGGCATTATCAGTTCCGGCGCAAATAGTTTCCGTTGTTTCGAGTAGTAGAGTTAGCTTTTTTACATTACATATTTTTTGTCTCTTGATAACAGGTGTGTGTACGATCGAATGACCAAACATCGTACTCTGGCGGTGTTCTCTCTCTCAGCTGCGTGGCATGGATTTTATGGTGGTTACTACTTGACGTTTACTTGTGGTCAGATATGTCTGGAGGCAGCAAGAGCGGTAGGTCAATGATTCTCTAGTCAGGGTCAGAATAATGAATACCTCAACGACCTTCCTTTAGAGGAGAGGAGAGGAGAGGAGAGGAGAGGAGAGGCTGAGATTTATGTATCTCTCCCGTCCGTGCTTCCCATTTTAAGCAGCCTTTTAAGGACACTCAAAGTAGTTATGCATTTTAAATTGCTTTCAAAATCCAGTTTCGACGCGTTTGGAGAGAGAAATTCCAAAAGACTGTCTTCTTGTCACGTGTGTATGACGTCATCACTTGTTTCGTCACCGTCATGATTCTTGGTTACACAACGGTACCGTTTGTTTTATTGGACCCCTGGCAAGGACTTCGCTTTTGGAGGTAAGTGAAAAACTTTACTTAACAATCACGGATACCTTTTGGTTACACCTCGCGTATCTCTATATCTTGTCCTCTGGGCTTCCTTTCCCAAGCGCGACCACAGAGAAGAGTACGGAAAATTCGTAGCCATACTGTAGCCGTACCTTAGAGCGGTTTTCATATGAGTGGGAAACATACGGTACATACCGTATGTTTCCCACTCATATAAAAAAATATTGTTACATTTCGTCTGACCGAACAACTATGATGATCACGCCTATCTGGTGTCTCTCCCTTTGTTTTCAGCTCCATGTATTTCTTTGGACACATTTTTAGCATTATAATTCTATTACTACTCCGAGGTAAAAGTTCCCGCCATAAAAGTAAAAGCTCAGAGACGACGACCACTGCTCAGGAGACTATGCAAAACGGGCTGATGAAATCCTCGGTCAGCGAGGAAAAAACGAATTATTTAATAATGGGCAAAGATGCCTCTTGTCTCCAGTAAGTCCGCTATAGACCCCTTGCAGCACGACGGAATGGAGCTCAATTTGGAGGTCAAAACAATAGGTTTACAATTCTCAGGAGATTGAAATTCTTTTGTGTTTTCCTTCAAATTGAGCTGCTTTGACGTCACTTGCAAGGGTTCTATTTTGTTTTAATAATTTATTATTATTTATTATTATTTTCTATCATTTATCTCACGAGGTAACCCTGTAAGGGTCCAGGCGTTGCGCATCGCCATTTTGACCTTAAAACCTCAACCGTTGCATTGTTGAGTGAAACAGGTTGAACCCAAGAATAGACCCGGCCCTTGCACGTTGAACTCCATACTGACGTGCTGCAAGGGGTCCATAGGTCACGTTAAGTGAATGACAAAGATCTATAATTACCAGGGCTGAGATAAATGACAGAAGAAGTACAAGAGAAGAAATACAAATAATAAGATATTATTTAAAAAAAATAAATATCACGTTAACAGTTAAGTAAATTATAAAGATTGCCAACATGTACGAAATAATTAATATATAAAATTATGATAGCTCCCATTCAGACCTGGATTAATGGTGATCGAAAATTGGACAAGAAATCCTGTTTTTGTAATATTGATGAATAAGAATAAAAATGTACGTAAGCCCGGTGTGAGAAAGCGGTAAAACCAATTTGAACAAATAAGCACAAAATCTTTTTTTTACTAGATTGATTTTACTTGGCGCGACAAAATAAAGTTGTACAAGTAGTGACTAAATAAGTAACGCAAAAGAAAACAATGGAATTAGTGTCCGTTGATTAAACTTACTATTTCTTCACGGCCCAAGTTAGTCTAAAATCACTATAGCTATGAAATAGTCGTACATAAGCTAACTAGTTAGTTCTTTAGATTCATTCTGATAAACCTGGGCTCCCGAAAACACACAGATGCTAAACGTTTTGTCTCCTTTTGTTCGTTTGCATATGATAAACACTAACAGCTACTTATAGTAGTGCCCAGGTTTATTGGAATGATTATGTCATGTGTTTCAATTCATGCCTACATTCTAAGTTTTATTCAATTTCTACTTTTAACTAGTTCAATTGTTCATAGTTTTCAGGTTAAAAAGTTTTTAAGAGTTAATATATTTTGGTATTTGGGTTTTGGTATGTTTTTCTGAATCTTATTTAAATTTTATAACTTTACAAACAAAGAGTTTTTGTAATGTCAGCCATGTTGTTAGAACCGAAATGCATGATGGATAATTGTGGCAAAATCTCGCGCCATTAGCTATAAATCCCATAGTGCATTGCACAACAAAATAAGCCACGTTCTTAAGCTATTGGTTGATGAAAAAGACTTTAAATAGGCTACTTGAAATTAGAATTAGAATATATAAATTATATTAATAGTTTCAAAATTTCAAGGTTTCCAAGAAAAATATTGTGTGATTGAGAATATTTAAAGAAATATTTAAGGGAATAAAGAGTAATAAGAATTCTATTTTTTGATTGTGTTTGTATTTTGTTCTTATTCGTAACAAGCCAGTTAAAGGACAAAGTCAAGGGACTTAGTTGACTTTCGATATGACGTCATTTAAATTGTTCAGTGCTATGTACCCATGTATGAACACAGGGAGCCCACAGCCACTGGTAGAATCAGTGATTAAAATATACTCAAAGGTATAGCTGGCAGTATACCCTATAGTATTCCCTTTGGGAATTGTTACTAAATTCATTCAGTATCTGACGATGGTTGATGGATGCTATAATGTTAACTCAACTTCTCGTGATTCTTTTTAATTTAAAGCTATATGTCCAAAAAACATAGTGATTACAATAAAATCTATCATGTGTAAACGCTCGTGCTCCTGCACGAGCTCAGCGGTGTTTCCGGATTGGTTGAAGTTCGATTCTAAATATATTGTCAGCTGTTTACATTTCCTACCCAATTTTTTTAATACGACGGATACGAACTCCACCACGATACTCGCTCAATATTGCTGTAAATAAACTGAAACTTCACAGAGACTCAAAGGAAAACACAAGACACAAGTAAGAACATTTATTCGTATGATCTATTGAAATTTAATTCTTTTCTAAGGATTGCCATATATATTGCCTTATATGTTCGAAAATATTCAGACTTGAACTTCAACCAATCCGGAAGCGCCGCCGAGCTCGTGCAGAAGCACGAGTATCTAATGGTGTCAATTGTGGTTGACGTAAGTTAATCAGTGTCCTTGGAGCTGGAGCTGTTCAGGGCCACTCGCAGCCACATCGATCGTTCGGTTCGGGCCCTCGCTAGCCTGTCGGTCGGGGCTTAGGTCATGCTTGGAGGGCTCTCAGGGGCTTGCGAGAGCTCGTTCTCATGGCAACCGGCAAGTTCACTCTGGTCGCTGTAGATTTGCCAGGGCCGCTGTGTTCGCGTTTGCTTTTCCCCACCCTTCTCTGGTTTGTTTTTGGGTCCCTCGCTCTCCACTAGTCTTAGCGTCAGTTTGATAGGTGCGTTAAGGATGGAGCTGGTTCCACAGTAACCAGCCAAGCACCACGCTCAGTCTATCCCCCCTCGCGTCAGGGGTAGACTGCTGGTGTCACGCATCCTTGCACCTCTGGCCAAACCCTTTCTTCGATACCGTTTCGCTGTAAGCGTAATAGACATTAACGCATGATAGATTTTATTTTAATCACTGATTCTACCAGTGGTTGTGGGCTCCCTGTGGTATGATACAAAATTATGATTACCTAATGCACTTACTGTTAAAAATACAACGCTGTATCATACATGGTGTTTCTACCCGTTGGAAATATTCGAAAAGTTTGGTCAAAAGGTTACCCACTCAGTCACTTGAACAGTAAACGTTGTTTCGAGGTTTTATTCCAGCCAATCTTGACGTCACTAAAAAATTGAGGTGTCATGAAGCCTGCAAAATTGACTTATGAAAGCCAGCTGAGTTGATCGCCTTCCCCGAAAGGAATTATGGGTCACTATTTTAGCATTTTTAAAAAGCATTTTCCAAGTACACGATGTAGACTTTTCTTGTTGATCAAAATTTCACCATGAGTTCAACTAGCGTTTACGATTAATTTAAAGAAGGAAGAACTCGTATATCATAACTTCTCTTGGCAGAATAATGGGAAATGCTAATCAAAATACGATGGAATCCTCAATTCTGATTGGTTGGCCTTGAGTTTGATTTGAAGGTCAACTCAGCTCAGCTGGAGTAATATCTAAGATAATTCTAGATTTTCAGAAGAGGTTTTTGTTATTTTCTATACATTTACTATGATATTCATTCCTGCCCTTCGACGAAAACTAGATTAGCTTTAAATTAAAGTTTCTCTTTTAGGTATGTTTATGTAATAACTGTCGTGCACTAGTCAAAGCAAGCAGATCGATTATTCGACAAAATTAGTGATTTTTACATGCAGAAAGGAAAAAAAAATCCCTTACTAAATAATGAAAACAAATAGAATGAAAGTGCTTAAGAAGCGTTTTAAATAGTTCGAGACAAATCGGGGGAATTCCCTTCAAAATTTTTGCCAGACATAACATTACAATTGGTTAGCCGCAAATACACTGAAATATAACTGAATGAAAATCACTGGGTGTTAATATTCGTGGTTTCTTTATTTGCCAGCTAAATTATCAATTCAGGCATCGGCCACATTTTAAGGCGAAAATAGTGGACTGAATAACATCGCGATTTTAATTCAATTTGATGAAATGCTAGCCTCACCTGCAGACGTTCTTAGGGTCGTCACGCAACGTTTCTCTCCCCACTAACGACGTTCGTGGGGAGAGAAGTATTGCGTGACGTCCCTAAGAGCGTCTGCGTAGGAGGCTAATAAGATGCATGATGGGCAGCTTAACTGCTCTACGTTGCGAATTGAGGGTCAATCGACCTTATTGAATTCAATTTTAAATATATATACACAAGCCGAGAAGGGTATGGTTAGAATATTTCTCTTAGAAAAGCTTTGGAATTTTCGTATAAAAATATCAAAATCAGTTGCTCCAATACTGAATAAATTGTACTACGACACAGTTTTTTCAGGTTTTTCAAACTGGTTTTACCGCTTCCGTTATTAAGAAGAATAAGCAAAGCCAATCTTTCCTGAAAAGAGTATTTTTGGAACTGCTGAAGTACTGAAATGGGTTCAGAGTTCTCAGAATCAGCTTGAGATTATGTAAGAGGGTAAAAAATATCTGAAATCATTAGAACTGTTATAATCACTTTGCATCTTTTGATCTAAAAGAAGGACATTTTTTTTCCATTTTCTACCACATATCATTTCCTTATCATTAGTATAAATGGCTTCAATTACTGCGATTCTCAATATTCTGTAAACTCAGATATTTCAGTCATGAACAGCTTGTTGTGAAATTGGTTTTTCGCTGTTGTCATTCAAAACTAATAAGTCGATATTTTTTATATTGTTGTAACTGGCGGAAGTGAAAATGTATTCCAACGGGCAACTCGCAACTACAGAGGTCGCAGAATATCGATAATCGCAACCGCAAAGAATCGTATTTCGAATTTCAATAGAACGCACGTGGTATAAAATAATTCGTTTTCCTGTGATTCTTGGAAATAGCACATGGCATTGTTAACACTGCAATGCATTATGGTCTAGATCCGAACTAGAAAAGCATTCCTGAATCGGACAGGAATGAACCCCATTTTAAGATGGCTCAATGGGATAATCACGGCGCGCTACCTTTCAACTTCAAATCGCAAATGTGCGGACGCAAACATATTTTTACGGCAAAAATTGTTTGCGTCCGCGCATTTCAGTGCGATTTGAAGCTGAAAGGTGGTGCTCCGTCATTATCCCATCGAGCCACCTTAAATCAGGAAAAACTAGATATTTAGGGAAAGAAATATACATGAGCTCATTTAGTTGTTTCCCATTACGTGCTTTTCTACACTCGGTAAAAAAAAAAAAGATTTTTCCTTTTTGCGTACGTTAATAGAAAATTTTGCTGTGAAGGCATTTTATTATATTTATCATATGACGTAATGTAAATTATGAATATTTATCAGATTCAGCTATATACTTACAGGTATTTTGCCAAAGCGTCAGTTCAAACTTGTAAGCGAGTCGGACCTATGCTTCAACAAGCTGTGGTAAGTGAAAGTGCGATCGAGCGGAATGAAATGTTACCTTTTTCGCAAAACTAAGTTCTATGTTTGCAGACTACTTTAAGCTGGGATGTGTCCAATTCGAATTTATACCAGTGAAAATAAGGCACAACTATAGCATAATGCTGAGGATTTTGAATTTCATCGACTTTTATATTGCACATGGCCATAGCACTGTTAAAAACGAGGATTACGCGGCTGTTTAACACCTACTGAGAACACTAGAATCTGAAATAATACTCAATGCTTGGAAAAACAGAAATATCTCTGAGAATTCTGGCCTGTTAGTTCTTTGCAGACTGTAATAGAACTCGTTTAAAAAGCTGCACGAGTTTCTGCAGATCACTGCAAATATAGTGATACAATGACATTTTTAAAATTTCTTGGAAAATATCCAATAGCTCAGCGGTAAAATATGCAAGTCAGCATATTTGTTTCTCTTTCTTGCATATCATTATTCCCTTTTTATTTCGTACTATTTTATTTTATTCTTTTTTAATAATTCGATGTATTTGATTTTTGCGATTATTTCGTTTTGTTTCATGTCGTTTCGCTTGATTTCACTTCGGTGTTTCATGCCATTCTTTTTTTACTCATTTTATTTTCTTATTTCATTTTCTTATTTCATTTTTTCCATTAGTTTCATTTGTTTCATTTCATTTTATAAGATTTAAGAAAGATTTCAGAAATGTATTTTATCGTGGCTTGCACTTAATCCACGTTGCCCACGAAGAAAACCAAATATAAATAGAACAATGCAAATGAGGTCAGGATTCTGAGAAACGTCATTTAAGTCGGGGGAATCCCCTAGTTTGGTTTCAGATCGTTACCCAAAGTCTAGAAAGCATTCGCGGCCAATTGCCGTATATCGCTGTATATAAGGTACGTATCAAGTGTTTTTTATACAGAAATTATACTTTATTTCATCTTTAAAAAGTATAAAATATATCCATTTTATTTTGGCCTAGTTTTAAGTTTTAAGTTTCGTCTGCTTAGTTCATTATTCTAAAGCATTTATTACGATCCAAGATACTTACACTTCCATTTTCACACTGAGGAGAGAATTTATAATTTCAGTTCAAATTCAAGTTAACCTAACTCTCTAGCGCAAAGATATCGACAGACATCGCTTCAAAGTATAAAAATATCCATTTTTTCGTATTCGTATAGATTCTGAAATCCTTCTGAAATATGAATTCATCGATCTAGGAAATATAGCAAACATGTCTGGACACGAACTATCAGTACTGTAATTCATTCCAAATGATTGAATATATGCCTTACATTATTTCGCAACGATTCAGAACAGAGTTAGTATCAAGCAACTAACATTATAGTCGTTCCTTTTGGCTCTCCTTTTCTGTTTGTGTGCTTTAGACCGAAAAGCGAAAGCGAAAGTAAGCTAGTGCTTATATCAATTACTAATTTTTTAGCATTTCTTAAGGATATAAGCTGTGTTTTTTGAGAAGTATAAACCACAGATGTAATAAATATTTTTTGGCTAAACATTCAGTCGAATAAGCAAAATTTTACCTAGCTATTTAAAATTTGTGCTAAAGATGCGAATATTTATAATATCAGTGACGTAACTAGGTGCGCTTCAGGATCGACAAACATTCCAAAAATATTCATTTAATCAAAAACAATCGTCTACAAAGCCTTTCTGTAAACCATGTTCTATAAAATGATTTAGGTCCAGTTCAAACGTACAAATTCTCATGAGCCGAACGCAGTTAAAAACATGGTCTTTTTTGATGTCATTAGGTTAGGGTCATGAGAAGATCGACTGCATGGAAAAGAAATAGTTTAGAAATCCATAGTTTTACTATCATGTAGAGAATTTGCAGATCTGACAGATCTTTTTCTATAGTTTTGGAAAGCAGCCATTATAGTACTAAAAACTTGCTTCTGTATTGAATGAGTTCCACGATTGTATAGTTTAAGGTGGACTCTCTGCCTAGCCTGCATTGCAGGCGTACTCGCTCGGGCTTCCGAGTAAAACGAAAGATTCCTTGTTAATGTTATAATTCCTGAGAATTGAACAGAACCAACTCTGATTTCAAATACCCTGTTCAGCAGACATTGTTAGTCTTGTTCGTAAATTATGCACGGAAGGTATAACTAACAAACCATGAACTTGCTCTGTCGTATCTTCGGCAAGTATGTTTAATCTTAGGTTTCGGATTGTTTACAAATTATTATAATTCTGACGGCGGTATAGGCCTTGTGGATTTTGAAAGCATATGTCGCATGTGAAAGTCCAGTCAAAACACACTTAGAGGAAGCAATATTCTAAAGACACAATTGAACGAAGAAGCGACGGAATCACTGACCCTGTTCTTTTAAAAAAATGCACCAGCTCAAAAATAAAGTTGTCATCGATTATAAAGGGAAATTTCCATAACTGCTTCCCTGCAGTTTATTCCTGCAGGTGGCAATAAGGGTAAAAATAAAAAAGTTATCGAGCTGACAAGAAAAGAAAACACCAACATTCCTCCATCCTGTGCCTAGTATTTTGTTATTTATTTCTATATATTTTTATCTCACAGATTATTCAGTAAATAAATACTGACCGTATCAGGAGGAATGGAGATAGGTTGTCGTGTTGTCCGTGGCCCAGACTGGGAATGGGGAACACAAGATGGTGGAGAGGGCTGTGTAGGCACAGTAGTTCATGGAGCAAAGAAGGAGGAAGATGATAGGGAATGTACAGTATGGGTTCAATGGGACACTGGTGCAAAAGCCAACTATAGAGCTGGCTTAGATGGAAAGATGGATTTAAGAGTCTATGACAGCAGTGGAACAGGTAAACTAAAATGCTTCGTGAATTAATAATGTTGAAATCAAATCATTACCTACTGATACGATGTGAAAAACTGGTGCTCCCTGCACGTGTTCAAATCCCGAACAATCACCGAACACTTGTCGACACTGTTTGGCTGAAGAAAACAAAGGGATGTGTTACAGCCCCGAAATGGGTCCTGTTCCGAACCAGTCTAAGCTATAACGTATAAACACACAATATACAGTAATCGCCAGAATATACACAGAATACGTCTAGGTTTTAATACTTCTTCGACTAACTACTCGTCTTACATAAACTCTTCCTTATCTCTATGTATCGAGTTACAAGGTTTTGTCATTTCCGGTTGATGACAAATGCACAGAAACATTTTTCCTCCGAATTCTTAAAACTTAAAACTGCGCATTTTTTCTAAAAACGAGCCCGCCATTTTAATAATGTTCCCGCCGGTTTCTCAGTGATGCGCGCAGAATGGTTTTCGCAAATGCAAAACTATCCAATCATCATCATCGTAGTACCCAGAGCTCCTCGATCTCATAATGGCAGTGATTATCGCAATTATTGAAATGTACAATAGACATTTTCTAACCAATCACAGTCCGTTGTGATATTTTTATGGCCGGCCTGTGTTCAAGCACTTTTTTCTACCTGAAAACTCCAAGATTCTTAATCAGAGTGATATTTGATCTGTGATTTATCTAAAAAAACACTCGAGAAATGATTCTTAAAACAAAGAGTGAAGCACCTCAGGTTTTGATCAACAATGCCTTGCGCGATTAGTTGTTCGTTCAGCTGGGATTCTTTTATTTATCAAGACTAGCCTCGACTTGAAACCATTGTTTCGTGATCATCCAAGCGAATTCGGGAAAGGTCTATCAACCTTCCTTTTGACCCTCTCAAAGAAACCAGTTGTATACATCCTTTACATGTCTTGGTTTTCCTAGACTTTCGCAAAGTCCTTCGTCCCCGTCCGCTCTAGTTAACGCGCGCGGAATATAGCACAGGCAACCCAACCTGGACCAGGATCACAAGCGCTGGACGCTACTTCGACGTTCGCTATGTTATCTTTTTCTTTTCATTTACTTCGCTCGTTATTCTGTGAGTCTCACAGAGGTCGACTTGGAGCAAGTCTAGTGTTTTCCCTATATTCCATATTAATCCGTAATCATTCTGGTTTTTTTCCCCCCCAGTGTCTAGTGAACGTAAACATATATTTGTTACGTGTGATGGATGCACTCAGAGTCCTATTCTTGGTATTCGTTGGAAATGCTTGACGTGTGATGACTATGATCTGTGCACTAGCTGTTACATGGCTGATACCCATGACCTGGAATGTGAGTTTGCAAGGATTGATTACAGCAGAGGAAATCGGTAAGTCAATCAGCCGCGCGCTTTTCGTGAATTTGGGGATCCATTCCGCCAGCAAAAAAATAAATGCCTAAACCCATATACGATAGAGATGAAAGATTAAAATCTATAACAGTTAATCATGGATATTTACTCTAGTGTTCCTGTTGGTAAACGCGAAGGGGCGACAAAAATCCAAGCAAAAGGCATTTTTTGTGGTGCAAAAGTAGAACGAGGACCTGACTGGCGTTGGGCAGCACAAGATGGCGGTCCTGGAGGAAAGGGGACCGTGGTAGAAACAAGAAGCTGGAAGAATGGAGCAAAAAACAGTGTAACAGTCAAATGGGACAGAAGTAACAAGCAGAATGTTTATAGGCTTGGCTTTAATGGCAAGGTAATATTGTCGCTTCTTTCCTTTCCTTTCCTTTCCTTTCCTTTCCTTTCCTTTCCCTCGTTCCATTCTTCTGGGGTTTTTTCCTTTCTTTTTTCTTATAGTAACTGTCTTTTTTAAATCAATAATCTGCTCAGATCGATATACTATCAACCACACCAGAAACCGGAGGCTTCTACTACAGGGATCATCTACCAGGACTACAAGTACGAGTCAAGAAGACGATCAGCGGCTTAACCACTGAAGACAAAGTCAAGGTTAGCGTCACAAAAGAACAGCTGAAAGAGTTAGCTCAAGGACATGGAGGATGGAATGAAGATATGGAAAAGGTAAAGCAACTCTGATTAGTGAAAAAGAAAGTTCACTCGGTCATTTACTGGCAGCTATGTTTGAATCTTAGTGCTTTCCCAGAGAAATTTGAATACTTGAATTTTATACCAAGTATATTCTAGATGGTAAGACTTCGAACGGAAAACCATAGTTTGGAAGAGCGTCAAAATATTTTGAAATATCAACGGTAAAGTAAAGAATGCACGTTGGAATGAAACGTGCTTTGAAATGGAAAAAAATTACGCTAAAGCCCAAATGGTGTATTGTTTTAACCAGTGGCGTAGAAAGAGGGGCTGGTGTCCACTCCTAAAATTCACTGTAAATGGTTAAATGTTTCGCTTATATTGACGGTGTTCCTGTGGTTTTGCCGAGCAATTTTGCCATAAAAGGCACGCACTCGTCGTTTCCGCCTTGAGACTCTCACTACGCTTCTGTATGGTAAGAATTGTATGTCGTGGTGGCGTTATAGCTCGTCTTATTAAAATATATCACAAGATTACAATTGTATACATAAATAATTCCAAGCAATTGCTTACTTTTTTGTGAACCTTTCCAGTGCATTCCGAAGATCGGTGTTGTTCATGGTTTCACCAAGTCTGGTGACGCAATTGTAGATTACGATGGTGTAAAATGGCGGTTCGTCCCACAAGCACTCACCAAGGTAACCATAAAGCTAACTGACTTGTTTAGCCTTATGGTTATTTCAGTTAGCATGTACTAAATTAAGTTCTTTAATTAATTTATGTTAATTACTTTGTACAAAAATAGTACTAAATAGATCATTGTCATTGTCATAATCTGAGAGAAAGAGAGAAAAGATATTGTTTTCCATGTTCTTTGGAGAAGCTATTATTTTCAGCTTGTGATGATGTCTTTTTAAATTTTAGATCCGTCATTTTAGAGCTGGTGATAAAGTGTTGGTGAGTGAAGACATGGCCATGGTGGAGAAACTGCAAGACGGACACGGTGGATGGAACGCAAGAATGAAAACGGTACAGGATGGGATGGATTAGGATAAGATGGGATGAATGGACAGATAGATGAAAGCAAGGGATAGGGGAGATGGATAGGAGGATAAATAGACTGATGACATGGGATGGATGGATGGATGAAGCAATGATATGTGATGGCATATTGATCAATGGACAGACGGACGGACGGACTGACAGTTTGATGGGATGAATGGTTGGAATGGGGTAGATGGATGACATGGGATGGATAGATTGTATGGGATAGATGTATGGATACATTACTTTGGGATTGGTGAATGGATGGGGTAAATTGATGAATGAATTCAATTTATAAACGGGATGGGATAAGAGGATAAATGGATGTTATCAAAAGTTGAGATGTATGGATCAGTGGATCGTAGACGGAACGTACTACAAACTGTTTTTAATTACCATATGATCACCAGAGCGCACATTCTCTTTTCCAGATGTTGGGCAAGATAGGCACGGTCAAGAAAGTCGACGCCGACAATGACGTGGTCTTAAAAGTAGATAACGACATGTGGATGGTGAACGCCGGCATCTTGACTCTACACGAAGCAGCTGAAGAGAAAGAAGGAGGAGACAGTGACGACGATGATGATGATAATCCCTTAGCTACAATCCTCAAGGCGCACGCACTCCAGAAACGTTAGTATCAAATAGGTTTGAAAGTTGTTTAGTTAGGCGTGCAGGCTGATGGAAGGGCAATAGTTCAACTAAACAACCTTTAAACTGTCTTGCTTTATTGTGTTCCAGTGTTGACAGATGCATTCTCGGAGATGTTTACTGGCAACGACAAGAAACAGAAAGAAGATGATGAAGGCTTGGCTCTCGTGCAAGCTGCGGCTCACGGACACGTGTCACGCGTCACACAAGCACTCGAGGCACGCCCTGAACTGGTAAGCTCCATATCTTATACGAAGACAAAAGACATTTTGACCTGTCATGAATATGTTTATGACGCGTTTCTGGGTCTAATGATACCAACTAATCGGCGTACCTTTGACTATTTTTAAAGGTGAATTATGTGTCATCAATGCTTGAGAAGACCTGTCTGCACATGGCATGCCACAGCGGCTACTGTGACATCATCAAGCTACTACTGGAGAAGAACGCTGATACTTCAATCAAGGTACGAAGAATCTGCAACATACCTACTTTTAAAAAAAGAATCCTTTCTTAGAGACATGTTTGGAAAGGGATGTAGAGGGGAACATAGCAGCCATTTTGTAGAACAGGAACGATGGAATGTTTTGTACCAAGAGATTCCATTTCCGTGACCGTGTCGTGTCCATGTGCCTCCCTCCCCCTCCCCAGGATCTGCACTCCGGCTTTTTTGTCTTCAGCTGATGCTCTGCATACATATCATTCATTGAGATAGATTTGAATGATCTGTACTTTCAATTTTCATTTCAGGATGGACAAGGATACACCGCTACCCACCATGCAGCTTATGGGTATGGAATTTGTGATGATTGACCTTCAGCTGGAACTTGTATACACCTACAGTCCTAAGTCCACCTAAGTTTTCATGTAACTCACCCGGCGCGCCGTGCGCCATATTTGCCTTAGGATTACTAAGTGTCTTTACAAGACAAGTTTCAGCTATAGTTTTCACAGTGTAGCATGTTTACTTTTTGAGACTTTCTTGGCATTAAAGTATAATTAGCATATTTTTGCCTTTTTAGAGACAAAAGCGGTGAAGCAATGAAATTAATGCTTGCGCACGGTGTGGACCCGAACATCGCAAACAACGAAGCAAAATGCACACCATTACATCTGGCCGTTAAAGAATCGAATGACAATGCTGTCAGGGTACTGGTGCAGACTGATTCTTGTGATGTGAACATACAGGTAAGCTAATCAAATAGTCAAGCCATCTTTCAGTATGATCTAGTAAATCACACGTACCCTAAGATTACTTGTTAGAGTGATTTAGCATCAGGACGCGAACGTCAAATACGACGCCGCGAGCGCATTTTTTCGTGCATTTTTTTCCGCGCTGTCTCAACGAGGTTTACGTCCTCAACAGGACGCAATTTCCAGCGTTTTCACGTCCTTTGGAGGACGTAAACCACGTTGAGGATGGCGCGCACACGAAAAAAAAAAGCACTCACGCCGTCGTCCTCGACGTTCGCGTGTTGATGTTAAATCACTCTGTTGATTATAAGGGACGAAGGGAATTAAGAATGTATGTATGTATTATAGGACGCGGGTGGAGATACGCCCTTGCACGACGCCATATCAAAACGAAACAACAACATCGTTGACTTGATCTTGGGCGCGCCAAAAATAAACCTAACATTGTCTAACAAAAGTGGATTCAACATTCTGCACTTGGCAGCGTACAAAGGCAATTCACAGTAAGTACATTTGATAGCATCTTCAAACCAGCTGAGTTGACCTTCAGAACAAACTCAAGGTCAACCAGTCAGAATTGAGGATTCCACATCGTATTTTGATTAGCATTTCCCTTTTTCTGCCAAGAGAATTTATGAAATACGATGTCTTCCTTCTTTAAATTGATTGCAAACGCTAGTCGAACTCATGGCGAAATTGTATTTCAATCAACAAGAAAAGTCTAGTCATTGTATACTCGGAAAATACTCGGAAAATACTCGGAAAATACTCGGAAAATACTCGGAAAATACTCGAAAAATGCTAACCAAAACTAGTGACCCATAATTCCTTTCGGGGAAGGCGATCAACTCAGCTGGAAGGTTGTGTTCAAATCGTTGAGCGCAAAACTACAATGATTTTTTTCTATCAATAGTGCTGCAAGAAAATTACTTGCCCTGTCTCCAGAGTTGGTGAATGTCCCTAAAGAAGATGGCTTCACATCTTTGCACTTGGCCGCCGTCAATGATCACTGTGAGGTTGCTGAAGTCATCCTGGAAGTGGTGAGTCCTGTCTGTCTGTCCAGCAATCTCGTTCCTGATCCTTTCTGATAGAAGTAATATATGGGCGATCAGTGTCACGGGCATTTATAATTACGGGCCGCACAGATCAGACATGAATAAAAGTGCCTATCTTTAACCCGTGAAATAGTTGGTACTAGAACTGAACTAATATAGATTAGTAGATTTTACTTCAATTGCTTTCTTATGTGCCTATTTGACTATTAACAAGTAGGTTTTGTTTCACGGGTTACGTAAAATCACTCTCTTTGTGTTACCTATCAAATACTGATATAAATTCATGTTTTTGTTTTGCTAAACCTTTGAAGATCTGTGTAAATTTGACATAGAAAATCCATGGTAAAACTGAATGAAAGGAGGACAAATAAGTTACCCGCAGAAGAAGGGTGACTCGCTCCAATATGAAGCTTTTCTTGCGCTCACCTTCGTTCAGAGAGTTAGCAAAAATCCCGATTAGTTAGCGAGTGTGACTTGGCGCAAGTCTAATTAATGACACGACGATAGAACATTCACTGAGAGAAAGATAACCAATAAAACATTTACGTTTTCTAGAGTGACTGTAAAGTCGATTGTCGCACGAAAAACAACCAAACACCGCTGATGTTGGCCGCCCACGAAGGATACCTGAAGATGATCAAGATCCTCGAGCAGCACGGAGCGGACATTAACGCAGCGGACGAGGATGGTGATACGCCTCTTCACGTCTCGCTTATGCGCGAGAAATTCTTCTCTGCAGGAATGGGCTCGGTAATGATAACATGCATAGATGTCAAGTAATGTTTCTGCGACCTAGACAACTCAGTTCTAGACGTCGTCTGGGAATTTTGGCTTCCGTTAATCAAAAGATTACTAGCTCAAATAGACCTCTTTGCCTTTGGGCTTAAAGTGTTTCCTTCCAGACTACCTGTCATCCCCTAGAGTATCATTTCTTTGTTTAATGATTGCGCATGACAAGGCACATGAATATACCCCTTGCACGTGACGTCAAAGCAGCTCAATTAGGAGGACAAAACAAAAGAACTTCAATCTCTTGAGAATTGGAAATCGATTGTTTTGTCCTCCAAATTGAGCTGCATTCCGAAGTGCTGCAAGGGGTCTATGTGGATAGAACTCGGCAAACAAAGAATCATATTCTCAAGAGAATGGCACGTGGTCTGAAATGGGAAAACATTACGCCCAAGCTAAAGGGGTCTATTTGATGGATGGAAGACCAAACACGAGTAAATGTACCGCATCTAGAGCTGTGTGGGTCGTAGAAACATGAAAAGACCTTAAGTAACCATGGTAACAGTGATGACAGAGATATCACGTGTACCTATTGTTTATTATGAACTGTACTGATTGTTTGACATACCGTGTTTCAGCTGCTTGGTCTCCTTGGTCACAACAGTGGTTCCTACACAGAGATCTCACGGTACTTGATATCGCGTGGTGCTAATGTGCGTCAACTTAATCAGGCTGGAAAGTCTCCCATGGAATACGGTGAAGGCACCAAAGTTGAACCAGACCTCAAGAAAGCCTTTGAAGAAACCAAGTAAGTGTCGATCAGTAGTTGATCACCTATCCCTGGATATCGATCAGGGCTACCTCATGTCATATCAAAACACTCGCGCATCCAGATCAGCTCAAGATTTTCAAAGTAGCAGGAATATTATAGCTCATTTATTCAACAAAGGTTGGTTCGGAAAACGGTCAAAAATGTTCAAACTTATGGAATGAGGGCCTCGATAATAAGACCCTGGAAAACGGTAATTTTTTGGGATGGATCCGCGCCTGCAAAAGGTGAGGGATTGGTACCAATCTCATCTCGGAAATGTCGTGAATCCTCGAGGTATATATTGAAATTAAAGCAGGCTAGAAATCTGCAGCTGAAATCATTCCTGCAGTTACTGTAATAAGATGCTATACGTATAAGCTGGTTCAAAGTTTAAGAATCGTTTTCAGTGCGCATGCGATTTTATCCCTACAAATTTCTCACCTTTTTTTGTTTAAACCTTCTTTTAATTTTAATCAAACAAAACAAGGTGAGAAATTCGGGATAAAATCGCATGCGCACTGAAACGATTCTTAAACTTTGAACTGGCTTATACTAAAGATTTCAAGAAAAATGTTTGAAATAAACATTGCCATACCTAGTCCTATTTTCATGATGATGTTACTAGACGTTGCATCAAGGGTTCTTCCGCGGTTTATTCCCGCGAAAAATGTTTCTAGTTTACTAGATTACTAGAGCTGAGGCTCTTGTCTTGACATCTGTTTGTTAATGTCAGACGTCATAAGTGATAAATGGAAATCTTTGGATGACTTCATGTAATTTTTCATGAAAACTTTGTTTTCTGCTTTCCCCAGACTAAAAGAAGAGAAAAAGTTAACTGATAGTGGGAAAATGAACATAGTTAACAACTTTGCAACCAAAAAAGTAAGTCAATAGACTTCTTTATATCTTGGGTGCAATGATTGTCCATTTCAGACCACGCGCTGTCATTCCCTAGAGTATCATTTTTTTGTTTAATGATTGTGCATGAGAAGACACATGAATATGGATACAACTCAAAGTATCTTATTCCTAAAAGAATGACACGTGGTCTGAAATAGGAAAATATTGCACCCAAGATAAAGAAGTTCTATTGAAATATAAGCAATAATAAATTCCAAATCAATGTTTAATACTTTGTCATACAATCTAACCTTGTCCTCATTTGCAGGAAGACGATACTGCTCAGGCCAGTGAATCAATGGAGTTAGATCAAGAGATCAGTGAAAACCAAGCGGCCACTCGTTCAATAGATGAGGTTAAAAAAACACAGACACAGAAAGCTGAAAACTTGAAAACCGATGTGGAAGGGGCATCGATAGGAGATCAGAAAGAAGCGGGCGCCGCCGAGGACTTGGACGAGGAAGAAGAATTTCAGAACGGCACAAAGAAATCAAAGAGGACTTGTTTGATCTGTGTCGATGCTGAAGCAGACATCGTATTCAAGCCATGTGGACACACTGTCCTGTGTAAAGGTATTGGAACATTGCCTGTATATGGGTATGCGCGAATGCTATCCTGCATCTATTCAACAGTTATAGGGTTAGGTATACGTTACTCTTTCCCCACGATTTTGCGCTGCCAGGTAGACATTACCACAAACGAACTTTGAAATGGCTTTTCCAATGTTATTGCGCATCCCAATCAAATACCAAGGTAGGTACGTGTCAGGTACGCATTGACATTGAAATGGCTTCCCGTGTTTTTACGCATCCTATTTAAAGAACAAGGTAGGCAGTGTCAGGTACGCATTGACATTGAAATGGCTTCCCGTGTTTTTACGCATCCTATTTAAAGAACAAGGTAGGTACGTGTCAGGTATGCATTGACATCGAAATGGCTTCCCGTGTTTTTGCGCATCCTATTTAAAGAACAAGGTAGGTAGTGTCAGGAAGGCATTGACATTGAAATGGCTTCCTTGTTTTTGCGCATTCCATCTACAGTAGATACTTACAAGGCATGCCTTTAAAACACTGAAATGACTTGCCCATTTTCTTGCGCATCTCATCTATGGACTTCCTACGAGTACGGCATGCCTGCTTGATCTCTTATTAGCTCTATTAATATCTAATCAAAACTGAAAGAGCTGAAGATTGTTCCACTTACTGCAACATTCATCTCCACATTCTTACACATCTTAATCTGTTTTACAGGGTGTTCCGTTCGAGCCAAACGCTGTCCAGAATGCAAGGGACTGGTGACCAATAAGACAACTGAAGGTAAGTCAACAACGACAATCAAGAAAGAGGATAATATCTAAAGTAGACTTCATTCGTCTTGGTGTAATGTTTTCCCATTTCAGACCTAGTCATTCCTTAGAGTATCATTTCTTTGTTTAACGGTTGCGCACGAGAAGACACATGTATGGATACAACTCCAACAAAGAATTATACTCTCTAAGGAATGACACGCGTGGTCTACACTGAATGGGTAAACATTGCACCAAGACCAATAGACCTAATCGGCTAACGCGTTGCTATGTACGTTTTCACCCAATTCAAAACCTTTGGGAATAAGAACTTTTGTTCGAAAAAATGTGATATCGAAATACAAAAGACAAAGAATCTTATTCCCAGAGGTTTTCAATTGGTTGGAAACGTACATAGATAGCATTAGGTCTATTACGTCTACTCCCTTTCACTTGCCAAAGTCATTCGTAAATTCATGGCTCTATGAGAATTTCAGATCTAGATTCAAATATTTTCGTTTCAGATGGAAAAACACTTCCTCCGAAGATCGAAAAAGAAAACGAGGACACAGACGCAAAAGAAAAGTTGCAAACAACAGAGAAAAGGCTGAAAAAACTCGAAGAGATGGTAACTTGCTGTGTATGCCTTGAAAGAAAGAAAAACATTATCTTCTCTTGCGGTCATGGCGCGTGTCAGATCTGCGCTGAACATCTTGGTGTGTGCGCAATCTGTAAGAAAGAGATCGAAAAGAAAATAGCCATATTCTAAGCAAGATGCTGGCTTTATCCCTGGGGTAGGCTCCCTGTGCACCCCTAAAAAAAACACAAGCTAAGGGTACCATGCTGGTTCCCTGCTGTTTCCCTGCAAGGACAGTCCTATAGAGGTTTTGTACCATCACGTGACGGAAGCCATGTTGCATGACAAGAACAATACAATCGTTTTACATGAGTAAGAATTCAATTCCCGAGAGGAAAGGGATTTTATTGTTCTGCCATCTAACCACAGGCAGCCCAAGTTGTATTATGGGCGCCGGCACGTGATGGTGCAAAACTTCTATTCTTTCTTCACGACAGAAGTAAGACTCTGCAGACATTAGTTGATCGTTTTATGGCGCTTCGTGCTTCAAGATCGCTTATCACATTAGGACCTGCGTAACAAGAGTACATTATGAGAGTACAAACACTAAAAGCGTGCAATAATTATCAATATTTAGCAATAAATAGCACTGATTAAACATACAAAACAATATAATTTGGAAAATTTAGCACTACTTAATTAAGGTTGCACACGCTTTTAGTGTTTGTACTCTACGATCAGCACATAACATTGTCCAGTTGTGGACAGCATTGCATCCTTTTAAAGGAAATGATAAGTTTGCAGAATCTTATTTCTACCCTCTTCCCCTCCCTCCCTCCCCCTCTCTCTACCCTCCCTCCCACCTTCCCTCCCTCCCTCGCAATCTCTGTACATCATGGTGGAACCAGGACTGCTAGCAGAGAACCATGTTGGATAATGACGAAAAAAAACACAAAACAAACAAAAAAAACCCGGCTATTCCTTGTTGATTACTTGTAACATTTCAATAAACCCTTCTAGCTTAGACACAATATCATCCCACTGTTAACCCATGTTTTCATTCGATTGAGTATTATTTCTCTCTTTAACAGTAACTATTGAGTAGATGCATTTTCATCCACAATATTTTCAACAGAATATTTTCACCTACGAAATTATAAGCATAGTTATAAAATAGTTGAGTGATAATTCTGTTCTTACACTAAGATTAGTAACAGGGTGTTCTGACTTTAAAGAAAATGATAAGTTTGTAGAATCTTACAGAATCAAACACAATCTTGAGAAAGACCAGGTTTCTACGCGTCAGCTGCTAAGAAGGCTCCATGAGGAAATGACTCTATCATTCTTAGGAGAAGAGATTACACCAGTCTCTGACGCAAAGGACCTTGGGGTAACTTTGGACAGTAATCTGACGTATGATTATCATATAAGTAAACTGACATCATCGTGCATGGCCAAACTTTGTCAAATAAGTAGGGTTAAAGATAGTTTTGATTACGATACTCATCGTGCATGGCCAAACTTTGTCAAGCCCTATGGGGAATACTGAATAAAGTATGTATGTATGTATTTCTACCCTCTCTCTACCCTCCTAATCTCTGCATATCACGGTAGGAAAGTAAAAAAAATAAAGCAAAATAGTACTGACAGGAATATGGTGCAGAATTGTTCAGTTTTTGGTTACAATTCTGAAAATTGGCACAACGATAGAAGACCACGTGCTGACTATTTTGTGATGTAGCGCCGTGCCAAACATTATTACTTCCAGGTTTACAGCAGTGGAATTAATGAATCTTAAAGTTCACCTAATGCATACAAGATGCCTTAGTGATTTGAAAGCCCTTATAAAATAAATAAGAATGGCGTTCACTATTCTTTGATATCTCTTTTCGTTGCCAAGATATTCAATATAGAAATTACGAAGTGATGACGTCATCACAGGGATGTATTAAAAAGTCAAACGTATCAAACAGAGAATATCTCCGCGAAATGTCGCCCAAAATGGCTGAAATGAATGTTGGTTATAGTGCAGAGTAACAATGTCAGCTTGGTATGTTTGATGGTGTTGCCGTGGAAACACCCTCGGACCAGGCCATTTCAGTTATGGAAAAAAAACCCACAAAATTGTAATTTTTGGCTAACTTTTTTGAATACTCGTTTTATTTGAAGTCAGATAAGAGAGTTCAATTCAGCTGAGTTGATGGCCTTCCCCTAAAGGAATTATGGGTCACTATTTACGTTAGCATTTATCGAGAATTTTCTAAGTATACAATGCGTTTACGATTAATTTAAAGAAGGAAGAACTCGTATTTCATAAATACTCTTGGCAGAATAACGGGAAATGCTAATCAAAATACGATGTTGAATCCACAATTCTGATTGGTTGACCTTGAGTTTGTTCTCAAGGTCAACTCAGCTGGATTGTTTAGTTTAGTGCGTCTAGTTTTGAGGGGAAACCCCCTCCATACAATAAAGTTGATATATGCATCTACAGCTTTAATTTCTAATCATGAAAATTGAGTCGAACGCCAGCTTTACTTACAAAGGTTACGACGGTTTCCAAAATAAAGCCTTACGAAGCGCGTCTAGTTTTGAGGGGAAACCCCCTCAACACAATAAAGTTGATATATGCATCCACAGCAATATTTAATCATGGAATTGAGTTCGTACGCAAGCTTTACTTTTTCAATAGCGCAGGTGATTTTTTCGAATTTGGTTGGGTGAAAAATTTACAAACAAAATCGCCTTTCGTGAGGGGGTCTCGCAAAATGAAGCTCATTTGAATGTCATGCTTTGGATCAAACTGGTGAGCAAAATCAAAGAACGAGAAGTATTTTTATCGCATTAAAGCATTGGTTATGTGCTAAATTCGTGAGAAAAACACTTACATCAGTGCGTGAAGACGCACAATGTCAACATAATAATATCAGTTCACACGGTAGAGTGGAGAGGAACGGATAAGGAAGGAGGCGGAGAAACGGCTTAAAAAGCCGGACAGAGAAACTGCGCAAAAATATAGGGAGAAGGAAGAAGCAGCATCAAAAATAGAGAGGAAGAATATTTAAATGCCTAACCCTCTCCGTTCTCGGTAAAATTACTCTCCATCAATTAAATTGCCATGTTTGGTTTGTGTTACTGAGACATGAGCGCGTTCGATTTTTCCTTTTAGCAAGGTACTTGAAATCAAGCAGCTCGGTAGTTCAAAAGAGAATCGATCGAGGGCTTACTTGTTCGTGGTATGAGCAACAGAAGTCTTAAATATTTTCTTTCAGTATAGCAAAGGATAATATTTCTGGAAAACCAAGTATGCCAAGACGTTGAGTTAGGGGTTTTAGGACGAAATTCAGCTAAAAATATTCTTGTCGAATTCCCACTTATAATAATAATAATAATAATAATAATAATAATAATAATAATAATAATAATAATAATAATAATAATAATAATAATAATAATAATAATAATAATAATAATAATAATAATAATAATAATAATAATAATAATAATAATAATAATAATAATAATAATAATAATAATAATAATAATAATAATAATAATAATAATAATAATAATAATAATAATAATAATAATAATAATAATAATAATAATAATAATAATAATAATAATAATAATAATAATAATAATAATAATAATAATAATAATAATAATAATAATAATAATAATAATAATAATAATAATAATAATAATAATAATAATAATAATAATAATAATAATAATAATAATAATAATAATAATAATAATAATAATAATAATAATAATAATAATAATAATAATAATAATAATAATAATAATAATAATAATAATAATAATAATAATAATAATAATAATAATAATAATAATAATAATAATAATAATAATAATAATAATAATAATAATAATAATAATAATAATAATAATAATAATAATAATAATAATAATAATAATAATAATAATAATAATAATAATAATAATAATAATAATAATAATAATAATAATAATAATAATAATAATAATAATAATAATAATAATAATAATAATAATAATAATAATAATAATAATAATAATAATAATAATAATAATAATAATAATAATAATAATAATAATAATAATAATAATAATAATAATAATAATAATAATAATAATAATAATAATAATAATAATAATAATAATAATAATAATAATAATAATAATAATAATAATAATAATAATAATAATAATAATAATAATAATAATAATAATAATAATAATAATAATAATAATAATAATAATAATAATAATAATAATAATAATAATAATAATAATAATAATAATAATAATAATAATAATAATAATAATAATAATAATAATAATAATAATAATAATAATAATAATAATAATAATAATAATAATAATAATAATAATAATAATAATAATAATAATAATAATAATAATAATAATAATAATAATAATAATAATAATAATAATAATAATAATAATAATAATAATAATAATAATAATAATAATAATAATAATAATAATAATAATAATAATAATAATAATAATAATAATAATAATAATAATAATAATAATAATAATAATAATAATAATAATAATAATAATAATAATAATAATAATAATAATAATAATAATAATAATAATAATAATAATAATAATAATAATAATAATAATAATAATAATGAGAATTAACAGTGGAATCCACAGAGTGGCTCTTCCTCCACTGCATTCCAATTGGAATTTAGAAGTTGATTTTTGAGGAGGGAGGAAAAAAAAACCCTCAAAGCACAGGAGAGAACCAACAAACAACTCTATTCACATAGGACACCGAGCCCAGCTCGAACTCGGGTCGCCTTGGTGAGAGGCAAGCGCTCTCACTGCTACACCACACTTGTCGAACTAGGTCATTTGCTTTAAAAACATACAGGTTATGTCAGCGGTCATTATTCTTCCCGTATTTCTTGGAAATACCACATTATTACCGAAGAATGATAACTATTGGTGGAAAGGGCATATATGTTTTCCAAGCTAACTCCATGGTCAATGGCCTGCTAGCTGGGGATTCCCCCTGATTCGGGAATGAATAAGGCATTAGTCCATGACAAAGAAACAATATTTCTTCGAACTGAGCCAAACTGTTCACACCAAACTTTCAAATTTCAATACTGACTTGTGGTAAGTAGATGTATTCTTTAGCTCAAAATTTTCAACTTTCAAGCAACAATCTTACATATTTCTGACCGAAAATGTTAGAAGACAGCATCAGAATTCGAATAAACTAGAAACAGAAACAGAAACGCTTAAATATGGCTAACTGGATTTTGCTTAAATTGTTATGCAATTGAGTGCTCTCTCTCTCATATCTCCCAACAGATATTATATTTTAAACTTAGTATAGATATAGTTGAAATCTATATATTTCGATTACTGATCTAGCCACAGTTGTATTTGATAGCAGTTCTACGATTTCTTCCTTCTTGAAGTCTTTAACTTCCGTCTTCACATTAGATATCAGCAAACATACAGTCTTAGCTATGTATATGAATAGTCTGCTGATTTCGATTCAGTGACAAAAATCTATACAATGTTTGAGTTTAGTAAAACGAGTTGGGGCAAGCAGAAGAAATATGATCCAATATTAACAATATATAAGTGCATGTTCTCGTTTCTGTTTGTGTGAATGTGAAAGCGAAAGTGAAAGTCTAGCTTGTCTCGACATAACATAAGATTCAAATTCACTATTTAAAGTAGGGACTTTGGACAAGAATACTCTTAGTACTAGAATTGCAAATTAATAACTGAATGGAGAGAAAAAATACTAAAAAGTAGGGATCGAAATTTTTAAAAATCGCATCTCGAAATGACTACATTAATAAGAGTTGAATACAAACAAGTGTATCAAATGGTAGAAGGCAGAAAAAGAAATAATTTCGGAAAAAAAAAACTGAAAGGATAAAAATTGACAAATTCAAGTCAATGACAAAGAAAAGTAGCGATCCCGAAGAAAATTGCAGTTGATTTGCGATAATAGCTGAGCTCTAAAACTTCAGGGATTTGATAGAATGATTATCGACTGAAAACAAGTTGAGCGATAAAATTGTCTATCTTCTGCATTATATTTCATTATATTTCATATTTAGTTTCATTTTTCGTCAGTCTTTAGTTCTTTGAGACATCTGCTGATGATGTTATTGGGTTGTCGTGTTGTCCGTGGCCCAGACTGGGAATGGGGAACACAAGATGGTGGAGAGGGCTGTGTAGGCACAGTAGTGCAAGGAGCAAAAAAGGAGGAAGATGATAAAGAAAGTACAGTATGGGTGCAATGGGACACTGGTGCAAAAGCCAACTATAGAGCTGGCTTAGATGGAAAGATGGATTTAAGAATCTATGACAGCAGTGGAACAGAAAAACCAGGTATGACGAGTTAAACTTATCCTCTTATTATCCATGGCGACACTCAAACATTTAAAAAGACTACATACGATCATGTATTCTTAATGATAGTAGTTGATGCCGGCTTCCAGTGAAAGTTTAAGCGGAAGAGTGAATCATTCTTACTGCCTGCACCCCATTCTTCTCGATCCTCATAGAGATCGGAATGCTGTCGTAGCTGGAAGTTTACGAATCTCGTTTACGGCAAACGTGAAACGTCAGTTAACCAGTGAAAATTTCTTTAAAATTAGTAAAAAGGAATTTCAAAAATCTCCAAGTCGTAGATAAACAAAATAATATTTCTCTTTGGTAAGAAGGTTTGCAAACGGTTAAGTGAAATACAGGAAAACGATAAATTGTCACGTTTGCAGTTTGCGGGAAGGAAAAACAGGAATCTTATTCTCTTTATTGACTGTAACGTAACCCAAGAGTTCGGGTTCATTAAATATAAAAGCATCCAGAGAAAGTATTCAGAAAGCATCATTCTTTTACTCAGTCGTGGTTTACGTAAAGATTATTTCAATTAGTTTTCTCATAATAGCCAGCACGTAGTATTACTAGTTTATATTATATAAATACACAAGGCCTTGCCGGATGTAAATATTAAAGTAATGAGTAATAAAGTCTAGTTTGCTTTACTTTTCAGTGAAGGTATATGGATTCACCTTCACATGTGATGGATGTGCCCAGACTCCCGTCACTGGTTTGCTATGGCTCTGCATGAAGTGCAATGATTATGGGTTATGCACAAGCTGTTACATGGCAGATACCCATAACTTGGATTGCCCTTTCAAAAGAATCGACACGACAGGAGAAAGGTAAATAATCACGTTGGCAAATGTACTAGAAAAACAGGCAGGTTATCTTGTTATTATATTATTCTTGGGGCGCAAGTGACGGCATAGTCGCCATGTTGGTTTCTTTTATTACCGCGAACATGTCTTTTGTTCTCTAACTTGTTAAACATTCATGGAAGGGACTGGGATGCGCGCCAACTTTTTCCAAGAGAATAATAAAAAGAGATATTTTCTAGTCGGTGCCAAAACAAAGGAAGCTGATGAGAATATCAAGAAAAAAGAAGATGCTTTGGACGTTTACTTGGTGGTCCTGTAATGTAACAAGGATCTGAGAAGAACTGAAATATTTTGTGATCGTACACAAAAATAGCGACACTGACGCTTGCAAACGATCTAACGATCTCACAAGTTTTCTATATTTTCGGTTAGTGTTCCCGTTGGTAAGCGCGAAGGAGCAACAAAAGTTCAAGCAAAAGGTACTTTCAGACGTGCACGAGTACAACGAGGACCTGACTGGCGTTGGGGAGCACAAGATGGCGGTCCTGGAGGAATTGGGACCGTGGTAGATACAAAAGGCTGGAAGAATGGAGCAAAAAACTGTGTAACAGTCAAATGGGACAAAAGTAACAAGGAGAATGTGTATAGGCGTGGCTTTAATGGGAAGGTAATATTTATGGTTTTTTTTTACCTCAAATCTGTTACACTTCCTTCCTTCGTTCCTTCCTTCGCTTGTCAGTCGTTTGCTAATACGTTCGTTCGCTCGTTCGTACGTTCGCTCGTTCGTACGTTCGCTCGTTAGATCGTTCGTTCGTTCGTCCGTTCGCTGTTCCATTCGTTCGTTCATTCGTTCGTTCGTTAGATCGTTCGTTAGATCGTTCGTTCGTTCGTTCGTTCGTTCGTTCGTTCGTTCGTTCGTTCGTTCGTTCGTTCGTTCGTTCGTTCGTTCGTTCGTTCGTTCGTTCGTTCGTTCGTTCGTTCGTTCGTTCGTTCGTTCGTTCGTTCGTTCGTTCGTTCGTTCGTTCGTTCGTTCGTTCGTTCGTTCGTTCGTTCGTTCGTTCGTTCGTTCGTTCGTTCGTTCGTTCGTTCGTTCGTTCGTTCGTTCGTTTTGTTCTATTCTTTCCTATCACTTATCGAATCCATTTCGAACAAACTCAAGACAATGAAGATGAGAATGCTCCAAGTGCACAAATCATCCTTCCAGTCCTGTGTTCCTTATAATAACTGTCTTTTTTAATCAATAATCTACTCAGATCGATATACTATCAACCACACCAGAAACCGGAGGCTTCTACTACAGGGATCATCTACCAGGACTACAAGTACGAGTCAAGGAGACGGTCAGCGGCTTAACCACTGAAGACAAAGTCAAGGTTAACGTTACAAAGGAACAGCTGAAGGAGTTAGCTGAAGGACATGGAGGATGGAATGAAGATATGGAAAAGGTAAAATCACCTCTGATTACGTCTTGGAATCTGTTTTCCCTTAGAACTTGGATTTTACATCAAGTATATTGTATTGTACATCTTAACCTCTGGTCTGATCTAAGTCAGGGCACGGCTAAATCACAGGTCGAATTGGAGCTAATTTAGTGTTATGGAATGTCTTTGAAGGACGTACAATTGGTCCAGAGCTTCATGCCCTGGTCGCGTATAGATACAAACATGGAGTAATTGTCAGCTCAGTTGTCTTATCAATACATATCGCAAATCAATAATAGTATACATAAATAATTCTTAGCAATACTTACAGTTCTGTTGAACCTTTCCAGTGCATTCCGAAGATCGGTGTTGTTCATGGTTTCACCAAGTCTGGTGACGCCATTGTAGATTATGATGGTGTAAAATGGCGGTTCGTCCCACAAGCACTTACCAAGGTAACCTGAGAGGAAGAGAGAAAAGATATTATTTTCCATGTTCTTTGGAGAAGCTAATATTTTCAGCTTGTACGTAGTGATATTTTTTTTATATTTTAGATCCGTCATTTTAGAGCTGGTGATAAAGTGTTGGTGAGTGAAGACATGACCATGGTGGAGAAACTGCAAGAAGGACACGGTGGATGGAACCCAAGAATGAAAACGGTACAGGATGGGATGGATTAGGATGGGTAGGATGAATGGACAGATATTAGATGAAAGCAAGGAATAGGAGAGATGGCTAGTTAGATAGATAGATGCATGAATATGATGGCTGGATGGCTGGATGGCTGGATGGCTGGATGGCTGGATGGCTGGATGGCTGGATGGCTGGATGGCTGGATGGCTGGATGGCTGGATGGCTGGATGGCTGGATGGCTGGATGGCTGGATGGCTGGATGGCTGGATGGCTGGATGGCTGGATGGCTGGATGGCTGGATGGCTGGATGGCTGGATGGCTGGATGGCTGGATATAGATGGATTAATAATGGATGGATGGATGGACGGACGGATGGATGGATGAATAATGGATGGATGGACGGATGAATGATGAATAATGGATGGATGGATGGAATAATGGATTGATGGATGGGACGGACGGACGGACGGACGGACGGACGGACGGATGGGTTGATGGAAGGGACGGAAGGACGGATGGATGGATGGGTGGATGTTATCGATATGTGAGATGGATGAGTCAATGGATCGTAGATGGCGGAACTAAAAAACACAAATCAAATCACCAACCTTTGTTTTGGTTCCCCATATCACCAGAGTATACTTTCTCTTTTCCAGGTGTTGGGCAAGATAGGCACTGTCAAGAAAGTTACCGTCACCAATGACGTGCTCATAAAAGTGGATGACGAAAAGTGGATGGTGAACCCCGACATCTTGACTCTACACGAAGCAGCTGAAGAGAAAGAAGGAGAAGACAGTGATGACGATGATGATGATAATCCCTTAGCTACACTCCTCAAGGCGCACGCACTCCAGAAACGTTAGTATCAAACAGAATATTTATTAAAAGAAATGTGTTAATGTTGGATAGACCTCTTGCACGTGACGTAAAAGCAGCTCAATTTGGAGGAGAAAACAAAAGAATATCAATCTCCTGAGGATTGGAAACTATTGTTTTGTCCTCCGAATTGAACTGCATTCCGACATGCTTCAAGGTGTCTATACTCTTTTAAACATGATAAAGCCTGTTCACATGTAAGAATGCTTCATAGGTTGCGTTCATCCCTCCGCATTAATATAAAGGGGGAAAGAGATGATTTATCTAAGTGTACCTTGACTTAGACTTGCCTTTATTGCTTTATTGTGTCAGTGTTGACAGATGCATTCTCGGGGATGTTTACTGGCGACGAAAAGAAACAGAAAGAAGACGATGAAGGCTTGGCTCTCGTGCGAGCTGCGTCTAACGGACACATTTCACGCGTCACGCAAGCACTCGATGCTCGTCCTGAATTGGTAGGGACAATACTACCTTATATCAAGACAAAAAGCCTGTCATGAATATGTTTATGACGCGTTTCTTGGTCTAATTAAATAAAAAGGGGGTCAAAATAAACCAAAACTGCATTTATTCGGGGACGCGCTCGCGAGTTCCACAAATTATATATAATTATCAAACCGATGGAACTGATAGAGAAGACTGCGACTACTTTCCTTTCATTCACCAAAGGTTTTCAAAATTTGCTTAGATTCAATTTGTGTATAGAGCTTATTACAAGGCTTTTTTATTCAACCCATCAAATCTACGTATAAACACATCATTTGAACGAGCTCCACAGGAATCACAGTACGATAATGACTCTTTTAAAGTTAAAAAGTACTGAAGAAAAAGAGAAAAAAGAAAAAGAAAACGCGCGCGCATGCTGTGTGTCGTTATAAAGCACGCGGGGTTGGCAGAACACAAAAGAAGTGTGGGGAGAAGCACGATACGGACTGCTTCTCGACACTTCTCGAGTGTTCTGATAATCCCCTAGTGCTTTAAAACTTTACACAGCGCACGAATAACGAAACAGAAAGTGCGCGCGCGTGCTTTATGCTCTCATAAGGCACGCGCTCCCAAACAATCGAACGCCAGAATTATAACAGTGATTTAATAATTCTCAATAAGAAGAGCGGAATCGTACGATTTGCCATCGGTACAAAATAAGATTTTGGTGGACGTCAATGACAATGTTTCCATGCTTCAATGAAAACTCAAAGTTTTCAAGGTTATGCAGGTGCTCATGGAAGCGCCTTGATTGACGTCCACCATACCTACTTCGTCGCGACAATAAGTTACGATATCGACTAATCGGCATACCTCTGATTATTTTCCAGGTGAATTATGTGTCATCAATGCTTGAGAAGACCTGTCTGCACATGGCATGCCACAGCGGCTACTGTGACATCATCAAGCTACTACTGGAGAAGAACGCTGACACTTCAATCAAGGTACGAAGAATCTGCAACATATCTACATTTAAAAAAAGAATCCTTTCTTAGAGACATGTTTGGAAGTGGATGTAGAGGAAAACATGACAGCCATATGTTGTACTTTAGGACAGGAACGATGCATCATTTTGTACCAATGCATTGTTAACGTGACCGTGCCGTGTCCACGTGCCTCCCTCCTACTTCCCCAGATATGGACTCAAGCTTTTCTCAAGTGCTCATGCTCTGCATACATATCATTGATTGAGATAGATTGAAATGACCTGTCAATCTTCATTTCAGGATGGACAAGGATACACCGCTACCCACCATGCAGCTTATGGGTATGGAATTCGTGATAAGGCGCAACTTTCAACTCGAACTCGTATACACCTCTGTCCAATATGATGGACGATCGAGAGATACTAGGAAGAGTAGCATAATAACGAGGCATCCGGGGCCACATCTACAATCTTTCCAGTATTTTCTTATAGTTATAGCGCAAAACTGTTGTGTTCCTGTGAAGGAAAGAAGGACCAAAAAAGTGTATACTTTGCAAAGATGTCATATTCTTGCTTTGCATTTGGCCCTGGATGTCTCATTTTCATGTCACTCACCCTGCGCGCCGTGCGACATCTTTGACTTATTAAGAGGATTATTAAGTGTCTTTACAAGACAAGTTTCAGCTATAGTTTTCACAGTGTAGCATGTTTACTTTTTGAGACTTTCTTGGCATAAAAGTATAAATAGCATATTTTTGCCTTTTTAGAGACAAAAGCGGTGAAGCAATGAAATTGATGCTTGCGCACGGTGTGGACCCGAACATCGCAAACAACGACGCCAAATGCACACCATTACATCTGGCCGTTAGAGAATCGAATGACCATACTGTCAGGGTACTGGTGCAGACTGATTCTTGTGATGTGAATATGCAGGTAAGCTAATCAAATAGTCAAGCCATCTTTCAGTATGAGTACATCTAGTAAATCACATGTACCCGTGTATGATCTAGTACATCTAGTAAATCACATGTACCCATGTATGATCTAGTAAACCACATGTACCCATGTATGATCTAGTAAATCACATGTACCCAAGTATGATCTAGTAAATCACATGTACCCATGTATGATCTAGTAAATCACATGTACCCATGTATGATCTAGTACATCTATTAAATCACATGTACCCATGTATGATCTAGTAAATCACATGTACCCATGTATGATCTATTAAATCACATGTACCCATGTATGATCTATTAAATCACATGTACCCATGTATGATCTAGTAAATCACATGTACCCAAGTATGATCTAGTACATCTATTAAATCACATGTACCCATGTATGATCTAGTAAATCACATGTATACCCATGTATGATCTATTAAATCACATGTACCCATGTATGATCTAGTAAATCACATGTATACCCATGTATGATCTAGTACATCTAGTAAATCACATGTACCCATGTATGATCTAGTAAATCACATGTACCCAAGTATGATCTAGTAAATCACATGTACCCATGTATGATCTAGTAAATCACACGTACTCTAAGATTACTTGTAAGAGTGATTTAGCATCAGGACGCGAACGTCAAAGACAACGGCGCAAGTGCATTTTTTTCAAAAGACGCCATTAATTTGCAGTGTTTTCACGTTCTTTGGAGGACGTTAACCACGTTGAGGACGGCGCGCGCACGAAAAAATGCGCTCGCGCCGTCGTCTTTGACGTTCGCGTCCTGATGCTAAATCACTTTGTTGATTATAGGACAAGGCTGGAGATACGCCCTTGCACGACGCCATATCAAAACGAAACAGCAACATCCTTGACTTGATCTTGGGCGCACCAAAAATAAACCTAACATTGTCTAACAAAAGTGGATTCAACGTTCTGCACTTGGCAGCATACAAAGGCAATTCACAGTAAGTACATTTGATTGCATCGAACTTCAAAGAAGGTGTTCAAATCATTGAGCGCAAAACTACAAAGTTTTTTTTCGATCAATAGTGCTGCAAGAAAAATACTTGCCCTGTCTCCAGAGTTGGTGAATGTCCCTAAAGAAGATGGCTTCACATCTTTGCACTTGGTCGCCGTCAATGATCACTGTGAGATTGCTGAAGTCATCCTAGCACAGGTGAGTCCTGTCTGTCTGTCCAGCAGTCTAGTTCCTGACCTTTTCTGACAAAAGTAATATATGGGCGATAAGTGTCATGGGCATTCATAATTACGAGCCGCACAGATCAGACACGATTGAAAGCGCCTTTCTTTAACTCCGTGAAATCAAATACTGATATAAATTCATGTTTTTGTTTTGCTAAAACTTTGAAGATCTGTGTAGATTTGACATAGAAAATCCATGGTAAAACTGAATGAAAGGAGGACAAATAAGTTACGCGCAGAAGAAGGGTGACTCGCTCCAATATGAAGCTTTTCTTGCGCTCACCTTCGTTCAGAGAGTTAGCAATAATCCCGATTAGTTAGCGAGTGTGACTTGGCGCAAGTCTAATTAATGATGCGACCATAGAACATTCACTGAGAGAAAGATAACCAATAAAACATTTACGTTTTCTAGAGTGACTGTAAAGTCGATTGTCGCACGAAAAACAACCAAACACCGCTGATGTTGGCCGCCCACGAAGGATACCTGAAGATGGTCAAGATCCTCGAGCAGCACGGAGCAGACATTAACGCAGCGGACGAGGATGGTGATACACCTCTTCACGTCTCGCTTATGCGCGAGAAATTCTGTTTTGCAGGATTGGGCTCGGTAATGATAACATGCATAGATGTCAAGTAATGTTTCTGGGCCACACAAGCTGGCTTCCGTCAATCAAAACATTACTTACTCAAACTGCTGTCAATAGACCTCTTTGCCTTGAGCTTAAAGAGTTCTCATTTCAGATCACCTGTCATTCCCTAGAGTATCATTTCTTTGTTTAACGGTTGCGTATTATAAAATAAGTGTTACAAATCTCTCGTTCTGATTGGTTGTGAGCGCATGCATTATGAGTGAACACAGCACCGCGCACTTTCTATTTCGTCATTCGTGTCCACAGTAACGGCTACTCTATTTTGTTTTTTATAAAAGAAATAATAAAAACTTACTTTCTATTTCTTCATGAGAAGACACATGAATATGGATACAAATAAAACAAAGAATCTTATTCTCACTGAGAAAATGACACGTGGTCTGAAATGGGTAAACATTACGTCCAAGGTAAAAAGGTCTATCTAATGGATGGAAACCCACAGACGAGCTGCATGTGTGGGTCGCAGAAACTTGAAAAGTGCTCTACTTGTTTGTTAACGGATTGTACTCTGATGGTTGAGTATTGTAGGCTTTGGGTTACCATTAGTAACATTGACATAGATATCACGTGTTTCTATTGTTTATTATCAACTGTACTGATTGGTTGACATACCGTCTTTCAGATGCTTGGTCTCCTTGGTCACAACAGTAGTTCGTACACAGAGATCTCACGGTACTTGATATCGCGTGGTGCAAATGTGCGTCAACCTAATCAGGCTGGAAAGTCTCCCATGGACTTCGGTGAAGGCACCAAAGTTGAACCAGACCTCAAGAAAGCCTTTGAAGAAACCAAGTAAGTGTCGATCAGTAGTTGATCACCTATCCCTGCATATCGATCATGTACTACCCTATGTCATATCAAAGGGCGGTGAATAGACCCCTTGCAGCAAGCAGGAATGCAGCTCAATTTGGAGGACAAAACAATAGGATTCAATTCTCAGGATATTGAAATTCTTTTGTTTTGTCCTCCAAATTGAGCTGCTTTGGCGGCACGTGAAAGGGATCTGTTGACACTGAGCACACATCTTTCGTTTATCATCAGAACTGTCGTGAATTCACGAGCCATAGCTTGAAGTTAAAGGCTGGAAATCTGCAGCAGAACAAATCATCCCAGCAATAAGATACTACGTATACTAAAGAGTAAAATTCAAATCTTAAGGAAAAATATTATTGAAATAAACATTGCCATACCTAGTCCTATTTTCATGATGATGTTACTAGACGTCACATCAAGGGTTCTTCCGCGGTTTATTCCCGCGAAAAATGTTTCTAGTTTACTAGATTACTAGAGCTGAGGCTCTTGTCTTGACATCTGTTTGTTGATGTCAGACGTCATAAGTGATGAATGCAAATCTTTGGATGACTTCATGTAACATGTCTTTGTTTTCTGCTTTCCCCAGACTAAAAGAAGAGAAAAAGTTAGCTGAAAGTGGGAAAATGAACATAGTTAACAACTTTGCGACCAAAAAAGTAAGTCAATAGACCTATTTACCTTAACTTGGCTGCAATGTTTTTTCATTTCATTTCAGACCATAAGAGTTTTTGTTTAAATTGTGTCCATATTCATGTGTCTTCTCATGCACAACCGCTAAACAAAGAAATGATGCTCTAGGGAATGACACGTGGTCTGAAATGGGAAAACATTGTACCGATGGTAAAGAGGTTCTATTGAAATATAACCAATAATAAATTCCAAATCAATGTTAAATACTTTGTCATGCCATCTAACCTTGTCCTCATTTGCAGGAAGACGATACTGCTCAGGCCAGTGAACCAGTGGAAAAAGACCAAGAGATCAGTGAAAACCAAGCGGCCACTCGTTCAATAGATGAGGTTAAAAAAACACAGACACCTGAAGCTGAAAACGTGAAAACCGATGACAAAGGGGAATTGATAGGAAATCAGAAAGAAGCGGGAGTCGCGGCCTTGGACGAGGAAGAAGAATTTCAGAACGGCACAAAGAAATCAAAGAGGACTTGTTTGATTTGCGTCGATGCTGAAGCAGACGTCGTATTCAAGCCATGTGGGCACGTAGTTCTGTGCAAAGGTATTGGAACATTGCCCCCATACCGGCATGCGCGATTGCTGCGATACATCTGTTCTTTAGTTATAGGGTTGGGCACAGTTTACCCTTACGTCATGAATTTGCGCAGTCAGGTATGCATAGCCACAAAACAGATTTGTTTGAACTTTGAAATGGCTTCCCGTGTTTTTACGCATCTTATCTAAGACCAAGGTAGGTACCTGTAAGGTACGCAGCGACATCAGAATAGTGTTTTTGTGCATCTTATCTAAGTTGCATATATGGTAGGTATGTGTCAGGTACGCATTGACATTGAAATGGCTTCCCGTGTTTTTGTGCATCTTATCTAAGACGCATATATGGTAGGTACGTGTCAGGTACGCATTAACATTGAAATGGCTTCCCATTTTGTATTTGCGCATCTCATCTAAGACGCATATATGGTAGGTACGTGTCAGGTACGCATTGGCATTGAAATGGCTTCCCGTGTTTTTGCGCATCTCATCTAAGACGCATATATGGTAGGTACGTGTCAGGTACGCATTGGCATTGAAATGGCTTCCCGTGTATTTGCGCATCTCATCAAAGACGCATATACGGTAGGTAAGTGTCAGGTACGCATTGACATTGAAATGGCTTCCCGTGTATTTGCGCATCTCATCTAAGACGCATATATGGTAGGTACGTGTCAGGTACGCATTGGCATTGAAATGGCTTCCCGTGTATTTGCGCATCTCATCAAAGACGCATATACGGTAGGTAAGTGTCAGGTACGCATTGACATTGAAATGGCTTCCCGTGTATTTGCGCATCTTATCTAAGACGCATATATGGTAGGTACGTGTCAGGTACGCATTGACATTGAAATGGCTTCCCGTGTATTTGCGCATCTCATCTAAGACGCATATATGGTAGGTACGTGTCAGGTACTGCATGCCTACTTGATCTCTCATTAGCTCCATTTACATCTTATCCAATCTGAGCGCCGCATCGGTAACGAAAAGAGCTAAAGAGCTATATTGCTAGGCTATGATTGTTCCACTTACCGCAATATTCATCTCCACATTCTTACACATCTTAATCTGTTTTACAGGGTGTTCTGTTCGAGCCAGACGCTGTCCAGAATGCAAGGGACTGGTGACCAATAAGACAACTGAAGGTAAGTCAACAACGACAATCAAGAAAGAGAATAATATTCAAAATTTCATTTAATTTCATTGAACATTTTTTTCAATATTTACTTGCCAAAGCCCTTCGCAAGTTCATCGCTCAACGAGAATTTCAGATCTAGATTCATATGTTTTTGTTTCAGATGGGAAAACACTTCCTCCTAAGATCGAAAAAGAAAAAGAGGAAATAGGCGCAAAAGAAAAATTGCAATCCACAGAGAAAAAGCTGAAGAAACTTGAAGAGATGGTAACTTGCTGTGTATGCCTTGAAAGAAAGAAAAACATCATCTTCTCTTGTGGTCATGGTGCGTGTCAGATCTGCGCTGAACATCTTGGTGTGTGCGCAATCTGTAAGAAGGAAATCCAAAAGAAAATAGCCATATTCTAAGCAAGATGCTGGCTTTATCCCTGGGGTGGGCTTCCTGTGCACTCCTAAAAAAAACAAGGCAAAGGTGCCATGCTGGTTCCCTGCTAGGACAGTCCTTTTTCGTATACGACAGAAATAAGACTGTAGACTTAGGTTAATCGTTTTATGGCGCTTCGTGCTTCAAGATCGCTTAGTAACACTGTCAGCTTTTCTTCCCATCATTATGACATGAGCTATTAATCATGTATGGCAAGCGGTTGTGCACATTAGTACATGCGTAACAAGTGTAACTGGCTAAAACTGGTTAAAAAACCTACGTAGCGCTTATAAAAATAGAGTACAAACACTAAAAGCGTGCAATAATTATCAATATTTAGCAATAAATAGCACTAATTAAACATACAAAACAATCGAATTTGGAAAATTTAGCACTATTTAATTAAGGTTAATTTAATCTAATTTAGGCACACGCTTTTAGTGTTTGTACTCTACGATCAGCACATAACATTGTCCAGTTGTGGACAGCATTGCATCCTTTTAAAGGAAATGAAAAGTTTGCAGAATCTTATTTCTACCCTCTCCCCCTCCCTGCCCATCTCTCTACCCTCCTTCCCACCTTCCCTCCCTCCCTCCCAATCTCTGCACATCAAGATGGAACCAGGACTGCTAGCAGAGAACCATGTTGGATAATGACAACAAACAAAAAAACCCCTCAATTCTTTGTTGATTACTTGTAACATTTCAATAAACCCTTCTAGCTTAGACACAATATCATCCCACTGTTAACCCATGTTTTCATTCTATTGAGTAGATGCATTTTCATCCACAATATTTTCAACAGAATATTTTCACCTATGAAATTATAAGCATAGTCACAAAATAGTTGAGTGATAATTCTGTTCTTACACTAAGATTAGTAAGAGGGTGTTCTGACTTTAAGACAAAACATAAAACTTGCATTGTTTGTAGCTTTTGATAATCTAGAGCATGTCTATAAACAGCTAACAGGTAAAAGTGTAGAATAAGTGCATCCCCCTATTGGCCTGTTGCTTGACAGTCGGTCATTTGTCAGCCATTTAATGGTAGTTTGTCACCTATTTTTGATGGCCATTTGAATGTATATGTAGCAGTAATTCATCAGTTTCATTAGGTGTCGGTGAATTGTCTGTTGGATGGCAGACAAAGGACTATCGGCTAACAGTTAAAATAATAGGGGGAGGAGGGTGTTATTCCTACAATTTTACCCAGCTAGCAATTACCATTTAGTGACCAGAAATTTATAGGTAACTTTATAACCTTAGGCTTAAATTAAGCACAACATCAAATTTGTATGGAAATAATTTCCAGTTTTCTTTAAGTATTAGTTTAGTAAGTTGTTTAGTACTTTAATAGTCTTTTAGAGCAATTCTTGGTTTCAATTCTTTATCTCAAAAAGTAAAGGACTTAGAATGAACAAAAGTTCTACAGTATTGATAGACTTAGATATCTTTAGTGAAAAGAGGCACACGCTTTTAGGTAAATAGCTGCATGGTAATTCAGTAAAAGGTGATTCAATAGAGGGTGATTCAATAAAAATTTGGACCTTCTGAAGGTGCTTATACTGGTAATGGTTTATTGTGGAATATCTTTTACATACATAATTGTTTAATCCTACCAATTTATAAGATTTATTTTCACATATTATTCAAACAATTATATTGATGTTACATACAATCATACTGATCTCTTTATTTTATGCTCAACAATTCATGTCTGATAAACATCTATATGTACTGGTATAGTGAAGGTGTCAAGGGAGAGGCAAAAAAAAAAAGAATGTTTAGAATTGGTGAAGGGGAATAGTAAAAGAAAAAGTGAAGAAGAGGTGGTAAGAAATGAATGGAAGGGAATTAGAATTGAAAACGTGGAGGAGGAAATAAAAGCATAATAATAGGAAAGAGATGAAGGGGGAAGGGATGGAAAAAACTGGAAGAAAAAGTGAATGGGTAGTGTGGTGTGAGGGAATATACACACAGCATATTTCCCCCCTGCCTTACTCAAGTTACTTGTTATGTCTTTAGTAGTGATATTCAAGGGATTACTCCTTTTATCTGACTGTAACAATTTCCCTTTTATTTTGGGATTTTTATCATATCAATAATAATAATATTAATAAATTATAAAACTATTTACAGTCAAGGCTGCTGGCAGTTGCTGCCTTAATCTTCAAGCCAGAGAATTTTTACCACATCAACATTTACTCTAGCAATAAAAACAAACTATTCTTACCCTGAGAGAAGAGTAACTCATAAGGATTCACCCCCCTCCCCAAAGGGCTATAATGCTCATGCCAGAGAATGCTGAGGGTGAGACAACATTAGCATGCAGTTTATAATTCTTCTTTGTCATGGTGTTGCATCACAAATCTATACAAACTTTCTAAGTCTCTGTTTCCATTGTATTCTTGTTTTGGTTGACCATCTTTGAAGAGAGTGAGGGTTGGATAACCGCTTACCTGAAGAGGAATATTTCAATATGAGGAGAGGATGTCTATAAGGTAAGCATTTCGATTTTTCATGTTGGTGGCACCATCATAATGCTCCTTTCTGTAGTCTTCCCACAATCCCTTATGATCCCAGTGCGAGCTTGAGGTCAGGGTAAAATTTGCATATTTTTTATACATTTTTATGCAAATTTTACCCTGACCTCGAGCTCGCGCTGGGATCATAAGGGATTGTGGGAAGACTACGGAAAGGAGCATACATAATTGTGACATAATCTTTAAATCAATCACAGTGCATGAGAATACCGATCATCCAGTGTAGATGCTTTGATATAGCACTCTCATAATCACTACACATCATTACCCTACCATGAATTTCTCAGAACTATATGAAACCTGCCTAAGTATGGAGAGTATGAAAAATGTGTTTTAATGGTATTAAAATAATTTAGACTCTGGTTCAACAGATCTACCTGCCTTAGGTTCTTAGCCTAGGTAAGTGGATCATTATGTTCTCACTCTGCCTTGCTCCACCCAGGTGTATAAATGGGTGGCTGAACATATCCCATATTGGGGGAGAAAGAGTAGTGATGCTTCTAGACACTTATGCTATAGAAACCAGATTTGAGACCCTACCCATATGTTATCTCAGCTAAGGGATGACTTACCCCGAAGGTCTGACAGAGTTTTTCTTCCGCAGTGCAGTCCACCTGACACAAAAATAGCAAATTAAAACACACCATCAAACTTAAATAGGTCATAATTATTTAATAAGCATTTCAAAAACCTCTCAAATCTAAAAAGTCTCTTGAGCTTTAGCGGTTGTATCACAGCATGAGACAATCACAACAGAGGTAAGCTCCAAAGTAGGTGAAAGCTCAAAGATCAAAATAATTAGAATCTTGAAAGTTATTTTTGTGGAGACAGGAAAACCAGAGAATCTGGAGAAAATCCCTGGAAGCAAAGGAGAGAACCAACAACCAAAGTTCCCTATACTGCTTAGTACATACACTGAGCCTAGTAGGACTTGGAGTCGTATTGGTGGAGGTACCGCTTTATTAGCTCACACCATTCAGGCTTCAGAAATCATAATAGCTTACCCTCCCCACCTCTCAGAGTAACTCTAAACCCTGGCAACCTATCAATAACACAAGATTCTTATAATAAATGTCTTGGCTTATCTTGGCTTACCCTGGCGATCTTTGGTCCTGCAGCTGTTTCAGCACACTTTTTGGCCAGTTTTTCCCAAGTTGGAGCAAGATGCTTGCAATGACTACACCTATTATAATCATGATTAAGTGTACCATTTGAATTAATATCAAAAAACAATCATTCTCAGTGGTTGTCATGGAAACAGTGGGGGAGATAGATGAGAAAAAACATTTGACATACTGTATCATATTGTAAACAGAATTCTCCCAGTAAAGTATTTAAGTGTTTAGACTTCAAACCTTCAAATTTTTCAAATTTTATCGAACCAATTTCTGGCTCTGGTCTGATCTAACTTAAGGTCCTGTTACATGCTACAATATATTTTCTCATGCAGCTTGTCTCATGAAAAAAATAGTTGCAGATTGCACAAGCGTTTTTCACGTTTAACATCCTGTAGCATGTAACAGGCCCTTACAAAACAAATTAGAATTTAGCTGATCTGATTTCAATTTCTTACTGAGGTTGCTTACAGTCTACTCATAAAAACACTAGTAACCCTTAAAATCCAGTACACAGTCAGACTGTAGCTCAACTTACCAAGGTGCATAGAACTTGACAAACGTAGTACCAAAGGAAACCAAAGATTCAAAGTTGTTTTCATTCAGCTGATAAGGTTTAATCTTGAAAGTAAAATAAAATAATTTAAGATTAGAGACAAATTTAAAACAATTTGATATGCAAATAATCAACAAAGTGACAAAGTGACAAAGTGCCATTAAATGCCTGACAAACTACGGCCAAACAGCTGACAAATGTCTGACAAGTCATCTGAGTTGCTTTTCTTGCCTTTTACAGCAAGATTTAGTGTGACTAATATCACACAATTAGTAAAATTTACATCTAAGCAATTTATAGCAGCCCTCATGTTTAATAGTTACATACCAGATCTTCGTCACCGTCTTCTTTAGCAGGTGGTAATGGTTCTTCATTGGCTGAGTGGTCTACATGAACAGTATGCAGAGGTGTGCTGTCTGTCGGCTCAGGTGGTGGACTGTGGTCAGTTATATATGATGTCACAAAGGTGTCCAGGTTTTTTAATGCCCTTCCACCTGTGAACTGTTCTATCTTGAAAAAAATACATACCGGTGGCTCTTATTAACCAAGTTCAAGGTCCATACTGTAAGTTATGGACCAAGCTTTTTCCACTGCCTTAGTGTAGCGTGCAGGTCATGAAAAGTGGGGGAAAAAATGAGGATCCATAACTTACGGTATGGACTGAGCAAACAAGGCTAATAAGATATTTAACATATGCCAAGGCTAGTAGAGGCAATTTTGATTTTTGGTCTGTACCGTAACTTAGGTATGACCAATGATAAAGTGTGAAATTACTTTGCCATATAATAATATTAATTAATAATTCAAAATAGTTGTCACTCATTCATAACTTATGAGGGTTAGGGAGGCAGTGGATTGGGGTGACAAGGGAGGGAGTGGTTAGGACAGTTTTTTTATGATACATAATTGTCAGGAAACTGTTATACTATATATGCATACAGCTATTATAAAACAGTTGCATTCATCTTTTAAGTTCCTTACTCTAGAGATAAAAAATCTTACAATTTAGTTAGTGATACATAATTCTAATATTCTTACCTCTTTCCCATCTTTATAGAGCTTGAGTGTTGGGAATGCTTTCACGTTATGCTCACTACACTTCGCTCCTTCTGCAGTACAATCTATCTGTCATGATCATTGATATGCAGTTTATTAATCTTTGGATGTTGTGTAGAACTTCATGAAAATATTTATACCAGACAGCAGTTCTCGCTATGCACTGCTTTCTTTTTTCAAAACTCTCTCTAGCTGTAAATAATGGGTGGTCTATAAGTGCACTCACCTCTCACCTCTGGGATCTCAGGTTTGATTCCTGGACTTGCCATCCCATAGACCTTTTCTGAGATACTAATCATGGTGCATTGTGGTCTAGTTTCAGTACAAACATACCAGACAGTGGTTCTCGCTATGCCTGCTTTCTTTTTTCAAAACTCTCTTGGCTTTGAATGATAGAATTAAAACATTTTCAAAGAAAAAACATGCTGATGATCTCTGGTATACAGAGACATACAAACTGTACCTTTGCAATTGATATCTCAGGTGAGTCCTTGTATTTGGTTGCCAGGGACTCCCAGATAGGAGCAAGCTTGATGCAGTGGATACACCTAACAAAGAGAAATAGTTAAAATACAGTGGAACCCTGCCATTATCCCAGATCCTCCAGTAGATATCTCAAACTTCCCATTCTTGAGGCCTAATGTCCTATGGACTTTTGTTGCTATCATTTAACCCTGGATATCTCAAACTTTCCATGATCTCAATCTTTTCACAGATCCCAAGGAGGTCAAGATAACTGGACTTAATTGTATCACATTAGTTTGGCATGAAAAACATACATTATGCAACAACATACCATGGAGCATAGAATTTAACAAAGGTTAGTCCTATTTCTGTTTGTTCATCAAAATTCTTTCTTGTCAAAACTTTGACATTCTTGACAGTATTGACAGAGCCTTGGTTAACTTTCTGAAAAGAATAAAATAATTCAGATTAATGATCTACTCCTAACCAGACAATATAGTTCTAATTTGTAAGGAATGAATAGAGTAGAGCCAAGTAACAAACAAGGGTGCCAAGATCATGACAAAAAGGATGGGGGGTGGGTGGGGCATATATAAAAATTTGTGTTAGAAAAATTCTCACACTTGACCATGCAAAATGAAACCAAAGGAGGACTTGGGGCATGCTCCTGGGAAATTCTTAAATATAGTTTTCCCTGCATTCTGGGGATATTTTAGACAAAAAAAGAATTTAAAAAAAGGAATAAAATGCATCCCAAACTAAAATGGGTCCTCAGTCCCTTCATCAACCCCCCCCCCCCCCCCCCCCAATCCACACCTGACACGTGTGTCAAGTCAAAGCCTGACTTACTGGAGTGCATGATGTGCAAAAGTATAACCACGTTTAATGTAATCGCATACTTCTATATGCACAGCATTTTTGCTCCAAACGAGCTTTTACACAACGTTTTGGTAAAACCAGACAGCTACGCAATCTATCAAATGTGTCAGTTTAGCAAACAAAAGACTGTGCATAGAAGTATGCGAATACATTAAATGTAGTCATACTTTTTCATGTTGTGCTGTAAATACCTCTTTAAACACATACTGATTGACAAATTTCATGTACTCGGCAACACTTCTCTTCCCATTGTATCTCTTTTTCACTCCTTCGTAATACAATCGCAGGCTATCAGAATAAGGGATAACTCACCATTAATAAAACTATAAATACATTTGGTTACATTAATATGCAAAATAGAGAATGCATTATGAGGTACAGTGGTGATTAGTCTCTCAGTTAGAGCAGTTTCCAAATAAAAACTTATGGCATGAACTGCACCTTGCCATGACCATGTCAGTGCAGTGCCATGTATGAAAACATTCGGTGCCATGTCTGTGCCTTACCATAACCGTGCCATGACTTTTCACACTCATACGAAATCTGCTCTATGGAGTGGTATCAAGCTTGCCTGACAACCTATCAATAATTTTACAGAAAAGAGCTGTTGTCAATACTTACGTTGGATATGCCTTGATGTTATGCTTGGCACATAGAGGAGTATCTTCTGTACAATCAACCTGGAAAAACGTTGACATTTTAAAATGATAATAAGTATAAGATAAAATAATAACTAAAATTTCTATAGCCTTATTCAAATAAGAATGAATAATTATTATCAAGACAATTACTGTAATTTTCAACTGGATTAGTATTCCCAAGTTCAATAAAAGACTGGCTACTGTAATGACTAAGGTATGGCAGAATTCAGGGCTGGGCTTTAGATTTTTTTTACTTTGTCTTAGTGAAAAAAGATTCTATCCCCTCCCACCACCCACTTTAAAATGTGCTACCAAAAAAGAAGAAAATCATAGCCCCCTCAATTGAAAATGTGCTCTGCAATCCCTGTGATATTGTGATACAAAGGACTATGGTGCAAAATTTGAGGAGAGATGAAAAACTTCTTGGCACCTTGAGAATTTAAAGGTAAAATTGATCATCAAAAAACATTGACTGAAAATTATTATATTATTTAAATAATAGATTCTGACCTTAACTATGTTAATCTGTTTATCTTGCTTTATATACTCATGGGATAAATCATCCCATGTTGGCATCATGTTCTTGCAGTGTTCACACCTGCAGATAGAATTGCCTCCATTATTATATTACTTTGGATAACACAGAGGTTGTTTCAGGGTTTGTTTACATTCATGCATGGTTGTTCTTTTTTTTGTTTTTCTTGGTAATTTATTCTCCTGCTGAAGCATACATTGCAAGCAAGCTTAAGCTATTGATGTTGACCCCTAGACACTTCTAATGTTACACTAGGAAACTGTGATATTAAGTGAAATGAGTGCCAGCCAGCTACAAGTACATACATACAAAAGCTAGAAGACGGGAAGCTCTAGCTAATCCAAATGGTAAGCACTGATTGGCTGTAGAGCTTAAAAATATTAATAATGAATGAGTTAGTTTGAAAAACAAACATGAAACTCAGTGCATGAAAGGACAGAAATGAAAACTGAAGAAAAGAAAAAAGATTTAAAAATATATCCTACCTAGTGTAAAATTCATTGTAGTCTTACTCTAACGCCTTAATACAATTATTTGAATAAGCTAACTCAGACAATAACCTTCAAAACTAATTACATTTTCTCAAATTTATCTCGTACACTGATAGAAAAATAACCAGGAAACCAACAAACTAAAGAAATTAAAGTGAAGTTTTCTGTGTTAAGAACAAAAATATGGCTAATGCATTCGAGTCATTGTCAAAATCTACCTGTTAACGAGATAAAAACGAAAGAAAAATGTCCGTTATTGTCATTTTGTCAAAGCTTTTCAGTTTCGTATGATTTTTTGACCGATGGAGTCAATTAACTACGACATGAGAATTTAATATTCAAAAAGTCTTACCATGGCCCGTAGAACATCACAAAATGTGGACTTCCATATACTCTGTGTTCAAAGTTTATACCATTCAATGTTGGGGCTTCTCCTTGTATGGAATAAGATATGAAAGACAGAAAACACCAAACAACAATCCAACTCCAAATGTCCGCCATCTTGAATCTGGCTTTGAGACACGTTGACTCAATAACACAGGGAGCCCAAAGATTCGGGTTGGCAGCTGGTCCTAGAGGTCGCGCGCAACATCTTTTCGCTCTTCAAAACTCGAGGGAATAAAATTTTTGTTACAGAGCAGTTTTCGGATGGGTGAAAAGGTACGACGTGCTGTAACATTGAGTTCAATTAGCTTCCCATTGTTTTCCATTATCTCATCCAATCACAACGCGTAGTTACGTCTACCGCAGGATCCATACTGTACGTCAACTATTAGTCTCCTTTGCAGTCGTTCTTAGTGTCGGTCTCAAAATCCCTCCCCACCAATTAGGGGAAGGGATTTTGAGACCGACACTAAGAACGGATGCAAACTGAAAACTGCCCTATGATATATGTCAATGGTGCGTCATTTTGATGCAGGGCGTCAGCTAGAATCCTCAAATCTCAAATACCAGTTAGCCTCTTGCATGTTATCATCATCACCATTACAACACATGAAACCAACAGTAAACTTTATTTAATCCTATACATCATTACAATTCATTTCAATACTTATCATTTGAAATATCTCCATACACTGTGCAGCAATTTTACAAAGGTCACATATCTCCAAATAAATAAATAAACAAGCTAAAACAGCTTATAATGCGAGCATTTAGGCATATCTAAGTTTCTTTTTTTGCAAAAAATATTATTCATTAAAACTTCCTAATACTAACAAAAACTTTTTCATTTGTTCGATAGCCATATCTTTGTATCCAAAATTGTTCTATTTTTTCATTTTCTTCCTTTCCAGTTTTCTCATTTTTTTTGAAAACAAAAGACAAACAATAATATTCTAGAGAAAAGGCTTCAAAGAAACCTTGCTTTAAACACTAAAACAATAAAACCAAAACATGTGTTTGTAACAATAAAGTAATAACAAAATGATAAACGTTCTCCATCCAGCGTCCTTCTTAAATTATATTCTATCTACAAATAAATTGTCCAAACTTTAATAAAATAACCGACTTTAGCGCCATAAAAATATTCGTTGCGTAACTTTAATTGGTCATACCATAAATGGTTCTTCTAATGAGCACTAGTAGGGATTGCAACTCGCATCGATCCATGGGACTGAAAATGGGACAAAAATTGTTGAATCTGAATTTTGTCCCATTGACCTTTTCTGAAAATGTGAACATGGTGTATTGTGGTAAAGCTTAGGTACAAACATCTTTTGTTTATCATGCCTTATATGGTGTTGTTTGTACCCAAGGTAGACCACAATGCATCAGTCTCAGAAAAGGCCTACAAATCTTTGCGGAATGAGGCTAAGGATAATCTTCATTAGAAATTCGTGAAGATCGCGCATACTAATTTTCAACGCATGCCAACTGAACGTCGCAGTCAAAGCGTGAAATTTGTCCAGTAGTTAACTCTTGGTTGCTTTCGATACAGTATTTCGAGATTGGAAATTGTTGTTGTTATTGGTGTCATAGTGTCTATTACGGGTAGGATTTCTGGTCCTAGGAGCAGGTTCACGTGACATGGTCGAACCACGTGCTGCACTCACTGCTCTCCTCTCCTCGTAAGATTGTTTCTCTAAAGGTTCCTTGTCTTTTTTATATTCCTTCCTGTAGGGTTTCTCTTGATCTCCTGGCTGTGGAGTACCTCGAGGATTCTTCGTGGTTCCACTTTCTCGCATGAGTTGATTTTTCTCTTTTGTAGGAGCAGCTTGAGGGAGGGGTCTCGGCTCCATCGCGCAGGAGCTTCCCTCTTTCACGCCATCGCTTGATGCAGTTGCATTAGTTTTTAGACTAGAACTCTCATTTGCATTGGCTTTTGTGCTCTGTTTTCCCAAAAGTACGTCCCTATAGTTGACACTTCTCTTTGAATCACTGTGATGGCCAGTCGAATTCTTCTGCACCCTGTCATCACTCTTTGTCTTTAAATCTTTTCCAGTAGCTGAGAAGGGCTCCTTTGATTGTACCTTTTCAGTAGCTGTCTTGCTATCTTTGAATTTATTTTCGCCTGCCGTAGGATCAGTGGGTTTTCCCGGTTGTCCCTTCACGTCTTCATTTCGATGAGGAGCCACACCTTGACGGTTGTACTGTACCCTCTTTTCTCTTTCACTAACACTACCATGTGGATCTCGTATCCTCCTCCTGGAACTCATTTCTCGTTGTGGCTTCGGTGGTTCTTTAAACTTCTGAGTTGCTAGAGCAGACTGTGGCCATTTCATATTTCTAGCTTCGGCGTTACGAGAGTCATTGGGATGGTGCTTTGCCTCTTTGTTCCGGCTTACAGGCGGTGTTACGTTGGCTTCATCTTTTTGGTTCTGTGGTTTTGGGTCTTTTTCTGAGGATACGAGATTGTCGTTTTTCTTATCAGACATCGATGAGGGTAGTGCCACCGAATCACCTAAAGAATGTGCTGCAGCATCTTTGGGAGAGATAGAAGCTACCTTGGGAGCTCCGTCGCTACTTGCAGAGTTGTTTGGATGTGCTTGAACTTGTGATGAAGGTTTGCTGAGTGGTGCATGTAGATTCGAGGTGTGAGAAGATTTCTGGGATTCCTTTGAAAACTGTTTGTTGATACCAACAGACCCTTGTGATTTGTGCGAGTCATTCTGGACTGACTTTATTGATGAGGGTTGATCAGATTTAGAGGATGAAGGTGACATTTGCTGGGTAGCCGCATGATCAGCTGAAACATTCCTTTCTTCTTTTCGTGGTGGTTCGGACCGCTCACTTCTGGTGTCTCTGCGTGATGTCTTGGGAGAATAATCTCTTTCTACTTTTCTTGGTGGAGTTAGTTTTTCAGTTCTAGATTTTGTCGGCGATGCATGAGTACTACCATGAGCAGACTTAACGTCCCTGGAGTTGTTGGGTGACAGTGTTGACGTACTTTGCTTCGATTTCACGTCTCTTTCCTCTCTTCTTGGTTGCGTCAACTGCTCAGACTTTGGTGGTTTTGACGACCTTTTAGGAGAATTTCTATCCAATTTTGTATGCTGATCGCTTGATTCTCCCACGTATCTTGAAGAATGGTGATCCTCTTTCAACGGTCCATCCGGTGCCTTGGTTTTCTTCCGTTCCTCTGACGCACCATCGCTTCCCCTTGTCTTAGGAGCTTCTGCTAAATCTCTCGACACCTTTTCTGACAGATCTTTCTTATCTATGTTGTCTCTATAACTGCTTCCTTTCCAAGGAACATTCCTGTTTGAGCGACGACTTCGTTCATCGGTATAAAACCTTGCAGGTCTTGTGTCTTTTCTGTACCCTTTACGCTTGTTCTGAGTAAGGTGTTCTTTTTCTCCTTTGTCACTAGAGGATAATGCACCAGGAGAGTTGTCATCAGTAGGCGACCTGTGGGGGGTGGTGAGGGGTGTTGTCTTACCGGAACTCATGCCATCGTCAACCGGAAATGGAGAGCTTCTTGCAGAATGATCATCAGACGATGTAGAATATGCTGCATATGAAATTCCTGTCGGTGACTTAATATTCTGGTGTTCTGAAGCTTGGATTCTGTTATCAGGGATACCTAGCACCTCTGGAGAACTACTAGACGTCAGTGGTGTTGAGTCTTGCTCAGACATGTCAAAGTAAGGTTGTGGACCTTGTTGAACAGTGGGGTACATGGAGTGTTGAAACATCGGCATCGGCATGGGAAACCTTGGTGGAAATCCCCCAAACGGCATCATCCCTTGAGAAGCAAAAGGCATAGGTGGGTAGGGGACAGGTTGAGGGCCAGGAATCATTGGCATCATGTGAGGCAGTGGAGGATAAAATCCATAAGCAGATGGCATCGCTGTTGGGTAAGGCATCTGGAAGGGATATTGTGGTCGAGGTACTGAGTACATGTTAGGATTTGGATAAACAACATCAGAACTAGTCCATTGACCCTCAGGAAAGCCATTCATCTGCTCCTGGGTGGCCACATCTGAGGTGATGTCAAACTCACTGGAAGGATCCACTGATAAGTCCCTTTGCTCAGAAGGTGGTTGACCTTCATCATCACCACAAACGTTCTCCGAATCTTGGTCAGTATTAGTTGTATCTTCCGTTTCCATGGCACAAGATGAATGTTCTTCAGTGGTGGGTGCTGCAGGTTGATGGATACTTGCAGGTTCATGGATACTTGCAGCTTGTTCTATTGCCGGTGATGCTTGGTCACAGGAACCATGGGTGTCAGCATTGTTACCTGATGGACAGAGGTTACTAGAAGGTTTTCCTGGCTCGTTCAGGTTTTCTTCAGTTAATCGTGGTGACGTTTGATGCTTGTAGTCAATATTACTTCCGGTGTCACTTGTCTCATAAGACGAAGACGACAGCGATTCACTCGTGGATATTGGTGGTACTATATCTGGAATGGTGATGTTTTTCGGTGGTGCCTTCTCCAGATCTTTTACCACTTGCTCAAAGCCACTCATTTCTTGCTTTCTACCATCCTCTAACTCCCGGTCAACAGAAGTACCATCTTTTCTTTCCTCTGACACGACCATTCGTTCTGCATCAGTGGAAGGATTTCTGACACTTTCATCCTTGGAAGTGATACCTGCCTCTCTGGGAATAGTACTTTCTTCAGTGGAGATGTTTCCATTTCCTGTATCCAATTCTTTATTTTCATGAGTAGGCTGATCTAAACTGTCTTCGCAAGGGACATATTGTCTTTTCACAGGCACCAATATAGGTACATCCCCAACATACACCGTTGTCATAACTACACCATCTTCTGGTAAACCAGAAGAGGAGTCCTCAGAAGCACGTCTAATTGGCGTGACAAATGTCACAGAGCTTGGCTTCTTCTTGGACGAAACTTTGCTCCTTCTATTCGTTTTTAGACCTTTTTTATCGTCAATTTCTTTTTGTCCCACTTCTACTACAGAGGAACTCGAGGTCTTACTATTCTCTCCATCTGTTACCTTGGGCAAATGTCCAACACTTCTGTTATGGCTCACTTGCTCCAAACCTTCTTTTCCTTCAGAAGAAACCAAAATTTCTTGTTTTCTATCCTGGGAAGACACCACGGTATCCTTAGATTTGTTTTTAGTTCCTTTCTTTACTGTTTTATTGCTACGTCCTAAATCTACCATTGTCTCTTGTTTTTCGGTGCTTTTTTTATTGAGTCCTACAGTCAATTCACTGCCTCTCTTAGCCTGTCCATCATGTTCATGTCTTTTCCCCTGTACACTACCGGTACCACCACCAGTTTTTCTTTTATCATAACTAGCTGAATCTTTAACATTCCCTACATTTCGTTTCTCTTGCTTTGCCTCAGGATGATTTGGTAGTCTTTTTAAGTGGTTGGCCTTAATATCTGTTTGCGGTTCTGTGGATGATTCCCCTGGTGATGAACAAACGTCATCAAACACAATACTCGCTGGAATCACTTCATTAAATTGCAAAACGAAATGTCCCCGAGTGACCGAATTCTCGATCTCACTGTCCCAATTTTCGTCGCCATTACAAATTGAGGGATCCGTCGAGTTGCTAGTATTTTCAGATGAGAGAGAACCAGTCATCGTCGATTCAGCACCTGCGTTAGTTTCTAGGGAAGATTTTCTTTCCCTTCCACTAGCCACCTTAACATTCTTAGATACATCTTTCTTGTTATCCTGTTCTTTTGCAGACCTCAGCAGTTCGTATGCTTTTAACCTCTCATCTGCAGAAGACGTGACTGCATAATCTAAAGGTCGTTCTTCAAATGCCCTAGATGAACTGGTTGCCCTCTCCGCACGTGTTGTTCCTATGACATCCTTGCGTTTGAAAGAATCTGTCTCATTCATGTTAGTTGTATGTATACTGCTTTTCGAAGAAACTGATATTACCGAATTCCCTTTGTTGGGTCCTGAATTCCCGTTAACAGCTCCATTAGCGTGTCCATTGGTATCCTGAGACGAACCATTAGATAACGAGTCGTTCTGCATAGCAGCATTCAAGTTATATCCCAGAGAGCCTTGGTTCTCAAGACCCATAGCACCAAACTGACTAGTAAAATGCTTTGCTACTCTACGATCTATGCCAATCTTCTTCAGTGTTTGCCAGAAATCCATGTACGACGAGCACTTCTGGAAAACTGTTTTTAAAAGGTCGTAAGTCAATCCTTCTCTGATCAGACGTTTACTGGACATGGTACGACTACATGAATCCAAAGGGGACATTTTTTCTGTTGGGCAAGAAAACACAAAATCAAAAATAAGTAATTTGCTAATTTTACAAACTCGAAAAATGGAGTAGAGATACTAAAATATATGAGTAGAAGATACATGATCTTCATGATACAGTGATTTTGGTTCTCAGCTCAAGAACTCACGTAAGCCAATGGCACTTTTCACATAGTTATTTGAGTCATGAAATCTGAAATCTCAAGGCTGCAAATAAGCACCAGTCATGGAACAAATGTCTGGTAAAAATGCCCACTTGACTGGTGAATGATTTCCCTTCTCTGGACATTTGACCAGCCAAATTTGCTTTTTGACAGGTCAAATATACCTCTGAGCTGACAAATGAGTTGCCTATCAAAAAATTATTTGCAGCCTTGAATCTTGTTAATTCTTTTCTCAGATATCTTCAGCATAATAGTCATATCATGTTTACTTCTTAGATCTATTGATAAACTTGTCCATTATGCATGATGTATTTTTCCCTTTGAGTGGGTAGTTGGTAAACTTATAGATAGATAGATACATGTAGATCTAAGAAGTAAGCAAGATATGACTATTACTAAATCCATGTTTGCAAGATTGTTGAAGGTTCATTATTTAGCTCTAACCCACTAACACTGTGTCATCAACACTTACCTTCTAGAATCAACTGTTGTTCTTTTGCACTCGACTGAGAAACAAAATATTTTACTCTGAAAGAGAAAAAAAATTGTTATTATTATTTTCTAGTACCACCACATTTTTCCCTACTGTGTGGAGGGGTTAGAGCTCTAGCCAAGGCAAAAGAGGTTCTGGAATCCCTCGCACACTTTCTTTTCTTCAGTTAATTACCACCAATAGACTGAATCAAAATCCATGACAACGAAACAATGGCTTCAAGTTGAGGCTGAACATTAACTTATTCATACATTTACTGTACTTTATCAAGTCCAATCTCACTCATTAAGCAAATTCTGCAAAGATCTGTTGTCTCAATACTCTCATTCAAAATTATCTTAGATGTGAGGCTAATAGCAAAATACAAAAGAAATGGTGCAAAGTCCACATTAAAAAAGTGTGATTTTTTTCATGTTTTCCTAGTTTTGAGAGTAGCCTAAGAGGGACTACAAAGTTGAAATAAAATTCACAAAGCATTTTGCTAAATACACATCACTATTGTGAAAATAACATGTACCTTTCTATGGTAGTAGAGACTGACATAAGATGTAGAGCATTTTTCAGAGGAGTTTGTGTGAATATCTTCACCATAGCCTTGACGTCCCCCATAGCACGATGACGTCCTAAGGAAAAATCATTTTTTATGATAATAAATAAAACAAGCATTCTGATATTTGATCAATTTCACTGAACAAATCCTTGACAAAGTTCTACTGGTGCACTGGTAGCACAAATAACACAATAGATCCCTTTAGTACTTTGGAATGCAGCTCAATTCGGAGGACTTAAAAAAAGGTTTCCAATTCTCAAGAGATTGAAATTCTTTTGTTTTGTCCTCAAAACCGAGCTGCGCACATGCAAGAGGTCTAAAGTACAGTGGAGTACCATCATCTTATAAAACTCATGAATAATTAATGAGGAAAACACAATATAAATCATTGTCCGTGGAGGAGGTTGTATATCTGATACAAAATCGTCCTGATTTGCATAAACTTTAACTCCAATTTTCTCAGCCAAATTCAATTTGAACTTTAAAATTTTAGTAGAACATGAATGTATACACCTAGACGTTTCATAAGTAATATACAATATTCGTGTCCGTGTTGTATCAGATATACAATCACTCGCCTTCGGCTCGTGGTTGTATATCTGATACAACACGGCCACTCATATTGTATATATTACTTAAACCCTGGATATTATCTCAAACTTTCTGTTTTCTTGAACTTGATTCCATGACCCATGGACTTGCATCAGTGTGTAGCACTGTGCAGTATTTTACTCTGAATATCCATCCCCATTACTTCAAACCTTTTCCCTGGAGCCTAGGAGGTTTGAGATGACATGACTCCACAGCATATCCATACCTTTTATCGTGTGCTTGGGAAAAAAATTGTGAAACAGTCCATCTATTGAAAGTCTTGTGTCTTGTAAATACTTATTCCCATCTCGTTGAAGCTGGATAAAAATAATATGATATGATAGAGGTATAGAGCAAATCTTTAACCATACTGTAGCTGAGCCATATCTTAGCGTAACCGTAACTACGGGTTGTGATTGAATGAATTACTGGATGACAATAGCTAGAAATTTCAATGTTACGGCATGTCGTACCATGTACATGTTGTAAGTCAGTACCGTATGTTTTCCACTCATATGAAAACCATTCTATACAAGACAGTATACATTGCCTTATTGTCAGTATAGCCCAAAGAATAGACCTCTTTAACTTTGCAATGTTTTCCCATTTCAGGCCATGTCATTCCCTAGAGTATTATTTCCTTGTTTAATGGTTGAGCAGGTTTTTGAACAATTTCCCACAACATATTGATACAGAGTAGTATTCTTACTCACCTTTTGACAGAATAAAAAACTATCAGCAAAATGTATATTGCAGTCACTAAATTTACTATATGGCATTCCTTTCCTCTCAAGGTTAGCAAACAGTATTAGAAAGTCAAACTGATATCCACCATGTGCACAGAGCACTGAAAAGATAAGAATACCATAGGTTAATAGGCTTCCATTTATACCCTTTTGTCATAACTATGTGACTCAGAAAACTAGCTATGATAATAATTTAAGACAATGCAAGGAGTATTGGTTCCATCTCCTGAGTTAGAGACATTTAAATTGGACTATAAACAGTAGTAAGTGACAGTGTATTAGCAGTTCACATCGACCACAGGGACAAAAAATAATGGCTGGTCAACAGACAATCTTTGACAAATTGAAACTAATATGCAGCAAAATTTTGAAAATTTGTTCTTTTAATTGGTCGCATCTGACCAGCCATTATTTTGGCTATGCATTAGAGGTTTTGCACCATCACATGCCTGCGGCCATCTTGGATGGCAGAATAATAAAATCCCTTTACTTTCGGGAGTTGAATTCTTTCTCATGTAAAATGGTTGTATTGTTCCTGTTATCTAACATGGCTGCTGTCATGTGATGGCACAAAACCTCTATCTATTACTATAAATACAGTATTAGTATTTAGGGCACACATGATAACATTAGATATCATTACCAAGAGTGCAAAATAGACAGTATGACTGACAAAATAAGATTAGGTAATGTGGACATATTTGACTGTGTATACCTAGTTATCGTGGTAATTCTTATTCCTAATATAACAATAAATTTCATGAAAAAAATATTGATTCAAAATACCTGGAAAATAACAAGTATCGTTCTTTTTCTGTGCTAAAGCAACCATTTCATCTACCCAGTCCAGGAATTCAACCATCGCTTTGTCTATGAATGGCTTGCCTTTGAGTAGGTCCTTTGTGATACCAGATTCATTAATTGCTGAAATAAAAAAATTAAAGAATTGATTGGCCCTTATTCAGGATGGAATGGAAAGGATTGTGAAATGTAAAATGAATTTCTTTACTAGAAGCTGGAAATAAAAATGTGTTGCCATTGATTCGTGGAGTGGAGCTCGAAGTTTTGCCTTCTGTCAATTAAATTTTTTCAATGCTGAGATTTTTTTTTCTTGTTTGTTAGAAGCCAAAAAATCCAGTCATTTGGAAGTTGAAGAACTCACAAATTTTAAACATATATAGTACTTGTAATACCAAAGGAAGGTCAGTCTGTTAAGTTTTGGATCATTATAATATATACCCAGCTGAATTTTTGTGTTACGAGACTCAAGATATGAATGTATGTCTGTGAATAGAATTCCATGTAATATTATTTCATGTCTTATAAAAAAAATCAAAGTGAACAAACTACTAATAAATTGTTCTTTATATCTTCTTTTTAATGCCATATTTTGGTAGATTAAAGAAAATATTTGAAAGATTTATACTGTGTACTTAATTCACACTTCAATGCTCATCATCATGCTTGAAAAAATTTAATGTTTGAATTTGAATATAGAAATAAATGCAATCAATCTGAGCTGTCTGGTTAGATCAGAAATATAAATAGCGCAATGTTTTGTTTGAAAAATTGTAGGAAAACCAAAATGTTGGGGTTTTGAGCTTAGTTTTATTACTGACTTGATTGAAGAATATTATAATTCAATTATATATTAAGCAAAATCCAATTTGGAAAAATTAATGAATGAAAATTATTACATAATGACTCAGGTAATAAGAATGATTTACGAGATCTCAATCAACGCCCAGTAACAGTGGAAGACCTTAGAGTGGACATGAAATTACCAGTTTATAAACAGTAAAAATTGATATGCCAAGGTAAAGAAATCAATGAAATTATACACAAGTAAGCTTACGCCCAAATGCATTTCAGTTATAATTGCCCTAAAGAAAATTAATATTTATCTCAATTTTATGGATGAAAGCCTGCTTGAAATTCTCTTTCGATCTGTAGAGCTTAAAATCATGAAATATGTAACATGAAAATCTATGTTGTCATGCTTATTCTTGAGATTTTTGAAGTTGGAAAGTCAAGACGCGTGAGAACGCGATGAAAAAGTGTTCAACAATGCAACCGCATATTGAAAGATAGACCCTAAAGGAGAAATAAACTACACTGAACTGCATTAATAGAGTGTGTATCGAGGGATACTGTGCCTAAAATGAGGATATTATAATAGTATTTTGATTATTTCTGAGAAAAATTTCGTCCTTTCGACGCGTTATGTCACCACAAGTTCAACTTACCAAACAACCCAAGGTTTTGTTTTGTGTTAATCAGTCTCTCAAACGAGCCCACCACTACACCAGGATGACAAGTAGCAGCAATTTCAATCACATCACCATAGTACACGTTCCCGTTTGCGGCCTCACTGTCATAAAATATAACCAAAGGCTCGAGTTTTTCTTCTTGTTCACTTTGGTCCGCCATTTTCTTTTTCCCGGGCTTTCACGTGGGCCTGCTACTGCGCATGTCAATGTTGTGCAATGTTACCAGGCTTACCCGTTCAGATGCGCAGAACGCCTGGTTAAAACTCTATTTCTGAAATAAGATATCCTTTTGCAGGGAGAAGCCCGAAATTATTGCTGAAAAATCGTTATTTTTCGGCTTAATTTTTAAGGATTTGGTTATCGAGAAGTCTAGTGTGCCTTCTCTTTAGCTGATATATAGATTTTAGGGGGTATTTTACTGTGCGTCGTGCAAGATGGCTGACCAAAGTCCAACACCAACGAAGGTGAGCAAGTCGAAAATACAATTTTACTTGAAGAAAAATAGCCAAAATTACTTTGGGTTCTTTTAATAAGCAATGCATTTGAATTGGTTTCTGTTTGGTAGATTGAATTTGCAGTGAAAATGACATGTCAAGGCTGTGTCGGTAATGTCACGAAGGCTCTGGAGGGTGTCAAGGGTGAGTCATCAGTCTTTACTAGCTGTCAATCACGATTCAATTGCAGTTTTTCTTTAAATATTTCAAATGATAAAATAAATTCTCTCTGTTGACAGGTATCAATTCATACACAGTGGATCTCAGTCAAGAGAGTGTTGTTGTTGACACTACTCTAGCATCAGGTAGAGTTCAAGAGATATTAGAAGGCACTGGGCTGAAGACCATTCTAAGGGGACATGGATCTGGTGGAGGTAATCTTGAATTGCCTTACAGTTACTGTTAATTTTTTTAATTTGGCATGCATATTTTTGGTGAATAATTGCAATCACTGGTTGGGGCATGAGTACTTTGTTTGTGCACCAGGTCCACATAATTTAATCATTTGAGCAGGTGATGAATGGTTATTCACAAAAATCAATAGTTTTTTTGTTTTAAATCAGATTCACAACCTCAACATCTTGGAGCTGCAGTTGCGATGATAGAAGGAAAAAACAAAGTACAGGGTTTGACCAGGTTTGTACAGGTATGTTATCACACTTGATTGACAGGTTTGTACAGATATTTTCAGCTTTGTGCACAATTGAAAGGTTTAATGTACACAAATGATTGTAACTGTTGATTCTTCATAGAATTATGCAATTTTGATAATTGTTTTTCATGCGGCAGGTTTCCAGGGATACCTGTGTCATTGATGGTACAATAGATGGATTATCTCCTGGTCTTCATGGCTTTCATATTCATGAGTATGGAGACTTGTCAAATGGTTGCAACAGGTACAATATAGGACTTTAAAATTTGCATAGGATACATGTATATGACTCCTTCTTCTTGGTAAATGTCTAGTAAACACCACTCCATTACCTTCATTACCAACTAATTCATTTGCACTACTTAAATTATTTGCAAAAGAGCAAAAAGAGCTTGCACATACTCAAACACAAATCAAAGCTCACTAATATGTGACACATTTTTAGCACAGGGAGCCATTTCAATCCAGAAAATCTTGAGCATGGAGCACAAGAGGATGAAAACAGGGTATGTAGATTTGATTAGTCTTGATAATAGTCAACCTTTTCCTTCTTGACTGAAAAATTATTAGAATTAATTGTTATTTTGGGGTCCCTTTGCTATGATAGCATGCTGGAGATCTGGGTAACATTATGGCAAATGATGAAGGAAGAGCAACATTTCGCATGGAAGACAGAAAAGTCAAGGTGAGTAATTTGATTAATAATATTAGTGAGCAAGAAAAAAGAACTTCTTAGGTTAAGCATAATGTTTTCCCATTTAGATTCAGACCATGTCATTACTCCGAGTTTCATTTCTTTAAATGAGAAACCATCACACCCAAACTGAAAAGGCCTAACACCGATTTTGTACAAAAATTCAAAATTATTGGTATTATTAATTATAACAATTTGCTGTGCACATAAATAAGGGCTGGTGGGTAAGATTGGAACTGTTTCTTGTTGACAAGCTGTCTACAAACAGCTTCTAGATTTAAAAGGTGTTTTTGTGGTTTGGTAAATAAGGGTGCTTCTTCAAGTACATTTTTCTCAGAACAAAAAAATCCGAGCTCCATGTGGGATTCAAACCTGTAAGCTTCTAGACTGTTATCCCAGTGATACAGTCACCAAGGGGTTTACAGATTAGCTAGCTACTAAAAACTCAGTGTCTTTGCTATCAAGTTGATTATAATTAAGAATCATAACTTTTCAGGTTTGGGATATTATTGGCCGTGCAATTGTTGTTCATGAAGGGGAAGATGACTTAGGAAAAGGTGGTCATGAGCTCTCCAAGTCCACTGGCAACTCAGGATCAAGGTAATCTATATTAAAAAGCTTATAGGTTTGAACATTTCCAATGTATGTATGGGGTGACAGGTACTACAGTATAATAAATTTTCATTCCATGGCAAATAAAATCTACAATAGCTCCCACTTTTGATATTTCTGGTTCAATGAGTGATCATGCACAAAGCAATTCAAAGTGAGGTTCTGGGAAAATAAAAGAATATAATTTATTAGGATAATTTACTTCATTGTTTCCCCAGAACCTTGTCTTGAATTACTTTGTGCATGATCACTCAACCAGAATATCAAAACAGCCATTTGCTATCACTAGCTACCCCCTAGGAGGAAAGAGGAGGGGTGGGAAGTGGTTGTGCAAAAGGCTTCTGCTAGTGTGGAAAGCAAAGGGTAAGTACTAGACCCATTCAGCTTGGGTTGCATAATGTTTTTCCATTTCAGACTAGATGCCATTCCTTGGGTATTGCTTCTTATTTTTACCAGTAAAGTTTAAAAGAAACATTTGATGCAAACAGCAAATTTTGTTGATCTGGTTTTTGTTCAGGGTTGGTTGTGGTATCATCGCAAGATCTGCTGGTCTGTTCCAAAATACCAAGAAATTCTGTGCATGTGATGGCAAGATTTTATGGGAAGATGGGCCACTAAGGGCATCATCTCAGCTATGAAGCAGGACAACAGACAATATTAAATAATGTTAATTCATTATCACAAATTTATAAATGATTATTATTTTAATAGTTATAGAGCAGTTTTCTGAGGGGGATCATATAGTATCGACATTGAAATGGCTTCCCATTGTCTTTGAGTAATTCATCCATTCACAAGGCTTATTATTATAGTCTGACACAGCTATGGTAAGATATGGTATGGCTACAACAAATAGCTATGAATTTGCCATATCATTCCCACCCATAGGAAAACTGCTCTATGCAGAAGAGATAAACAATTTGTTTTGGTAGCTCTAACAGGAAATAACTCCATCGCATCTTGTGCAAGGACATCCTAAGTGCAGTCTTTATAGGTTACATTCATCACCATAGAATTTCCAACATTTTTAATTTTTACTCTGTTCTTTTAACTGGTTGTTCTTTTGGAATCATAGTCTTTCATTCTGTCTTCCCTTCCATTTTCCCATTCTTGTAGTTCTTGTGGTGGGAGCAAGTTTAACATAATCTTTTTCATGAGTGAATCACAGTCCCCAAACACTCTAGAGCCAAGAGGTCTGTCACTCTCATCCATGCTGAGGCAAACCTTGTCAAGTGATGTCTTTTGTCTTAAAAAAAAGAAGAGAAAAATTAATGTAGCTTACTCTTGCCTCTTACTGTCAGTATTGCATGGTGACCCAAAAGGCTATGGCAAAGGAGGCAAACATACCTATTACATATAACAAGTCTGAGAGGCTTTTTCCCAACCTCAACCAGTTCATTCGCAGGTGTGACAGTCAAGGTTGTTCCCAGGCACAGCATCAGGTCACTCATCTTGGCATTAGCTGTTGCTCTTTCAAAGATCTCTTCCTCAAGATCATCACCAAAGTTTATTATGGTGTCCATTAACAACCCTTTACATTTCTAACACAAATAATAATATATTATAGCATTAGTACTGAAAGGACTGCCTAGGAAAATGGTAAATTTGCTTATAAAGGGAATCAAAACTAGAAATGACCAGCTTCAGAGCTTTGAATTCTGAGATATTCTCACTAAACGTTCAATCCCATGGGACAGCAACTGTAACCAAGGCATGGTTTAGGCTTTGAATTTCAGATGTGCCAAATCTAATACATATGAATTAAAAAACTAGGTATTGCTCTATTTCATCAGGCACATGTAAAAATTCGACATTAAGACTATTTAGCTTCTCCAGGAAATGTAATTATTGTGTAATACAATAGTGTGATTTAATAAAATAAAATTTTGAAAGATGTTACCTTATTTGTGCATTTTCTACCAGTTCTGTGAGTCAAGCCGCATAAGTCACACTGTCTTGCATTTCTTGGTTTTTTAATGCCTGAAGTTCCACACTCATTCAATTCTTCAAAGTATGAACTACCATTATCGTCAAGCACATAGTAATCCCTCTCATAAATAGTTCCACACTTCTCACATTTCTCAAGAAACACATTGCCATGAAGTTCTGAAAGGTGTTCTAAAGAAAACCCAGACAATGCATGGAGACCATCACCATTCTGGCTGATGATATGCTTGATGAATCCCATCTGAAAGAGTTTGTAGATTGCTTCATGGGTGTATGTTGGTCGCAGTTGCTCGTATGGAACTCCTTCTTCTGGTACTTCGTCATCTTCCTCATCATCACCATCACCATCATCTTCATTATTATCATCATCATCTGATGATAAAAAATATATCAAAAAACAAATCATAATGCTTACCCTCACCTTTCATAATTTATGACTTAGAAATGGAACTACTACTATAGCTATAGAAATAAATGTACCAGAAGACTTCTTCTTCTTTTTGGGCTCAATGTTGTCATCATCATCTTCTTGAGCTTCCCAACCTGAACTGCTTGCCATTCTGATGCCAAAAAAGAAGGAAAAGATAAGAAATGTGGGGAAGCAAAAGGGAAGGAAAAAAGGAATGGAATTGAAAGGAAAGGAAAACCAAAGATTAACATACTCGTACTAGTGTACTATTCATATTTGTGAGAAAAGAGGACACCTTTTGTATACTTGTCTTTTAAGTTTTCTAATCTCCTCTCACACACACACACTTTTTACCTCTAACTTATATATTATTAGCCCCCCCTCCCCTCTTTAAAATGTGCTATGTCGTCCCTCCCCCTCCCCCTGGACTCTGAAATGACAAGTCTAGACCTACCTTTCTTCTTCAGTCCATTTTCCACTTTTACCTCGATAATCTCCAATACCTGCAGAAGTTGAGATCCCAGCACCCGAAAACACTAAGCAATACTCAGCTTTTCGAATCATTTCAGATATTCGCTTCGCTTCTTCTTCGAGCTTCTCGTTGGAGTCGTGGAATTCTGCAGTTTTCATCGCTTCTCGGAGGAGAGATTTTTCAGTTGTACTAAACAAGGGTACAGATTTCTTACTTCTTGAACGAACGGCCTTGGTTATTGTTTCCCAACAGTCGTGATGAAGTACAGCATCACCGTTTTCTTGCAAGTTTAGTTTGAAAGTTTTAAAATCTTTGTTTTTTTTCTTAGGAAGACTGGCTCGTATTTCTACTCGCCCGTCATTCCCCTCGATATCGCCTAAACTACAATCCTTGTACGAGCAAAGGAAGCTCATTTTGTTCTTTTTAAACAACCAACTTTATGAATTCCCAAGCCAGTTTCAAATAGTTTTAATGGTAGAATGCTTCTGTAAAGGTCCCCGCTGGGTCGATCATAATGTAAAGCTTGTGGAAACTTTTGTGGCGCCATTTTTAAAGGACAATGTGTACTTTGATTTGATTGGTCAATTCAACCAATAGCACAGGAAGCCCAGTGAGTGAGGGAATGAGGCAAAGCAAAATGAAATGATTTGGATGAAAAAGAAATAAGTGGAAATCAACGAGAAAAGAAAAGGAAACGATAAAGAAAAGGTAAGGGAGTTCAGAAGAAGGAATAGGAATGAAAAGAAAAAACCAAAATTTCAAAACAACATGATGTTGAAAGATAAATTATTTTATTTTAAGACTCATGATCTTTTTCTCTTTTGAGAAAAAAAATTATTGTCATTATATACATTTGTACATATATGATAATTTTTAAAGAAAGTTGGCTTTTTGCTTTTGCTCGTTGGAGGAAGATGCAAATTGCCTGAGAAACCCATTCCTGTCATTGCTGCAAAAATATAACAATCTTGTTATTTTCTTTTCAGTCTTTTTGTGAATGTGACCACATCTTTACTGGATATACCATACCTAAAAGATTAAAAGATTGTTATTAGTATTTCAATAATCACTGCCAGTAGTACACAGCTATGTAAAAAAAAAAGGTTGGTGTAGGTTTTGTTGCATGTTGTATGTTGCATGTTGCATGTTGCTTGCCAGGCTTGAAATGTATTATATTTATTTATGAATAACGTCAGCACAGAAGAAAATGTGCAGGGAAAAAATGCAGCCAAAGTCTAGGAAATTCCCATATTGTTGTGACCTTGTTGCTGATTGGATTCACATTACCCATAGTGCATTTCAGGATTGGTATGCAAAATGCAACAAAACCTCCACCAAACTTTTTTGAGGTAGCTATAAGCATGCCCTAATATTTGGTTACTAATAATGCTCCAATGAAAATGCATATTGATATTGGCGCAATATAAGTCAATAAATATTATTATTATTTATAACAAGTTGCTCACAGCTAATTATAAGTAATCCTAACTGCGTACTCACTCTTTCAGTGGTTTATGATCTTCTGTTAGCTTCTGACCATCATATGTTAACCAGTAGGTCTTCCAAACATGTTTCCTTAAATGATATAAAAATTCAATAATATTCCTTTCTAAGTCATACTTCACTTAGAAAATGTAAGACTATGCATTCCGTTGAGAAACCTCTTGACTTGCAGAGGTATTCAGCATCAATAATTATCATTTGTTACACATACCAGTTGATGTTAGTAATTGTCCCTCCTTCTCGTTCTTGCTTTAGGGTAATGTGTCTATTGATGGCTTTCTTTAAGTCATCAACAGTAGCATTCTGAACAACGACCACAGCTGAGAGAATCAGAACAATATACTGTGAATACTTGAATTTTACATCAAACAAGCTAATAAATATTATATGCAAAACAGCATGTTGTCAATAAAAACCATTATCATCACCACCATAACCATAACCTTCATCACCAAAATCTACATCATCATCTCATGTGCATCATCACCTGACCACCATCATCATCATCACCTAGTGGATAGAAAGGTCGATAGAAATAAAGAATCCAGCAGTCCCTACCAAAAATAACCTTGATCGTGATTGTTAGATGGATCAATAATAATATAAATCTGAGAAACTCACGCAAAATCGTGCCAACTTCATCCATTTGTCTAACATTAACCACAATAGCACGACCATGTTCCAAGGCAAGCTGGGCATTCACTTCCTCAACTGTTGGCTCAGACGGCAAATCAGCCAGAAGTGGATCCTGCATCAATTTATTCAGCTCTTTACGAAACAAGGCCATCAGTTCTGGATGAGACATGGCTTCTTCTTCCTCTTCGTCCGCCATCTTGGATCCTTTCTTAACAAATGGGTTACCTGTGTCTTTGAAAACACAGGAAACCCAATAACTCACAGTTAGGAACGCCTGGTGTTTTTCATTAATTGGATACTTTGTTGGCTTCTTTTCTACCCTAAAGGCTTTTATCCCAAGATCTCTCGCCTTATCCTCTGAAAATGGCACTTTTAGTAATCTTATGGTGTACTTTATTAGCGACAAGTGCCAGCGAAGCAAAAAGGAAGAATGATCTTGAAGTAATTGTTGAGGTAAAGGTGTTTTTAACGTTTTGATTCTTGAAGCCCGCAAAAATTATTTATATTGATTTTTGATCAAAGGCATCAAAAGACCATCTGTCCCTCATGGTTTTGATGCATGTGTATCTATAAACTCATAATGCTACAAATCTTGACATTTGACCTCATTTAATTTAAGCTTAATATAAAAATCTTAGAAGGAAATATAGTATAGCATGGCGAAAAAGGTTTCAAGTACATGGACTAGTATTTAATGCTATCCGTCCGGTTTATCAAAGTAGGCTTTTGAAGAATAGAAACACAGATCTAGAGATGCACCTGCCTTTGTTACAATCAATTTGCTAATTTTACATGCCGTATTTTCTATCTTATCTCACGAGATTCTTCATTCATCCTTATTCAAATATCTTGACTAGTTTTGAATGTGTTTTTGCATGGATGAATCGAAGATACTTATCAACTGATCGTGGGTATAGATTATAAGCTTTATTAATGTACAAAAAGCTGCCTGGGTGGAATAAATTATTCATGCAGAAGAATTCATAGTTTAAACACATCAAAGACCATCAGCAAGCACAGGAAAAAATCTGTACTAATTCATATTTGTTATATTTTATCTTTAGTTAGCATTATAATTATAAAGACCACAAAGTTAATATTGGTTTTTTGAATGAGTAAAAAAAGAATTGAATGTATATTGTTTTGTTTTTTCTTATTCTTTACAGCATAAGCCAACTAGTTGCAGTAGGAAAGCAAGGAATGGTGATATTGTAGCTGTTCACTATTTAGTAAGAATTTTAATGTAGATGTGTTTATGTTGGGCTGGGTTGGAATTGGATGTATAATCAGTAATATAATAATAATAATAATAATAATAATAATAATAATAATAATAATCTTTAATGAGGTAGAAGCCAATGTCACAAAGTGTTTTACAGAAGGGTCCTCAATAAAAGAATAGATATATATAAAAATATAAATGTATATATTATAAAACGTCATACATATAATTTAAATTATAATATATATGAGAGTTAATAGAGTGGTTTCCATGAACCCAAGAAGTAGAGTGTATCTGTGATATGGTGAACATGAAGTAAGACTAAATTGTCACGTGAGAGAGAGAGAGTAGAATCAAGTATGGTGTACTCGCCTCTCATCTCTTGGGTCTCGGGTTCAATTCCTCGACTCCGCATCACGTGACTATACAGTTTGTTAGTTTGATTTGAGAGTTTTTCTCTGGGTTCTTCAGTATTCCTACCTCTGCAAAACAAAACAATTTATTAAGCTAAATTCCAATTCAGTCTGAGTTATTAGCCAGCCTTGACTTTGAGGTTTTTTTTCAGGGAATTGATAAAATTGAGGAGTAATAATGCCAAGCTGTAAAAATGAGTTGACTTTTACAGACGTCTGTGTCTATATCTAATACATATTAACATGCTAATGTCATCAGGGAATGTTGGAAAATGGACAGACGTTTGACTCATCATTAGCTGAAGGAAGGGAACCAATTAAGTTTGAATTAGGGAGAGGAAGAGTAATTCGAGGTATGTCATGTTGTAGTCAGCTGTGGAATATATTAATTCCCAAGGTTTATTGGGTACCAAATGCACTAGGTCAGCTTTGTATAGAACATTGTATATGATTTTTTTTATGATGATGCTAATTATAACTATTAATTATCATCTTATATTAGGCTGGGAAGAGGGAATCAAAGGAATGTGCATTGGGTAAGTCAAATATTTTTATCAGGTATTGGGCTTCCTGTGGTGAGACTGTATATAATTATATCCATGATTTCTTTTTCAGGGAAAAGCGCAAGTTGATTATTCCACCACATTTAGGTTATGGAAAACAAGGAGTAAAAGATGTCATTCCACGTAAGTATTACGCTACTATACATTCAGTATTTAACTCCTGATGACATTAAATTTTGATGTGTGCTCATGGTGCAGTGGTCCACTGATGTTGCTGTATTGGGTTTCTTGACTTCAGTAATTCATGAATATTTTTTAAACTCAATCAAGAATAGGGCATATTTCATATGAATGTGAAAGGGCACAGACAGAATGGTGCTGTCATGGCACAGTATGTAATTGACAAGATCTTTGCACCTGTTAATTTTGCAGTGTGTAAGCTAGATCACTTCTTAGCCAATGAAAATATTCAGTCATGACAATGTCACTATTAATTGTAATATATTTTCACTGGACCCATTGTACTCATATATAAGTTATGGGAGTGCAGACCTGGCGGAGCTCTCCAAAGAACCACAGAAGCGCAAGGGAAGGGAGGGGAGGGTGGGGAAAAAACGCAAAATAAGGAGAGCAACTGCAGGTCACAGGGGAGTACAATGAGACCACTAAAATGACTATCAGAGCACTAGATACTGTGTACGGCGGCCCTAGAAGGTTGGAAGAGAAGTGATCCGAAATGCAAATAAGGTTCTTATATATTCGTACCTTTGGGACCAGTGACAATAGTGGCATGAGAGCATATCATAGTGTGAACCTTTCACTGTCATTTGAATGTCATGCCCTAAGACATGCTGTTCAGTATAGTTAGCCAGGTCTCCTCTTCTGTTATCTGATTTAAAATAACCATGAATTTATGCAGTACATCCTTGGCAAGTAATTAATAATGTATCCATTGCCATGGTAACCTTTTCATAAGTATATGCCACAATACTTGACCATTTTGCAATTAAATCTTGCTTCTCATTACAAAATTCAACCTTAGGCTAATGTTTTCTTACCTAAATGTATTTTCTGTCATTTTCTTCTTATTAAATTTTTTAAAATTAATGTACTTTTTCATATTTTTTAATCTCCACACGATTATAGCTGATTCATACCTGATATTCACAACAGAGCTCATTGACATTGAGCAAAAACCATTCCTTGATTTAAAAGGCCTTGCACAAATCATAGTTTGGCCTGCAATGGCAGTTCTTTTGGTCTATTATCTGTACAAGAAGGCTAAGGATCAAGACAAGCCAAAGGCCACAAAGGAAAGAAAAGAACACGCCAAGAAGAGTAAAAGAAAATGAATGCCGTCCATTTGATACTGCGCAGTATCATCTAGGTAGTTTTTATTAGCATTCTTTTTAAATTAATTAAATTAATAGTCTTAGTAGGTAGTTTTGCAACTTTTAAATGGTTAAGTTTTCATCTAACTTGCATTGGTCATGAATTAACCATGGCATGCATAAGATACTGTATGTTAATTTGCTCTGGAATATGCGTCATCATGCAGTAATGGCAAGGTATTGTCTATACTAAGCATACATTATGTGATTACACCATCATTACTACCAATATGCCCATGACCACCATCATAATCACCATCACCAACTTCATCACTATTATCATCACCATCATCATCTTTGTATCATCATCATGACCACCACCATGATCATCATTCTTGACTACGATATTCGCACTTCCTTCACCATTATCACCACCACAACCATCATCATAACTATCTTGGCCACCACCACCATACATGTACTCCCACTTCCATCGCCATTATCACCACCACAACCATCATGATCATCATCATGACCACCACCACCATACATGTACTCCCACTTCCATCGCCATTATCACCACCACAACCATCGTGATCATCATCATGACCACCACCATCATCACTACTACGTATACCATATTTCCACTTCCATCGCCATTATCACCCCACAACCATCGTGATCATCATCATGACCACCACCATCATCACTACTACATATACCATATTTCCACTTCCATCACCATTATCACCACCACAACCATCATCATCATCATCATAACTACTGCCACCATCATCCATCACTACCATTATCACCACCACTGCTGTCATCACATTTGCACCATCAACATCTAGCCATTATTATTCAATACCACGTATCACCACTACTGCTGTGACTGTGTTCCACCTGACAGTTAAAAACACAAATTATGCTTACAACTTTTATTTCTGATCATTTAATATCAAAATGTTTACCTAATTTTGATTTCTGGATTGCTTTTAAAATTACAAACTTACAAAAAAATATCAGCAATGCAGTTCTATATGAATCGTTTTAATTTGTTATAAAAATGAATGTATGAATCATTCCATAAATTAATTACCTACAGTATCATTATCTTGCCATAAGATTGTTGGTATATTACACAATTATCTTACATAATTTAAAAAAAATTGTCATGTAAACATCTCAGCAAATTTTTTCTTGAGTTTTATTTTAAAATGCTTTCATTAAAAAATCCAAATCTTCTGTACAAAATACTTATATGTGATTGCAGTTTCTATGTATATCGGCAGGGCATGTGCTAAAACTGGAATAACTATTGCATTTATGCATGATATTGCTATGTATATGCTAGGAAATATGTTTTAAGTCTTTCAGTTGGGTGAGTGATCAAAATCTAAAGGATAAATAACATTGTATTTACATTCCTCCCATTTCAGTCACTTGTTTTATCATTCCCATTATTCCTCTTGAAGATTATTATAGTGTGACTCGCCTAACCGTGGCCACCCAATTAAATTTTCTTAAAAGTTAGCCAATCGGTGAACGGGAACATTTTCACGTGAGGTCAAAGTTGTGTCAGCAAAGATATTATTTATATTTGAAACAAAAAGGACCAGAAACATGCCAAGTTGAGATAATTGAGCCAGTTTAGAAATCGATTTGGTGGCCACAGTTAGACGTGTCGCACTGTAAAGTCAATCATTTGAAAACCCCTTCTTTAGAGTCACGAAAGATGTTGCAGATATTCAGTTCTTCCCATTTCAGTCATTTGTTTTCTCATTCCTATTATTCCTCTTGAAGATTAGTAGAAGTCAATCATTTGGAAACTTTCATCTTATAGAGTCACAAAAGATGTTGCAGATAATCAGTTCCTCCCATTTCAGTCATCTGTTTTCTCATTCCCAGTATTCCCCTTGAAGATTAGTATAAGTCAGTAACTTGGAAAGTCTTGCTTCTATGTCACAAAAGATGTTGAAGATAGTTCAATTCCTCTGACTTGAATCATTCACGTTCTCATTCCCATTCTTTGTCTTTAAGATTCTAATAAGTCAATCACTTGGAATCTCTTTCTTTTAAGTCATGAAAGATATTGAAGATATTCAGTTCCTCTCAGTTTAACCATTCTGTTTTCTCATTCCCATTCATCCTCTTGAAGGTATCCTCTTCTAGCTATTTACTTTGAGAGCATAGTAAATATCTAGAATCCCTCTCTATTTTCTATGTTGGAAGTTGCTTGGGATTTATCTCTCTCTTTAATCATTGTAAAAGACACTGTTTGCGACATTAGGTGCTGAGGTGGGTCTTGATATTGCAGCCCTTTGATGAAGTTGCTTGACTTTAACTCTTCTTTTGGACAGCATTGCAGCCTTTAATAGATTGATAATATCATATTATCATACCGATGAATTATTTTTTGGACTCTTAAAATGTCTAATTCTCTGTACCTGTTTGAACTAATGGCTTTCCTGGGGAGAAGAGGATAAAAGGGATTGGGTACAACTCCCCCCCCCCCCCCCCCCCCAAACAAAAATCTAGAGTGTGGTGTGTGTGTTGGGAAAGGGAGTAGGTTGGTTTGGGAGCAAGAGTAAAAGGGAGGGGTGGTACATTTATATTAGAGCGGTTTTCGTATATTGAGTGGAAAACATACAGTACTGACTTACAGCAAGTACACAGTACAGTATGACATGCCATAACATTGAAATGGCTTCCCATTGGCTTCCCATTGTCTTTCAGTAATTCATCCAATCAAAATCCATAGTAAAGTGTAGGGCTAAGGTGAGATACAATTCGGTTACAGAACTGCTATGAATTTGCCCAATTGTTTCCCACTCATATGAAAACAACTCCAGTGCAAGAGTGAGGGGTGTCAACATGAATGGAAATTCAAGGCCTTTCTTTGTCCACTTTGTTTAGAATGTGGTGCAGAGTTTAGCTGTTCCCATTCTTTGTAGCTACGGACTGATTACTTGATGTGTTACCTGCATGAGTGCTGGACGAATGATTACTTGACCAGCAGACTGCATCCATGGTTCACCATCAATCTGAACTGGAAGTTCACTTTTGAGCCTTATGTTGATCTGTAGATTATAAAAAATAATGACAAGAAGAATATTAAATATAGGGAGCGTTTTCCTGCTTTTTCGGCCGTAATCACGGAAAAAAACCCCGGGACATTCATATTTTGGTCAAAAGAGGCTGGTTGGTGGTATTTTTGTTTGGTTTAGGCAAATTTTAAAAATGGTCTCAAATTTTCACTTAGGCCACTTTCGCATTAAGCCCTTCATTTAGAGGGTGACACTGTTGAACGTTAGAACTCTATTATTAGAATATCCATCCATTCATTATCTGTTCATTACACCACTCTTTCTCTGAGAGTGTAAAATATAGAATATATATATGCAGCACTTCTTGCACGATATACATATATTACTAGTTCAAAATCAGGTATTGTAAGTTACCTGTGCACCTTGTGCTATTCGTACTCCATATCTCATGCCACTCTGGATTTGACCCTGTCATAAGAACAGATAAGACATTTTTGTCAGCAATGATATGAAACAGCATTGAGACAGCAGGCCTAATGCAGAGCACATTTTAAAGTGGGGGGGGGGGGTAGTATCTAAATTAGAGGGGAAATGTGGGGCGGGGCAGGATTAGAAATATAAAAGACTAGCTAAGTATTGGTAAAGGTAAAAAAACTGTTGCACTGTGTACCTGCACCATTAGCATGACTTACCAGTTGCATGACACCAGTTAACCCAACAACCTCTACCATACCATCATCATGGGCTGCAGCGCTAAAACCCTACCAACAACAGAAAATATCACATTCTTATTAGCCTATTCAAAATCCAATGGTGATCTATATTATGAAGATACTATTAAGTAGAAATTTGTAAAATCAATCCCAATGGTGGTTTACTTTACTCACATCTTCTTCTCTGTAAGGTCCCCACAGATCTGCACCAGCTCCCCAGCTACAAGATGAGTGTATTATTGTTTTTATTAGTAAATATATGATTAATAGAAACACAAACTGTCTGTCTGTCTGTCTGTCAGTCAGTCAGTCAGTCAGTCAGTCAGTCAGTCAGTCAGTCAGTCAGTCAGTCAGTCAGTCAGTCAGTCAGTCAGTCAGTCAGTCAGTCAGTCAGTCAGTCAGTCAGTCAGTCAGTCAGTCAGTCAGTCAGTCAGTCAGTCAGTCAGTCAGTCAGTCAGTCAGTCAGTCAGTCAGTCAGTCAGTCAGTCAGTCAGTCAGTCAGTCAGTCAGTCAGTCAGTCAGTCAGTCAGTCAGTCAGTCAGTCAGTCAGTCAGTCAGTCAGTCAGTCAGTCAGTCAGTCAGTCAGTCAGTCAGTCAGTCAGTCAGTCAGTCAGTCAGTCAGTCAGTCAGTCAGTCAGTCAGTCAGTCAGTCAGTCAGTCAGTCAGTCAGTCAGTCAGTCAGTCAGTCAGTCAGTCAGTCAGTCAGTCAGTCAGTCAGTCAGTCAGTCAGTCAGTCAGTCAGTCAGTCAGTCAGTCAGTCAGTCAGTCAGTCAGTCAGTCAGTCAGTCAGTCAGTCAGTCAGTCAGTCAGTCAGTCAGTCAGTCAGTCAGTCAGTCAGTCAGTCAGTCAGTCAGTCAGTCAGTCAGTCAGTCAGTCAGTCAGTCAGTCAGTCAGTCAGTCAGTCAGTCAGTCAGTCAGTCAGTCAGTCAGTCAGTCAGTCAGTCAGTCAGTCAGTCAGTCAGTCAGTCAGTCAGTCAGTCAGTCAGTCAGTCAGTCAGTCAGTCAGTCAGTCAGTCAGTCAGTCAGTCAGTCAGTCAGTCAGTCAGTCAGTCAGTCAGTCAGTCAGTCAGTCAGTCAGTCAGTCAGTCAGTCAGTCAGTCAGTCAGTCAGTCAGTCAGTCAGTCAGTCAGTCTGAATTCTGATCCTAGCCGACATGTGTCAGTCAACAATCGCCCAACTGCTGGCCATTTGTTGGCTGATTATCGGCCATGCAATGTATGTTTACAACTAAAAGGAACCAAGTATTATGAGATATTTGACTGGTATTAGACATGTTCTAACTACTGGTATGTGTAGATTTTAGTATAAGTTACATAGCTATGTATAATTATTGTAATAGCTAAGAATTATAAAGTGTGTACAAACCTGCCAATGTTGAGAAACACAAGTCCACATACTGATGGCAGTGCAATCTGCTTACCATCCACCTCAAGTTCAATTTCATCTGAGAGGCATATTGAAGACCTCTTTGTCATCTTCCTGAGACCAGCTCTGACATATACTCCCTTGTTATGAAGTCTGTATTGAAATACAAAAATTATAAAAAACATTTATTTTTCATTTGGTTAGTAATTCTTCCCACCCATCCACCCGCTCATCCAGCCAACCACTCCTTCCTTCCTTCCTTCCTTCATTCATTCATTCATTCCTTTCTTCCTTCCTTTCTTCCATTCTTCTTAACCAACCTGCTAGTAAACTTTTGAGGGGCTTCTTCTCGTTTCAAATGAAAATCCAAGCACAGATCAGCATCAATGCCAATCCCAAAGTAATTGTTCATAACAAACATGTTGGGTTCATCTTCACGGCTACAGACCAAGCCGATAGCACTGTCATTAGACTTGGTATCTGACAAGGGTGTGTCTGCATTATCAAAAATTATGAACCACCTGTGGAGTAATAAAGAAAGATGTTAGGTACGTAAATTCCTGTGTGACCGACCCTAAGGACATCTGTGCAGGGGGCTACAGGCTACTTTGCTTCAAATTCCTAGATTAGAATTGGGATTCCTATGGTCTTGTTTGAGTTTTTGGCAGTTGAGGGGGGTGGCAGGTGGCATATGCACAACATCATTCTGCTCTTGATAATGATAATGATTACCATTTATAACAGGTATGTGAGTCCCTTACCTGTCCAAGAGACCTGCATTAGCATGGTCTACTGCTATAAGTAATGATAGTGGCGACTCCCCAGAGGAATAACCCCCTCCCCAGTTCAGCACTCTTGACAAATCATTACCTAAAATCAATGAAAACAGTAGAGGAAAGGTGAGAAGATTAAAACATTAAGAAATGTTGGGAAAACAATATTATAGTTGTTTCATATGGCTCTTCTTCCACTGAACCCAACTGGAATTTAGAAAATAATTTTTGTAGAGGGAGGGATTTAAGCCAAGAACTCTGAGAAAGGCCTTCAAAGCACAGGATGAGTAGAGAGAATCAACAAGCAACTCATCATGCACATAATTATATGACAATGATCTTGGACATTTAGCCAGTGTTAGCGGCTCATTGGGGGAGGGGGGAGGAAAGGAGAGGGAGACTATCCCCCTCCCCCTCCCCCCAATGAGCTGCTATGCAACTAAGGAAACTGAACCCAGATTGCACTGGTGGGATTGCTTATGTACAATGTGTATAGGATGCAGGAGAACAGCCCTATATGGGAATACTAACCTGTGCCAAGAGGTACAACAGCAGAGGGAGGCTTTTTACACTTTAATAGGAAGCTGGTATCATCCAGGCAAGATAACACCCATCCCACTGTACCATCACCACCACAGATTAGAATACGAAACATCTCAATGTCCTTGAATGCATACAAACTGACAAAGAAAAGCAACAGAAAATACATGATTATGATAACAGTATATATTTAAGCAGTAAAAAACTTTTTCTGTGTTTACATCTAGCATGATATCAAGAAGCAATGAGAGGAGTTTGGGAGAATTTGATGTAGTCTGTACTCATATTTGCATAACTCTGAAGAATTCTTCCACCCAAGAGTCCTACTTAAATGCATCAACAATAGGTAGTGATATCTGTCTGGTTATAAAATTAAATCTTAAAAAAATCATTTAATGATATGCTCACATTGCCTTACCCAGGTAAAGGCCCTCCATCTAGAAGATTGTAGACTTGGTTTGGGTTGAGGATCCTCTGGAATGCTGACATGATATCATCGCCTTGACCACCACCACTCTTAGGGTTAACAAACACCAGGAGGGGAACACACTCACTTGGAAGTGCTTCTGGCTGTATGAAAATGGAATGGAAATGGATAATTATGTGTTATTAAGATCACATAAATGGTAATAGAAATACCAACCCGTGGACTAATGGAAAAATAGAAGGAAGAAAGGGAAAATGAAGTAATGGGATGTTGGAATAAAAAATATTCATTTTGTCATTATGTGACATTGGAAAGTAGGACTATAGGACAACTAATAAAATGAAAGATGGGATGATGGAAGAATGGAAAATGGGAAAAAGAAGAAATGTGAAGCCACATGTAAACTTACATGTATTGTAGGAAGTAATTTGACAAACACATCTTTGCCATCAATAACAGATCCTTTGAGTTTATCTATGGCTTCTGCAGCTAGATCTGCTGAAGGTAGCTTAACAAATACCATGCCTAATATGATGTAGAGAGAATAACAATGGAAGCATTACTTGAAATAAATGTTTTTGGGTCAGGCAATAACTTTGGAGCACCCTAAAAATGGCGTCTTAGATTGGAAAATATTATGTAGGACTAAAAGTTGAGGGGAGAAACTAAAATAAACGGACTGAAAAATTAGTCTGTATTAGCAAAAAGTAGGGGGGGGCAGGATATAACCCCCGCCCTTCAGCCCCAGTCCCTCTCTGCAGTTTCTGGGAGAAAGAATACAAGAATAGAGGCTTTGCACCATCATGTGATGGCAGCCATGACAGGAGGCAGGAACAATTGAATCTGGTCAAATCTGATTTACATGAGAAAGAATTTAGCCGGCTTTCCAGGGGAAAATACTCTATTGTTATGCCTCCTGTCATGGCTGCCACCTCGTGATGGTGCGAAGCCTCTATACAAAAGAGACTAATTGATGATGCAGTAAGATGTTCGAGTACAAGAAGAAAAATCTTAACACTTCAAAATATGGTTTTAACATTTCTACACTATTGAGACTGTAAGTATCATTTTAAATGAGTTATTGTACTAATAATATTACCATAGTTAGGATGAACAGATTCTACTTCACAATATTCTGAAACTAAGAAAATGAAAAAAAAAACAAAATAAGAAATCAAGCTGAATGAATTTATCAAATCACTTCAATTAACATTTTGATGGAATGTACATACAGTATAAGGTTAGTCTCAAATCTTTTTTTGTACAACAAAATTTGAACTTACTGTCTTTCAAGAACTCATCTAAAACAGCTTCATATTTTGCTTTATCTAGTAGATACGTAGGTAAGTTACCAACACACAAACAACAACTATCACATGGCTCCAGCTTGCGACGGAGGTAGAACCGTGCAAATTTCATCTGTCGTATAGATTTCTGTAAAAGTGAAAAGGAAAAGAAAATTAATGAATACAAGGTGTAAGAGACAAAACAATATCATGGATTGATTAAATTGACTTTAGAACTGTACACCTGCATGGAATGGGACTTGCTGAGAAATGAAAGAAATGGGACAGGATAGGTGGCAGAGACAATGAGATGGCAGGGACATTCAATATGCAGGAAATGATATTAATATAGTATATATAGACAGTACAATGGCGGCAATGCAGGAGAACAGCCAATGACAGACTGAGGCAATTTATCATGAACAAGGAATATCATTCCCAAGAGCCACAATGATGTCTAAAATGTCAATGATTTGTCATCAGCTCTGTGCCTTTAACTGTGGCTTTACCACAAGCATTTTTATTAATAGTAGACATGTAAAATCTATAATTGCTCCAATTTTACCTCCTTGATGTAGATGCATTTCAGTTAATGCAATGCTAATGTTAATGTTAATGTTAATATACCTGGATACCTGGGGGATTGGTCCAAGAAATCAGGGCCCACTTTTTATCTCATGCTCCTGCTCATATGAAAATTATGTGATGCCCCTATGCTTACCTTTTGGATATCCATAAGACATTTCCATGGGCTCTCATGATTTTGCATAAACCTCTCTTCCACTAAAATCATAAAACAAATTAAATTATATTTGTAATCAATAACAATGAGACCCTTGAATGATTTGTCATCAGCTCTGTGCCTTCACTGTGGCTTTACCACAAGCATTTTTATTAATTATAGTAGACATGTAAAATCTATAATTGCTCCAATTTTACCTCCTTGATGTAGATGCATTTCAGTTAAAACATAATCATCAACATTAGCATCCTGAAACAAAAGATTAGCCATTAGAATCAAACAAGATGCAAAACAGATGATCTACAACTGATAAAGTTTTTAGCCAACCAAGGCAATTAATAAAGAGTTTGAAGTTTTAATACCTCTAGAATTACTCAATATAATATATTGACAAAGTTTTTGGCAAATAAATAAAAAAAATCAATATCAAGCATCACCACTTAAAGGGGAACATAACTGAACTAGGTGCATTTATCTATGACTGGGTATGTACTCACCCTGATGCCAAACTTCTGTAATCCTAACTGCTTCACCTCTAATACTGTGGTACTTGCCGTAACCGGCATGGTTCTGAATGTTGCTGGCACTCTATTAAAATATTTCATAATTAATTAATATTAAATGGCAGAGAAGAGAGCACATGGCTTCGTTGTAAACCAAAGGGAAAATAAAGTGATTTCAAATGAGGAAATATGACTCAAGTCTCTCCATAAATAATAAACATGATTATAAGCTGCAGTTTTAACACTTACTCTATCTGCAAGCCCGAGTATATTCTGATGTAACCTTTTCTTCTGTCTGAACTCTATAAAACAACAAATGAAACAATAATTTGTTACCCACTTGAAGAGAACCAAAAAAATATGAGCTTCTCTATACCATGTGTAAAGTTATAGTCTGTAAGAAATAACTGCAGTGGGTTAATTAAATCAGTGTAATAAAGAAAATGAAACTGCTAGCAAACTGTTATAGTATACCTTCATTCTAAGAAATATAAGAGGCCTTTTTTCAATCTCAGGGAACTGTACAGGCATTTCTTCAGAATCTAATGGTCGTTCATTATCTGTTGATAGAAATAATTGTTTAAATAGCAAGTTAAAACAAATCAAGAGAAAAACATTTATTGGGATTCCATCAGTTGTGGATAATGGAAAGGACAATAAAAGGTTTTTTTTGATGAGTACAGGGACTGCATAGCATAGTATTGAGAGGAGGGGGGGGGGGGTAATCTGGGGGGGGGGGTTATCTGGGGGTCCAAGAGAATGCCTCCCTGGAAATTTTGAAATGCGATTTTATTCCTGCCAGTGCCTCAGTTTTGAGGGGCAATTGTAACATATTTATTGCATTAAACTTATTTCAAATCTTAGGTAAATGGTTGCAAGACACCAACTGAGGGCTTTTTCAATTAACTGCAGCTGAAGTAAATTTGGTTTTGTGTGTCCACTTTTGGACAAGATGGAATCTCCACTCTTAAAAACACTGAGCCAGGACTCCCCTTCCATCTTTACATAATCATAATAAGATTTTTTTCTAATTAAAATGGAATTCTGAATATCCTAGCCTGTATTGAACTTACTTTGATCTACTGCTTTAGCCAGATAATAATTATTAGGATCATCATTTATACAAAATTTCTTCAGCGCTTCATTCTAATGATTGAAAAATAAGAACAAGGTGAATCTTACAGATATTTAAGATACTGGAAAGGGAAGTGAAAGGGAGAGGGGGTGAGAAACAAAAGTGAAAAAGGGGTACTGGGAAACAAAGGAGAAGAGTTAGTGGGATGGGGAAGGAAGAAGAAAGGGTGAAAGTAAACAAGAAATGGAATGGGAAAGAGAAGAGAAAATGCACAGAGAATACAGAAACAGAAAATACAAAGAATACAGAAAAAGAACACAGAAAATGAATAGGAGGAAGGAGATAGGGAAAGTAAAAGTGTGAGAGTGAATATGAGAGGGTGGAAAAGGGAAGGAAAGGGAAAGTAAAATTATGGAAATGGGTTGATAAAGATGTGTTAAGTGCCATAATCATACTCACCAAAAGCTGATCAACTTGAACATTTCTTGGTACAGGTATAGTTTTACGAGTTCTTGGTGAATGGATATTTCCATCGTAAACATCTAAATGAGCTACATCTAGTCATGTGAAAGAAAGATAAAAAAATCCAATTTTCATGTGTTTTTTTTTTTTGCATAATAAGACAAGTTTAACCCAGGATAAATCTATGAAAATAACTAGTATATATACCTCCAGTTTCTAAGGGCTGACTTGATGATGTGGCTGAAAATGTTGATTGAGTAGCGGGGTGGTCTGGTACAATACCATCATCTTCATCAACATAGCTCCCTAAAATTGTGAATAAAATGATAGAAATAGAGAAAATAAAGATAATTATTATAAGGCAAGGTAATTTCACGTGCTATGATTGGTCAATTTGAAGTCCATAACTTACTGTATGGACCGAAAATCAAAATTGTCTCTCTTAGCCTTGCCATATAATTAAACATCTTATTAACCTTGTTTACTCGGTCTGTACCGTAATTTATGGATCCTCATTTCTTCCACTTTTTTAAGGCCTGCGCGCTTCGTGCTTGGGCCAAAGAGCAGTGAAAAAAACTGGGTCTATAACTTATGGTACAGACCTCGAACTTGTTTAACAAGAGCTATGTATTTGTTTTAGGGACTTACTATGGCTCTTCTATGATCTGGTCTGATCAGTTGCTCTTAGTATGAGCCTGGCTAAAAGTGGCTGGCTGGGTAAAAAATACAACTACAGTAGCTGGTATAAAGTGGTCCCTTAATTAAGCAGATACCTTTAGGACTTTATTATATGCATGGTGTCTGATTTATAGAGGTGTTGCCTGTAAAGAGCTTGGTTTTAGAGTAAATAGGGGAAGAAAATTTTGCTGTTGCAATTCCAATTAGATATTGATACACAGTTCTTATAAACAAAAGAACTTACCCTGTAATGATTTCAATCCTGTCTTAGACTTTCTCAAGGGACCCCAAAGATCAATATTGGGTAACGATACACAGAATGGAGGGAGAGACAGTCTGTGCAGATATCCAAACCTACATTCTTTTGGAAGCATTTCGAAGCATCCACTGTGTGCCTGTCAAAATTAATAATACCCAAAATATTATACCATAATTCTTTGAAATTGGACACCTGTTAGTCATGGCAGTAAACATTTTGTTTCCATGGTAACTGGTGTTGAAACAACAGTGAACAATAAACAAGCTTATAAATCCATGATGCTGTTGTCATGGCAACAGTTTAAAAAATAAATTGAGACATTATGGGTTATGGCTAAACCTGCTGTTGCTATGGTAACAAATAACAACAAGAGTAGTGAATAGCATACCGTCTGAGAACACCAGCTGCACCTATAACTAGCCAAACACTCCATGGTTCCACATGATTTTTTGCAGTAGATACACTTAGCACCTAAACCAAAGTTCCCTTCTCTCCAATGATGACCATGTGTTGGTTTTGGTTTGGTTTTGGTTTCTGTGGACTAATGATTAACAATTATTCACCCAAGTTGAGGTGATTATACAACTCTACAATTCTTCTATTAAATAGGTATCTTCTTCAAATTCATATCGTATACACCGAATTGAAATATGGTGACCAATTTGAATAACTATTGTTCCAGACTGACTAGACTCTCATACATGTAAAAACACTTTTATGTTTCCATGTGAACATAAAGGTAAAGAAACTAATATTTAACGTAGGTAGTTCCTTCAGCTACGTGGCTGGTATCAATGGAAGCCAACGGTGCGCACTTTACCCCCTCTCTCCATCAGTGCTCTGTTTTAAGAGTATTCAAAGCTGAAGCTACACGGATTAGAAAGAAGTCGAAACAGACGTGGAGATCCTGAGGATCGAACCATGGACCTCTAGCTTCGAAGGCCGCGTACTAACCAACTGAGCTACGCCTGCTCATGAAGCTAGTCAGTCGAGAACAATAGTTATTCAAATTAGTCGCCATATTTCGATTCGGTGTATAAATAGTAAAATTAATAGAATGTACTGGTCACCTGTGCATGCATAAAATACTCACTTTATTGGATGTTGGGATGAATGTTGCAGACTGCTTGCAGTCACTGATTCCAAATTCTTTACACGTATCATGTACAAAATATTCACAAACTAGAAGAAAGACATATTCAATAATTTTAGTTATTAACTCAAACAAAGAAACAATACTCAAGAGAATGACACATTGTCTGAAATAGTTAGTTGAGCCTATTGATCATCCTCTAGAACAACAGATCTCTATTTCAGACAACGCGTCATTCTCTGGAGAATCATTTCTTTATTTAGTAGTTGTGCATGAGAAAGCACATGAATAAGGATACAACTCAAAGAATCTTATTCTCAAGGGAATGACACATTTATGATGATTAATGATTTATATAGCACCCTTTCTCTATGTATATAATCAAAGGTGCTTTACAATCATGAGTGGTGGTTAGTATGAGGTGTGGGCACTTAGGGTGGTCACTGCCAGGGTTTCTTTACGTCCTCAGTGGTTCTTTTACGTCCCTCCAATATTGGTTAGTGATAAAGTGAGGAGAGAAAGTCTAAACCGTTTGTAGATGTAATTACAAAGGCAGCACTTTCTCCTCAGTTATTTTAAGACCCTGAGTGTTGGTCCGGCCGGGACTCAAACCATGACCTCCTGCACGAATGTCCGGTGCTCAACCAACTGAGCCAACCGGGTAGCACATGGTCTGAGATGGGAAAACATTACACCCAAACTAAGGATATCTATTATGGCCCTGTTCTTTGTTTACCACTAAAAACATGTGAATTCCTTGAAGGTACTGCAGATTCAATTAAGACTCACCTTGACATCTAAATGATTCACAATCTTCAAGTCTCTTTCTGCAGACATTGCAGAACTTTCGTCTATAAAATGATTTTCCTCCCCAAGTGTGTGCTACAGGATTCTGTGAAAACCAAAAAAAGTTGCTAAAATTTTATTTCAAATCTGAGATCTAAGAAGTGGTGGTTCAGCACGTATAATAACCTTGATCCTTCAACCTCCCATCCTTTCCCCCTTCCATTTCTAAATAAAACACAGGGAGCCCAATTCAAGGCTTTGATGATATGTACATGCTTTTAGAAGTTGCTGGAACTCCCCTGCTTTAATACAAGATACCTGTGAGTTTTTATTTACATTTAGCTTTCCCTATAGTCCATATAATTATGAAATAACATTATAAAACACTTCCCACTTTACTTGAAAAAAATATTTTTGAAGTCATTCCTTCATTACTTAAAATGTAGATAACATAAGTACAAACATCCTCTTTATAGACAAACAAAAAACAAAACCCTTCAAAAAAAGTTAAACACTTAACAACGTCATAATCTAAACTTACTTTAACAAGGGTGGTTGCTATGGAAACACATGGTGTTATGACGTTGGTGAGACAGCGTTCATGGGTTACAAAATTACAAACTGTAAAAAGAAGAAAAAGAAGAGAATCATGATATAAAAATCAAAAATTAACATAATTTAACTAAAATAAGAAAGAAACGTCTGCAAATCAAAATTATTTTATCAAATATGATACTTTCATTTTGAATCAAAGAGCAAAAATATTAAAGAGTTACCATTTTTTGTCTGAGTAGTAAATTAAGAAATATAAATAATTCATTAAAAATAATACTTTTCAACTAATTAATTCTTAAGTGTGTCTTTGTACGTGGGTAACATGATTTAAGAGTAAAATATTAATTAATTCTTACTCGAAATTCTACCTGATCAGATAAATATAAATTATACAGCATACGTAAAACATTTGGAATGGACAAATGACAGTTTTCATAAATCTCACTACTTGGTAATGAATTAACTAGATAATCTAGGTAAATAAAAAGATTAATTATCTTGAAATATTACCAGTAAGTGAAAGCATTTTCACATCCATAGTGATCATTGATTACAGTATAAGCTATTGATGATAAAAGGAACCCTGGATTTATGCTCAAAGTAGAAGAATTATTTCATAAATTCATCAAATTGCTAATAAATAAGAATGATTGATTTTGAGCTGCTGATATGAATATAAATTATGTTTTGAAATTTGGAACAGGAAAAAAACTGAAAATCTAGCTGAAACGCTGGCGTGAGTCACATAATAACATTAAGAAATATTTACAATAATTTTGTTTAATTTCTGAATTTTCCAACAGGGCTTTAATCTAATTCAAATCAAAAAGATAACATCAAACTATCACTTATAATTATTGATAGATCTGTTAAATCCATTTATGGATAATGACGTCCAATATAGGTCAAGTTAAGAATAGGAAACACTAAAATTATATTGAGCACAAGTCTGCTGATACATTCTTGTGCAATGGGGATTTTATATGGGTTTAAATTTTTATTTGCAGAGGTATAAAAGAAATGTACAAGCTGATATTCTTTATAGTTATGTTTCTGGGGACATTTTGTACACTTTGTCAAATTAATAAAATTTACGAAAATTACTATCAATAACTGGGATTACTTATTAAATCACTTCATTGATAAATTCCTTTGCGATTGAAAATAAGAAATTACTTTCAAATTATTTAGAAATATGATCATTGAAATATACAACAATAGGGTGCTTATTTTAACTTGGGTAGCTGTGGTTAATGCGTTTAAACCAGAATACTTTTATTGACAAATGAACACTCACTAAATAGCGCAGTTATTCTGACTTTTACAGTTCCTTGTACCTGAATGATTCAAGTTAAATTAGATTCTATTTGACTATGATTTTATTTGTCGTTTCCAAGGAAAATATCTCAGCTTTGAGTTGAGTTTACTGTAAGAACAAAGCGTAACGATGCATGTACAGTAAGGGAAGAATTTTTTTCTTCAGAATTATGCTTGACCTGAAGGCTGTTTCCTTATTCCACACATACAAAGTTAATCAAAGAATAAGCTTACTAAACCGAGGATTAGAGAAACGTTTCTGAATTGCTGGTTATCTAAAGACAAATTGAAGTCTTTTATGAGTCGTGATCAGATACCGCTAAACTAATCAAACATCTCCTCGACTTTATCAAGTGTTTTCTCCGCGAAGAACTTTGTCAAAAAAGCCTTAAAAAACTCCTCTTTGAGCTTACCTTCACAGGCATATCCTTGGTTAGTGAATCCCCAAAGCATCTCAGTACAATGATGGCAGTAAGTCGGCCTAGTGAATGTTTTTTTAGTGAAGCGATGTCCACTTTGACCGTGAGCCTGGAAGGCTTCTTCCAGCATCGGTGAAGACAGACGCCGGTAACCTAGTTCAGCTCTAGCACTACCACGATGCGACATAGTGGAGAAAGACCTTCAAACTGAGTTGGTAAGAGTTTTAGCGTTACATATCTAGCGATGCAGTCAGCTTTTTATTAGTAAACATTAGTGTTGGCTCGACATACGGAACACGACTGGTGAGCAAGTCCACTCATGCAGCAAACTAAAGGTCTCTATAACTACAAGGGAGGGGAGGGTAAAGCCATCTACCAAACAATGCCTTTTGAACTTTATCCCGTTTCAGAATTTCATAAGTCAAAAGCTGTTAACCCAGGATTACCAGTAAAGAATGATAAAGATATTTTAAGCTAGCGAAGGACAAAGACCTGCCGTTTCAGCTAGGGGGGTGTGGGTGAGGGATTTTGCACGTCTTGAAAACGTAGCCAGGGAGAGGGTGGTTGCCAGTGATAAACTATATGATTAGTCAGATCCGATTCATACCATTCATACTACATTCTCCCTATTTGCTGTGGGAAACGCTTCGCTGCAACCATATATCTCATTAAGCTACTGAGCTTCCTTAACTTCCTGTTCAACCCAAAAGTTTGCCTTAAAGCTGAAACGGACCCTCCCCTCCCCCCTATGTAACTGCAAAGTCAATGGTTCGATTAAAACCGTCATATATTTCACTTGGTGTAATAACTTACCAAGATGACACGTTGAGTCAATTAGTTTTCTCGTTCCTGTTTCATTTTCACGTTAATGACAAAGACGAAAAATTCTTCATAAGTTTGCTCAGCAGCTCAGACAGTGACCCTCGAACGGCTTCCTTATTCAAGCATTGTGATTGGTCGGCATGGATTTTCGTGCTTTTTGATTGGCTGAAAGAGTACGGGAAGCCATTTGAGAGCAACGTTAATGTACGTCATTCTTCCTACGGTGAATGAATTAATAACAGCTCTGATAGATAATTATTCATGATTCACCCGACGCGCAATATATTGAAAGAACAGCTGTCGCGGAAAAGCACCTCAGGCGAAGACAGTGATATGACGTCATACCTTAAAAGGGCCTACTTCCGTGATGATAATGCTTCCAAGGCTAGCTGGTATTATAGAGAAAGATTACACCTGCTGTCATCTACTCAAACAGGAACTATACCGCTTGTGGTGAATAATGTAGGCGTATACGTAGACACTCGGCCACTAGACCGTGTATACTGATAAAGCCATTTTAAATTCAAAACTTCAAGAGGAAAGTCGAAAGCTACGGTTTGGAGAGAAAGATTAAGACAGCAGCCGCAAAACTATGACAAAAAAAACACAATTTGTTTTCGTTTATTGAATGAAAGAACTTTTTCCGGCAATTCAATTGCAAGCGGGCGGGATTGTCTTGACCGGCGTTACAAAAGCGGCAGGTAGTTGAATGATTTTTGGAGAATTGCGCGTTAGAGGGCAACACACAATCGGGAATAAAGAAAAGGTTGCGCAGAATCGCGCTGAAGGGTAAGAGGCCATTGAATAGAATTGATATTGAGGGAAGGATGATCGAGGACCAAGCACAGGTTTTCTAGCCTACTGAATCGAATGCAGTAAGATAAGGCAGGTAATGCATTTGACTTTAATATGCATAGTTCGTTATTTATTGGGGTAACGAGGGGTGGGCGAAGAATGAGAAGGGAACTTTTTGCTATTTACTTAAAAGGGAGCTCAAGGCCCTATTTTACAGAAGTAGGCTAAAGGGATTTCTCACCCCTCCCCTCCCCACACCCCAAGTGCGTCAAAAAAATATTAATAATCAAAATACATCCCACTTTTTTCCCTGCTTGGAGTAAAAAGTCCTTCAGCTGTGTTTTTCAAAAAAGACTTTATTTACAACTTTAATAAAATACAAGCTCAAATAGCTATCTAAGAAGTCCTTGAGGTGATTATAACAGTGTGTGTGGTGCCAACTAGACTGACTACGGCTAAAGGCAAAATAAAAAACATCTACTTAATTAAGTTTTTTAAAGGACTATTGAACAGTTAAGTCTTCATTCTTCGGTAAAAACGTAGTCATGCTGGCTATACAATTCGTAAATTTGCATGTTTAAAAGAGAAAAAAAAAGGAATGCTGATTTATTATAAAGATAAACAAAATACGACAGGTGTAAAAATAGTTCGTTCTGACTCAAAATTTAGAAAAGGAAGAAAGAAAAACAGGCGATCCTGATCGCAAAGGTTTTAACTTGACTAGCAAAAACAGACGTTTGCTGAATTGTAAACGAAGGGTTTTGACTACTTATGATTTTCAAATAAAATCTATAGGACCCTACTTGGTCAATGTTGAAAAATTCATTTCTTCTTTATTTAGATCTAAGAAGTGCATCTTTTACAATCTCCGCCAATGTCCCTTGTGTTAAAATCGCCAAATACCAGATAAGAGTTGCTGATATGAAACGTGGTTGTCGTCATGGAGGCATCTTGAGGTGATCGAATAACCAAGGAAGCCAGTTATCTACGCTGTATTTTGATTGCATGGATAAAGTGTATGAAAATTGACATGGAAAGCCATTTAACAGCATCCAAGACTGTACCGTCCATGTTACGAAAACGACTCTATCTGAGTGAAGAAGGACAATTTTCCTTACCACTATGATTGGCTATATTTTGAAGGGACGTCGTACGAGGCAACAGCATGCTTAGTTGAGATGCATGTTGATTGGTTCAGATCAATAATTTAGATATTGACTTAAGATAATTAACATCCAAGGTGGCTTACAGCTGTATTTTCGTTCCTATATACGCTCGAACGAAGAAAGAGTGGTTTTCTATCTTCCTAAATAATATCATATTAAATACCAGAATATATATTTACACACAAAATAAATCCGTCCTTCGATTTCCGCAAATATTTAAGACACACGGCTACACTCAAATGGCTTTCGCTCTCAACCAATCAAAATTCTACTAATGCTTTCATTGCTTTTTTCCCCTCGACACATCATCATGGAAAAAACAAGCAATTTGATAGAAAAGAAACAAGTTACAATTCGAATATGCATCGCTATGTTCTTCTATTGTTTAGAAAACGGACAACAGGTCAGGTAGCCCAGTAAACGCTTCTAAACAGTCATGTCTAGTTTCAAATAGTTTAAAAAGGAAAATATTGTCGCCTAAAAATCCTTAACGAATATCTACTATTATATTATCTAGCCTGCGTGTCTTTCATTAGCCTTTGCAGGGCCGTAGCAAGGCCAAACATATGGGGGGAGGGGCTAGTTCAAAAGTATTGGGGTTGTTATATTCTAAAATGCCCTATATGTGTTAGTAACAGCCCTAAAATTTTCAGTGTTCAATATAGAGTACACCCGAAATTATTGGGGGGACCAGGCCCCCCGTCCCCCGGCCCCTCCCTGCTACGGCCCTGCTTTGTATCTCGTAAGGAACGCTTGCATGCCTTAGAGTGAACGAAGCCTAACAAATAAATGACTTATAAAACGATATAAATACAAACTGCCTGAGTAAATACGGTTAGGCTAATATTGCATCGTATTACATGTCCAACGAACCTCTTCAATAAGAATATGAAACGAGATGGCTAGCAGTCTAGTCTAGTATGATTGGTCAAGCTATTACACGCTGTATCTTGGTCGTATTACGGAGGTTACTGTATTACAAGTGACCGTATTATGGAGGTGAACTTATAAAGTAGATGAGGGTATTGTAGTGGTTTCTTCAAATCCAAGTATGAAGGTGTCCATATCACATACAGAGGTATCCTCAAGAAGAGGTTAGTCAAAACGCTATTCTAAGAGTGGATTACATTCTAAAATATATACTCATTATTCTAATTCCACTGAATACATATCCATATATATAATAATAACGTTGTGTATATTGCCATTTTATAAATTATATATTTCTCCTAGCTAAAATTATGATAAATGGTGTTTTTTGTATTTTACAAGTCTACTTGATAAATTATTAATTTTGCGTACCTTATCTAATTCATAACGTACCAGCTATTGTTCGCTGACGTCAAATTTTAGCCGCAGTTTCCATGGTAACATGGTAATCCTAAAACCATTACTGTAGAGTGGTTGTCAACTTTTAAAGTAGTTGTCATGGCAACCGGTCAAACAGGCTTTAGATTATGACATTGTTCTTTTGTTGATTCTTGGATGGTCCAGCCATTGTCCGATCTTTGTATTGCAGGTCACCATGACAACAGTTGCCACAACAACAAATATTCCCTATAAGGTTCATCTGAATGTTCCTGTGCTTGTTGCCATGGCAAAATTTCATTTCTATCATGGTGGTTTCTATGACAGCAGTTGCTGTAGCAACATTTCATTTCTATGAAGAGCTTTGCGTCGTGGGATGGTTTGTATGTTGTGGTTGATCGTTTTGTGGTTGATCGTGTTGTGGTTGATCGTGTTGTGGTTGATCGTGTTGTGGTTGATCGTGTTGTGGTTGATCGTGTTGTGGTTGATCGTTTTGTGGTTGCTGTTGCTGTTGTTGATGATGTTGTTGATCGTGTTTTCTGTTTTCTTTGTGTAGATTGTATCGGTGCTTTTCAATGACATCAAGAAGCATGTCTTTCGTCACAGGGTCTCGAATACTCTCACAAACGCCTAAAAAGCACAATTAGAAGGACTGTTAATTAATTAATTCTTGGCAGTAAAATTGACTTCAGTTCGTGATGAGAGGTTCAGTCTATCAATACCCTATCTACTTGATGAAGCTATTTCAGACTGTCTCTTGGTCGGATTATCACCTATTTTAATCACTGTGCAGTGTTAATGGTGGTAAATGTTTTGTGTATAAGACTATTTCCTCTTTAGGTCTGTCAGTTTATGTCTTCAAGTTGGCCGTCACACTGTCAGTTGGTCGGACAATCATATCCTTTCTTACCGTCAGATATCCTAATAATTAATTGTTCAGTTGACAGGAATAGACCCCTTGGACATCGGAATGCAGCTCAATTTGGAGGACAAAACAATAGATTTCCAATTCTCAGGAGATTGAAATTCTTGTGTTTTGTCCTCCAAATTGAGCTGCTTTGACGTCACGCGCAAGGGGTCTATTAGAGATGGTCTGAATATAACTTTATCAGAATGTCAGTTGGCCGGACTAAGAGTCATGGACTTCTGCCGAACACGAAACACTAATAAAAACTCGCATCATTTGACTTACTCATTGCAGTTTTGTAGGCGTTAGGGAAGTTTTTATCCTCTCTGACGCGCAAGAACACCCACTGTCTGCCATCCCAAGTACATTCGATAATTCTATTATTCCATATTTTCAGCTGCTTTGTCACCTACGTAAATGACGCACAAATGCTTTAAAATAGACATTTTCAACCACTAGATCAGTAATAGCGCGTGGGAAAGGCGGGTTCTGGTGTAAGAACCAAATTTTTTTGTACACCTGCAAACCATAATTAAAAGGTGGTAAAGATTGCCTGGAATTTTTTAGCCCGATAATCGGAAGCTGTCTGGCGGTTCTCGTTTCAGCAATCTTGGGGTGCAACCGACTCAAAACCCCTTGAGATATAAATAACAATGAAACAGCCGCCATGGATGTTGATTGATATAACAAGAGATTCTTCATGAAGAATGCTTTGTATAGTCAATCAACATGGCGGCTATGACGTAACATGCACCTCAAGAATTGTCAAAATATGGAACGAGTACCCCTTAAGGTTTTGTTTCAATACGCCTTCATTGCGTAAAAATGCACTATTCATAGCTTTTCACGATCCTTGCAGGACACCTTGGGCGCAAATTTCGTTTAGAAATCTATGGCTGTCTGAAGAGATTACGCCATAGATTACTCTTCAAGTGGGGAAAAATCCCTTGTGTGCGTGGAAGGGGGAGGGGAGGGGGTGCTAAGAGGGTCTTGCAGAAGGTCTGGCAATTTGATTATTGATGACATCCGTTGAACCAATCACAGAAAAATAGAATACTGTTTACATCAGTAATATAAAATGCTGGAATCCAGTTTCTTCACGAACACGTCGACATAGAGAATACTGGATACTCTAAAGATTCCTAATACTCTTTCTTACCTTTATTTGCGCAAACGGCCTTTCAAACCCACTGACATATAGGTAACCGCAATCTTGAGGCAAACACCTTGAAAGAAAGCCAAAAAGATTTTGAATAACTTTAAAACCATTTCCGACAGCTTTGACTTTTTTAAATCACTCAACTGAAATACTTGTGATGGGTATTCCATCACCTGAACGGATCTAGGATCTAGGGGGGGGGTTCACCAAAATTTTAAGGATGCACCTTTTTCTATACTAACCAACTAATTCCACTGAAGCTAGAAAGGGGGGTCACGGGGATCACCGATAGACAGGTTAAAGATAAGTTGAAAAACGTTAGTCAATTCGTAAATGCAAACATTGAATTTGTTCCAAGATCCTTCAAACACATACAGTACGCGTATATTTTGATTATATCGATTATTAAAACAACAAAAATTGATTGTTAATATTTTCATGTTTATAACGATAACAAAATATGCGCATCAAGTTTTGGAAGGATCTTGGAAAAATTCCGGTACTGAGAATTATAATATAACGTGGTTTTTTCTGTGATGTCAATCAAAACTGCAACAGTCACCGTCAAGTGTTTGTGCTTTTGAATAACGGTAGCCAAAAACTTCAACAAACAAACACAAACTTTTGCACCCTTCGCATCTATCATTGGTGTCGTGGCTGTAATTTTCTCTCAGGGTGTGGGAGGATCTGGGACCGACTAATTTTTTACGGCTTGATCAGAAACCACTAGAACATCGGAGTTCGCTTTTTTTAGCTCTATGCAAGAAAGGAGAATATAACACGTGCACCTTCTCCCTTGATGTTTCTGATCCAGCTAGAACATCGACCTAAAAGAAATCCCTACTAACCCTTCTCGTCTGTCTCTCACAATCTTGAGCATAAAGTCCACAGAGTTTAGAGTATGTGGCTTCCATTTCAATACATCAAACTGGTTTCCTCCCATATATGGCTGAAAAGAACAAAGATAATAATTTGTTATTTTGTTATTTTTCAATTTTTATATGAGAACGTTCTTGCAATTAGGTGTACATGTTGCAAATCAATTCAATTAGTATGAAACTATTAAATTTAACAATTATTCACACACATCGAGGTGATTATCTGTGAATATTTACTTAGCCATGAGTCCTCAAGCATAATTATGTAGATATTTTTTGTATTTTAAAAGAGGATCGTATCAAGAAACCAAATGAGTGTAATCCTATATTCACCTGTAGGTGATACAGAAATATTCTCAAGTTCTCTACCAATCAGCGTGCGAGTTTTTCTATAATCAAGTGGGTAATGATACTAAATAAGTTTATCACGAACCTCATTGGCTGGATTGAAGATCAGACCATCGTTTTCATGAGACAATTTGGTAACCCAATGCTCAAGGACCTGCAGGGATAGAAATCAGGGTTATGAGATGATGATTGGAATATTTTAAGATGTACATCTTACTCACCCATCTTGTCTTTTCAACTGGAAAGAACTGCTTAGCTCGTATGCTGAATGGTTCTTGTGTCTTGTCCAGTAGACCTTGCTGTACCTTAGGTTAGGAAAAAAATCAATTAATAAACCTATACTGGTGTAATGGATGGATGGTAAGGCAGGAATGTGGATAGATGGGGGGGTTGATGGATGGATGGGTGAATGGATAAGTGGATGGATGGATGGGAGGGTGGGTGGGTATGTGGAAGGATGGATGGATGGTGTATGTGGATGTATGGATGGGTTGGATGGATGGGTGGATGGATGGATGGATGGAAGGATGGGTGAAAGGATGGATGGATGAATAGATGGATATGTCAATAGATGGCAGGGTTGATGGATGGAAGGGTGGGTATGTGGAAGGGTGGATGTATGGATGATGTACCAGTATGGTGATGTATGGATGGGTTGATGGATGAATGGGTGTTTGGATGAATGGATGGTTGGTCTGATGATCATGTTGGTGATGGATGATCTAACAGGTAACATTTAATATGATAAGGTTCAACTTACTGCATTACTTCTTGGCTGTTCAAGTTCCTTATGAATACACACCATCCTGGTATCATGACATGTTTTCCCAACATCCTGTCCCTGCAACACATTCACCAACATCATAATAGCTTCTAAATTACTGACACATAATGTATTTCAGTTGAGTCCATTACTGTGGTTGACTTTTCATATCGCTAGAACTGGCTAACTGACTCCAGACTTCTGGCATTTTGGTTTCATTCAATCAAACTTACAACAGGCCGAATATTCATTGATGGAGCGATAAGGAAATTCCCATGAATAGACAGCCATTTTTACATGGGAATTTCTTGATCGCTCATGATCTGGATGAACTCGGCCCATCTTTAATTTGATTGACAGAAGCCAAGACGGCAGACAGCTGGAGTTGGTAGGTCGCAGAAATATGAAAAGTGCTGTAAATAAATTACCTGGAACTTGATGATATCATAGGCCAAATATCTGGGATGAGTCTTGTCACCTTCTTTGTCCATCACCATTTCCTGGACAATTTAATTTAAATGGTCAGTTGGTTGACTAACTGATATGATTATGGAATGATTATACGATGGGTGGCATGCACAGTCATAGGGCTCATAGCTCACTACTTTGCAGTTCAAGATTGGGTCTATGGGTTTGACTCTCGACTTTAGTTGAGATTGTTTGATGTGTTGTTTCCCCCAATGCCATAGGCCTTTTCTAAATTTTGAAAAACATGATGTACGTTGGTCTAGCTTTGGTACAAATAACACCACATAAGATGATGAACAAAAGATGTTTGTACCCAAGCTAGACCACAATGCAACATGTTCCCTATCTTACAAAAGGTCTATGAGGGTTTTTTCTCTGGGTACTCAGCAGTGTTCCTCCCTCCATAAAAACAACACGTGAGTTGATCAGTGTTGTATGCAATATTGAATGTAGTGGTAGTGTGAGTGAAAGTGGGCCAAATATTGGAAACCAATATGCATACTGAATCATTGGTCACCCACTATACAACAATAATGGAATTTGTTGTTCTATTTTATTTTCAATGGCTGTATTCAATGCCCTACCCCATCAACAAGTGTATCAAACACATGCTCCTTTGGATTCTTTCTTTGTGGAAATCTAAACTGTGGTGCTGTAAAGACATCATTGTTTCTGTCTATAAGGTATATTTCTCCTTCCTTGAGGATCATCAGCATATACCTAAAGATATAAACACAAGGTCAGGTATCAGCTGATATTGGTAATCCTTTAAAATAAAATACAATATCAATCTTATGGTCCTTTTTGTCATTCAACACATGATACTGCTTACAAATATAATTTTATAGATGTACATGTAGCCATATTTAGAGGTTATTATAGTCATTCATTGATAACATTTTAAAGTCTAGTAGGATTTTAAAAACATTGGTTGCCAGTTCTAGCTTTACATTTCAGCTGACTCAATCCAAATGATTTGCTCTAAAACAAGGCTAGGTCTGTGCAAAAGTGCATGTTATACTGCATGAGAAAGGAGGCAATAAGCCATATACATGCAAAGCGTCATACTGTAGTCAAGTAAAACACTGAGTGAAAAAACAACAAAATAAAATACTATTACTGTGCGGATACTCCAACCGGGACCACTTTGATAAACTAGTATCATTAACCAATCACATTGCAATATTTAGCTCAATATCCAGCCAATCAGATAGCACATCGATGTAAAAAGAGCGTGAGAACGTGACAATCTGATTGGCTAATGCTGCTATCAGTTCAATCTCTGTCTAGTTTACTGTTATCTGATTGGTCAGTTTTATTCAAGTGGTCCCGATTAGTGTGTCTGCACAGTAGAATGTTTGATAGGTATAGCTTGATTACCTTGTTCCATCAGCTTTCCAACTGAGTCTGTAATCCTTTTCTTGTATGAACTTCAGGTTCTTTGTGTCCATTGATACAGGCTGAGAACCAGGAAAGCCCCGCCTTCAAGTACATTGATATACAAAGTGTAAGAGCAAAACTGGACACACTATAAATGACTTCATAAATTATTTTATTAGTAGTACTCACATTTCCCATCCAATCATTTGTGCACAAATCTTTTGAACCTCTTCACATCTTGGTGACTGTACAGCTTCAACTCCACTAACACCCTCCACAAACTTACAGTCCTTCAAATAAAAACACAGTAATCATTTGAAAATTTTGGTTAAGGAGCCAGTTGTATGAAGCCTGGATAAAGTTATCCACTGGATAAGAGTTATCCAGTGTATAGAATTTGTATGAGTTTAATCCGTTGGATAAGGATTTATCCGTTGGATAGCACTATTCAGGCTTTGTACAACCGGCTCCTGTAGGTTAGCAAACAGAACACTCACCACTCAACACATGATCACAAAAAAAAAAGAATCAATATTTAATTCCATAGTTGTCTTACTTTTCTAGGGAAAACTGGGGGAGGGAGGGAGAGAGGGGGGGAGAGAGGGGGGGAGAGAGGGGGGCACAAGCTCCCCGGCCCATGCAGGCACTACAGCCCTGCCATACTATCATGTACAGAAATAACTATCACTTGTTTATACTTGTAAATAATTATTCACCTTGGTATTTCTTCCATTTATACGTCTTCGTTTCCTTCTAGGATCTCTATTATTTCCAACATCATCTTCTTCATCCTCCTCCTCATCTTTGTCGCTCAACCCTTCATCTTCAAAGCACCATTCAGGCCGCTCAGGGGCAGGAATATTATCAGATTCATCACCGTACCGTGTACACAGCTCACCTAAATAATCTTGCTTGTAGATTCCAGGTACTCTGCTCTGTAAGGGAAAATATATAATTCTTGGTTATAATAAATTCTTACTTCAAACTTCGGGGTTTTTTCAACATACATTTTGCCAAGCTTATAACTTATTGTTCTTGTTTAATTCTATGAGGGTAACACTTAATAACCAGTAGATAACAAACCTGTGGCCCTCATTCCATGATTTAATTGGAATTTAGAAGTTGATATTTTTGTGGAGTGTGGGAAACCAGAGAACCCAGAAATTAAAAACATCTAGGATAAGTATACTGGAAAAATGAGAATACTTTACCTTACTGAAGCACTCAATGGCTGCTTCAAGGCTGAAAAAGAGATTCAAGTAAAAGATGGTATACAGCTGTGCTTATTTTTGTTTCTATTGAGGGACTACTTAAATCAGAAGCATAAGTCTATCTTATAAGCTCTCTGACTTAGTAATTTTAGTTGACAGTTTTTGAATTGAGAGAAATAAAAATAAGATGGGAAGAGCAGGGAAAGAGGGAGTTTGAAAAATTAAGGGGGAAAAACAAACAAACAAACAAACAAACAGTTGCTGCATTGGTCTGGCTACAATTTCCATATTTCTCTAATTCATTATTAACATTCAAACTCACTGGAAATGAGTTGATATTTTTGGAATTTAGAATGGAAACAGGATGGAAAGGAAGCCAGGAAAAAAGGGAAGGGGAGGAGTGTGGCTACCAATAACCTCAAAGTTGTTGCAATAATCATCTATGAACATTTCATATCATTTACTGGGCTCAAAATAACAGCAAGTCAAAGGACAACAGCCAGCAAAAATTAGCACTTCCTACATCCAATTACATCTTAGGCCAGTCCTCTTGACTGGACACATTGACTGATCGCACATTGGTCAGTTTGATATGGCTGATCATCATGTCTGGCCATTGAGCAGCTGTTATTTCTAGCCCTTATTTCTTTGTAATATCTATTCTTTTACCTCCAATCTAGTCTTTCTATTAAATATGATATAATCAGGAAACCAGTCCTGTTGAACCCATGAGTACAATGGACACCTTAAAACATATAACAAAACAAGATCATTTTAAAAATGGAATTTAAAATAACAGAACTTCTCTAATTAATAAAGCATACATGCATACTGGTCCAGTAAATTTTCCATTTGTCCCCTCCCCTTCCCTCCCCTCCCCTCCTTTTTTGGTTTGTTTGACCCATAAAGCTCTGTTTTACATACCAATGACTTCTCCAGGGTGTTTGCTCCAGTAGCGGTCACAGATAGACATAAAGAGCTGTATTTGATCTTGGGTAGGAGTTTCAGCATGCCTGAAAGTCATTCATCTTAATCTTAGAGAACAATATTATAAAGACCATGGCAACATAACAAGATTCAAAGACTTACAGCTGATTGAAATCCAGTAATTTGTGATCGATTTAATTGTAGTACAAAATTAATTGATTATTTGATATCCCAATTAAAACTATAATCATTAAGAACATACCCTCTACACTGTAGCTTGGTATGATTTATTCCATGTTGTTCCAGTTCTGTCTTGTCGTAAAATCGATTGGTGTTTGTAAGATCAATTATCAACCCTACTTTAACCTAAAGGTAAAGCAAAAAACTATGAATTAAAAGCAAGAAAATAGTCTTAGATAACTGTGATTTATTGATGTGTGGCAGTCTACATGTAGTTCAATTATGAAATAAAAAAGAGAAATAGATAGGAAACGTTTTTTGAACATTCGATGATTGCATTAACAGATTTTGAAAATAACAAAAAAAGTGGCCAAGAGGAAATTAAAAGGAAAAGAAAGACAAAAATATGTCTTTCTTCTTCCCCTCCCCCTCCCCCCTCACAAACACACTTTAGAGTGTGAGAAAGAAAATGATTAAAAGAAAACATAAAACTTTTGAAAATAGATATCCAACTATTGTATTAAGATTTGTAAGCAAAGAAAGAAGAAAAAAAGATGGGATGAAGATTAAAACAAAATTTATTTGCAATGGTCGACCCAGTCCTCTCGAACTTCTCAAACAAAACAAGAAGTCTCCATCATGTCAACAAGAAATTCAAGTTAGTGCAGCATTTTTAGTACCTTCAGGGCTTGTAGATAAGAAACTAACATTGGGACTTGAAATCTGTAAGCTTCTGGTACTTGATCATCGTATCTTGGACCAAGAGGGGTTTTAAAAGCGATAAAACGATCTGAAACAAGTTAAAACAATTCAGAATTATTCTACTACGATACTACGACACAAGGTGTTTGCGAAGTCTGTCGGCGACCTGGTTTCGCAATCGCGAAAAATTCTTTGGAATCATTTGATCTGCGATAGAGAACCCAGTTCTAGGAAGCAGAAACCTTGAGGACATAGCAGAATAATTCTTCCCAGATTGAAAACAACATAAATAGGTCAAAACGAAAGCTGGTTTCAAAGTTTTTCGTTGTTCAAACCTGCAATAACGAGGCTTTTTCTGGGGCATTTGAGCCACCTCGGTGGAACAGCCATTGTGAGTCGATTCCTTGGTTATTCAGAGTTCTTTCAGTGCTAAATTACTTGTCCTATATTGTTAAATAAAGTATTATTCGTCGAATATCCGAGACCCTCCTTCCTCTTTTGTTCTTCTGGCAGCCATGTTTGCTACCAGACAAACGCGCATCTTCGGTGCGCATCCTTTCAAGGGCTGGCCTCTTGCCAAACCACAGGTAACCCAAACAATAACTAAGTTTTCCATTGTGGTTACTGACCCCTTAAACATTCTTTTTTAAGATATGTATTTCCTTTTTTTAATCGTATTGCTGAGTCCTTTGAGTTTTTTGAATCTATATAATATTTGGTTAACAAAGCAACAACTTATTTCTTTACAGAAATATTAAAAATTGGGTGTTTATATCTAAATGTGTATTCTGAAAATTCTTCATAAAATGAGGTTTCCCCAGCAAACAATACAAAAAAACCTCTTTTTTAAATATTTTTATTATTAATACAATTATAACCACTTAGTTATGGATGAATGAACTTCCAACAAATATGTCAGTTTCTTGACAACTATAAAAACATCTATAAGATTAATTAAATATGAAGACTTTGGAAGTTCTAGGATATATGTACTAGCTCCCCTACAATAGAGGATTTTCACCATTGCCTGATAGCAGCCCTGTTACAGTCAAACTAAGAAATATGTGAACACCTAAAATATGTCTGGAATACACGAAAGAAAAATTAAAAACAAACTCTTTTCATGGTGGTGGGAAACATCTTTTTTAAAAGCAACGGTCTAAATAAACATTCCAGACATATTTTAGGTGTTCACGGTTTTCTTAGTTTGTCTGTAAAGGGCAGGAATAATACAATTGTTTAACATGACAGGGCTGAAGATGTCCAGCGTATGATATTTTATTTATTTATTTTTCAAATATATATAACCGGTTAACATGTCTATTCAAAACCGTATTTGACCGGTCAAGTACCAAATTTGGCTTGATATTGACTGTTGACCGGGCGTTATTTTAAGTCCTGCATGAGAAAGCATTCAATTCCCCAGAGTAAAGGAATTGTATTATTCTGCCCTCCAACATGGCTGACATCATGACGGTATAAACCTCTATCAGCAACAACCCAACCCTTTAAACACCATTGACAGTTGATTTATCTTTATGTGCAGCTTGTTTTTCCAACATCCAGCTTCTAACTAAAGGTACCAAAACACCACCGAGGAGAATCTGAGTAGGATGATAAATGAGAAGTGGAATAGAAATAAGGGAAAGATACTTGTAGCCCTGGAAAACTATCTTCAACATTGGAATACCAAGTGTGAGGGATTTGTGTGTGGAGCAGAACATTATAGCCACAGTATCTGCTGGCTTGAATGGGGACTCAGCCATAGAAGTAAGATAAAATGTAAGGGAAAGCAAGAAGCACTGAATCAAAAATATGATAATTACAACTGCTAGTAAATTAGTGGAATCAATGTCTCCAACATCACTTGAAAATGTATCACAGAATGTTGTGTAGATGATCAGGAGAAGAACACAACTTCCAATGGTACCAAATGGTGGCTTAGTTTCTTCCATCCAGCTCCTGACTTTGTCGTTGTATCTGAATGCTTGACCGACTAAAATTGGCAAGACCACAGTCATTGACAAGGTTGTAAAAATAGAGCTGTAGGGCACTGATGATGACGAGCCTACGAGGACTAATAGCAAAAATGGCGTGACGAAGATCCCAAGGAAGCTTCCAAATGCTGAATTAAAGATAGCTGCTGCATCGTTACCACCTACTGCTTTAGTGAGGATGACAGCTGAAGAAACAGGAGGAGGCATGCAACTAACCACCAAGAGTCCCTTCAGCAACCATTCATTCAACGATAATAACGCAAGCACTTTGATCAGTTGAGAAATAAGAAGCGGTATAAACATCAAGGTAAATGTCTGCACAAATGCGTGGAGCTTGACTTGGGTGATTGCATTTTTTAGATCTTCAGTTCGCAGAGAAAGACCACTGTTGAAAAAGATGATTGAAACGGCGCCATATTTGACACTGTATTCAGGCTTTAAAATACCTCCTTTTGCTCCTACGAAAGGCGCAAATCTTGCAAGACATATTACTGTGACGATTCCGAGAAGGAACCAGTTCTTCTTGATGAATGCAATCATCGTATTGTGACTAGATTTTACAGTTTTTCCATAACACCGGTTGTTACTGTACATCCACCATCTTGTTTAGTCGAATATCTGCCACGTGTGCGCATGTCCTGTATGGATGACTAATTCAATGTACTTCCGGTAAAATAACTTCCGGCCTATAGTCAAATAAGCTTACTTTTTCACGAAGGTTTTTTTATATATATTTGATCGCCTGTTAATATACTTTCTCTTTCTTTCTTTTTTCCGGCTTTGGCCTGAAGTTTCCTTCCTTGTTTCTTGTTCCTATTCTTCATTTACTAAATTTACCTCAAGTAGACCAGGAAATAGGAATAAGCGAATGTTAAATAGTTTTAATTCATATATTTACTTTTACATCATTAAATCTCGTTAATTCTATATTCAATTGTATTTTTTCTGCTATTTATTTCTTAGAATGAATTCGCGGGAAAAAGGCTCGAAAGTTGGACAGCGGACTTGCCCAACCATTTTACAAATCAAGATGGCGGACGAAGGACAGTCCGCTTTAAATCTAGACAACACTTTTGACCGTGAAATTGAAGGGATCTACGGAACACTTTTTATTAAGCAGGCAGAGGTTGGCGACGTTGGCTGTGTGGTATGGGATGCTGCTATAGTATTGGAAAAATATCTGGAAACTGATGGATTTTTGAGCAAGAATCAGTTGAAAGGGAAGCGTGCCGTAGAACTTGGCGCCGGGACTGGACTTGTTGGTTTGGTGGCCTCTGTGTTAGGGTATGACTGCCATTTTTCACTTAAGCTATGGAAGTTTCTTGGCCTTTTATAGTTAATACAAATTTATGAAGGTTCAAAGTCTGTGTTTGCTCCTTAACAAAACCTTGATCCCCCCCTCCCCCTCCCCCTGGGATACAGGTTTTGAACTTTATCTGGTTCATAACTGGCATTGTTGTTCTTTTTAGTGCAGATGTGGTGTGCACAGATCTTCAGGATATCTTACCACTGATAGAACTGAATATAATTACAAATAAACACTTAGTGACTGGTTCTTTGTCTGCTGCTGTTCTACAATGGTAAGTTTGTACATTATAAAATGAATAAAATGGGAAAAATAAATGGGAACTGATAGTGGTTCCGCAGTGGCTCTTCTTCCACTGGGTTCCAATTGGAATTTAGAAGTTGGTTGTTGCAGCTAGAGAAGGGAAAACTCAAGAACCTGGAGATAAACAATAAAAGCATGAGAGAGAGTTCGAACCAACAAGCAGCTCTACTTACATATGACCCCCAGTCCAGGAATTGAATCTGCGTTGATCATCTAGAAGAGAGTGGCGAGCGCTTGCTCTCACTGATGCACCACCTACTTCCCAGATATATTTATTGATCTACTTTATTTGACAATCTTCAACCTTCCTCTTTCTTAGAAATTTCTAATATCTAATATCTTACATTGATTTGACCATCACTACTCATAATCCAGAGGAAAATCAAAACTTATATTTGTGCACTGCAGGTCTTGACATTTTGAATATTGTCATCATTCTCACACTACAGGGGTGAAGATGTATCACAGTTATCACCTCCTTTTGACTATATCTTCATTGCTGACTGCATTTATTATGAAGAGGTAAGTGCCAATACATGTTACTAGAACAGTTCCTATATGCTGCTCTCTCACGACCCATAAAGCATTTTGATTTGGATGACTTGCTTCAAATTTGAGGGGCACTTTACATAAACACAACATTTTTCATGTGCAGTGAAGCATAACAAGCTATTATATAATTTTATCAAAAGTGCCCTTTAAAGCCGAGAATAGAAAACCAGGGAATTCTATTGTTGGCTTCCTTATTCATTCTATACAACAGGAAGCCCATGCCAGAGAAGACTTTGATTGTTAGTCTTTACAGGCTGAGTAAAATCACTGTCACTAGTATATACTGTATAACAGTTAGGGGTCTCTAACTTTTACTGGCCTGAAGATATACTGGCACTTAGATCAGTAAAGGATTGAGAACAGTTATTGATAGCTTTCAATTTCTTTATATCTTCAGTCACTGGAACCTTTAATAAAGACAATGTGTGATCTTAGTGGACCAAGCACTAGTATTTATCTCAGCTATGAAGAAAGACGAACTGGTAACAAGCTAACACTGGAAAATAATTTTTTCAAGGCATGTAATATAAATATATTATGTTTCTCCATTTCAGACCATGTACCATTCTCTTGAGAACAAGATTCTTTGTTTGAGTTGTATCCATATTCATGTGTCTTTTCATGCACAACCATTATATTGATTGAAGAAATGATGCTATAAGGAATGTAATATGTGGTATAAGATGGGGAAACATTACAACCAAGCTAAAAGGTTCTATAGACGACAGTAGCTTGTGGGTCCACTAGGAAAACCTACCTTAATTTAACAGGCACATCCCTTGTATTTTCAGGCTGTAAAGGAAAAATTTATAATAGTGGAAATCCCTCAGGACGAGCAAGACTCTCGATTTCATAGTGAAGACATTCATATAATCAAGCTGAGAAAAAAGTGAAAGAAGATGCAGCATCACATTGTTAAAGACACTGAGTGTGTAGATTGAATAAGGTCAGAGTTCCTGATGTGGATGCTGGCCTTTGGATGACAGTGTATGAAGGGAGGAAGGGAAAAAAGAATGAATGATTGATTAAAAGAAAAAAGAAAGGCTGAAAGAAAGAACGAAAGAAAGAAAGAAAGTAAGAAAGTAAGAAGGAAAGAAAGAAAGAAGGAACTTAGAAGGAAAGAAGGAAAGAAGGAAAGAAAGAAAGGAAGAAAGAAAGGAAGAAAGAAAGGAAAGAAAAAAATGAAAGCAAGGAACTCAAGGAAGAAAAGAGGGGAGGGAGAAGAGAAGACAAAAAGCAAACAAGAAAGAGAGGGAGGAAAAAAGGAAGGAAGGAAGAAAGGAATGAGAACCTGCCTTTGCGAGATATTGGTGATCATATATTTATATAAATCAATATAATCTAGTCCTAGCTTATATAAAATGATGAGACAATTATTTTTTGACACAAAAATTTTATTCAAAATGTTAAGGTATTTACATGTTAATTATACAATGAAGTATTCTCAAGATGGTAGGGAATCTATTTACAATTCATTTTTTCAAAGCCAGACATGGTTTAAACAATACCGTCTCTTAGAAGAGTTAGGACAGTACCCAAACACTAGCCTCCATGTTGGCATACGTTCAATTTGTAATTCCATCTTGATTAAAATATATGCATATTTTTTCACTATCTTATTATCTTTTTTCAAGACTTTATGACCACTCAAAATATATATATTCCCCGCATAAGTTAAGTGGTTCATAAAGAGTGAAACAGAATGTTTCTAGTGAAGTACATGCATTTACAATCATTTTATTTACATTCATGAGAGCACATTTCCATCGTCATGATATCAACCTTTCATTGATATCCTACCATCAAATCTATGTGGTCCATACTTCTGTACACCCTATATCCTATTGTGCTCTCTGCCATACATTAACTCAAGATATTTATCAATCTTGAATTAAGAATTTTTGTCAGTTAAAAAAAGTTTACATGTTGAATAAAGTAGCTTTAAAACTACTTTTTTTTCGGATCTTGTCTTAAATATGTCTAAGAGCCTTTCATTTTGGACAAAAAAAAGTTTCCTGATTTTTCTAAATGTTAGATCCTTAATCATTGCAAAAATATGTCAGTTTTTAAGAGGGAGTTTTGTGTCTTTTGATTAGCAATTAAATATTTGTTTTTTATATCAGATGATATTATTCTCCTGGAATTGTCTAACCCGGATTAAGTCCAACCGAGACTCCAGGATCAGAGAGTTGGTCTTCATTTCAGTTCTCAGGTTTGTCAATTCCACATGATTTCTCTTACAAGTAGTAAGTAATGCCTCCTGATCACCAAGCTTCCTCTCAAGGAGGTGGACCTCCACATCGCTGTGGTTCAGAAACTTTTGGCAGTTCTCCAACGAATTGGAAATCTGCTGTTTCTCGTGCTGCAATCGAAGAACCTGTGCCCGGAGTTCCTCAATGCTTCTATCAAGATGTTTGATTTCTTGGTCCTTCTTTTCGATGCTGTTTTCGAACTCAATTATGTGCCCCTTGGTGATGTTGTGCTTGTTGGTGATTTCAACTTTGTCCAACTGTTCGCTCTCAACAGCTCGATTTAACTTGGATATTTGGTCTTTTAATTCGTCAATGTGATCTTTGAGGCGGTTCTCTGCCTTGCATTTTTTAATAACTTGGAGTTGAAGTTCGGCAATCCTTGCATTAGCATGCCTGGCTTCACACATCAGTCTGTTTTCTTCAGACCTGTGTTCAGCTTTGTCTCGAACCTTTAGTGGGAAAGATTAAAATGCTAAATTAGAACCTGAACTGTTTAGGCAATGATTAATGCAAAAATATTTGTTACGAGAATGAAAAGTCGGGGATTCAAGCATATACTGACAGTATACTTTTTCCCTCCCGGCTCCTTCCCTCCTTGCTTGCTTCCTTCCATTCTTCCTTCCTTCCATACTTCCTTCCTTCCATTCTTCTTTCCTTCCATTCTTTCCTTCGTTTTTCCACCCCTTTCTCCCTCCTCCCTTTTCTTTCTTTTCTTTCTTTTCTTTCTTCCTCTACCACTCTCCCTCTGTCTCTTCCTTGTTTCCTATTCTTCCCTCATTCCTTCCTTTCTTCCTTCATTTCTTCCATTCCATTTCTTTCCTTCCTTCCTTTACTTCCCTTCCCTTCCTTTCCTATTCTTCCTTCCTTCCTTGCCTTCCTTCCTTCCTTCCTTCCTTGTTTCCTATTCTTCCTTCTTTCCTTCCTTCCTTTGTCTTTGTCCGACACATGATCCCCCTATTCCTCATAAAGTGGGTTAAATCCTGATAAGTAAATTTGCTATTATTTTACTTACCCTTTTCACAGTATCTTCTGCGACTGAGATCTTGCTCCTCAAGTCTATGATCTCATTCTTCAATTCCCCTTCACGGTCCACTAACCTAGTGATTTCAGTTTTTTGTTTATGACTTTTATCCTTCATTTTTGAATATATCCTTTCGTTTTCTTCGTTCTGTTGTTCCAGAACTTCCTTGTCTTTCAGCAAGCAGGATTCCTTGAGCTTCATCTCTCTCAGCTGAGAATTAAGGTTGTTGTAGTTGTCACGAAGGGTTATAATTTCTTCGTGCATTCTTTTATTTGCATCACGTGATGTTTCTGTCATGTGCACTACATCTGATTGGTAGTCCTTGTACTCCATGCTGATCCTTCTTTTGTCACCTGTTAGAATTGACATGGATTTTATTATCAACCCCTTTCTCAAAATACACTGAAGCCTTGGAAACTAGTAAATTACCAACACTACTCAACCACAGAAACGCCCTAACGATCAATCTTTTCAATGCTCAAACGCAGACCTTAAGCTGCACAGCCCACTACCAAAACCAAACACATGTGACATTAATCTATGAAAAAAGCGGTCTTATGATGCTCCTATATGTAAAACTAATAGACTGAAGAACTGTTTTATTTATAGTAATCAATAGTATAGTAATATAATTAATATATTTATAATTATATTGATATGGTACTTTCATACTTATATGTATGTATCCCCTTGATTAGGTCTTATAGGGGTTTTTTCTTTCCAAAGTAAAAGAAGTTCAGACTGAATCTTCAGGAGCCGGTTTTACGAAGCCTGGATAAAGTTATCCAGTGTATAGAATTTGTATAATTTTTTTTATCCGCTAGATAACTCTGGAAAGCTATTCATTAACTGAAAGGACTTAAAAGGCATTAAAAGACAGCTACCCCCCTTGTGACCCATATACTTTTTCATCCCTGCTCCACTTATATTACTGGTCTAAACCTTCTCTCACCTTCGAGAGTCTTTATATTCAACTTCAGCTCGTCTATTTTCTCCAGAAGCTCATTCTCGCTATTCCTCAACTCGCTGACAAGCTTACGCGAGGCCCTAGTGGATGAAGATTTGTCGTTGTTGAGTTCTTCAATTTCAAGTAACAATTTTTCTTTCTCCACTCTGGCTGATTCTCTGCAACCAAAAGGGATATCAACAAACTCTAAATGCCATTCTGACTTTTTTAAACAGCTCTTCCATGTTAGCGTTAGAACTTGAAGAAAATTTTTCGTTTCAAATATATTTGGATACAGTTTATTCATCTAGTTGACATTGTGGTGTGCCTCCCCCGACCACCATTTTTTGGCACCCGCCCCTAAATCCGTTTAGTATACCCAGAGTTACTAACTCTGGTATACCCCAACAAGCATTTGTGCCAAGTTTGGTGCTTGTACTCAAAAGTGCACGATGTTTTCACTAACAGACCTGACTATGTTTGCATTTTCTGACCTGTTCTTCCTGATCTCAATGCTGTTTTCTTCCCGCAGTTCTTCCTCGCGTTTTGCTAGATCACGAATCACCTTCCTGAGCTGGTTTATCTCATCTTCGAAGATTCCCAGCTGTTCGTTAAGCTCCATTTCTCTTCGGGATTGTACCCCAAGCTCCATATTCAAGTTCTCGATAACCTTACGGCCCTCCTGAATGGCATTCTCCTTCTCGTCCTCAAGAGCTTCGGTTTGCTTCCTCAGTGAATCAATGATGTGGCGAAGGTCTTTCTCTTGGTCGCTTTGTAGCTTGAGTGTTTCACACAGTTTCTTGATCTTTTCCTTGTAGCTGTTGACTGTGTCGCTCGCCTCCATTCTAGTTTGGATGAGTTCTTTTTCAGACCCTCGTTTTTCTCCCTGTAGTTCTTCTATCTCTTTCTGTGCATCAGACAGTTTCTGAAGAAGTTCGACTTCACGATGAACAGTTTTGTCGACTTCTTCTTGACGTTCCTAAAAACAATAGTTCAAAAATATATGCATTCATTAGTACATGTAGGGCTTAGCTTTTTAAGAGTCAATAACACAAATGGTAGTGGTTCGATCGCTCGCTTCTCGCCAATGTTCGAGTCCCGCGGGGCTCGGTGTCGTATGTGAGTAGAGTTGCTTGTTGGTTCTCTCCTGTGCTTCGAGGGTTTTTCTTCGGTTCCTCCGGTTATCCTCCCTCCTCAAAAATCCACTTCTAAATTCTAATTCGATCTTTGGACTTTTAGCTATTATGAAAGTATCCCACTCTGTGATATAACAAGACCTACCTCAGAAAGCTTGGCATATTTCTTTGCCTTGTTTTCCAATTCGTCTCTCTCTGCAATTGTCAACGAAAGGCTTTCCTTCAAATTCTCCATTTCTGCCATCATCCGTTCCGAGGATTCGTTCCTCTCAACCAAACACTCATCAAATTCATGGGACTGCTTCTTGATAAGCTCAAATGCATCACGCGTTTGTATTTGACTCTTCTTAGCTTCTATTTTCAGGTCCTTTTTCTCAAGCTTCAATTTGAAGACTTCCTCTTTCAGGGTCTTCTCAACCAACTTGAGCTGTTCTCCCTTCTGATGCAGCAGTTCTTTCATGCTTTCTATAGCCATATCTTTGTCGCACTCCATTTGCTTAACCTTCTGTTGCAGCAATTTTTTCATGTTTTCCAAGGCCCTATCTTTATCGCACTCCATTTGCAGAAGCTGTTCTTCCTTCTGTTGCAGCAATTTTTTCATGTTTTCCAAGACCCTGTCTTTATCGCACTCCATTTGCAGAAGCTGTTCTTCCTTCTGTTGTATCAGTTCTTTCGTGTTTTCCAAGGCCCTATCTTTGACGCACTCCATTTGCAGAAGCTGTTCTTCCTTCAGTTGAAGCAATTTTTTCATGCTTTCAATGGTCTTCTCTTTGTCGCACTCCATTTGCTGAACCTTCTGTTGAAACAAGTCTTTCATGTTTTCTTTGTCGCGCTCCATTTGCAGAAGCTGTTCTTCTTTCTGTTGGAGCAATTCTTTCATGCCTTCGATGGCCCTATCTTTGTCGCACTCCATTTGTAGAAGCTGTTCTTCTTTCTGTTGCAGCAGTTCTTTCATGCTTTCAATGGCATTATCTGTGTCGCACTCCATTTGCTGAACCTTGTGTTGCAGCAATTCTTTCATGTTTTCCAAGGCCATTTCTTTGTCGCACTCCATTTTCAGAAGCTGTTCCTTCAGTGATAAGATCTGTTCCTTCATCTTGTGTGCGTCACGGCACTGCACTTGGTACTTCTTGGCTTCCATCAAAGCCTCTTTGCTCTCAAGCTTCAGCTCCTGCACTCTTCTTTTCAGCTCTTTTTCGATCTTGTCCTTTTCCTCCAGACAATACTCCAGGTTATCTTTCCATTGTAAAGATTCAAGCATTGTCTGTATGGTTTTGTCCGCCTGTTCCTTTGCGCTTTCCATCTGTGCAAGCTTTTCGCTCATTGCCTCCAACCGCTTCTGTATTTCCCACTCTGATTCGTACCGTTCCTTCAACGATTGCTGCAAACTGGAAATCTTCTCGTCTGTTTGGCTCTGTAGGAGCTCCGATTCACATTCTTTCGCTGCTCTCAGCTTTTCAGATTTCTGAAGCTCATTCTCTACTCTTTTCTTTTCAATTCTAAGCTTCTTTATGGCTTCTCCCATTTCATCCATGCGTTCTATCATCTTCTTGTCCGCTTCTCTTGATGTCGCTATACAGTGCTCCATCTTTTCCTTATCTTCCATGGACTTTAGCATGGCTGTGATCATCTTTTCTCCCTCGGCTTTCTCATCTTCAAGATGAGTTATCTTCTCGTTAAGAGACTGCAACTTTTTGAAGAGCTCGACGTCCGATACCTTTAGGCTTCGTTTCAGGTCCTCTATGTTCTTGTGCAGGTTGGGCTTTTGGATCTCCAGTGATTCGTCGTCCTCAACACTTCCACTGACAAAAGATTGCAGTTCTTTAACCCGTTCGTTGCATCTGTTTACATTCTCTGTAAGTGTTCTTACATTCCTGCGAGATTCCTCATACTCTTCCCTGTACCTCTCTTTCAGCTCCACATCGCAATCAGCTTTGCTCCTTTCTTTTCTCAACTTGTTGACAATAATTTCCATTTCATCAATCTTGATCTTGTATTTTCTCTCGGCCTCATCTCTTGCGGTAATTGCATCAGCAAGATCTTCCTTGGTTTTCAGTTTTCGTATTATCGATGAAATGTTCTTGCAATGTTGGGATTTCTCGACCTCTAGTCGCGAGATCTTCTCCTCCAACATTGCCATTCTTTCTTTAAGGTCTTGTTCAGATTGCCCCTTGGACAACATCTCTTTCTCGAGCACCCTTATCTTCTCATCTGAACTCTTCTTAGCCAGGCGCGCTTGCGATTCCCTTTCTTCTGCCTTGCGACTATCCTCTGTCAGCCTTTTGAGGCGTTCATTCAACTCTTTCTCTCGTTCAACGCACTCATCAAGATCGTCTTGAAGTTCCTTGCTGTGACGTTTGGACTTCGTGGAGGAAGAAACAAGTTCAGACTGTTTCTTTACCAGTTGATGTTCTAGGTGATTCTTCGTTGACCTGATTCTTGAAAGTTTAAGCTTCATTTCTTCCACTTTGCTGGCAAGCTCTCGTTCCAACTGTTCTTTCTTTTTGAGTTGTTCTTCCAGGTTTTTATTGGCATCCATAGCTTCTATCAAGGTTTTCATATTGTCGTCTATCTCTGCTTTTTCACCATTCAACTGAGAGATCCTGAACTCAAGAGAATGCACCTTTTCTTGGAGCATCGTTTCTGAATCGCTCTGATCTTGAAGGCGCTTTTCCAGGGCAGTTATCTTCTCCTCAGATTCCTTCCTAACCAGCATTATGTCATGCTGTCCTTTCTCCTCAGCATTTTGTTTTTCCGTGGCAAGTTCAGAAATCTTCACCTCCATACTTGAGAGCTTTTCTTTGAGATCAGTGCCTTCGTCAAGCCTCTTAAACTTGGCTTCGTTCTCGAGCTCCTGAGCATCAATGGACTCCATAAGAGCTTGAATTTTCTTGTCACTCTCGATTTTCTCAGCCTCCAGTCGATCGATTTGTTGGCTCAAAGCTTCGGCTCTCTCCTTCAGCTCTATTTCTGAATCCCGTCGATCCTTGAGTTGTTTTTCCAATTCGTCAATAATTTCTGACGAGCTGTGTCTCACAAGCTTCACTTCTGCCTCACGTTCATCCACATCTTGGCCCATTTGTTTCATCTTCTCTGCCAATTCTTCCTTCTGTTTCGAGTGAATACTCTTCAGACAAGCCAATTCTTCTTGTAGAGCTTGGCGGTCCTGAAGGCATTCATCCAGCTCTTTCATGCGTATTTCTAGGCTTTCTGACGCCTTTGCCACTACTGATTTCTGTTCCTCTAACTCCTTCTGAGCCTCGGATTTCTCAGTAGTGAGTGCCAGAATTGAATTTCGGAGTTCCACTTCCATCTCTTTCCATTCCTTTTTGCACTTTTCTAGTTCATTCTGTCCTTGCATGCTCTCAACCATTGCCTTCACTTGGTTCTCACTTTCGAGTTTTTCAGCTTCAAGAGTGGAAATTCTCTTCTCCAGGGACGTGACTGTGTCTTGGAGCTTGGTCTCCAACACATTCTTGTCCTCTATCTTCTTTTCCAATTCCGTTATTTGCTCGTCCGATTTGTTTTTCAACATCATTGCATTTTGTCTACTGGCTTCTATAGCCTTCATAGTTTGTACTTTATCATCTTTTACTTGTTCAAAGAATGCTTGATACATATCGAGTTTTTCATTGAGCTCTTCATTGAACACTTGCAGCTCCTTTATTCGTGCATCACTTTCAGCACTTGTGGAAGGAGAAACGCTCACCGTCTCTTCTCCTTTTGCTGTATTTACTCCCTTTACGCCTGCACCTTCTTGGCTGAATGCCTTAAGCTTTTGTTCAAGAGCTTGTTTTTCTGCGGCACCTTCCTTTAACTCTTTAACTAGGGTCGCATTTTTATTATTGAGCTCCGACAATTCACCTTTTAGGCTATTGACAATCCGCCTCTGGTTTTCACAATCCCTTTGCAATTTTTGCATGTGGTTTAAGTGGATATCAATTTGACGGCGAAAGCTTTCTGCTGAGTCTTGAACTGCTTCCAGTTCCTGTTCAATAACTTCTTTCTCCATTGTCAAGTCCTTCACTCTTTTATCCAGGGTCGCCTTCTTGTCCTTTAGCTCCGACATTTCACCTTTTAGGCTCTTGACACAACGTCTCTGGTTTTCACAATCTTCTTGCAATTTTTGCATGTGGTTTAGGTGGATTTCAGTTTGACGGCGAAAGCTTTCTGCGTCCTTATCTGTTTCCAGTTTCTGTTCAAGAACTTCTTTCTCCATTATCAAGTCCTTCACTCTTTTATCCAGGGTCGCGTTCTTGTCCTTTAGCTCCGACATTTCACCTTTTAGGCTCTTGACAATTCGTCTCTGGTTTTCACAATCTTCTTGCAATTTTTGCATGTGGTTTAGGTGGATTTCAGTTTGACGGCGAAAGCTTTCTGCGTCCTTATCTGTTTCCAGTTTCTGTTCAAGAACTTCTTTCTCCATTGTCAAGTCCTTCGCTCTTTTATCCAGGGTCGCATTCTTGTCCTTTAGCTCCGACATTTCACCTTTTAGGCTCTTGACAATCCGTCTCTGGTTTTCACAATCTGCTTGCAATTTTTGCATGTGGTTTAGGTGGATTTCAGTTTGACGACGAAAGCTTTCGTTATCCTTAACAGCTTCCAGCTTTTGCTCTAAATCTTGCTTCTCCACCGCAACATCCTTCAACTTTTTATCCAGGGTTGCGTTCTTTTCATTGCATTCTGAGAGCTCACCTTTTAGGTTCTTGGCAGAAAGTCTCTGATTTTCACAATCCGCTTGCAGTTCTTGGATTTGGTTCAAATGCATTTCAGTTTGACAACGCAAGGCTTCGGTATCTCTAACAGCTTTATCTCTTACTTCGCCCAGGTAATCAGTAAGTGTATCGTTTTCTGCCTGCAGCCCAATCATCTGCTCTTCCATTTCCTCAAGCTGCGTCTCCCTCTCTTGCAGCTGTTCCCGCAACCGAAGAATTGCATCTGCTTCTCCTCCCTTTGTATCTTCGGCAAATCTCACTCTCTTTTCTTTGACTTTCTTTTCCAGTCTTTGGTTTTCTTCTTTTAGATTCTTTAGCTGTTCTTTCAGGTCGTCAATCATGCTTTCTAGTTCCTTGAACCGTGATTCTCCTCCTTCCATCTCGGGTTCTCCACCAGTACTTGGCCCAGGTACTTGGTCATTAGACGAGCACGAACTTCCAATATCCTTCAAAGAAGCGTATCCTATAGCTTTCAGCAACCCAGAAATATCATAGAGGATCTGTATGGCACTATCTATGGCTAAAGTACAAGGATGGTCCTCAACAAATGGATTGTTGGCTTTGATTTCTTCAACATCATTGATGACATCAGTCATTGAATCGATCTTGTTTTTCAGTGCATTTTGCAAGTTTTCGAATTCTTCCCTTGGTATTTTCTCTTTTTCGATATTTTCCCGCCTAACATCAAGTAACTTTAGCTTTTGCTCACTCAGTTCCTTCAGCAACGTTTCATTTTCCAATTCAAGTTCATCAATATAGTTCTTGAGGTCTTTTTCTTTGCCTTCTATTTTATCAAGCTTCAAATCCCGGGCATTAAGCGCAGTTCTTAGCAAGTCGTTCCCTTCCAATAACGTTCGAAGCTCACCTACCAACTCATCGACTTTGAGTTCTTTCATTTCGATGTCATGTCTCAGGTTATTCAATTCACGATCTTTATAGGTTGTTGTCTGGGTCAGGTTATCCTCAGCTTTGCATAACTCTTTCTCAAGTTCCTCTATTTGTTCATCAAGTCTCTCACGTTCGGTATTTGAGCATTCAATTATGCATCCCATCTGTTGAAACTTGGCAGCGTCGTCTTCAAGTTTCTCTTTAAGGCTAGCTATTTCCTCATTCAGCTGCTTGACCAAGTCTTCATACTTCTTTACAAGTTCACCATTGTCGTTTTCTGAATACGCCTTGGCTATCTTAGCTTTGGTCTTCTTGATCCCTTCTCTGAGTTCTTCTGTCATGGCCGCGAGTGAATGTATCAGCGTTTGCAGCTCACTGCTTTGGCTTGCCTCAACCTGTTGTGTCCCGCTAATCGTGTCAGCTTCAGCAAGTTCAACTGACAGAGGACTTGAAGTAGCTTTGAGCTCACAATCTCTAGTACCGTCAGTCTCTAATTCTTTACCTGCTTCGGAAAGTTCACACTGCAGCTTTCTTAGGTCTTCGATCTTCTCGCCAATCGACGCTTCTTTCCATTGTCTTACAAGCTGACTACACTTGGAGTTGAGAACATCGTTTTCTTGTGTCAACCGCTGGATCCTCGATTTCCATTGATCTTCTTTCTTTGTCAACTTGGCGATTTTTTCTTTAAAATCTGAGCATTCCTTCTTTTGTGTCTTTATAGAAGCTTCGCACTGGTGAAGTTTGTTTTTCAATTCTACGTTTTCCTCTTCCGCCTTCATGGCCTCAACATCCTGCAAACTGCAGCTTCTACCCAGCCCGTGCTCTAACCGGTCCTTCTCCGTCTGGTCCTTTCTGTCCTCAGTCTGTACCCCATCTTTTTCTTGCGGTGCATTAGCTTCATACAGCTTTAACTTGGCTAACAGCTCTTTCTTTTCTGTTTCTAGAAAATCAAGATCAACTTCCATTTTGGACAGCATATTCTTCAGCTTTTTACTTCTCTCCTGTGCTTGTGAAGCTTCTGAGGTCTTTTGAGACACTTTGTTCTTAAGTTTTGAATTTTCCTGCTTGAGGATGTTATTCTCATTTGTCAAGATACCGATCTTGGCCCTGTTCTCATCGACCTCTTTAAAGTCGTTGGTGTATTGATTGAAACTTTCCTGCAACTCTTCGTAGTCCTTACGGCAACAGTCTACCAAGTTTTGCCTCAACGCAATTTCTTTGTCTTTTGATCGAATGGTTTTCTTAAGTGCTTCCACACTTTCCTCTTCCTTAGTTTGTGAGGCCTTGGCTTCGAGAACAGCAGCTTTTGTCTGTAAAGAGGGTTCTCCAAGATCATCCTCCAGTGTTTGTTTGTCCAGTGCCTTCTTTGCAGTTCTTTCCTTTTCATGTTGATCATCATCTTCACCTTTCTTATCCTCTGGTTCTTTTCGTGGTTTTGGTTTCTTTGGGTCATTTGGATCATCACCATCTCCTGATCCCCCTACTGAGCTACCTTGGCCTCTGCTACTTCCACCAGCAACCTCTTGCCTGTTACCTCCGCTTTCTCCACTCGGTTGATCCTTTTCACTTCCAGATGGTTTTCCAGAAGTTGTGCTGGTTTCGTTAGATGCGGTTACCATTCCCTGGTAATCGCATCCAACCAAAAGAGATTGAACGCAGAGATCTTGAACAGGTTCTGCCATCATGGCGTCCGATTCAGTCTGTTGGAGGACGGGTGTGTCAGCGACGTCATTGTCTAATGCTGAAGTTTCTTTCTCCGTTGAATCACTTCCTTTACTTCCTGGTTTGTATGGGACGAAGTAGTCACCAGAAGCATCACTTGCTTCATCTTTCTTGGAAGCCTCTTCAATGTCAGCCTCTGCTGACGAAAGCAGCTCATCCAGCTCTTCTATGAACGAGTCTTCATCAACAGAATCGATCTTGTTCTTTTGTCCAGTAATTTCTCTCATCAATGCCTTCTTTTTGACAGGGTCTTTGCTTTTATCGCTCGTGGCGTGTTCGAGTTTTGAAGCCTTTTTCACACCGATGGCCCAGAAGGAATCACTCCAGTGTTCAGAGCTACTTTCATCAGAAGCTTCATCATCATCATTATATGAGTCATCTTTGGAACCCATTTCCTTAATAATAATTATAATAATATTATATAATCTCTCAACACCCCTCCCTTGTCTTTAGTTCATTTTTTTACCTTTAATTAATGGTAATCCTTTTAACCTCCCCTCCCCCCCAATGTTTTTTTCCAAAAATGAGGAGATACTACTATCTAGCACTGTGAACCTTCCTTTGGCACATCTACATTCAAAGTCTGTGACATCCTGTGATGTTAGGGGACCAGTCATTATTTGCGGGGAGGAGGGCTGGTTCAAATAGAGGGGGCAGCATTTTTATGCTCCACAAAAGATGGGGCTAAGAGAGAGAATTTAGGGGGAGGGGTCAAGGAAATTTGTTCAGGTAAAAATCAGAATACACCAGCCCCCTCCCCCTCCCTGTAAACAACGACTGGTCCCTTATTCATCCAATACAGAAAACTCAAGCTTAGGTCAAACATCGAACTTCACAGCAATTAGGTTCGGCTCATGTGAGATTTCATGTGGGACCTTCATTAGTCTTAATTAGTTCAATAAAATGCCATAAATTGTTTTTTTAAACTTTAATTTAAATTTAATTTTGGAATTTAAACTCACTTGATTTTAGAGACCAGTCATTTTTTACAAGGGGGCTATTGGAAATAGGGGGCAGCATTTTTTATGCTCCACAAAGGATGGAGCTAAGAGAGAAAAAGGACAATTTAGGGGGAGGGGGCAAGAAAATTTGTCCAAGTAATAAATCAAAATGCCCCTGCCCCTGCCCCTGCCCCTGCCCCTGCCCCTGCCCCTGCCCCTGCCCCTGCCCCTGCCCCTGCCCCTGCCCCTGCCCCTGCCCCTGCCCCTGCCCCTCACAGAAAAAAATGACTGGTCCCTTATTCAAACCATACAGAAAACTCAAGTTTAGGGCCAACGTCGAACAGTCGTAAGGTTCGGCTGATGTTAGATTTGATGTTCGACTATCAATTAGTAACAGTGTATTTTTTTAAATAAATTTTAAAACTGGTCATTTTTGTTAATAGATTTACCTTTTTAAGTTGGTTTGACACATCTCTTGGTATACCCTGATTCTCTTTTGGGCGGCATTCCTGTTCAGAGTCAGGGGAGAAGAAATCCGAACCTTCTTCATACTCAAACTTCCGGTTTAACAACCAAAAGTTGTCGGAAACCTCTTCCTTCTTGCTCTCAGCCTCCTTGGGGGCACATGGGGGCTCAGAGTCAGTGGAGATGAGGTCGTCTGATTCAGTTTCATACTGGAATTGATGTTTGATTGGCTTTAGACCCAAGCTGTTATCAGACTCAGGATCATTTAATTCCTTGCTTTTTCTATCTGATTCCTGAAAACCGATCAGATTCAAATTAATATAAACATTGTGTTGGCCTTCAATCAAAAGCTGGAAATCACAGGATACCCTAGGGGAGGGGGTAAGAAATTACAGGATACCCTAGGGGAGGGGGTAAGAAATCACAGGATACCCTAGGGGAGGGGGTAAGAAATCACAGGATACCTTAGGGGAGTGGGTAAGAAATCACAGGATACCCAAAGGGAGAAAGTAAGACATCACAGGGTACCCTAGGTAACATTTATTTTCTTTATCGGTTGAATCCCCAATCAAACTCTTAGATTCTCTTCTGAATTCATAATTTATAAGTTAGGCAAGCTATGGGGATTTGGTGAGGGGGCTTTACTTTGGTAACAATAAGGGGGTTATCGAAAATATCTTTCCAAGCTAAAGATATTTAGTGTCCACAAAAACAGTCTGTAGTTGGGGGGGGGGTTTCACTGAACAATATATTATGTTTGAGGGGGCCAACCAAAAACGTAAAATCCTCAATGTCCCCCCCTACCCAATGAATTATGAACGAAGTGATAGGAGTGGAATAATGCCAAAAAAAAGTCATAAATAAAAGAATCTAAAACAAGTTATTTTTGTTAATTTATTTTACCTTTTCATGCTGGGTTGGCACATGAGGGGGGCATTCCTGTACAGGGTCAGTGGTGCTCTGAGCCTCCTTGGGAGCACATGGGGGCTCAGAGTCAGTGGAGATGAGGTCGTCTGATTCAGTTTCATACTGGAATTGATGTTTGATTGGCTTAAGACCCAAGCTGTTATCAGACTCGGAATCACCAGATCCCTTGCTCTTTCTGTCTGATTCCTGAAAACCGATTAAATTCAAATTAATATAAACATTGTGTTGGCCTTCAATCAAAAGCTGGAAATCACAGGATACCCTAGGGGAAGGGGTAAGAAATCACAGGATACCCTAGGGGAGGAGGATAAGAAATCACAGGATACCCTAGGGGAAGGGGTAAAAAATCACAGGATACCCTAGGGGAAGGGGTAAGAAATCACAGGATACCCTAGGGGAGGAGGGTAAGAAATCACAGGATACCCAAGGGGAGGAAGTAAGACATCACAGGATACCCTAGGGGAAGGGGTAAGAAATCACAGGACACCCTAGGGGAGGAGGGTAAGAAATCACAGGATACCCAAGGGGAGGAAGTAAGACATCACGGGATACCCTAGGTAACATTTATTTTCTTTATCGGTTGAATCCTAAATCAAACTCCTAGATTCTCTCCTGGATTCATAATTTATAAGTTAGGCAAGCTATGGGGATTTGGTGAGGGGGCTTTACTTTGGTAACAATAAGGGGGTTATCGAAAATATCTTTCCAAGCTAAAGATATTTAGTGTCCACAAAAATAGTCTGTAGTTTGGGGGGGGGGGGGGGGGGGTGTCACTGAACAATATATTATGTTTGAGGGGGCCAACCAAAAACGTAAAATCCTCATAGCCCCTACCCAATGAATTATGAATGAAGTGATAGCAGTGTAAGAGTGGAATAATTCCAAGAAAAGCCACAAATAAAAGAATTTAAAACAAGTTATTTTTGTTAATTTATTTTACCTTTTCATGCTGGGTTGGCACATGAGGGGGGCATTCCTGTACAGGGTCAGTGGTGCTCTGAGCCTCCTTGGGGGCACATGGGGGCTCAGAGTCAGTGGAGATGAGGTCGTCTGATTCAGTTTCATACTGGAATTGATGTTTGATTGGCTTTAGACCCAAGCTGTTATCAGACTCAGAATCGTCAGATCCCTTGCTCTTTCTGTCTGATCTCTGAAAACCGATCGCGATTAGATTCAAATTAATATAAATATTATGTTGGCCTTCAATCAAAAGCTGGAAATCACAGGATACCCTAGGGTAGGGTGTAAAAAATCACAGGATACCCTATGGGAGGGGATAAGAAATCACAGGATACCTTAGGATAGGGGGTAAGAAATAAAAGGATACCCTAAGGGAGGGGATAAGAAATCACAGGATACCCTAGGGGAAGGGGTAAGAAATCACAGGATACCCTAGGGGAAGGGGTAAGAAATCACAGAATACCCTCGGGGAGTGTGTAAGAAATCACAGGATATCCTAGGAGAGGGGGTAAAAAATATTATTTCAAAATGTAAAATCCTCATAGCCCCCCTACCCAATAAATTATGAACGCCCCCTTCATTGGCAATATTTAGGTTCAAGTTCAATGTTGGTAAAAGGTTCAAGTGGAAATCTCAAAGGTTGAGGGGAAAGAAATGGGCAAAAGAAGGCAATGGTTAACAAGGTGTCTTGACTAAAAAATCTAAAACTAAAAAAATCCCATTTTACAAAAAAATGTATTGTAACGCTGTTTGGTTCAAATTTTACTAACCTTTTTTGTGGTAGCAGCCTTGCTTGTAGTTTTACTTTTGGTTCGAGTACGAGGGCTGTTTGTTTCATTGCTTTTACTGTAATAATTAGAACTTAATTAAAACAGGGTATTGATAAATATATATTTAATAAAAATAAATCAACTGATATATTAATGAAACACTAGACATTATTATCTGAGACATCTTACTCACCTCGAAGATATTTTCTTTCGATCTTTTAATCCACTGTTTTCTACTTTCTGTTGAAATCAGAGATATGGGAGAAGATTATATTTATTGCTATAGAACAAGTAGTGAAGCTAGGAATGCATTCTGTAACTTAAGCTTATGTAAGCTTAATGGATTGAAATTTTGTAATCTTGGTTAGACGACTAGTTTATTTGAAAGCAAAAATCCATGTTATTCAATAAATAGTAAGCTTACATGGATGTGCTAAACGCATTACAAGTCAAACAGAAAGTACGTGAATATATTATAAGATTATAAGCTTAAACTTTTGCAAAATCAGCCATTTACTCTTACTTCATTTTTTTTTAGCTTTTAACGGTTCTTACCTTCAAAGAGCTTTCTTTAGTGAACCTTAATGTTCAATTGAAAAATATTCCTTCGAAGAATAATTCTAATTTAGCTTAAAAGTTTTAAAATAAATAAGTTTGTCGATTTCTTCTTGAAATTTATTGCAAATTCCCTATTTGATCTGCCAGTTCCTTTTGAACGCAAATCCGCTGACTAGTTCCCAGGGTCAAAGAGCGTAATGTTGCCCTAGGCGACAATATTTAGCCAATCAGAAATTAGTGTACTTGATTTCCGGTAAGCTGGTTGCTGTCAATCAAACGAACACGTCACTGATAGTTACCATGATGAACCAATCAGAGGTTATGTTAAAAGCGGCCAATTAGAAATTAGGAAGATTTTATTTCCGGTAGACACGTCACTACTGTCAGCCCATCAGATAAGCCAATGAGAGGCAATATTAAAAACTAGCCAATCACCATTCACTAATTACTGGGATGTCATTTCCGGTTTTACGTCACTGTCAATCAATTGAAGGAACCAATGAGATCGTTTGTTATACAAGGTGTCAATCAATATCAAGTAACCAATCAAATTCTGTTTTACAAGTTAAATCGACCTAGCAACCGTGCTTCCTCTTAGCAACGTATGCCTGGCTAATCTTCTCGAACCTTTTGCGAAAAAACAAATATGGCGGAAAAAGACGATTCGGATTAAGAAAAAAAATAACAAACTTACTTAATGTATTGTTTCACGTTTCGGTTTTTAAAGCAAGAGGTCCCAAAGGCCAGAAGTATTTTACCTAAAGCTGCAAATAATTTACGACAACCTTGAATGGTTTCAAAACTCTCGAACGGGTAAGCTTTATAGTGTACGAAATGAACGAAATACATTTCAGATTGAAATATTTAACCTTAAAAAAATCTTTACTGCCAAAAATAAAACAGCTACAAATAATATTCAGCATATATTTTAGATAGAGTTATTAATTAAGCTTAAACTAGAATGTAATACAAGCAAAAGATTTGTTCTTCCTTCTTCATCTTGCTTTGCATGTTCTTTTTTCTCCATAATTCATAGATTCTATTTTGTTTGTTCGGCATTAATCCAAAAATATTATATTAGACTATGAATGAACTTTCAATTTTTATAAAAAATTATTAATACTTATAGCAAATTTTTATAATAATGAATGTCCCCTTACCTTGCCAGGCTTGTCCTTGGGGTCTGCGCTGTGGATGTTTCTGAATGATGTCTTGCGACCAATTCCACCTGATGGCTTTTCCTGCTCTTCCTCAGGTAAGTCATTTGCTTTCTTAGCCTGGAATTTCCTTGCTGGTCGTAGTCTTCCTTGCTGAACAAAAGCCAGAGCATCCGAAGAAGTCTTTACTGGTGTTTGCTTCTTGTTGATGCCTGGCATCACCGAGCGTGATAAAGGGTTAACGCATCGGGCTTGGTTGACACTGGACGATCTCTTAAGCTTTAAGCTTTTTAATCTTGCTGGCGTCTTCTTGATCGGTTCTGCTCCAGTGTCATTATCTTCACTTTTGGTGTTACTTTTCTCAGTTGCGGGGACAACTGTTTCTTCAACTCCTTTGTTGGAGTTCTTTTCCGGATCAGAGTCACTTCCGGAAGTTCCGGCCGGCTTGGAAGAATGGACCACTTTCTTCGTCGGCGGTTTGACGACAGGTACAGGCAGATGACTTTTGCCTCCTGTCTTGGATTTGGATTCCGATTTTGATGAGTTATCGGAATCGTCGCTAGCCGAACCACCACTTGAGTGTTCGGTGCGAACTGGGATTTTTGACGGCTTGCTGTAGGGCGCGTCCGGTGGATCTAAGCCCACTTTCTTGGCATTCAACACAGATGCCATGTTTGTAAGGCACTAGGGCCTTTACCTAGATCTAGGTTTTTACTTTTTTGTTCTACTTTCGCTTCACACTATGCTTTTTTCACTTTTTTTTCGCTGCTGATAAAACTTCTAACTACCCCTTTCGACACTCATTATCCAACAGATTGGATTTCTAATTATCCATTGTTTACGTAAAGTACATACGTCACTAATTTTGCTCTAATTGCGCCTTATATGGGTATGTCATTACCAGGCTCTCTCGTGAAAATTCCGGCATTGTCCTTAACACTAACCACGCCGTGACCTAAATTTCTTTTCCTATTCCTAATTATTTCTCCTTTTTTTGGCTTTCTCTTATTTATTCATTGGCGTTTGTCCATTTATTCTTTTTTCCACTTATTTCTTAAATTTCCTTCTTTCTCTTAATATTTCTCTCTCATTTTTTCTTGTGTTCTTTTTTGTTTTTCTTGTTTCTATGTTTTCCATCGCCATATCGCGATCATTTTGAGGCCATGATTTCAAATTTTTTTTTTTTTTCTTCAAAGTTATCAAGAGCGAATTTCTAGGAAGCCTGATTCTCAAAAGCACTGAATTTGGTTGCTGCATTTTCCAGTAATTTGTAAATCAAAATGAAAACCACGTACCTCAATTTGATTATATTCACATAGAAAGGGCGCTATATCAACAATACATTTCTTTTAATCCAGTTAAAAATACAGACACACTCATCAATTCATCTTGGTACCTGCAGTATAGGTAGAGCTGCTTCAGCAAAGTTGGAACAAATTTTGCATGAAAATACGATTCTACTTCGGACGTTCCACATCTCTCAAGATGGACGAATCAGATGCAAAAATGGTAGCAAAAAGTATACGAATGAATTTATTATTATTATTTATCTATGTCTTTTATTATCTATCTAAAGGCCGATAGTTACACGGCACAACTTTTCCTTACAACTGTTTCGAGCAATCTGCTTGCGCCATGCATACAACACGAATTGCTTCATGTAAATCAGCTTGTAACTTACTCACAACTGTTGTGTACGACAAGAAAACTGTCTAGCAAGTTGTTGAGTTGATTTACACGACGCAATTCGTGTTGTAAGCGTGGTGTAAGCAGATTGCATGCGAAAGTTGTAAGCAAAAGTTGTACCATGTAAATCAACCTTAAGGATGTCATGTGTCTTATTTTGTACTGTAACTTTTGATTTCCGAATCAGAAAGACCAAACAAAACCTTTGCAAAGGGTATGACTTGGGTCAGACAGAGAGCTGTTTTAATATAACCATGCGTTGCAAGTTACAGAGTAAAGGTTGCTCGTATTACCACCCCGCGCGCAACAAATTTTCTTTGTTGCAGAATGTAGAAAGAGCTTCAAAAATTCCTAGTTTTATCTTTTATTTACATTGATAAAATATCACTGTACAAAGTAGGTCAATAGCATTCTACAAACTTAGACAATTAAATGATAAATATGTAGATATGTATGCATAAATTACTGTCATTAAAGAGTGCATCAATTAGTATTCCATGGTTTGGCCTGGGCATTTACTCAAGTATAGTTTTGAATATGTTTGTTGAAGACGGTTTTGGGACCACTAATATGACAGTTGGCTTGCGAAAAATGTCAAAAAAGTAAGAAAAATAAAATATGTAGAAAAGGTAAATTTTATAAATCTAATTTAAACTTCAGTCCAGGAGCAGCTTTGCGTGTGAAGTTTCCATGCCATACTTGTTTGTTGACATCTGTAAATGTACCATGACCCTCCAACCTTATGAAGAAAACATATCAATTAGTAATGGCTTAGAAAGTAGGGAGGGGGTGCAAGCAGTGGAAGGGGTGACATATCTATTAGTAAATCTTGCCCCATTTGTTGCTGAGTCTTGTATCTTGTGTCACCCCTCCTACCTCAGTTCTCCCCTCTCCTCCTCAAGATTTCTTCACACTGTTTTCTTACCCTTTGGAGATTGTGTAATTCTCACATAATGTTTGTTTATTTCTAACAGATCTCCAAAAAAGTATCCAGTGCCTCCCTCCCACCCTGGCACAGTTCCTTCTTACACTACAGCCTAACGTTAAGTATCTCCCCCCCCCCCCGGGTCCCATGGAGGAAGAGGAGGAGGAGGAGGATGATAACAATAAATCCACAGGTATAGACCACCAATTGAGGCACCTATTGGATGTCAATCAAAGAGTTCAAGACACTTAATATTCCATTATTCCTATAACAATGATACGCGTGCAGGATCAACATCCACAACACGTCTAGTACAATTAGAATGCATTTTAAATATATTATTTGATAATTCTTTCAAGTCCTTTTTCTTACTTGTTATCAGAAAAGTTTCCTTCATAAATGGAACCATCATGCCAGGTGTACTTGCCATACCCATGGAACATGTTCTCAACGAATTCTCCCTAGAAATAAGTTTCAAGAGGATCAAATATTATTAGATGTTTGTTGACACTGCTAGTAATGTATAGTACGAACCTCTATAAAGTGGCCACCCTTTTGGAATTGTCAAATGGCCACTGAATAGAAGTTGACCGCTTTTAGAGTGAAGACACTTGAACAGTGAACACTTTGAGGTTTTTTCATACTTTTTTTCTTCTTTATCCCTTGTGTGAATCGATTGGAAATATGATTTATTTTGAACAATAAGATTATTTGAGTTCAGTGCTTCATTTTCAGAAGGTTTGAAGCAGTAGAAAGTTTATAAAATAAAAAATATAAAAATATCAAGTGTTCATGGTTCGAGTGTCCTCACTGTAAATAAACGTTCTATAACTGTATTATTTTGTTATAGTAAGTAATGCACAAAAAAGATGAGAGATTACTGGACCAAAACAATTGAATCAACTGAAATGGAGTCAATCTAAGGTCATAATTTTCATCTTTACCTCATACACAGCTCCTGAAGGGTGTACAAGTTTCCCTAAAAACAACAAGTATAATTGATAAATTGAATTATTTTAGTTTCCAAGCTGTGTTTTGATTTTATTCAGAAAATTGGATTATAAGATGAATGTTCAATATTGACATAAAACAACGCAAATGTTTTTTATTTAATCTTTTTTTTATTTTTCTTATTACTTAAACTTGAAATATTACTTGTAAAACGAACAGAAACTTTTTCCAAGCTTTTCTTGACTATTTGTTTTAAGGTATCAGGATATGATTAGGACCCCTATACGCGCTACCTCAAATTTCGCAAGGGCTTTACAATATTTTGCCATAAAAGTATACATTTTCTGAAAGCTAAATAAATGTAGTTTTCGAATATCTATTTATAATTGTCTGTTTTGGAACACAAAAAAAGTTATTGGGTTCAAAGTGAAATTCTACCTCACTTCATTCGACGACTTCCCGCAGGATCAGAATTTCCGCTATGTCGATCAAAATTACATTAGCATACTCTGTGGATAATGAGCTTCAAAATGGTGTCTCAGATTTTTGATATCTTTTTTAGATCGTGCGAAATGACGCGTTAAATCCGGAAGTTTGAATTTTCGGTGGTTATGATTGCAAAATAGACAATATCTTTTGAATAAAAATATAGGTAAAACGAGGAAAGCGGAAATTCGATACATTTCATTTTACTCCAATTTCGTACAAGAATCAACATGAATTGAAATTCAATACATTTTATAATACTCATTTTCGTAAGAGAATCAACATGAATTTTTGAAACTTCAGAAATACGCATGTTTTACGATAAAGAATGGAAAAAATATCTATGAAATTAAACCGGACACTTTAAACATTTCTAGGGATTTTAAGGTGATAAAATAATAGGCGCTGTACTCGGGTTTATTCTATATGCCGGCGCTGACTGATGATCACTCACTAAGGTCAATGTCACGCACTCTGTCTAATTTCCACAAAAACTACGTTCACGGGGAGGGGAGATGCTTTTTTGATACCGAGAAATCTATCATTTAAGTTTAACTTGTTTTTCATCCAATTAACGACTTTCTGTATTCACTTTTCTCTTTAATTCTGTCTTTGTTACTTGGACGTCACATATCGCGTGACATAAGACAAATTAGCACAAAAAATTGCTTAGCATTTTTCAGTTTACCGTGAAGTCATATCGTTTCTCTTCATTGATATGGGTTTTATTTACGACTTTAGCACACTGCTACCTTTATATCGGCGATGAACTAATCAAATTAAAATCATAGTATACGTAGTCGTAGTAGTTTCGTTTTTCAATAATAAGCAGCCATCAAAGGTTTACAAAGTTTACTGAGCACTTGTCCACAAGACTCGCCCTAGCCAAACCGGCGATAGAATTCGCTAGTTGAACTAGTGAAGAATATTTTTCAATATAGGGATTCCGGTGCCTCTACTGAAACACCTCTAATCCAGAGCTTAGAAAATAGCTTGTCGAGTGTTTGTTTGTTGAGTAAACAAAGATACCATTCCCAGTACGCATGTGCAAACTTGGGCAGGGCCAAAACTGGTTTGCTCTGTAAAACCACTGGATATGTCCAAACAATATTCACCTGTATTAGGCAATTGGATCTAACCAGCGTCAACAAACAAACACACTATTACAAGCTGTCAGTCATCCTATATCCCTAATCCATTAGTTGCTGTGATATCCGTGAAATAAAGCCGGGAATAAAAACCATATCAGTGAAGTGATACGATATCACTTCACGGCAAACTGTCCAATAAAATCTCGCGATATATAATAATATATAATCGACCCTTAATGTGTAATAAACAAATTATTACATGTTAAGAGCTGATATCATTTTTATTCACTCGTTTTCCGTATCATATCGCTCACTATGTGTATACGTGTATGACGGGAAACTCGTGAATAAAAACGATATCAGGCTCTTAACATGTGATAATCTCTATTTATCATAATCCAAAGTTTCAGTTCGATCCAATATAATCCGAAAGAGCTACAATGTTTTTAAAACGATATTTTGGTCACTCAAAAACTGCGGAGAAAGCCAGTAACTTTTTTTGTGTCGCGAAACAGAAAATTCCAAATTGATTTTTAAAAACTACGTTTATTTAGCTTTCAGAAAATGTATACTTTTATATAATAATATTGAAAAGGCAGCTCGAAATTTCTGTCGCGCGTAAAGTAATCTCGAAGGCCTCAAACGTATCCTGATACCTTAAACAGATCCAAGATAAATAGTTCTGTTAACAATACTGAGATCTAGAACAGCATAGAAAAATATCCATAAAAATATCAATTTATTATATGGTTATCAATGAAATACCTATATTTCTCTATTTCAAAAATTTGATATTTTCACATGTGAAGATATCATCACTATGGTAACATACTTCTTATAGCAGAAAAAAGCTCAAAAAAGCTTTCTTTTTTTTTCATTGATCATTATATAATAAACAGAATATTACATGGGCGCTTGGAGATACGAATTTTATCTTCTCGTGTTGAAAATCTCTAACTCGTTCCCTGCGCTCACTCGTGAGAGATCTTTTCAACACTCGAAGATAAAATTCGTATCTCCGCGTACCCATGTAATATCCTCTATTTATCCATTAATTTGTATCGAAATTGGGGCACAGTTCAGAAATTGGCCCAGGACAGACAGAAGTGGTCATCCTTTGCTGCTGCTCTACATGTCACCTAGGCATAATGGGCAGTAAGTTACGAAATTACGCCGCAAAACGTGGAACAAAATATTACTCAATTGAGAAAGAAATGGCAAGAGAATTGAGACTAAAATTGGGAGAATCTTTTTTTCATCTTATTTGTTAAACATTCATCGTAAATTTTTCAGAAAATTCGTAAAGTTTTTAATTTTTGGTTTTATAGTAGTTTTGCTAGTCTAAGGCTCAGTTCAAACAGGAAGCTAATAATCAAAGAAGACTGCCTTATTACCCATTGTCTTCAATTCGACGTTTGAACTGGACCTATGACATAGCCGACATATGACATAGCGGTCCCTGTTAACTGAGTTGTTTACAAATTTCAAAGTTTATTTTAATAAAATTTTAACTTGTAGCATGAAATTGTTCTTGTTCTTGTTCTTGTTTTCTGAAACCTTTGTCTCCAAAATGGTTTCCCGTCGTGTGTACCACGCAATCAAAGAAGAGAATGCAAATACATAAATCGCTGAAGGTCAGTACAGAGAGCATTTCAGTTTGGGCATCAAAGGAGACGAAGCAACAGAAGCAGAATCTCTCCAGTTACAAAATGAAGCACAGGTTTCCCCTGTTAACAGTTCTTCTTTCAGTATATTTTCTATCCTTGGCTCCAACAACTGATGGATTCACTTTCCCAACAGTCGTGGATGAGGTTCGAGACTCTATGATGCCATTGTTCGCGGGAACTTTGGAAATTAAACCAAAAAGCGACTTCAATTGTTCCACGACACGTGAGTACTAACAAATGAAGGGAAAAACTACCGTTGGTTTTAATATATTTTTCAGTTTTTTTCAATGATGATCTAATTTGACCTTTAAAAAAAATTGCCACGATCGGATCGCCGAGGTTGAAAAGACGGCCTTTTTAGGGATGATAAGAATCGCTCTGATTTTTCTTATGATTAAAAAAGTCTTTTAAAGAAGTTTTCCACGATCGGGTTGCCGAGGTTCATGCCTTTTTTAGGGGTGATAAGAATACTCTAATTTTTTTTATGATAAAAAAAAAATTTCACAAAAAGTTTGCCATGATCGGATCGCCGAGGTACATGCCTTTCTAGGGGTGCTAAGCGCTCTTAATTTCTTCCAAATAGAAAAAAAAAAAATTTAAAACCTAAAAAGAAAAAAAGTTTTCCACCATCGGATCGCCGAGTATCTAGAAATTTGAAATTAGAGAGGAATATCCCGAGGGCCTTTATATAACACTTTAGTACAAATGAGTCTTAGTTTCCTCAAAAACAATTACAGTTGACTCTCGTAAAACTATAAATTCTGTTTTGAGTGACTTTTTTTTAGGAAAAGAGCAAATGATAAGGGTTTTTTTCCTTTTTTTCCTTTTCTCTTAGCAATAAAAGACTATCGGTTCAAGCTCCTCAGTTACCCACCTAGATCCACGCCTTCCAACAGCTTCCTCGAAGTACTGGATAAAGTTGAGAAAGTGGTCTTTGAAGCGGTGTCAAACGCAATGAGAAACCGTCCAAGTAAAGCAAAACTCGACGCACTAACGAACAACATCAAGCTCGCGTTGAAAGAAAGGAGCTTTCTATTCGCAAGGGAAGCCCTGGGACAAGCCCTCTACATGGCAATGACTTTAGCAAAAAGTTCTGGGAGAGTAAAAAGAACCACTTCCAACCCAGGAAAGACTTATCTGGACAAGCTGAAGAAAGAATTAGGAGATGATAAGTTTGGTAATCTTCTTGGAGTGAAAGACGAAAAGACTTTGATTTTTACTATTGATGACACGGGCAGTATGGGAGGAGAAATCAATGCAGTGAAGAAAATAACCAAAGAGATAGTTATGACACGTGGAACGAATCCTCCAGTGGACTACATCTTGTCAGTCTTCAATGATCCAAGTAAGAAACGATTACTTTTTAGCGTTAGTACGAGATGAGTGAAAACACCTGATTTTAAAGCTCAAAACTCATTCGTTGTTTTGAATTTCGGATCCACTGTCTGCGTAGGGAGGGAGGACAGTTATGAAAGAGAGGAAAGATAGAAGGAATTGGAGAGAGCAGAGGAAGACAAAAGCGTGTTAAGAGAAAGGGGGCATGATGTCGAAGGGAACGAGAAAAGAAAGCATAAGGAGGAGGGGGAAAATTGAAACGAGTATAATAGGGGAGAGATAGAGAAGATGAATACAAGACAATACAGGGAGATGACAACGTTTAAGGTTGGAGATAGTATTGGTGAAGATCACATAGAAAAGGGAAGGAAATAGGAAAGACGTTCTTAGCTTTCCCATTCTCACTTCAACTCTTTTCGCCCTTAACTTTTAGGTTATGAAATCACTATAGAAAAAATGTTGTTCCAATTTGTTCTAAATTGTTCCAAGTTAAACAATAAGTTTTTTTTATTTTGCTCTTTATAGCAACTGGTCCTGTGATCTATAAGGACGATACCCAAGGAAAAGAATTTGTGAAAGAAGTCGAAAAGCTGCGTGCCCATGGAGGTGGTGACGGTCCAGAACTAACCTTCAAAGGAATGCTAGCAGCACTGCTCAAAGACCCTCAAGAAGGATCCCCAATGTTTGTCTTCACCGATGCTATAGCTAAAGACGCAACGGCCAAAAACAAAGACGAACTGATCAAATATGCCACAGACATGAAAATAAACATCAACTTTATCACCACCTCTTCTGCGGCATCGTTCAAGCCATTCATCGATGTTGCCAAGGCAACGTGTGGGATGATTCTGAAACTACTCAGTTCGTCCGAAATAAGCAAACTGACGAGTGTTACCAAGTTGATGCTGAACAGCTTCGCCTGTGCTTCTTCTGGGACCGTCACGCCATGGTCGGGGAAAAAGCGTAGCGCCACAACCAGACATTTTATCACCATAGATGATACCGTGGAAAAAGTGCTCATATCAGTCTCCACTGAAAGATCAAACCCAATCATCAAGCTCAAGAACCCGCGCGGTCGAGTTATAACATCTGGCAAGATATCCCTATACAATGGAGCGATTTACGAGGTGAAGAATCCTGATCCTGGTCGGTGGACCCTCCTTGTAGGAACTGCTGCTGGAAAATTCGATTACGTTGTCAGGGGTTTAAGCAGCACCAATATAGACTTTGATTATTATTTCGTGATGGTACCAAGAAGAGGGAGAAAGCCTGTTACTGTCAGTCAGCCACTAGCAGGTGAGCCATGTTTCATTGTCACATTAAATCGACCACGCCCTCTTGTCGCGTTCAAAACGGTACGGTAATGGCCTTGTTTATTTCCGTCTTGAATCCCCATTTTATTTTATTTTGATCAGTTGACTGAAAATGCATCTAGAATCCCATCTCAACTGCTGTTCGTCGCAGCCCGCCATATTTCAGTGACACTGCCAAGTAGCGGATTGTGCGTGCAACCACCAGTAATTTCTCAAACCTTCAAATTTTATCAATACGTCGAAACAACCTCAGTTCAACTCACAGATCAAACCCTGAAACAACCTCTGAGCTGATCGAAGTCAGGGCACGGCTAACTCACAGATCAAACCCTGAAACAACCTCTGAGCTGATCGAAGTCAGGGCACGGCTAACTCACAGATCAAACCCTGAAACAACCTCTGGGCTGATCTAAGTCAGGGCACGGCTAACTCACAGATTGAATTGGAATTTAGTATAAGGTTATGCGAATGCTTTATGAAGAACTTAGTCATTTTTATTGCACTTCATTATTTTTTAGTGCGGTGACCATCACCAGTGATTTACTTATTTGCAATGAAAAATGAAATTCCCTTCCTTGTGTGAATGCAGCTGTATCATTTTGAACTTGGCTTTTAATTTACTTAACAGGGCAAGTCGCAAACGCCGTCATAACTGTGACAGGGATCGACAAACTTCAATCCAGTTCCTTACTCATTCAAGTTTTAGACAGCACAACTGGGAGAGTACTGAAAACCGTCGCGATGAAACCACGAGGTCGGTCCAAAGCTCACTTCCTGGTGTCCTTTAATCCTCCCTCCACTCCTTTCAAGCTCAAAATGAAGGGAAAAACCAAAGCTAGAAACACCTTTGAACGCTCCTCAAGAAAAGAAATCCAAGCAACAACTGCACTTATTCGAGTTCATTCCGCTAAAGATGGGCAGCTTACAATTCCCAGAGGAAAGCGCAGCTATGTGATTATGATGATATACAACACAGGACCAACAGAGAGGTTCAATATTGTTGTCACTGACCCCCTTGGCTTTGCTGTATCCAGAAAGAACCGCCGAATCCGTGTGCGTAAAAACAGCAGTCGAAGGTTTTCCATCTGGTTCCAAGCCAACTCAAGTGCAAAACCAGGGACGGCAGATCCTGCTGCAGTTAGCATCATAAGACCGAGTACAGGTGTTAAAACTGGTCAAGTTCTCAACCTGATAGTTGTCTGAAGCTTACTAAGTTGCTGACCATGTACTGGGAATATCAGCAGAAATACTCATGACGATATTTAAATAAGGGGATATAAAGTAAAAATTACGGTTAAGGGAAAATTAATGGGTCAATTATTAAGATCATAAGTTTTAAATGAGATTAAATCAACTGTATTAACCCAAGATGAATAAAATACTCTATTGAGAAATTTTACGATTTGATTATTGAACTGAGTTAGAAAATAAATATTAATCCTAGAAAGTAACCAAACAGCCAAGAATCGCAGTTTTTACCAATCAACTATTTATGAAATCATTATGATAATCCATCTAGAATGTGAACATCGTTGCCTTCCAATTCCCAAGTGTATCAGTTCTAAGTACAGTATGTGTGCCAGGGGTGGATCCAGGGTCTTGTTCAGGGAGGGGTGCAGGGCACAAAGTCAGCCCAGGGGGTATAACCCTCAGAATCAAAGAAAGAAAACTTCAAAATAGGGAGACAAAGTTGCTCCAAGGGAGGGTGAAACCCCTGCACCCCTCTCCTGAATCTGCCCCTGTGTGTGCTCCTTATCCTATTTTTCTACATACTTGAAAAAATTAATTATTTATTTAGATATGAAAAGTAAATTTTCCAAAAATAAGATTTAATGTATGTCATGTTTTAACTGAAAGGCTAAGATATGTGGGATTGGTGCTAGTGATTGCATCAAACATTTTAGAATTTTTTTTGATGTAAGGGGTAAAGAGGGCCAGTTTGCAAACACACTTCTTAAATGTAGGATTATTTCACCTAAACTTGTATTAAAATTTTTTGATTCATAAAATTCATAAATTTTCAATATAGCGATCTACCTTGTCCATTCATTTTATCATCACTCCAGTATCCTTGGTAACACAGTCCTCCTGCAGTTATGTTCTCACCATAGCCACTTCTCTGCAACCCTCCATTAGCTTGGATATATTCACCATCTGAAAAAAAAGGTCAGTTTTGCTGGGCATTAGAAATGTCTGTGTAACCCAGTGCAAACTCAGAGAATATAACTAAAGGTTAATTCTACTGTACCCTCTACCTGGGGAGTAGGGGGTACTAGGGATGGTTCAGGGATAAGGATGGTCCGCTGAGATCTGAAGACGTTGACTATATCTAAGATGAGATTATCTCGAAAAAACATACCCTGTTCAAGACACAATGCTGTAACTAATAGCACCATCTAAAACCCAAGAGAAATTCTATGTACCTTGAATATGCCATAAGCAAGTAAAAACAAGCGAAAGAAACCGATGTTTTGAAGTCCTTAGCTGACTACATTTTCAAGGCTATACGAATAAATAATTGAAATATTGAAAGTTATGTGCTAAAAAAATTTTGGTGGTGAAAAAATATCAATGAATACCTATCTAAGACTTGAAAACACTAGCTAGACGTACTGCTAACCTATCCAAGACTGATAAACCTACTCAACCCTGTCTAAGAAAAAAATCCAGAAAAACCACTAGTAACCTAATAATAATAATAATAATAAATACTTTATTTAAACTGGAAAAATCTATCAGTATTAAGAAACACTGGTCTTAACAAGATGTCCAGTGTAGCTAAATATAACTATAATTGTAAATATAAAATATAATATAAAATATAAAAACTGATATAGATATATTTATTTATTTATATTTCCTAACCAGCAGAACATCTTATAGGTTATGTGAGGGAGTGCCCCCCCCCCCCCCCCCCCAGGACCCTCTAAATCTTGAATTCATCTACTCACCATATTTATCACCATTAGGGAACATGTAGACTCCCTTCAGAACATGAGCAGAACCTTGGTGATGTGATTGAGATAATATCATAAATTTCAGTAAGTTAGTGGGGTGATTATATCAGTACACCTTATCAATAGAGCTGTTTTTGTATGAGTGGGAAACACATGGTACTGACTTACACTATGTACAAGGTACGACATACCGTAACATTGAAATGGCTTCCTATTGTCTTTCAGTAATTCATCCAATCACGACGCATGGTTACGGCTACGGTAAGGTACGGTACGGCTACAGCACGGCTACAAATCTGCCGTACTGTTTCCCACTCATACGAAAACGAAAAAAAAGGTTTCAGAACTGGAAGAGACTGATAGGGTGAAAGGTAGGATTAATAATTTATATAGGTCTTCCCATGACCAAGACTCAAAAGCACCACATGAAAAGTGCTGTAATCATTACAAAGGGAACCTCTGCCTGAACTCAACAGTTTTCTGTTTGAGAATGACCATAACTTTTTTGAATATTCTGTTATAAACTTTTAAAAACATTTCAATGTCATAACTTTAAACAGCTGACAAAAATGAAACATAACACAACAGTTAAACAAGATCGTAAGCTGAGTGAGGCAAAAATACGAAGTCATTAACAGACTTCCTAGCATTTCAACACACAGCTTAACAACCTGGATTCATAATTTACCATGTTCGCTCTTGGATTTGTCCTGCTTCTTGCTGCTTGCTGCTGGAAGTCGTGCACAAAATTAATCGAACACATACGACATAATTCGAATTTATGGCTAAAAATATTTTCAGAGACTTTAAAGTAACCCAAAAAATCATTGCTTATTAGATTAGACGTAATAATACCTGGCATTTTAATTTATCTGTATTTTTCCAACCCTTATTCTCGTATTTCAGTTCAAGTCGTCCGCCATGTTTTTTTTCCTTCACGAACTTTTTTGGTTTCCTTGGTAACGCATAAAGTGCACCCCGGGAAAAGGGATTCAAATACAACAAGAGCCATGATTGGTCCAAATCTCTACTTTCTATTGCGAAATCCTATTGGTTATTTTCAGTAGACGTTCTTCTCAGCAAGACTGAACCAAGGATGATGTTGAGTTCACTTGAAAAAAGCCGGAAAAAAACATGAAAAATCTTCTCTCTGGCTTAAATAAACTACAAGAAAGGTAAAACACTTGAAAAATTCACGTATTTTTGTCCTATTTATGAGATCGCAAGTTACATTCTCAAGTATTTTCGTCATAATTTATATCACGTTGACTGACATCAATTTCAGGTCATATTCCTAGCTAGCAATGTCTAGCAAAGAGGTTCCCAAAGAAACAAAGGTCCAGGTAATAGTACCCAAGGAACACTCTTATAAGCAGTTTAAGCACCTCGTGGCTGGTGGAGTTGCAGGAGCAGTTTCTAGGACTTTTGTATCTCCTTTTGAAAGATTGAAGATTCTACTTCAGGTAAAAGCTAAAATCATCATGCAATCTTGTACTAGTATCACGATATGTTTGTTTATACAAAGTACTATAACCCTGACCTTCCCGACGCTATTACTTACTTGTACAACAAAGCCTTGGCTCTAAATTCTAAGATGACAAAATCTATTGCAGATCCAAGTTACAGATGTAAAGTTTAGAGGAATTATTCCAAGCTTAATCAAGATTGGCAAAGAGGAAGGGATCCTTGGATATTTTAAGGTAACTATATATAGTTGTTGATGACATATATATTAAGCTTATATTACATTTTGTTTGATGTATTTAAAGCTTATTTGTTTTCTTGACAATGAAAAGTTCTTAGCATGGCAATCACGTAAGCATGTTGTACAAATGAGACAATTAAACTCCATTTGAAAAGTATTTAAATACAGTATAATTACACTCTAATTCCTAAAACCTGATTCTCCTAGATTCTCTCAAAACCAGTAAAATGTTCTTATTTTAATCCCCACATAAGAGATTATACCCTAAGAAACTGAAACTTATGATCTCTTATCTGTGGACCTTAAAATAAGAACTTTTTACTAGTTTTGAGAGAATCAAGTTTAACAGTATATTCATATATGCCTCCTGCTGATGACACGCACATTTCATGCCTCAAAAGTAATACCACGAAAACCTCATTATAAACCATTTTAGAAGAGTTATTATGTTGTCATGCTTGATGAGCCAGCAAGGATTACCGAAATGTTTACCTTTGTCTTCGCACATTGTCTTTAGATCATTGCTAGATAAACATATATAATTTCTTTCCAATCTTGTATACTAAGGAGGTCACATGTACAGTTGGAGTAATTTTTTGAGGTCTCCAGAGTATATTGCATGTAAATATATATATTTTTTTGACTGGCTTAAGCACTAGCACTTATTAATATATTTATAATCCCCTTCACAGTTCCCTGGGCCATCTTTAAAGGTAGCCCTGTCTTTGCATTGACACTAGACATAAAGTTACCTTATGCAATGGTAGAGACCTTTTTTTTGAACACCTTGAACAATTTTATTATTCACATGTCTCTATCATTGCAAGGCCATCTCATGTCTCAGTTCGATGCATGGCAAGGGGACTATTTGGGGGATATTGGGAGAATAATTATTATTATTATAGAGGAAAGTCTAGTCACAATTGCAAAAAGTAACTAGTTTTGAATTATGATATTTGAAGATTTTGAGTCAAACCTTTATTCAGTTCAGCTCAGGCTCCCACGTAATAAAAGTGAATAAGAAAAATTTCAAAAATTTTCAGATTACTAATTTTCTTACCATGTATCGATCCCCACCCCTAATAGATGACCAATGAACCCTTCCCCCCAAAAAAAAAATCGTAAGCAGAGTAGAATTTTGAGTTATTTTTTATTTTGTTCTTGGATTAGGGTAATGGAACCAATGTTATCAGAATCATACCTTATTGTGCAGTTCAGTTTGCTGCTTATGAAGAATACAAGAAGGTAAATTAAGAAATCTATTGGAAGAGAGTGAGACAATTACAACATAGTACAATGGACCTAAGTTTCTTATACATTAGCCATATGTTTACTGGAACAATAGATTTTCCCCATGATGTCTTGTAATATATGGACAGGTTTAGAAAAACTTTGAAAGAGGGTTTTTTGAATGAAAAAGTTTATACAACTAGCACAATGGACCAGCCATGCATGAATGCATTGTGAAGGATACTTGTCAAGGAAAAATTGCTTGTGTCAATGTGGCTTAAGCACAGCCTCCTTTGCAGACATTCTTAGGGTCATTAGGTTGTCACACAACGTTGGGAGAGAAGTATTGTGTGACGACCCTAAGAGCGTCTGTGTAGGAGGCTAGCTTAAGCATGGCTGTATCATGATGATAAATTTCCATACTCCAGTTTAGAATCTTCTATAATGCAGGCTGGGTAATATATGTTATTGTGGTAAATATTCACATAATTTTGTTAAGGTTAATTGAAGGTTAATGTTTTGCATTCCATTTTTTGACAGCTCCTGAAAATTCCAGAGGATCACACCAAGCAGACACCGGGAAAACGTCTTATAGCTGGTGCAATGGCTGGGGTAACCTCTATAACAGCTACATACCCCTTAGACTTAGTAAGGTATAAAAATCCTTCTAGCACCAATATTCTTTAGAAGGAATTGGTTGTGAATCAATATCTCATGAGGGGGGGGGGGGGGGGAGAAGGAGCTACAGAGTCCAGATAAGAGATACAGATCAATATAGTGCACCTGTGTTCTTCGGGATCTTATAACTAAAGGATTATTTTTAATAATTTAAGATAATTTCTGTCCCTAACATAAGAATTATGATCTGCAGGACAAGATTATCTGCACAAAGAGAAGGAGCAGAAAGAAAATATAGGTGAGAAAGGATTCCTTCTTAATTACAGGAAGCTAAGTATCCATTCCAAAGAAGTATACCTGTGTCCTTGGTTCTTACCTTCAAGTCTGTTTTCTTATTCACAGAGGTATTATCCATGCCTTTCAAACAATATTAAAAGAAGAAGGAGGTTTCCTCAGTGGATGTTTATACAAAGGCTTGGTGCCTACAGCATTGGTATGGTTAAATATACTATGAACTTGTAAAGCAAAAATATGATTCTACAATCAACTGTAGTTCCAGAAAGTATTCATACATGCCACATGCATGCATAGACCTTTTTTGAAATACCGAAGATGGTGCATTTTTGTCTAGCTTTGATACAAACATCTTTTGTTCGTTGCGTCTTATATGGTGTTGCTCATTCTGAAGCTAGACCAGGTGCTTCATATTTATCAAATTCAGAATTGGCCTATGGAGTTTTGCCAAACTTAGGTCTTCCATTCGAGGACCACAGAACCACCATAAATGGGGGCTTAGATCAGTAAATGTTTATATAGCAGACTAGTATGCATAACACTAAAAGGGGGAGGGTGAGAGTTCAAAATATTGTTGTTGTTAGCAAATAATTATTGGGCTATTGCCCTGCACCCTACCCATTGATCCACCCACCAACTAGCTCCCCCTTCTCCATGATCCCAGTTCTTCACTCCAGGGGGAATACAACAATGGAAATTTTCAAGAACTAAAATTTTTCATTTACTAGATGACCTTTTGGTGATTCTTGAAAATATTTTCTTTTTTAGGGCATTGCTCCCTATGTTGGTTTGAATTTTGCTGTATATGAAACTCTTAAAGGTAAATAATAAAGAATTGTGATTCCAAAAAAGAACATCTTCTGGTGGATAAATGGCTGGATGGATGCATAATTTGGTGGGTTGGTGGAGGGATAAATGAATTGATGGATAGATGAATGCATGCATGGATGAATGGATAGATGGATGGATGGATGGATAGATGGAGGGAGGGACCATATGATGGATGCATGGATGTTTGAATGGATAGATGCATGGATAGATGGATGAATGGATAGATGGTAAGATGAATGGGTGAATAGATGGAGGGAGGGATGATGGATGCATGGGTGGTTGAATAGATGAATTAATTAATAAATAAATGAATGGATAGATGGATGGATAAATGAATAGAGGGAGGGAGGATAGATGCATGACATCTATGCAGTAATAATGTAGTATTTCTACTGAGTGGCTCTTGATTTGAATCAAATTAGGAATTTATGGGCAAACAAACATCTTTAAATCACTAGGGGAAAACATTTGAAATCATTGAGTTATAATTTACATGTTTGAGAAAATGCTTACCAATTTCGAATTTGTAATATATATATTATATAATCATGTTTGCAGGGCTCATCTTCACCCGTCTTGCATCAGCCCAAGGGACAAGATTAAAGGTTGTGAAGAAAGATCATAAGCTACCCATTCAATTTAGGTTATTTTGTGGCTCTATCGCTGGGGCTATTTCACAGTCAAGTAAGATTTATTTTGATAAAATTAATAAAAATAATGTGCCTATAACAAATAAATAAATAGGATTTAACAGTCTGTGGCATCTATACAGAAGAGCTATTCATCCACTGAAATTCCAATTGGAAATTAGAAGTTGATTTTTGCAGAGAAAGGAAAACTGGAGAACCGGGAAAGAAAATCCCTAAAAGCACAGGAGAGAACCAACAAGCAACTCTACTCACATATGACAAGGAGCCCGGTGGGACTTGAACCCAGTTTGCATTGATGAGAGATGAGTGCTATTACCACTACACCGCCAATACTTCCCGAGAGTTAGTTAACTAATAAACATCAATAGCATTTAATAATAAATAATATTTATTATTATAATTTGATGTCAATCTTACTTTTGATTCATTCTGCAGTTACATATCCACTTGATGTTGTACGTCGCCGTATGCAGATGAAGGGGATCAAACAGAATGAGTTTGCTTATAGATCAACATTACATGCATTTAGTAGTATTTTACAAAAAGAAGGAGTTAGGGGATTGTATAAAGGAATATTACCAAATCTTATAAAGGTAAGCAGAAATTCTTGGCAGTTGTGCAAGCACATTAGCTAGGACAGTTTTTAAAACTCCTAACAGAATTTGTCACAAATATTTGTACTTGGTTATCAGGTACAGTCGAAGCTCTCCTTGAGGCCACTCTCATAAGCAGCCAGTTCTAGTTACCACCATGATTTTGAAACCCTGTTTTTATTGCTACTTATGGGAGCCCATTCCTGTAAGCAGCCAGCTCTAGTTATAAACAACTTTTTGATTTCCCAAGGTGGTTGCTTATGAGAGCTTCAAATGTACAGTAGCTATAGAACAAGATACCAGTGAAAATGTAAACATTGTTTTGATTTTTTTGGCTTTACCTTGTAGGTTGCCCCAGCAGTTGGCATTCAGTTTGTGATGTATGAGACAGTCAAGGCATTTATGTATGGGCAACCATTACACTTTCAGTGAACAGGTGGTTTTTGAGTGTTATCAGTTTTTATATACCGTCTGAGAACAATTTATTCTGAGATGCAATGTAATTACAGTAACTTAGAATTATATAATATTAAATAAGATTATATTTTTAAGCTAATTAGGCTCGGTTCAAACCTCAATCTTCTCAAAGTTGCTCTAAAATCATTATTCTCGATGGCTCCAGTTGATCTTTAAATGGCTGGGTCAACCTTAATCAATTTCTATTAATACAATTTGTTGAACTTAATTGGTTCAGAGGTTAATTCACAGTTAGTATAAAGTATGGCTCATGAGAAGATTAATGTTTAAACCAGGTCTCATACAACTAGCTATAGATCTATAGCTAGGTTCTAGAGAGTCTTTCACATGTCGTGGAGTGCAAGGCCATAGCAAGGCCAAAAATATTGGGGGGCCCTAGGTCAAAAGTATTGGGGTGCTATATTCTAAAACGCCCTATGTATTAATAACAGACCTAAAATTTTCAGTGTTCAATATACAGTACATCCGAAATTATTAAGGGGGGGCCAGGCCCCTGCCCCTGCTACAGCCCAGCTGGAGTGCTGATATTCATTACATATTTATGCATTAAGAAAAGGTTGTCAACTGCATAGACTTTATGATTAGCATCCACCCTAGTCTCCTATTAATGCAGCAGCTATTTGTGTCGTCATGCAACATTAACAGTGGCTGCGTGGGAGACTAGCATCGACCCAGGCTCTCCTAATATTATGAAATGGCTGCAACAAGCCACTGCTACTCCAACTCTCTGGTTCTATTAGAGTGTGGATCATGTGTGATTGAAATAATCATGAAAGGATTTATGTATGCTCAAACTGTCAGGCAAAAATTGAGGGATAAAATTGAAGCTTGAATTTGAAGATCATTTGAAAGTGAAATAAGAAAAAAACTCAAAGCTGAAACTATTTCAGAAATTAAAATATGAAAAATATATTTTATAATTATTTCATTTTGCCCAAAAACGAAATACTTCATAAACCAAGATTAACTATGTTTTGCACAGATTCCAGTTATATTTTTATTCTGTTCAAATTCTGACAGTACATAACAGCAATTAGATTAGGCATGTAAATATGTATTATCTATTAGGTAGTAGCTAGCTAACTAAGGATAAAGGTTTCTTGCATCCATTAAGGAAAAAAAAAACAGTCTGGAAACTATTGCTAACTATGGAGTTACAGTGCAGGCACTTGAACTGTGAACACTTCGAGTTTTTTTGACATTTTTTCATTGTCTATTCAGAAACCAGATTCATAACTACTAGACTCTGACATTATGTTTAGTTAGATAACCTGAGCATAATGTCAGAGTCTTGTTGTGAATCTGCCAAAAAAACCTGAAGTGTTCACGGTTCAAGTGCCCGCACTGTAAATCAAATTGTCATAGAGGAATGACACTATCACATAATGGCAGCCATGACAAGAAGCACAACAATAGAGTCTATTTTTACCTGGGAAACTGAATTCTTTCTCATGTAGATCAGATTAGACCAGATTCAATTGTTCCTGCCTCCTGTCATGGCTGCTATCACACGATGGTGTCTCTAAATATTGGAAGATTCGGAAACAAGATTTGTTTTTATGTAGAACACTGTTTTGAAATGAAAAAGAAAGGCCCATGCAGCTAAGCACCAACTGATATCACTCTTGGCAGTGTTTTGCACTGTCAGTCAGTGGCTAACTACCAAATCCACCCCCTCTCCCTGGATCTACCCTTACTATCCTCCTTTCTGTAGCTTCCCACAATCCCTTGTGATCCCAGCGCGAGCTCGAAGTCAGGGTAAAATTTGCATAAAAATGTATAAAAAATATGCAAATTTTACCCTGACCTCGATCTCGCGCAGGGATCATAAGGGATTGTGGGAAGACTACAGAAAGGAGCATTAAAAATGGCTGCATTGTCTATGGGTGGCTAGCTACCTAATCCACCCCCTCCCCCTGGATCTGCCCTTGATATTGAAGATGGCTGCATTGTCTATGGAATTACTCTTCTTCAGCATTTATAAATCAATGGACAGAAACTGCTGGTCAGTCACTTCAGTATTTAATTCTTTTGCATAAATATTTGTGTATATAAAATTAAAAAATCATTTCTTGATTACAGCTGTATTTTGTTTTCTAGTTGTTTCTTTCATTCATTTATTTATAATTTTCAATCATGGTTGTCATAGACTTTACACCCCCACCCTTTAAAGTCCTTTTTTGAAGGGAATTTTGCAACTTGGATGCCCCTAGTTAACTAGTTGCACACCAATTGCAAAAATTTGCTAGTACGTACTACTATTCAGCAGAATTTCCACTTACTAGAGGTTAAGCTCTGTATTTACAGTAAAACAAACCTCATTTCAGTGATGCCAGACAAGGTCCAGAAGGGGTCCAGTATGGTTTAAACTGTAAGGAAGTTCAAAATATTTTCTCTCTCTCTCATCCACCCTAGTGTTGAGTGTAGTGAACAAAAGGCCTTTTGTTCACTACACTCAACTTCCTAATATAGATAATAAAGTGTCTGTCATTTGATGGGAAGTGACGTCATTTTCAAAATCACACGAAAGTGACGTCATAAACTATAGGCTGTGGAATCTGAACTTCCTCAGTCAACTTTCAACCTTAAACTTAATTTTGATTAAAACTTATGTAGAGTATTATTGTAGGCTAAATTACATAGGCTGTCAAAAACTTGTAGTAAAATTATTAGATAACGTCATCGGTGGTTGGCGAAATAAAACGTAGGAGTACTTGTCGATTACAAGATCTCGACTCCGTGATATTTTGCACGAATAGGGATAAATACGTCACGTCACGTCCGGTAAGCTGCCGGTAGTGAATGGTAGTGAATAGTATTTTCAACCAATAGGCGTGAAGCTTTATCAGAAGTCTCAGACGTCAAGAACCAAGACATTTATATTTTAGTGAAACTAATTTTTATCAGTTTTAAAGTAATTTTTCGCGTTCTTCTCACTGTATAACACCAGGATAAGCACGGTAATACATAAGGGTTTCTATATTTGAGCGAATCTAGGAATGTTATAGCGTTATTCTTGGAGATTTCTGCCTAAAATGACGACCGTAAAAGATGAAGCAGTTTCAATATGGTGGGAAAGGTACATCCCCAAGGATCAGTTGATTCACTTGGTTGCAGGAGGACTTGCTGGTGGTGTATCGAGGACATGTGTATCTCCTTTAGAAAGAGTGAAGATGCTTCTACAGGTAGGCAAGATTCTCTTGGTTTTCTTCGATCGGCTTGAAGGAACTCGAACGATTTGGTTGCGTGACTTATGATGTGTGTAAAACGACTCCAAACACTAAAAGGGCTTCCCAAAATAATTTTTTCCCTAGAATACAAATCTTATTCAATATATTGCCCTGGTCTATGATTTGCCCTGATTTTAGCATCCAATTTATCAAAGAAATAATTTGTTTGTTTTGTCTTTGTTTGATCAGATCCAAACTACAGGCTCTAACGTTAAATACTCTGGAGTAGCAGGAACGTTGGCAAAAATCTACAAGAATGAAGGTCTCATTGGATATTTCAAGGTTATTATTCTATTTTTTAGAACCAAAATGAAACCTTGTTGTAGTCTTGTAGTCTTGTGCATGTTTGCATTCTTGATGGTTTACGCTAGAACAACAGCTGTAAGTTAGTGGCATCTTACATTCTTGCAGCAGAAAACCTTTTCGCGACTCGCAATTTATTGTTCAATGTTCCATTAACGGGTCTTCTTATTTTCATTGTATTTGCTACACTTTTATAAATGCTTATTGATTAATTGACCCAGTTATTCCTGTCATGTCCAATCAAATCATACTTGGACATTGCATAAAGAATATGATATAATTGGAATTATAATAATTGTTAATTGAAGTCTGTAGGTTGTCATTCAGCAACTGCAAACTTACTGGCAATGATCACCTACTATGACTTACTACATTAAATACTTCTGTCAATCTACTCACCCTCACAGCAATATTGGACCTTAGCTTTTATGTGCTGACTATTTCCTAAAAAAAAGCAGTATGAAAGTCCCCCATCTCCCCCCATGCACCGACTCTGTAGCATTCGTGTTGAGTGTGCACATTATCAAACATTGCTTAGATTGCATTGGCCAGAGAGGGGAATAGTTTACAATCTGAAGATCTTTTTTGATCCTACTCTAGCTTCATAGCAGTATTGATTATTTTTTGTTTTTTATTGCAGGGTAATGGTACAAATATTGTACGTATTGTTCCTTATACTGCTGTGCAGTTTGCAGCATATGAAGAGTTTAAAAAGGTAATACCAAAAGTAGTAATTATCCTCATCAACTCAAATACTAACCACAAGGGATCCTTCAGATTTCGTCCATCCGTTATGCCATCCCATCAATTCATTCATTTCATCCATCTGTCCGTCCATCCCATTCATCCCATTCATAGTTTATTTCTCATCTATCTGATCCATTTATTTATATAATTTTATCTATTTATTTATTAACATTCGTTTGAAATTTTTGATCGAGAACCCAAAATATTTACTTTCACTCATCTGTTAGATTATGGGTTCTATACCTTTTTCTCATTCTTTTATTAATTATATTGTTATGTTCCTTTTCAGTTGTTCAAAATCCCTACTGATATCAGAGAACAGCATCCATTTAAACGACTGGCGGCAGGAGCATCAGCTGGTGTAGTATCAGCAACAGTCACATACCCATTAGACTTGATTAGGTACAGTAGTCCTTCTACATTAAATTATTTTAGTAATAGAAATGTTTTCCAGTACTCAATTATTTCTGTATCCATTTCAGAACAAGACTTGCTTGTCAAGGTGATGGTGCAGAAAGGAAATATAGGTAATTATAATCAAATTGCTAATTAATTCTTATACTTATTTTCTGGAACTATGCCATCCCTTATATCAAATACCATGATACCTCTATTAATTGGTCAACCTTTATTAAATGGACAAAAAGTTGCATGGTCAAAAAAATTCCCTCCCCCCCCATACACAGTAAGACAACCTGTGGACACCTCTATTTAACAATAATTGTTAGTCCTCGAGTCCGAATGGTCTACGAGACAATAGCCCATGAGGCCGAAGTCCGAATGGGCTATTGACTCGTAGGCCAAGAGGGCGAGAGGTCTAATTGTTTTAGTAAAAACCTACTAATCGGTCCAATAAAAGGATGGAAAAAGTTTTGGATTTTGCTTTAAATATATATTTTTTGGTTTTCAAAACCGGCGCTTTTCGCTACTAGAGGTCTATCACTAATAGACCCCTAGTAGCTCAACCAATCACAGGGCTCGATTGGTGATAGACCATTAGTAGGTTTTTTCTAATATTAAGTAGACACCAGGCAGGCTCCTGAAGGAGTCTACTTAATAGAGGTAACACTGTATTTGGAATTGGTTATAAATTTTTTAATAATTTTATTTCTTTGTTATGCAAGTTTCAATGGTTTCGTTTCAACCTAGCAGCTAAACATGAAAATACTTTAATCATCCTACAGAAACATCAGACATGCATTTGTTACAATCATAAGAGAAGAAGGGGGTTTGTTTAGCAATTGTCTGTTTAAAGGCCTTGGACCAACACTGATCGTAAGTAATACTCCAGTTTCACATTCGATGGAAACCGCTGTTTTTGAAGACCACAGACTCATTTGTACAGGCTTAGCCTCGTTTATAAGTCAGCTATTCAACGACATCATTAAAAGTCCGTGGGATTTCAAAACATTGGTATTGTTCAACTTACACATTCTTTACATTACGGTTGACTTATGCAAATCATTAGCAACAGCCAACTGTAATGTAAAGAATGTGCAAGTTGAATAATACCAATCCCACGGACTTTTAATGGTGCCTTTGAATAGATGACTTATAAACGAGGCTAAGCCTGTACAAATGAGTCTGTGGTCTTCAAAAACAGCGGTTTCCATCGAATGTGAAACTGGAGTATTATATGATATGTGCTACTTTATTATTTTGTTATACCACCAACAGTCGCTCAATGCCCCCCCCCCCCCTCCCCCATAATCCCCATCACCATCAATCCAAGACTGAGTCTAGAATGAATTAAAGAGGGTCTTGTTTTTCGACCAGTCTCAATCAATCCAGAGATATAGCAATCTCTACCTACTTGACTATATAGTTATCTTGTATAATATACCACTTCATGCAATATTTATATTTATTTAACATGTTTGGATTTCAGGGCATTGCTCCATATATTGGTCTGAATTTCATGGTATATGAAACTCTTAAAGGTAAAATGTTGTATGATTGATTAAATGATTGAACAAATTCTGAACTTCAGCTAAAGGGCAATCTTTAATTATAACTTATTCAACAGGTTTTTGTCTAAAGTATTATCTTGCTGAAGCGGCTGGTCATAAACTCAGAGTCATCCACCATGACCAAGACCTTCCTGTTATTGCTAAACTGGGATGTGGTGCATTAGCTGGAGCAGTGGCACAGTCAGGTAGGTAATAGACAGAAATCCCTGGAGGGAGGGGGAGAGAGCAAATGGATTTCCCTGCTCGGGTAGGCATGGTCCACCAGCTGGATGTGGTGCAGTAGCTGGAGTATAATTTCTGGTAGGCAATAGATAGAAATCCCTGGGGAATGGGAAATCGCAAATTGACAAAGGATGGTCAACTAAGATGCGTAGTAGCTGAAGCAATTGCACTGTCAGTCTGATAGCAATTTTAGATTCCCTTTGGGGAAGGGGGTGGGGTCCAAAATGATTTCCCTCCTGGGGTAGGGATGGTCAACTTAGTAGTAGTAGTGAAGTATATGCAGTCACCAGAGCACTTGCACAATATTAAAATAATTTGCAAAAATGAAAAATCAGCTTAGATATTATTTACTATACATTGTTATTTTATATAATATTAAGTTTTCATTGTTTTCAGGAACATACCCCTTGGATGTAGTACGGAGAAGAATGCAAATGGAAGGAGCAATTGAGGGACTATTTAAATATAACTCTACTTTGGATGCATTTAAGGTTATTATTACAACTGAAGGAATAAAAGGTCTGTTCAAGGGAATGTGGCCTAATCTGCTTAAGGTGCGTAAATATATATATACATGTATATGTGAATAAGAAAGGCTATTGGCTGTTTATCTGCAAAAGTTAAATTTTACGGTTTCCACATCAAAAAATGTGCGAATTCATGAAAAAAAAAAAAGACTGACCCGAAAAATTTTCATAGAAAATCACAGATTTGCAGAACTAGACTTTATGAACCCCTCTTTGAATTCTGCAGGCCTGTTGGTAACTGTTATTCTCTTTTTTTCCCTAGGTTGCTCCTACTATTGGCATTCAGTTTGCGATTTATGAAATAAGCAAGACATTTATGATGGATCAGTTTGAGGCTTAACAATAATGTGAGTTTATGAAAATACTGCTGCAGTTAATTTTATTTATTAATTGCTAGGCATTAAAATAATATTAACATTAAAATAATAAGTTGAGGGGTTGAGAGAGAAAAGAGTGGTGTGAACTTTTAAAAACCCTTAAATATTACATATAAATTTTAGCTGACATACAGTATTTAAGTGAGGAGATACGACTACAAGAGACTGATAAGCCAGTCAATATTAAATAAGTCGAGGGGTGGAGAGAGAAAAGAGTGGTGTGAACTTTTAAAAATCCTTAAATATTACATATAAATTTTAGCTGACATACAGGTAGTTAAGTGAGAAGATACGACTACAAAGACTGATAAGCCAGTCAATATTAAATAAGTCGAGGGGTGGAGAGAGAAAAAAGAGTGTGAACTTTTAAAAACCCTAAAGTATTACAAAAAATCTATAAATTCTAGCTGTATTATTATAATAAATAGTCTTTTTAAAAACAACTAAGTTTAGGTACTACTAATACTCATACTACGGTAATCCAAGTTTTAGGCAACCATCACCATGAACTATATTGTAACATTTTAGTATAAACTTTTTCACCACAAGAAAAATATCTGAGAATTCATTTGTAAAAGGTCAAGATATATTTTAGATAATTATGAAGATGAAATCAATGTAATTAAAAATAATTTTTATGTTTGTGATCCAGACAGCTTCAGAAGTTGTCACATCTTTTTTTGGCTTCAATCCATGATTTTTTTAACAGACAGAGCTAGGTATATATTTTGATTGATGAAAGCCAAGAGATGGCTCTATTAAGTATACTGCCAGTCTATAAATGTAAGCACCAGACTGTTATTATAGAAGTATGTATTAATAAAAATGTACTTTTATCCAGTGTTTTGTATTATTCATGATGTTTGGAATTATATACATTATTATGATATAATTCATACCAGTATTATACATGATGGGAAGGATGCAATTAGAATGCAGTGGAAGACCAGCTACCCTGTGGAACCCACTGTTAATTTGCAATTATTTTATTTATATACATTATTAATATCTTTTTTGGTGACCCAGAAAACTAGCTCTCGTCTGAAGGAACATTCCTCTTCATATGCCAAAGTTTAAACTCAGGTCTAGGCTAGCCTCCTATGGAGATGTCCTTAGGGTTGCCGCACAAAATTTCTCTTGGAAGCATTCATGGTGAGACAATTAACCCTTAGGACATCAGCACAGGAGGCTAGATTATTTTTTGCTCAAATTTTACATGCACAACCTGGATGAAAAATAAGCCAGGAACCCTCTCCCTAGCTTACTCCATTGGGTCTTGACATGTCATGCAATGTTTCTCTCCTAACTTGGTTCATTGAAAGAGAAATGTTGCATGATGACCTTAAGAACATCTGCACAGGAGGCTACCCTCTTCCTAGTTCACCACTCACCACTACTTCCTGGTAAGGGTAAAAATTGACCTCAAAGTATGTAAATTGAACTTGTCCTTTAAGATATTCTAATTACATAACTCTGGTGGAGGGGGACATTCTGGTATCTGTCCTAGTACAAACTTATCTGCTTTAAATGCAGCAATGTCTTGTTCGGAGCATGTCAATGGACAAGTAGAAGGTGCAACCCCTGATGCACTCCTTGTCTGAACACTTGATTGATTTCCAAATACACTCTGATGGACAAAAAAGATATTTTTTACACCTCGGTATGTCTGTATACTTTATAAATAGACCAGAGGGCATGATGTTTTGAGGTGGCAGAAATAAAAAAAATTCTAAAGAAATAATAGACCCTTTTCAAATATGGCATCTATGACGTCAAATGAGGAGTCCGAGAATGTCCCGGATGCAATGAGTGATAATGATTGTGTTTTGGAATCTGGGCATTCTAGTCCCAGATGCTGCTAGTGGAAATCATTGGGTTTCGACATCTGGGACATTCTCATTCACCTCATTTGACAGTATACTATAGACGCCATATTTGAAAAGGGTCTATTCTGAGCTTTAACAAATGTCTGTTCAATGGACAATGTCCTGCAAAAATGTGCATGTTGATCAGTCTGATAAGGCTGGTCATCATGTCTGGCCATTGCGATTGAGAAGCTCTAAGACTTATGTTTAGTCCTGTTATCCACTTACCATGGCTGGTTGACTTGTACTTCTAGCACCAAACAAACCAGATTCAGCAGTAGGTTGTTTTCCAAAGGGACTTGTGTTGCTAGTTGTTGCTCCAAACAATGTATTACCAGAGTTCATTGTGCTTGTTGTCCCAAATAACCCAGTGTTTTGAGATGCTGGGGATGATCCAAAGAGACTTGAAGGCTGTGATTGACTTGTGCTACCAAACATTCCTTTTCAAGAGGAAAAAGGTTTTGTAATTCTAATATTAATGGGATGTGGCATTGGGTAACCCAGGAGAATTATATTAATTTTATACTGTCAATAATAACTGAAAACTACGTCATGCTGCAGCCATGATTGTGCCAATCTTAACTAGTCTGCTTGGAGCTAATCCTTGCTTTGTTTCCAAAAGCCAAATGCAACAACTAGGCACCTTGCAGTAGAAGTTTTGTTAGGCATGAGGATTATAATCAGGACCTTTTCCAGCCATTTCAGGTTTGGTCCTGGCTACTTTCCACAGACCTGCAAGCCTCCTTCATAGATTTCTCTCTGTTTATTTGGTTGGCTACCTGTGGCATGGAGATTAAAACACACAGGGATTCCAAGTGCATAAGAAAGCAAAGCAAGAGAGATACCTGTGCAGGAGGCTACTGTAATGCAGTCAAGATACATGCCATTTTCAAGGCCTACAAAATCTACTTCAAGGTTAACCATAACTTATTTCTTATTCCTTGTTTTTAGTTGGTTCTCTCCTGTGCTTCAAGGGTTTTCCTCTAGGTTCTCCAGTTTTCCTCCCTCCGCAAAAATCAACTTCTAAATTCCAATTGGATCACGAAACGAGGGCCACAGGTTTGTAAGGCACTGGCTATTAAATGCTACCCTCATAAAACAAGGACCGTTTTCTTTATTTCTATATGTCTAGTACCTGTTTTACCTGGATTTGATGTCATTTGTGATGGCACTGATCCAAAAGTGGTTCCCATAGGTTGTTGTGAAGGAGCAGATCCAAACAGACCACCACCCTGACTGGCAGCTGATCCAAACATACCCTGTGGGTTGCTCATTGTGGCTGATCCACCAAACACGCTTGAGGACTGCCCAGCTGACTGAAGACTCATACTGGATCCACTTTGAGAGCCAGACTGTTTTGATACAGAAGCCCTGATCTCTGTTTGCTAAAGAAAAGGTATAATAGTTATTATTTATTTAACAGCTATTTACTGGAACTACATTGAATCTACTTACACCCTCCCCACACCTCTTCCAGTCTATCCTGTTGGTGGAGTATGGGAAACAATACTACCATAGCTGCAGTTGAGCACTTGCTTGCCTCTTACTTCTGGGCTTTTAGGTTCAACTCCCGGACTCAACATCCCATGTGACTGAGTTTGGGTTCAATAAAATTGAAGGTATTAGGCTGTAAATGCATGACATACCCTCCTCAGAGTCCCTATGCAAATTTCAATTGCCACTTCAAGAGAGGTATAGCTATATTTACTGGTACTTTAATATCATACATGTGTTTGGACTTCCCCATCTCTTAGAAGTTTCTTCTAGTAAGAGTGAGTATGGAAATGTTCTAGAATTATGGAATATCCAATCAGATATAGAGTGCCATGACCATACCAGTTGATGCATATCTATATTCTTCAGCTCCAACCTCCTTTGTCTGCTTCTTTCCAACAAGTTTTTCAGTCCTTGTTCCTAAACAAATTAAATGTCGAGTTATCTTATAATAAATAAATGCTGTTTTGACTCCACAATCTTTTACAGTATGACAAAATCAAAAGAATAGTTCTCTGCACCATCTGGAAAGGCATATTGCCTTTGCATCGAAGTGAGACATGAGGATGTGGCCGACCTTGCAATGATAGAGACCTTTTTTAAACGCCTTGGACAATATTTACACATGCCTCTATCATCGCAAAGTCATCATGTCTCACTTTGATGCAAATTAAGCATGACTTTCTCAAGATGGTGCAAGGAACTGTGAAGAGGACTATTCTCAAATGAAGAAAAGAACTTACATATACTGAAACTTTGTTGCCTATTTTAGCATCATAAGCTTCTTTCCTGATTTCTTCAGGTGAAAAGTCTACTAAACCTTTATTATATTTGCAAAAAGAAAATAAAAATTAATACACTGTTGAACCTGCAGTCTCTCTTCAAGCTTTACTTGATGTCATTTCCCTTCTCATGTGGAATTACTTCTTTCTGGTTGACAGCATATGTCATTGGTGGTCAGACACTGATTCAAAAGGGGGGGGGGGGGGGGGGGTCAGGATTGTCTCACTTACCTACTAAACAGGGTTCATCCTTAAGATATGTATAGCATGATAATGGCCACTGTTTACTTGTCTCCCAAGTTTCCATGTCACGCTTTACTATTTGTCTAGATTAAAAAATATAACAAGTAATGCAAATGTTAATGCAGGTCAGCAAATATCCCACTTCTGAGAAGTACTTTACTTGTCATGCACAAAGGTTTCAATGTGAGGCTCCATGTTGTCATTTGATTTAGCACGGAGCCTCGAACTGAAATCTTTGTGCATGACAAGCGAAGAATATTTTGGAAGTGGGCTATTAAAGTGAGATCTCATCACTGACCAAAAAACAAAAACAAAATCCCTCTGTCAATCAATGACATATCTACAGTATTATCAGGGAACAAATCAGATTTCTCCATTTTTTAACCCCACACCCATACAATAATGTAGACTTACTGGACTTGAGTCATTTGTGTTTCATTTTGCAGAATGGCTTCTGTACTGTTTTGTTGTTGTTTGTTAGCACCAAAAGCACCCTGCTGTCCTCCTGTACCCATGGTTGCCTCATTACCAAGAACACCAAATCGATTCTACAAGAAACAAGTACAATAATAATATATATTTATTGATAATAATTTACTTCAATAATTTATTTACTGATATACTCAAAAATTGAGAATATAGCTAGCCCTGTACCACATTCTATGGAGTGAATGAAAGCAAGTGTCGCGTCTTAACGACAAAACATTCCTTTATTTAAACGAGCACAACTCAAGCACATGTCTTACACATATCCCATAATCTACATCACGTGAGAACTATACACAGGAATCCCTTACAATTCCTCCCTCCTAAGTTTCTAACTCAACAATGTCCTGACTTGTACGAAGGAGGAACTTCAATGTTCACAACTAGCGTTCATAGTCCCTAAACCTTGCTGGTGTCTTGACGGTTCTTCCTGACCGGGTAACCCGTACAGTAGACTCTTGACCTCGTGTAGGAACAGCATTGATGGTTGACTGTGGCGTTTCGGCTGCAGCTGCAACTGTTGCTGGCCCAGCAGTGGAGACGTCGACTGGAGTCTGTTCAGCATCTGACGCTCCATCAACGACTGACACAGGGGCAGCCACGGAGAGCTCTGGTGGTTCCGAGCAACTGCTTGCTCGGCTTGACAGCTCGGAGGAACAGTTGCGTAACTGCTCCACGTGTCTTTTCCAAACCTTGTCCTCGGTTTTCACCCGGTACATCACTGGGCCTGTCTGTTCGAGTACGGTACCACGTACCCACTTAGGTCCAGTGCGGTAATTACGTATCCACACGTCTTGTCCAACGGTGAATTTCGTGAGGGGTTTTGTTTTGGTCTGTAGTAGCTTTCTGTCGACTTCTCTCTTGACGCTTGGTCTCAGGAGGTCGAGCCTTGTCTTTAGGTTCCGGTTGAAGAGTAACTGCGCAGGACTAACTTCGGTGGTAGCGTGGGGTGCCACCCGATAAGATAACAGGAACCTATCCAGCTTGTGTTGGAAGGTTCTTTCAGACTTGTCTGCTTTGATGGCGTTCTTGAAACTCTGAACGAGTCTTTCCGCTAGACCGTTGGTCGACGGATGATACGGCGCTCCGGTCACATGCTTGATGCCGTTCTCTCGAGCAAACCTCTGGAAGGTCTCCGACGTAAATTGTGGACCATTGTCGGAGACGATCTGCTCCGGAAGGCCCATCCTCGCAAAGATAGACCGCAACGCTGTGACTGTTTCATCAGCGGAGGTACCACGCATTACTACGATCTCTGGCCACTTGGTGTGGGCGTCAACACAGACCAAAATCATCTTTCCTTGGAAAGGCCCGGCAAAGTCAATGTGTATCCTTTGCCAGGGAAGAGCAGGATATTCCCACCGATGCAGCGGCGCACGAGATTATTCGCTATCTCTTGGCATCCTTCACAGTTCCTTGCGGTGCCTTCGATAGCCTTGTCCATCTTGGGCCACCATACGTAACCGCGAGCGAGCCCCTTCATCTTCCCAACACCGATGTGTCCCTCGTGAAGCGTTTGAAGGACTCTGTCTTGAAGCTTGGCGGGGATAATCACCCGTGTTCCCCACAGCAGAATTTCCTTGTGCACTGTGATCTCGTCCTTTCTTTGCCAATATGGTGCAAACTCTGGTGCGGACTCCGTCTCCTGCCATCCACACTGAACTTGTGTTAGGACTCGGGACAGGATGGGGTCTCTACGGGTTTCCCTCCTCAGTTCCTTCTCGGTGACGGGGAGTGAGTCTACGATCCCCATCTGGAAGACTCCTACCTCATCTGGCTCGTCTTTCGGTGACGTGGCCAACGGCAAACGAGAGAGACCATCACAATTTGCGTGTTGCTTGGTCCCACGATACTCGATCTGGTAGGAGAAGGCTCCGAGAAATAGACACCATCGTTGAAGGCGAGCAGCAGCAGTTACTGGCACCGCTTTCCCGGGATCCATAATATACTTCAGGGGCTTGTGGTCCGTGACCAGAGTAAAGCAGCGGCCCTCAAGGTAGGCTTGAAATTTCCTCACTCCCCAGAACAGGGACAGAGCCTCCTTCTCGATTTGGGCATACTTTTTCTCAGTGTTCGACAACGAACGAGACGCAAATGCGATCGGCTTTTCACTCCCATCTGGCATACGATGGGACAGGACAGCTCCGAGGCCGTACGATGAACTATCGCTGGCCATGACTAACGGGAGGCCTGGGTCGTAGTGGGTTAGCACTTTGTCCTCCATCAGCATCTTCTTTATAGACTCAAAACAGTGAGCTTCTTTCTTTGACCAGGTCCACTTAGCGCCCTTCTTTAACAAACGGTGAAGCGGCGCTAGGACCGTAGCTAGGTCTGGCAAGAACTTGGCGTAATACTGGACCATGCCCAAGAATGAGCGCAGCTGTGCAACGTCCTGGGGAGCTGGCATCTCTAGTATCGCTTTAGTCTTCTTGGGTGATTGTCGCAGACCCTCAGCAGAAATCACGTGACCCAGATACTCCATGGAGTCTTGGAGAAACTTGCATTTCTTTTTGTTGGCCTTCAGCCCGTACTCCTCCAGCCTCTGCAACACCTTGTCCAGCACTTCCAGGTGTTCTCCTTTGGATTTGCCAGTCACTATGATATCGTCTAGGTAACACTGTACTCCTGGGAGACCCTGTAGTACCTGGTCCATCGCTCTCTGCCAGATTGCCGGTGCCGAGGCCACACCGTAGGGTAAGCGTTGGTATTGGAACAACCCACGGTGAGTGTTGACAGTAAGGTAAGCCTTGGACTGTTCGTCTACCTCCATCTGTAGGTAGGCCTGACGCAGATCCAGGACGCTGAACTGTTTCCCCCCACTTAGACTGGCATAGATATCTTCTATGCGTGGGAGGGGGTATTCGTCGACTTCTAGTTGCTGGTTAATCGTTACCTTGAAATCCCCGCATACCCTGACACTACCGTCCTTTTTCACCGGGGTCACGATGGGTGCCGCCCAATCGCTATAGTTTACCCTCGTTATCACCCCCTCGGCCTCCAGCTCCTCTAGGGCTTGTTCCACTGCCGGTTTGCGTGCTAGCGCTACGGGTCGGAATTTCCAAAACTTGGGCCGCGCGTTATCTTTTAGCTCGATGTGCGCTTTGAAATTCTTCAACTTTCCTAGACCCTCAGAGAACACTGCTTTGTGCTTATCCAGCACGTCTTGTAGGCTGTCTACTGTTCCCATTTTTAACAGGGGCCAATTCAACCGAATGTGCTTTAGCCAAACAAGGTAGGACCTCCCTTTTCAACAACATACAAGGGGAGAACATATATCTGTTCCTGATACTGTACTTTCACTTGGGAAACCCCGATGGGTTTTACTACCTCCCCTGTATATGTGCGTAGCTGAAGGGTGGTACTCTTGGTGGACACCCCCTTCAAGTACCTGTGGAAGGTGTCTTTACTTATCACTGACACAGCTGACCCGGTGTCCAGCTCCATTGATAACTCTGTGCCTTCCACAAGCACCTGGACCAATATGGGTGATCTGTCCCCTTTTGAGGACACGTGATACATATTTTCAAAATCACTATCCACTTCTCCTTCCTCCCCATCATCTTGCATGGCGTGCACGGGGGTCTTGCCTTTCTGCTCCCCCAGTCTTTTCCTACAGACCTTTTTTATGTGCCCCACCTTTTTGCAGTAGTGGCATATCTCACTACGAAAGGGGCAGCTCTTCGAGCTATGCTGCCCATCACAGCGATAACAATTTGCCTCGCTAGGCGTGGGTGCTGGTGCGGGTTGCTTGTCTGCTTGTGCTTTGGGCTGGGACTTCTTTCCCTGCGCCCTTGCGTCTAGTTTATTTACTTGCTCCCTGGGAACAACAGACTCGTTTATTTCGCCTTTCAATGCGCTGACGTCTTTATTCGCTTGTTCAATAGCCTGGCATTTCTGTACTGCGATATCAAATGCGTGGTACCTCCGCTGATGAAGGTCCGAGAGCTTGACTTTGAGCAGTTCGCTTATCATCTTGGCGTCGCGAATGCCCGAGACTAATCTATCGCGAAGGCGTTCGGCTCTCATCGCTTCATTAAACTTACACTCGGTAGCCAAATGCTTCAGTACTGCGACATACTCATTGACTGACTCACCGAGTTTCCTGGCTCGATTATCGAACTCATACCTGGCTACCAAGGCAGATTTTTGAGGTTTGAGATGACCCGCCAGCCGCTCGACAACAACATTATACGTGACTGAATCGCTTCTTAGTGTCTCTGGAGCCACCAAATCCTTTATTAGCTGGTATGTTTCTGTTGGAATATTCGTCAGGAGGATAGCCTTCTTCCTGTTTGCGTCCTTAATCCCGTTGGCCATGAAGTAGAAGTCTAACTGCTCAGCGTACGACTCCCAGTCGCTTCCAACTACATACTTCTGGACTTTCCCCACGGCTTGTATTGGACTCGCTTCATCCGGCATTTTTCCTCTTTATTCCTCACACACAGCTTGAGGTTCCTGGAAGCTTTTCAGTCGATTTTCCTGTTTATAAATCCCGTTTTTCGTCGCGTCTTAACGACAAAACATTCCTTTATTTAAACGAGCTCAACTCGCGGTTGAGACTCGTTCACACGCTTCAAAAGGACAGTGATTAATATGCACCTTATCAAAGTAATTAGCATATTTTGATTCGAATCAAGTCCCTCACGGTCCTTTATGAGATGACAACAACCATGGATGTAAGGAACTCGCCTTCTTCGTGGTTGACTATAATTTTAAAATACGGTGCTATCTCGTGAAAATTCCTAATAGTTGACAATTTGAGCAATTATGTGGATTTTAAGGTTAAAATTCACTGGAATCAAATGAAATTTTTCTTCGAAATAAGTGTCCTTTTGAGTGTTGTGATCTTCAAAGTACTCACTACTTCGCACTCCATCACACGCCTCAGAGGGACGCCTTTTGTGTATTTAGTTTGTAAACATCTAGATGTCCTTTTGAGTGTTGTGATCTTCAAAGTTCTCACTACTTCGCACTCCATCACATGCCTCAGAGGGACGCCTTGCCTTTGCCTTTGCCTTGCCGTACACTTCCGGTGTACGGCTGGTCTGTGTGAATCACGACAATAACTATATTTAACTATAAGGACACAGTAAACAGATAAGAAGAGACACTTTTATGAAGCATAATAATCATTTTATTTTTATTTTATTTTTTTTAGTCAACCACGAAGAAGGCAAGTTCCTTACATCCATGGTTGTTGTCATCTCATAAAGGACCGTGAGGGACTTGATTCGAATCAAAATATGCTAATTACTTTGATAAGGTGCATATTAATCACTGTCCTTTTGAAGCGTGTGAACGAGTCTTAACCGCACAACTCAAGCACATGTCTTACACATATCCCATAATCTACATCACGTGAGAACTATACACAGGAATCCCAATCCCTTACAGCAACCAATTTTTCAGTAGTCTAAAGAAGAGTCCCTTTCACAGTTCCCTGTGACATCTTGAAAGGTAGCCGTGCCTTTGCATTGAAGCAAGATGAACGGTGAGCTTGCAATGATAGCGACGTTTTTTAACACCTTGGACAATTATTCACATGTCTTGATCATTGCAAGCTCACCGTTCGTCTTGCTTCAATGCAAAGGCATGGCTAGCTTTCAAGATGGCGCAGGGAACTGTGAAAGGGACTATTATTGTTTTTACCTGATTTCTGTTGAAAGGTTTATTCCTATTTCCTCCTCCTCCAAAAACTGATGTGTTTCTGTTTTGTCCAAAATTTGACTGTCCACCAAAAATTCCTTGTCCTAAAGTATGTGTAAAATTGAATGTTATGGCATTAGAAAAAAACGATAGACCTTATTGGAATCCATAAAATACCACTGTAATCCTTGTATATGGACTCATTCAATTACTCAGTGTTTGCCTCATTGCAGCATCTGGAATATCCATCAAATGGTAAAGTAAAGAATACACAACTTCAACAAAATAAACACTTTGAAATTCCACTGATCTTTGTTGGACATGTGAATATTCTACACAAAATTGAGGCTCTTGAAGAGAGCACAGAGAAAAAATATGTTTAAATAAAAAATTAAAAAATAAGATTGAGGCTAACCCTGAGCAACAGATAATTCCAAACTGGAATATTGCATAATTTTAATGTAACAAGGCTAACCTGTTGCTGGTTTGATGTGAGCCAATTTGCAAGTGTTGCCATATCGACAAGTGCCTTTCAAGAAGAACTGGCAGACATTTTTATTTGCTGCACCAAAGTTACTGCCGCCACCACCATATCCACCTCCTCCTCCAAAACCACCAGTCGTCCCACTTCCTCCAAAGACACTTACTTGTGATTGTCCTTTAGAAATAAAAATCAGATCAGATTCCATGCTTGTGAAACACAGTCAGTGGTTAATTTTTTTGTTCTTTTTTATCACCCTCCCCAATTCCCTCTAAGCTTTCTTCCCCTATCCCCCCACCCCAAACAGAATGGACAATTTTGGAAAAGCATACAATGTACTAAACCTAAATCATACTAAGCTCTGTAAAATCCTTTGTTATCTAGTACTACTTAGCACAAATAAAATCTTTATCTTGAGAATAAATTTTCACTATAACTATGTGTCATTCTTTGTTTGAGGTGTATCCATATTTGTGTCTTCTTATGCACAACCAATAAACAAAGAAATCATACCATATATTTAAGGGAATGACACGTGGTCTGAAATGGGAAAATGTTTACCAAAACAAATATAAAGATCCATAAATTTAGCAATTTTTTCATGGTGTATATTGTCTACACTCTTTAATTCCACAAATAAATTATCTTACTTAAAGCAAGTAAGTAATATCAGGGAAGTGGTAATATGAGGTCTTTTGGAACCCTTAAACTATTTTAATCTATTAAAATATAACGTCTCATACAAAAAAAATAAAAACACGAGCTGTGAGTTTGAGCCAAATAGTTGGCGATTGGCTCAAACTCAACCGCTTAACATTGAATACATCTAAAACTAAAGCTATGCTGTTTGGAAGTAGGAGGAAAACAAACAAAATATCAAGCATATCCATCGAAGTACACTCGAAGAAGGTTGAAAGAGTGGATGAGTTCAAGTATCTTGGTGTGGTGTTTTCAGGTAATATGTCTTGGTCAGCCCACATTGAATATCAGTTGACCAAAATCAACAAACGCCTTGGTCTACTGAAGCGAATCAAATATCTCCTACCAAAGTTTGCTAGACTGTTGTTCTTCAACAGCTTAGTTTTACCACTCTTTGATTATGGGGACATTGTGTGGGGAGATAAAGACAACATCACGCTGATGCAATCACTTCAAATCCTGCACAACAAAGCTGCCAAGATCATACTGGATCGACCTCTCCAGTCCTCGGCATCTGACGCACGAAGGGAACTCCATTGGAAAGAGCTTACTCAAAGTAGACGCTATCACCGATGTTTGCATATTTTCAAATGTAAGAACAATCTCCTATCCTCGAATCTCAAATTCAACAAAATGAATGAGCATGGACATAACACTAGGCGCGGAAATGAATTTCGCCTGCCAATCATTAAAACAAATTGGGGGAGGCAAAGGCTATCCTATCAAGCCATAAAAGAATGGAACAACCTTAGTGTCGATCTTAAACAATGCTCAAAAATTTCTCAATTTAAGTCTATCTTTTCTGAATGAACTCTTTGAAGTATGTTATTTGAATTTTACGTTTTTTGCATAATTGTAATTTTTCTCATAATATTTTTGTATCGATAATTTGCCATCTACTTTTTAACTCCATTATATGACGCATAAAAATTAATTTTACAGGACCTTCTTGAAAATCACTAAAGTGAAGGAGCATCCTGTTAAAATATCATTATAAATAAAAAAAAGTAAGTTATGTATCGAGTTGCTTGACTTACTTGCTCCTGGGTGCTCATTCCAGCATTTGTCGCCAAATTTACAATCTCCTTTCAAGAAAAAATGGCACACCACCATTGTTAAATCACTTACATATATGTAAAAGAGATCTTTTTAGTAAGAAAACTGTTTAGTTTTATAAAATTTCACGTAGTGTCAAAAGTTCAACGCTTTTCCTAAATGCAGGAATCGCTCATTCATAGTCTTTGTCTGTAGTATTTGTAGCGGTGGTATCCTTGCTATTCCTCACTATCCTTTATTATCCCCGAGAGTCCCCGTGTATACTCCAGTCTATATTCACAGCTATACCCAAATATCCTTATCTTTCTCTGCACAGCCTTTAGGTATCCTTAGCTATCCTAAACTATCCTTAGCTATCCTAAACTATCCTTAGCTATCCTAGACTATACTTAGCTATCCCTAAGAATCCTTACACATCATTGGTATCCCCGAGTATCCTTAGATACCCTCGAGTATCCCTATGTATCATTAGCTATCCCTGGGTATTCTTAGCTATCCCTGCGTATCCTTAGCTATACTTTAGTATCCTTAGTTATCCCTGAGTATCCTTAGCTATCCCTGAGTATCCTTAGCTATCCCTGAGTATCCTTAACTATCCCTGAGTATCCTTAGTTATCCCTGAGTATCCTTAACTATCCCTGAGTATCCTTAGCTATCCCTGAGTATCCTTAACTATCCCTGAGTATCCTTAGCTATCCCTGAGTATCCTTAACTATCCCTGAGTATCCTTAGCTATCCCTGAGTATCCTTAGTTATCCCTGAGTATCCTTAACTATCCCTGAGTATCCTTAACTATCCCTGAGTATCCTTAACTATCCCTGAGTATCCTTAGCTATCCCAGGGTATACTTAGTTATCCCTGAGTATCCTTAACTATCCCTGAGTATCCTTAGTTATCCCTGAGTATCCTTAACTATCCCTGAGTATCCTTAGTTATCCCTGAGTATCCTTAACTATACCTGAGTATCCTTAGCTATCCCAGGGTATCCTTAGCTATCCCTGAGTATCCTTAGCTATCCCTGAGTATCCTTAGTTATCCCTGAGTATCCTTAGTTATCCCTGAGTATCCTTAGCTATCCCAGGGTATCCTTAGTTATCCCTGAGTATCCTTAGCTATCCCAGGGTATCCTTAACTATCCCTGAGTATCCTTAGTTATCCCTGAGTATCCTTATCTATCCCTGAATATCCTTAGCTATACCTCAGTATCCTTAGTTATCCCTGAGTATCCTTAGCTATCCCTGAGTATCCTTAACTATACCTGAGTATCCTTAGCTATCCCAGGGTATCCTTATCTATCCCTGAATATCCTTAGCTATACCTTAGTATCCTTAGTTATCCCTGAGTATCCTTAACTATCCCTGATATCCTTAGTTATCCCTGAGTATCCTTAACTATCCCTGAGTATCCTTAACTATCCCTGAGTATCCTTATCTATCCCTGAGTATCCTTAGCTATCCTTGGGTATCCCTAGGTATCCCTGGGTATCCCTATGTATTCTTAGCTATCCCAGGGTATCCCTATGTATCCTTAGCTATCTCAGGGTATCCTTAACTATCCCTGAGTATCCTTAGCTATACCTGAGTATCCTTAGCTATCCTTGAGTTTCCCTATGTATCCTTAACTATCCCTGAGTATCCTTAACTATCCCAAGGTATCATTAACTATCCCCAAGTATCCTTAGCTATCCCAGGGTATCCTTAGGTATCCCTGAGTATCCTTAGCTATCCATATGTATCATTAGCTATCCTTGGGTATCCCTAGGTATCCTTGGGTATCCTTAGTTATCCCTGAGTATCCTTAACTATCCCCAAGTATCCTTAGATATACCTGAGTATACTTAGCTATCCCAGGGTATCCTTAACTATCCCTGAGTACCCTTAGCTATCCCTGAGTATCCTTAGCTATCCCTGAATATCCTTAGCTATCCCTGAGTATCCTTACCTATCCCAAGGTATCCTTAGCTAACCCTGAGTATCCTTAGCTATCCCAGGGTATCCTTAGCTAACCCCAAGTATCCTTAGATATCCCTGAGTATCCTTAGCTATCCCAGGGTATCCTTAACTATCCCTGCGTATCCTTAGCTATCCCGTGGAAAACGAACAAAATTCTTTTTTTAAATATATGGATATCGGCTGGTGTTCTTGGATGGGACCTTTAAGTCCACTATTGATTGAAGCTTCACTTATTGGCCAAAGTTTTTTTCGAATACTCTATAATATTTGTAGTATAGTATATCCTTAAGACAAATAGTTTTGGGTTTCCGATCTAATATAATATAACAAAAATGCATGATAAAAGCTGTAAATTAATAACATTCACACAACATATTGAAAAGTGAAAAATCTGTTTATTTAACATGTTGATATCAAATCATTAATTAATCAATAAACTTACACCCTAACAGTAGTGCTAATTCTAGCCACATCGATCTGCTACAGATGTGTGGAGCTTTATATAATATGAGAATTTGCACCCATTTCTGCACACTTTAATATATTCTTGATTTAGGAACTGCAAATGTTACTTCCTTTCAATCAGTGTGTTAATAAAATATTTCATTAATAAGTAAAGAAATACCACTGATCAAAATGGAAAAAAAACACAATATTATGGGAAAAGTCATGAATAGCCATATATAGCCTGATCGGGAATCCACATGCATAAACAATGATTGAAAATCAGGAATGCAGCCTTGATTTTCCTACCTTTAATTTTGTCCAAATACATTTCATAATAATTAAATAGTAATAGATAATTATTATTATTATCCTATAATTAGTGAGTCAATTAAATTAGTTTTCCAATAAAGAATGTAACTGTAAAAAAGTAACCAGCTGGCAATACTCATTACATATATATTATATATATATACCATATGCATGATTTTCTGTGTTTAACATAATTTGCATTGTCACAAATCTGCATGCACCTCATGCTTTGTTTTAAGGATTTCTGATCTTATTCCACTATTTTTTTTTTTGCTAACATAACAAACTTGTTATTTTTAAGATAATATTGATTATAACAGATTCAAGGATTAATACTAACCCGGAAGTGGATTGGTTTCAATTGTTTAATTCATTACATAACCTTAAAAACCTTATATTTGTTCTAATCATTTGTTATCACAATTGCTTTTCACCATTTAAAATATCACCTTAATAATTACTCAGATGGAAAAGCAGCTTAACAATAACTTTGCAAATCTTTATCGACAAATCTAGGCTATTTTGAGTTGATTAACTCGACCAGACCAGAGCATACAACCCTCAAAGAGATGGTTTGCTTTTAATTAATATGTAATGAAATGTAAATGATTTTTATGACAATATAAAACTGCCGGATATTTAATATTCTAATTATTTTTTTTTATTCTTGCGGATTCTTTTCTCTGGTATCTTTGTTACCAGAGAATCTTTTAGACTATCAACTTCTGTTCCTTTAGAGAAAAGAAATAGAAAAAGAATTAATGACAATGAACTATCTTTATGAAACATTTAGTGTTTCCATGAAAATAATAACCCTTATCCACAATTACAATCAATTTGTGTCATACTAGAAATGCATTTCTAAAAAACTTCTGCTGTTCCTGCTAAGAAATGGCCATTGCTTTCCTAATTAAAGATATTTGAATATTTTCATCCATAAGGCTTTTTTATGCCACAAAAAAAAATGTGTAACATTTTATATACTGAGGGAAAATTATAATTATATTAATCTCTTTTATAATTTTATACTTCTTTTTTATATCAGTCGATACAAAGGGTAAATTACCATTTAAAATTCAGAGAATTCCTAGTGTTTGTGGGCAGAGTCACAGGTTTGTGCCAAGACATTTGTATGTTATTTTCATATGTAGCCACACTTCTGTGTTTTTTCTAGTACTAAATGAACGCCCTTCATGGTTGGATTGCAAATAAAAATTACACTTACTTTTTCGTTTTGACTTTCTTACCAGTAACATTCCTGCAAAAGATCAATATAACACCCAATTTATATTAAGAATTTTACATTTATCCTTTTCTGTCAGAGCATAATTCAACTATAATTCTATGATTGTGTAAAATTAAGAAGTTATGGAAACACACATTATGGTTTATCAAGAAAACAATTAAAGACTTTATAGGGGCAAATTTTCAAGGAAAACATCTAGATCTTTTTCAGCTATTTCAAAAAACGTTGCATACTGAATACTGCATACTGAAAATATAGTGCATTCCAAGACCTAAGGGCATTGTAGGTCTCAATATCTCAATATAACTAGAATATAATTTTGAATGGATGTACTAAAAATATAATAAATAATAATTATTCATTTTATTTTAGACAATATTACATGACCCAAAATGCATTTCGGTCTTGGAATACACTATTCCGTATGCAGTATTCAGTATTTCAGTTTTTTGAAATAGCTGTATATCCAACATGGAAATGAGGCTACCAATATTTTTGAGCCACACATATTCATTCTTGAAAATTAGCATATGAGTGTGCTCTGGGAATAAGTCAGGTACACTTTATCATAGATCAAACATACCTTCTTTCTTTTCGGACTCTTCCTCTGCTGTTTTTTTCTTCTCCTGTACAACTGGCTCTGCTGGTAATAAAGCAAACAAAACATGGAAATGAGCCACCACATATTCATTCAAGTTAGCATATGAGTGTGCTCTGGGAATAAGTTTGGTACACTTTATCATAGATCAAACATACCTTCTTTCTTTTCGGACTCTTCCTCTGCTGTTTTTTTCTTCTCCTGTACAACTGGCTCTGCTGGTAATAAAGCAAACAAAACATGGAAATGAGCCGCCACATATTCATTCAAGTTAGCATATGAGTGTGCTCTGGGAATAAGTTAGGTACACTTTATCATAGATCAAACATACCTTCTTTCTTTTCGGACTCTTCCTCTGCTGTTTTTTTCTTCTCCTGTACAACTGGCTCTGCTGGTAATAAAGCAAACAAAACATGGAAATGAGCCACCACATATTCATTCAAGTTAGCATATGAGTGTGCTCTGGGAAATTAAAGTCTAGTCCCAGTTTCGCGGTCTCATCTCAAAAATTGCTAGTGTTTCGCCTATTAAAGCACTTGAATTGCAGTTTGCTGTGAAATATTTGGCTTTTCAATATAATTGTCAAAATAATACAATAAATACAGTAATTCAGGAAAAGTACCTGCAACCTGGTCCAGTCTCTGGAGGAGATCAGTCGGAAGCCATCTCCTCTTAATATGCGACCCACTGATTTGCGTGTTGCCAATGTTAAGCTTCACCTTATTACATCCGATCTTTGGCCTTGTGAATCGGATGTAAGAGCGAATTTGGTCTTCACTTCCAGTTGAATTAATGAAGGCCATAGACTGACCAAGATTGAAGGAAAAAACTTCGCCGCATAAACAGGCCTTGGCATTAACCTTTGACTTAAAAAAATTCTGAGCCTATAAATAGAGATAGAGAAAATATTCAATCTTATTAAATCTGAGGAGTAAGTCCAGGATTTTGTAGGGAATATTACGAGAGAAAGTTGAGAAAACTTTTTGATTTTCATCCCAATGACATGGTAATTAGTGACATATTTGGAACGTTTTGATTGTCATTACTCACACATAAAGAAAAAAATGCTTCTAAAAACATTTACGCGGTTTATTCAAAATCAAACAGATAGATTTTCTTCAAACTTCCACAAAATGTGTGCCGCAACCTGCATATTACAAAATATCTATTCAGGGGCAGCCCTAAATGGAGAGAAATTTGAGAATTTAAACTGTTTTTGGTCTAATTTGTTTATCATTGCCATGGAAACACTGATTAGCATAAAATTCAATCAAAACTTTCATCCTAGCCTAACATCTGGTGTAAAACTCAGATTGATTGAGCTAAAATAAGGTTATCTAAAGGTGGATCTAAAAAGGGAAGTGTGTCTCAAAAATTACCACTTGGAGAGCCAATATTGTATATCATGATCATATATATTCATAATATATAATAATTGCATAATAATAATAAAAATATCATTACCTCTTTAGGGTTGGCTGAGACCTTTTCAACCAGCTGCAAAACCTTTGTCTTGGCATCGTCGTCATCAACAGATGCAGCATCTGGTTGGCCAAGGTGTTCTTGAGGCTCTACATCAGGTACAAATAGGAGTTTCTTATGGCTTGGCACAATGACTGTAAGGAACCACTCTTTGACCTCTACAAAAATTGCTTCATCCATGTTTATCTTCCTAAGAATCTGTTCAACAAAAATATGATTTCTTGAATGTACAAACAGGTGATTCATTATCGATTGCGATTGATGTGCTGTCAATCAAAAACCATGTTTCCACCAGTGAAAAAAATTAAGCATATGTTTTCATCCAATCGGAGCATGCATTATATTTAAATTTAAATAGAATAAGGTTCTGGGTTTGAGTTCCATCCTAATCTTCATGTAATTTTTATGAACCATATCCATATTATGAAACTTAAAACAAAATAAATTATTTCTAATGTACATTAGATACAAAAAAAATATTTTGGGATTCGGACCGTTACATGGAAAATATAACAGCTGGATCCCAAAATATCATGTATGATAGATTGAATAAATTATAATCATTACCTTTCCTGTTGTGTATAGAAGTAAAGAGTAGTTAAATCTTGACCTCATGTCAAGATCCACTTCACCCACAACATTTTGTATTTCCCTAAACAGGGGGTCTTCTCTTATTCCTTCAAACTCATTCACCAACTCCAGAAGCACTCCAATGCTTCTTATAGATTTGTTTTCCAGAGACTTTAGTTTTGTCTGCAATTGCAGAGAATCACTAATGCTCTGCTCCTTTGAGATGTTTTTGAAAGGGATCACAGCCACCCTTGAAAACACTCTGAAAAAAAGTTTGTACTTGTTAGTGTAAAAGTTTTTCAGAAAAATTTTCAGAAAAATTTTCTGTCAACCAGCTCAATATTATTACTTTCTATTATTTGTATTAATAATATGCAAATTCTTTAATGTGTTTAATTACCAATTGGAAATCATATGATTTTTCTCATGCACAGGCTCATGCAATTTTGAACTCTTTGAAAACTCAATTGTTCAAATTTAATATTCCAAATTCCTATACTAATAACTAATATACAGCGTATTGCCAATTATCTAATATTATTAATCACCTTGACATCTTGTCTGCATTATTCTTGATGCTTTTTTTTAAATTCTGTGGGTTCATTGTGACCACAGGGACTGTTCGTGCAACCACATTTTTCTTTTGGGTTGCAGTCTTCCTTTGGGACTGTAAATTCAAATGTAAAATACAAATTTATTAAATATGAAATCATACAATGCAAGCTTACCGTTATGAGCTTCCCATGTATTATGATCTCTTTTGGAGTAACAAGCCAATAGTTACTTAGCATTTAAAAACTTGTACCTTGTTGAATGCCATGACAGCAAGTTTTTCAAGGATGCCAAAATCTGCAGCATCGTCCCACCAAAAAGGTAAAGTTTGGGTGGATATCAAATCCAAAGCACCAGCAAGAGTACATTCTAACAATGAGAGAAAAGAGAAAAAGAATTAAAATCATTTTCTTGCCATTTAAAATCTAAACAAGTTCAATATGATTTTGCCCCATCCTTAATTTGCAGGCTGAATTTATAGTTTTACATCTACTTTTTAGTTGCATGAGCTCTGTGTGGTTTTTTATAGTCCTTGTATAATACTTGAATACCATCTTAAAATAACCTAGAATTTAAGAACTTGTTAGCATAAAAATATTAATTTAGACCCCATTTACATAAGAACCTATTTTGCCTAAAATTTAAAACAGGTTCTTATTTTAGAAAATGAGCCTTAAAGATCTTCAGGAAAAATAAAAGACATGCCCTCTTAAGAGAAAGCGCACATAGCCATGGAGCCAGAAAGGTGTATTTCATCTCAATTGACATTAACATGGTGATTTAGATATGATATTTTAATCCGACCTATACTAATTAAAGATGAACCACATACATACCACCGATACAATGTCTCTGGCCTATGACAGCCATAGCTGCTCCAACAGCTGTAGATTTGCCGGAAACCGGTTTGCCAAGTGCCATAACAATAGGCACACCATCAAAGATGGAGCTTAGTTGTTCATAATGCATGGCCATGGCAACTCCACCAAGTACCAGCAATGCTGAAGGAAAATTTTCCCCCATGTGCTGTGTCATTGTTAATATGAGCTCTTCCAGCATTTCCCCACAATCGAGATTTTCTGAAATTGAATAAATTGTGAATTAAATAAAGTGAATTCGGAAGGGAAACACATGTTAACTTTCTGTTACTTATTGTCTGTGATGTCTTTTGTGATTCAAGGTTTATAACATTAATAGGCCTTATTTTGCAACAACAGGTCACGTGACCCTACCCCCTTAAATCGAGCAGCTGTGTCAAAATGAACATCAGAAAGGAAAGGAGCACCGCAATATTAGTAAGAAGGCAAAGTTTTAGCGAGCGAGCATTGTGTGCATAAAATACTGAATGTAGAGGTAGTGTGTGTGAGTGAAAAGTGTCCCCAATTAGTGTGAAAGCGCTAGAAATACTAGACATTTAAATAAAGAGATTTATTTATTTTATTGCTATAGTAACAAAGATTTATTTACCTTCTATATCTACAAGCCCATTTATAGCACAATCTTTTTCTTGATCTATTATGCAGTATGGTGTATCTGTCAGTCTTGCCTGACCATCCTCGCCTATCTCAACATGAAAATCTGGCCCCAGGACCCATGTCTTGGGGTCAGAATCTTGCTGTAATCCAAGGCACTGAAATAAAACCAGGAGAGAATGAGAAATTTAAACTGCATTCAGTCAAACAGTTGAATAGCTAAAATTAGAAACAGTCAATCTCAAAATTGTTTTCCAGATGAAAAGACATTTTAGTCAATAATAAAGTCATTTGCATATAAAGTTTTCATCTTTTTCTCAAGTAATTTCCATTTGGTATGTAAGAATTAGAGATGCATAGTTTTGCAAATGAAACTCTTAATTCTTTAAAAAAATTGAAAATGTAATATATGCTAATGACTTTATTATCGACTAGATGTCTTTTTGTCTGGACAACAATATTGAGATTGACTGTATAGGATATTTTGCAGTCTTTGGCACAATCATTATTCCAAGATATCAGTGGCGGCTCACTTAGGTTTTTTATATGCCACATAACCCGAAGACACCAATTGATGAAAATCGAAAACCAATCGATACAATCGATAATAATCAGTTGATAAATTGATTAATATTGAAAATTGCATCAATTAATTGTTTCATTGTGTAAAATAATAACTTTACCTTTACAGGATATACACGGTTGGAATCCTTTTTTTCTACATACTCATCACATAAGCGTTTGAAGTATAATGGAAGGTAAGGTTCCTTACTAGGGGCGGTCCACAACTTTTTGGAGTCAAATACATTCATTATGCCTGTCTGTGAGGACATATCCCTCCATGTGAGGTACTTAAAGGAAGATCTGTAAAATAACAAAACATAAGATTACATAAGGTAAAAAGTATATTAAGATCAACATAACTTCCCCTTATGGAGGCTGGGCCTACTTTAGAAAAAATAAACATAAACAAAGTTTTTAAACCCAATATATTTCTAGCAAATTTTTTTCGTTTTTGAAATATTAACGGTTTAATAAACCCAAGCATGTCAACAACTTTTTGTCGAAAAATAAGCCAAAACCATTTTTTATAAGAAAAAAATCATAACATCCCAATGATCAAGCTTAAACCTAAATTATATATTGTTTTTCTAAGGAATAAACTAAAAAACTACAAATGTGGAGAATCATTAATAAAAAATTATTTCTCATTCGTCGTGTGATTGATGGTTTTTTTGGACTGAAATCCATGTTGTTTTTTTTCAAACTTCCTCAATAGATTCTTCTTTGTTTGCTATTTAGGATTTCCACCCAAAAACTATAGGATCCCGTGAAAACATGAGGATTTTCTCCATTTGAAGCTCATGCATTATTTTTTTGATGGTTCCTCCATTTTGGTGGTGTTTTCCATGCGTGCGCACATCGCGGGCTCAAATGAGCGCCCGGCCTTTTCATGGTATTTTAGGTCAAGTTTGAAGCGCGTGTGTTTAAGCAAAGTTTAAAAAATTCAGTCAAAAGTAACTGTAATTATTTGAAATTTGAATTCCAGTTTGCTTAGAAACTTGCAATATTCTGTATGTTCAAATCAATGAAATGATAGCCACGGGCAAAACAATTTATTACAGTGCACCTTCGTCAGACTTCGATATAGGATGCCTTTCTGATATAACATATAACATTACATCGATATTGTAGGTCAATCGAACAAGACCAACATTATTTTTAGACCTGCATGACAACATAGTTTAATATTTTAAAACTATGATGACAAGAACGGCGCGTTGCCATCTTAAAAATGCCCCATAATACATCACGGTACTTTGTATGCCACGAGTTACTCTCTTAGCTTTCCGGCTTTTTAAAAATATGTGCGTGAGTAAAAATTTGACAGCGCTCCCCTGCGAGGATATTTTGCAGAAATTACAAAGAAGCTATTAAAGGATAATTTTTTCCATCACCAAGATTGCCCAGTAAAAAAAACAATAAAAGCACATGATATAACTCGGTTTTGAAAATTAAGGAATAAAAAACCGTTTTCCGTGTATTATACTCTGATAAAGACACGCGGGATGTGGAGAGAACACGAGAGAAGCGTAGGAAACCACGACGCGTAGCCACGTATTGTTTTTTTACTGGGCAATCTTGGTGATGGAAAAAAATGAGCGTTGGAAGAAAAAGGTGCTCAACGTGTGCTAGACAAAAAAGCTGTATCTCTTACTTACCGATAGCCTTCCGTTTCCCGAGTTTGTTCTGTGTTTGGTTTTACGCAATCTTTGGGGATTACACGGAACAGAAATCCGTTTGGACTCCTGCTTTTCCTGGATTCTACGACATACCCAACGCATTCCACCTTGAAATTTGTCAACGGATGGAACGCGTTGTTTTTTGAATATCCAACAGCCCCTTTAAACTCAATAAGCTTCTTTTGTTCTGCTTTGGACTGTGATGAGGATTGAGATGATTGAGACGACTCAGGGTTCGACTCAGGTACTTGCGTACTATCAATATCTTCGATTTCGTCTAAACTTGGAGTCGTGCACTGTCTTGATTCAGCCATCATGGTTCACGTCGCCGATGACACGAGTGTTCAGCTCTGTGTGCACTGTCAGATTACATATCCAACGCATGGCGGCTGCCAATAGAAAGTTATTGTTATGAGCATTGTTCTATGAAGCATGCAGTACTGACGTAATATCAATCTGGACAATCACGAACGAGTAGGATAGGCGTGGTTTCGAATAGGCGGGGTTTAGGTCTTGTCCAGTTTTAATTGGAAGGTGTGATTGTATACTTCCCGCCTCTTTTGTCTCTCCCCCTCTTTTGTCTCTCCACAGGTGTGAAACGGATTTATATAAAGTGCGACAACGCGAAAACAAGGTGGAGTGTTACTTCCCGTGTCTGTATAACGGTTTAACAGTTTAACAGTTTAACTGTATATCAGTTTCCGCGTTTTACCGCGACCCCGATAAATGGAGTGAAAATTGAAATGTTTTTATTGACTGATTATTTGTTAGCCATTTTTACAAATATGACTATTTTGCTCTCTGATAGAGGTGTGATCTTAAGGCATCCAAACGAACAGAATAATCTTAGGTATACAACAGAGTTAAGGGGACCGGAACTACTAACTCTGGTATACAATGATTACAATAGCTGTTGGTATCAGTGTGAAGCGCGGCATATTTAAATAAAAGAAAAGCTGCAAAATTGAGGATATTAAAATATGTGTGGAATGGAACGGCATATTCTGTACCCATGCACAAATCAATTAATACTAATTAAGATTACGAGAAGATTTGGTGTCAAAGTAAAAATGACACCAAATCTTCTCGTAATCTTAATTAGTATCAAATTGTATGCACAAAAGATTAAGATTACGAGAAGAATTGGTGTCAAAGTAAAAATGACACCAAATCTTCTCGTAATCTTAATTAGTGTTAAATTGTATGCACAAAAGAATATTTTCAACGAATCAATTAGTTCTGGCAGTCATATTTGAACCGCGCAGTTGGCGACACATGCAGCTGAAGACCATGGTTCGTTCGCTTCGTTAATGTACTGAACATTCAACAAGAATATTCGTTACAAGAAAGTAAAGAAATGCATCAATGTGATGAATGCAGTTATACAACTGACAGGGTCTTTAACTTAAAAAGACATGTCAAAACTATCCATGGAAAAGATTATAACGGCACGACTACTGGAAGGTGCTTATGTCTTGAGGAGGGATGTAACTTCAGGAGCCTTAGAATCCAAGATCTACGCGAACATCTAACCAATAGCCATAGCAAGTTATTTAGAAAGGAACAAGTGAAACACCATTTTTTTCAAGGTATGTAGTTTATCATGTTCTAGTTTTAATTTTAATATATACTGCATGTATACCATGTTTTTCATATAAATGCACAAGACGGGAAAAAATCTTACTATTTTAAAATTGACATTGAATTCTTCCTCAGATTTTGAAAGGTGGAAATCAGAGATTGAGTCAGAATACAAATGCACTTTTGTCAAGCAAACGGGTAAGTTTTAAATCAAATCCTCGTTTTTTAGTTTTGTCGATGCCAACAAACTACTGACAAATCCCAACAAGGGATGTCCAACATAAAGTCGTCAGAATTTTAATTAATTTATCAAGTGCGTGGTGCCTGAAATCTCAAACCAAATTTTGTCGTGATCTGTAAAATTAACTCAAAATTATTTTAATGGGGCTCATGTGACGCCTGCAATATGGCTTTTCAAATGGGTGTGAAGTTGGTTTTTTGATGTTTAATTGTTATAATTATTCTAAAAATATTTTCGAGAGATCGATTGCCCAATTAATGAATTGTTGGACGGAAACAGTTTTTCGTAACTTACTGATGTAACTTCATGATGAACTTGATCTAAAATTTAAGCTTGATCTTCGTGTGCTGTAAAATTCAAACCATTATCTGCATTATTCAATTCGAGATCAGTACCAACCTCGTCTTAAGGGCGAGGCGTTCACCAAAGCCTACTTTATCGCCACAGACAAAAATCACAAGAGCACGCGTGTCTGAGAATGGCTGTAAATTTTTTTGAATTTTTTTACCAAAAATGTTTTTGCTTAATCGATACAATCTCGTCCCCAGAGCGCACGTTTCTCTTGGTCAGTACCAATTAAGTGCAGAAAGTGCTGACCAAGAGAAACGCAGGCTCTGGGAAGGATTTTCATGTTGGTTTTGGCTGATTCGGGAAGGTTCCTGTTTCCGTTCACCTCCTTTTGAAGGATTTCATCTACTGAGTCATATATATAGATAAACTTAGATAAACTTTATTTACGTGTCAATGTATTTAGCTACAAGCTAGTTGGGGAAACGACCTTTGGTGTTTTGGTACGATTTAAGGAATAAAAAACAGTTTTCCGTGTATTATACTCTGATAAAGACACGCGGGATGTGGAGAGAACACGAGAGAAGCGTAGGAAACCACGACGCGTAGCGGAGTGGTTTCCAGCTTCTCAAGTGTTCTCTCCACATCCCAAGTGTCTTTATCAGAGTATAATACACGGAAAACTGTTTTTATTGCTTTTATAAAATAACTAACTTTTCGAGAGAGAAAAAAAATGACGTGAGCATGTATTATGCTCTCATAAAACATGGCTTTTTGACCAATCAGAGCGCGCGTAATATCAAAGTTATTTTATAATAGTGATTCATATACCCTCCGAGCGAGCAGAGAAACTTCCTCTGCTCGCAGGGTAGATTCATAAAGAAGGGTGTTGACCAGTCAATTATGAAAATGTAGGTTTTGTGATGTGAACATATAAAGCACTTGCTTTTGAGTCTTGTTATTTCTAATCCTTGTTCTTGGTTTGAAGCATTTTAAAATAAATAAAAGGTTCAAATTATTTGTGATTTCAGGTAGCAAGCAAAAAGCAAAACAAGATGAATGTGAAGTTCAGTATTTACAGTGCAATCGTTCTGGTATTCAAAAGAAAAAAGGAAAGGGTGAACGTCATTCTAAAGTTCAAGGTATGCAAATGAGTTATATGAAGGTGACTGGCTACTTTTGGAAAACATTTTAAACTTTCTTTTAAACTACGATTTTTTTATTTGATGCCTACGCGCGAGTTTTTGAAGCAGAAATTGCGCAACCGGAAGTGATCAGAATTTTTTTTTACAACTCATAAGGTAATAGTTCTTTGCAGGCTATATCATGCACAAATGCCGGCTAAAGAATCATTCTACAATACCACATGGATATTTTTGAGCAAAAGACAAAGAAATACCTTTTTTGTCATATTTCGTTCTTTCAGTGCCCTAAAAATTCTCATAAAGTGGAAAAAAAATTCATACAAAAATCTATTTTTTCATGCGTTATAAATTTTAACTTTTTTAAGAAATTTATAACGTAGGTTTTTAGAAGTTCTTTCAATTAAGCTTATAAAAAATAGAGAGTACCGTGCAAAATTTGAAGTTCAAAACGTGTATGTTTCCTAAATAAAATTTCGTATTCTATTCAGCGGTAATTTTGCGCGCGCTCATCGTGAGCTCAAATCGAGCGTTCAAAAGTAAGCAGTCACCTTAAAGGCAGGGGGAAAAATATTTTTTTTCAGTTTTTACTAGTAAGTTCAGTGAATGGGCGTACAATTAGAGTGTAACTTTATATATATACACACAATACAGTATTCAGGGCATCCAGTACTAAACCTTTTTTTGAAACTTAAGCTTTAAACTTATATAAACTTTAAACCCGGGGGGGGGACTCCGTGGAAAAAGTATCGGGTATGCTCGTCGTATCCCTTAGGGGTAAAAATCAGCGATTTGGTATCTTTTAGGGTCTTAAATTTGAGGTTTAGCAAATTAACACTTTCTGGTATATTTTAGGGTGTTGAAAAAGGAACTAGCCCATCGCATAATAACGCAATACGTATGCCTGCGTAAACTCGGAATATTACTCAAGGAAAAACATTTCAAAAGCCTTTATTTTGTAATAGTATTATTTTTGTGGTATTTCTTAGGGGTTAAAATTTGCCAAGCCACGCCCTTTTGAAAAAACTTCCGGTATCTTTTAGGGGTATTTTAGGAAATTTCCGACGAGCATACCCGATACTTTACCCCCTGAGTCCCCCCCCCCCCCCGGGACTTTAAACTTATATAGACATCTGGACACTTATATGTGTTTCCTATACACCCATTACAGGATCCTGCAAAATTGACATGAACTGCACATGTACCATGATAGTGTCCATAGACAAGAAAGGCATGGTTACTACAGAAGTATGCTATGACCATTATGGTCATCATAAAGAGCTGCAGCATTTGTGGATCTCAGACGATATTCGCTCTGAGGTTGCTGCAAAACTGCTGAAGGGTGTTCCTTATGATCGTATCCTGGATGATGTGAGAGACAATGCCTCCAAGATTAAAAGAGATCATCTGCTTACAAAGAAAGACATCCAGAATATTGAAAAGTGTTTTGGAATAAACACAGTCCAAAAGCACTCTAATGACCAAATAAGTGTGTCCATTTTAGTTTCTGAATGGGAAAAACTCGGGGAAAATAACCCAATCCTTTTCATGAAAATGCAAGGAGATAGTCCTCCAGATGATATCGACATGTCAGTTGAAGATTTCATGATTGTGATCCAGAACCCGCTCCAAAAAAACATGCTTAAAAAATTTGGTCCCAAAGGAGTGTGTATTGATAGTACACATGGCACAAATGCTTATGATTTTCTTCTCATTACATTGTTGGTGGTGGACGAATTTGGAGAGGGATTCCCTGTGGCTTGGTGCTTATCAAATCATGAAGACTTCACTAGCTTGTGCATCATGTTTACTCAATTAAGAGCAAACTGTGGTGAAATAGCTGCTGCTTGGCTGATGAGTGATATGGCACAACAGTTTTATAATGCCTGGGTAGCTGTAATGGGAGGGCCAAGACCTCAACAGCTCTTATGTACATGGCATGTGGATAAAGCCTGGAGAGAGGAGCTGAGGAAGAAAATTGGAGATGTAGAGGTTGAGGCAGAAACATACAAGCGGTTGAGGCTACTTCTAGAAGAAAGCGATGAAGATGACTTTGAGAGAAATCTACTGCTGGTACAAGAGTTTTTAAAAGCCTCCCCAAACCTTAAAGCCTTCTGCATCTATTTTAATCAGTATTGGCCAGCAAGAAAAAAAGAATGGGCATTTGTCTATAGAAAAGCTAGCGGAATCAACACAAATATGTATGTCGAAGCGTTCCACAGAACATTCAAGTACAGCTATCTTAAAGGAAAGTCCAATAAGAGACTTGATAACTGTCTGGTATCCCTTGTAAAGTTTGCAAGGGACAAAGGATTTGAGAGGATCCTAAAACTCACAAAGGGCAAGATAAGTCACAGATCAAGAGAAATCAACACCAGGCATGCAAAAAGCACCTCCATGAGCTTTGAGTGTATCAAAGAAATAGATGATCTGAGGTATGAAGTCACAGGTGAAGAAAGCACCAACGTTTATGTTGTGCAGCAAGTAAAGGAAAATCCATGTTGCCCACTGATATGCACTGATTGTGGCATATGTATCCATTCCTTTACCTGTAATTGCCCAGATAATTTGGCAGTCACAGGAATATGCAAGCATATTCACCTCATTAAGAGATGGCAAAGGCAAATTTCTCAAGCAACATCTAGCACTACCACATCTGCGATTAGTCTTGTTGAAGATGAAGAAGTCGACTTCACAAGTTCCTTGTGCCAAGCAAGTTGTAACACAACAGATTTGGCCCAAAAAAAACAAGAGATTGAAAGGAAATTGCTTGCAATGGCTGGGGATCTAAAAGAGGTAGAAGATATCGAGGTTCTAAAAGAAGTTGACAAGCATCTGGTGACCAGTCAGAATATCCTGAAAGGCTTAAAAGGAATGACAGCATCCAATGTACCAAGTGCAGAATTGTCAAAACCCCAGAGAGGTAAGCACAAGAACATAGAACGACAGCATCGATTCTCTTCCACCAAAAAAAAGAAAGTCAGAAGTAATATCAGATATGGAAGACCAACCTCGTCAGAGAAACAGAATCTGGTAAAGGAAATGGAAAAAAGATGTATGCAGGAATTGCAGAAAGGTGAGTATGTTTACGATAAAATAATAAACCCTTCTCAATGGAAGGAGAATTGAAGTGGGGTGCACATTCAAACATATGTTCTTTTTCACTTGTTGCCCATTGACAATCTGCACCATATGTTTAGTGCTCAGTAAGTGGTCATAAAAATGGTTGGTAAGTGGTTGGAATATGCTGGATAAGTAGTCAATAAGTTATCTGCATCTTTTTGGGAAGGTAATGGTTAGGTAACAGCAAGTTATGGATGGTAAAGTAATATGGTAATGTAAAGGGAATGTATCAGAAAGTAAACATAATCATGCCATATATGTTAAAGGAATGGTAGGGTGATGGCAGGTGGGTAGGAAACCAACCAGATGATGAAATGGTGCAGATTGTTAACTTATTAGTCTGGATGGTGTACAGGCCTGAGATTTTTGTGTTGCTTCCTTGAGACCCAGAACTGTTGAGTTTTTACCCATTTTTTTGCTTTGTTTTAATCAACTTAATTTGATTATAGTAGGTAAAAATCCCACGATGGACGTGCTTTGTATTTGTCTGCATATTTGGAGTTAAATGATCTCTAGACTTAATTTTTTTGCCGGGCTTGTTCATTATAAGAAAAATCTTAATCAAACATGAGATGTTTAAGAATTAACGTAAGTTTGTTGTTTGTCTATAGATGAGAACACGATGAAATGGCTTGAGGTACTAACAACGGCAAGTGTTATACATGACACATTTGCTCATGGTAAGGTTATTGGTGCAAATCAACTTGTGCTGACAGGTATTCCAGGAGAGATGGTAGAAGTTCCGTTGCCAAGGAAAGCCAAGGTTGCCTTTCAAGAAATTGCCTGGCAGAATGTTTTGAAAGCTGGCAAGTATATACAACAATATGTTCTTATAAAGAGTAATATTATCTATACCAATTTGGCAGCTCTTCATGAGCCATGTAAGCACATAATAATTAACAATTAGAAGACGAACTCGAGATTTCTATCAGCTGATAGTTTTCGAGGGGTTCCGGTCCCTTCTAATTGTTAATCAATTTACTACGGCCGCCTACAGGTGGTCTTTTTCACCATCCCCTGCAGGGAAGGAAAAAAAGTTTAATTTCAAAAACTATTTAACTTTTGCTGTTGCACTATGGAAATTTATGACCTAATTATGTTTCCTCTGTTCTCTTAACTACCCTTTGCCAATTTCAGACAAATTCCTAGTAAATTAGTTCTCAATGCATATATATATTATTTCAACTTCATTATATTTTTTTGTTTAGTTGAACAGCTGCAGCAGGAATGGACATGTGCACTTTGTGATGAAATTACTTTTGTTAACATGATTCAATGTGATAGTTGTGCTCAGTGGTTTCATTGGTATGTTGTTAGTTGTAACTAATTACTTCATAGTTCCCCAAATGGGAGGGGATTAGGAAGGGAAGGGGAGGGGGGTTTAATAGAGAGGGGGGCTTAATAAATTTCTTCCTTTAAAAAGGGGAGGCTTATTAGAGGGGGGGCTTAATGGAGGATTTACGGCAGTTTCAACCACATAATCTATATGTTTAATAAGTAAGCAGAGCTTTTGCACTCCCGGTGCATCTTCAGGGCAAAAATACGTGGTTGAAACTAACTTGAAATCATGACTGAACAACGTACTTACGTACATACTGAGTATCTGCTTTACCAAAATGTTGCCATTCTTTCTTGCCAAGGTCAAATTAAAAAATAAATTGATTAATTATTTTCATATTTAATAAAACAATCGCCTCCAGCTTAAAATAAAATTGGAATTGATTTAAATTATATACTCCCTATAATTTCATATAAACAAGCTAAGATATTAATCAACAAACATATAAAATTGTAATAATCTTTTCATCCACACATATATTAAATGGTTTTGTTAATTTTGAAATTATTGTCTCCTCCCATTTATTTATTGGTTGCAGGTTTTAGTTACACACACGCTAATCACATATCGAAAAGAAATCATGAAGTATATTCATGAGCTAATAATGTTTCATTTATCTGCAGGTTCTGTGTGAAAGTTACTGAAGAAAGTACAGAAGATGAGTGGCTTTGCAACCAGTGTGAATTACATGAAACCATCTAATTCAAAACTTTTATAAATCCTAAGCAATATGAAATTGCCCTATTTCATGATGATATGTAACATTGTGTTTCACATGAAAAATATGAGTTATTAGTTGATTTTTCAAAAAAAATTATTTATGGTTCTCTTTGAAACTTTGCCTTCAAATCTTTTTAAATTGCCATGAATTTTATTGTTTATTATTCTGAAATATTTATGGTAAATAATATCCTGTCGTGTTGATATTCCTTCCCTTTCCAAATTTTTTGTCATCCTAATTTCTGTCCCCCTCCATTCTACATGATCCTTTGCACTGATACCATTAAGCAGATCGATGTGGCTAGAATTAGCACTACTGTTAGGGTGTAAGTTTATTGATTAATTAATGATTTGATATCAAAATGTTAAATAAACAGATTTTTCTGTTTAAATATGTTGTGTGAATGTTATGTTTTATATTAGATCAGAAACCCGAAATATTGTCTTAAGGATATACTGGGGGATACCCAAGGATACCCAGGGATAGCTAAGGATACTCGAGTTCACCTAAGAATACTCAGGTATAGCTAAGGATACCTTAGGATAGTTAAGGATACTCAGGGATATCTAAGGATACCCAAGGATAGCTAAGGATACTCAGGTATAGCTAAGGATACTCAGGGATAGTTAAGGATACTCAGGGATAACTAAGGATACCCAAGGATAGCTAAGGATACTCAGGGATAGTTAAGGATACTCAGGGATAACTAAGGATACTCAGGGATAGTTAAGGATACTCAGGGATAGCTAAGGATACCCTGGGATAGTTAAGGATACTCAGGGATAACTAAGGATACTCAGGGATAGTTAAGGATACTCAGGGATAACTAAGGATACCCTGGGATAGCTAAGGATACTCAGGTATAGTTAAGGATACTCAGGGATAGTTAAGGATACTCAGGGATAACTAAGGATACCCTGGGATAGCTAAGGATACTCAGGTATAGTTAAGGATACTCAGGGATAGCTAAGGATACCCTGGGATAGCTAAGGACACTCAGGTATAGTTAAGGATACTCAGAGATAGTTAAGGATACTCAGGGATAGTTAAGGATACTCAGGGATAACTAAGGACACCCTGGGATAGCTAAAGATATTCAGGGATAGTTAAGGATACTCAAGGATAACTAAGGATACTCAGGGATAGTTAAGGATACTCAGGGATAGCTAAGGATACCCTGGGATAGTTAAGGATACTCAGGGATAGTTAAGGATACTCAGGGATAGTTAAGGATACTCAGGGATAGTTAAGGATACTCAGGGATAACTAAGGATACCCTGGGATAGCTAAGGATACTCAGGGATAGTTAAGGATACTCAGGGATAGTTAAGGATACTCAGGGATAGTTAAGGATACTCAGGGATAGCTAAGGATACTCAGGGATAGCTAAGGATACTCAGGTATAGCTAAGGATACTCAGGGATAGGTAAGGATATTCAGGGATAGCTAAGGATATGCAGGGATAACTAAGGATACTCAGGGATAGTTAGGGATACTCAGGGATAGATAAGGATATTCAGGGATAGTTAAGGATACTCAGGGATAGTTAAGGATACTCAGGGATAGCTAAGGATACCCTGGGATAGCTAAGGACACTCAGGTATAGTTAAGGATACTCAGGGATAGTTAAGGATACTCAGGGATAGTTAAGGATACTCAGGGATAACTAAGGATACTCAGGGATAGTTAAGGATACTCAGGGATAGCTAAGGATACCCTGGGATAGTTAAGGATACTCAGGGATAACTAAGGATACTCAGGGATAGTTAAGGATACTCAGGGATAACTAAGGATACCCTGGGATAGCTAAGGATACTCAGGTATAGTTAAGGATACTCAGGGATAGTTAAGGATACTCAGGGATAACTAAGGATACCCTGGGATAGCTAAGGATACTCAGGTATAGTTAAGGATACTCAGGGATAGCTAAGGATACCCTGGGATAGCTAAGGACACTCAGGTATAGTTAAGGATACTCAGAGATAGTTAAGGATACTCAGGGATAGTTAAGGATACTCAGGGATAACTAAGGACACCCTGGGATAGCTAAGGATATTCAGGGATAGTTAAGGATACTCAAGGATAACTAAGGATACTCAGGGATAGTTAAGGATACTCAGGGATAGCTAAGGATACCCTGGGATAGTTAAGGATACTCAGGGATAGTTAAGGATACTCAGGGATAGTTAAGGATACTCAGGGATAGTTAAGGATACTCAGGGATAACTAAGGATACCCTGGGATAGCTAAGGATACTCAGGGATAGTTAAGGATACTCAGGGATAGTTAAGGATACTCAGGGATAGTTAAGGATACTCAGGGATAGCTAAGGATACTCAGGGATAGCTAAGGATACTCAGGTATAGCTAAGGATACTCAGGGATAGGTAAGGATATTCAGGGATAGCTAAGGATATGCAGGGATAACTAAGGATACTCAGGGATAGTTAGGGATACTCAGGGATAGATAAGGATATTCAGGGATAGTTAAGGATACTCAGGGATAACTAAGGATACTCAGGGATAGTTAAGGATACTCAGGGATAGCTAAGGATACCCTGGGATAGCTAAGGACACTCAGGTATAGTTAAGGATACTCAGGGATAGTTAAGGATACTCAGGGATAGTTAAGGATACTCAGGGATATCTAAGGATACCCAAGGATAGCTAAGGATGCTCAGGTATAGCTAAGGATACTCAGGGATAGTTAAGGATATTCAGGGATAGCTAAGGATACCCAAGGATAGTTAAGGATACTCAGGGATAGCTAAGGATACTCAGGGATAGTTAAGGATACTCAGGGATAGCTAAGGATACTCAGGGATAGTTAAGGATATTCAGGGATAGCTAAGGATACTCAGGGATAGTTAGGGATACACAGGGATATGCAGGGATACCCTGGGATATGCAGGGGTACCTAGGGATACCTATAGGATAGGTAGTGTGGTCGTGGATAGCTAAGGATACTCAGGATAGTTTATGATACTCTGAGATACCTAAAATAACGATAACTCGGTAGACGATCATTTACGAAATATATGTTGAAATGAATGAGCGATTCCTGTATTTAGGAGTACGTAAAGTTCAAGTGAGCCGCCATTTTGAATATCTGACTTGTTCCCAGCTCCCAGCTTTCTTTTCTACTAAAGACACAGGGAACCCACTTAGATAAAATGGGTAAATGTTGCGCGTCGCAAAAATAATGCCGTTTGAAGTTGGAGAAGAAGTTGTTGCGCAGATTTCTGTTGCGCATGTAAGAGACTCTTGTAACTGCATCTACACTTTGTATCATTTATTTGGACATGTTGCATGTTCAAACTTAAAATATACAGACATTTTTTTTTACATATTGACATCATATATCTAAGTGTATGCTAAGCACACCGTTTATATTGCTCTCGATCTTTTGCTTATCTACTGGACTATATACACAAAGTATTTTTGGCATAAATATTATTTTTATCAGAAAAGCCAATAAATAAGGTCATGTGGGAAGGTTTTGGAGGTTTTGTGTTTGATAGTTTTTTTAACTAATTTCAAACTGGTTAGAGCTGTGCTTCAGGGTCATACATGGACTGCCAGAGGCGCCTTCACAATGCTTTCAGTTCAACCCCGTTGAGCTGCGCCACTGCTGTACTTTGCGGTGATGATTAGCGATAACAAAAAAAAATAGTAGCCGGGAACTGAATAAATAAATCTATTTTTTTTAGAACTGGATTTGATCCTGATTCATTTATGCAGTTCCATTGTGAAATATTTCGTAGTATGACAAAGTGCAAGGACAATTTTTCTTGAGTACTAATGTTTAGTCTCCAAGAATGCTGGAGAAACTACCTGAATCACATCACCAGGTCAATCCGTCACAAAATACAACCGGTTCGTTATTTTAAAGTTTTGACATAATTTCGAGACTGTATAGTGTCAGGGTACTTCTTGTATAGTATCAGAAATACCAGAAATTTAGCGTAGTCCCTTGCAGCACTTTGGAACGCAGCTTAATTTGGAGGACAAAACAATAGGTTTCCATTTCTCGGGAGATTGAAATTCATTTGTTTTGCCCTCCAATTGAGCTCGGTATGCTTTGACGTATACGTCGATCATGTTTATCCATTGTTTCTCTGTCGCGTGATCCGGCTAAACTTGCTCATTCTAATAGGAGGAACTGGAGATACAGAACTTTCTAAGCTACGGACACACGGTACAACATTGCGCGCATTTAAATGTTGCAGACAATCGATGTGGCGAGCCATGTCACAAGACGCAATTTGATCCTACTTCAGCAACATTGCCTGCAATATTGCGCGCAATGTATCACCATATGCCCATGCCTTAACACCCAGAAGCGATGCATCGGATCACATTGTATTGACCCATTGCATTAAGGCGCGGACACACGTTGCAACATTGCGCAATATTGCAGGCAATGTTAATTGATGAAGTAGGATCGCGATCGTTTTCTACTTCCGTAACATTGCGTGCAACAAAATGCGTCGTGCGACATAGCTCGCGACATCGATTGTCTGCCTGCAACATTGCGCGCAATGTTGCACCGTGTGTCCGTAGATTTAAAGCGTCGCTTATATGATCATAGACCAAAAACTTCATGTTTGTTTAACGGCGCCGGAACTGCACAAGTGATAACGATCGCAAATTACTTTCTACATTTTCGTTGTTTGTCCTCGCAGCGGTGGCAGCTTTCTTGGAGGGGGGAGTCTAGAAGATATATCCTCATCCTCCAGTACATGTGGTGGAGGAAAATCGTCTTCATCTGATTCGTACTCATGGTTGTCCTCATGTTGCGGTGAGCTACTTTGTTTTTTATGCCGTCTCTTCTTCTTCCTGCGTTTTGAGCGTCTTCTCTCATGGTCACTCTCCTCGCTTAACTCTTCTCCCCCTTTACCCTTTTCTTCACGTTCTTTGTTTAAATAAGAATCATCAACGATATCGTATAAATGTTCAATGTGTTCTTCATCTTCGTGTCTTCCATTAACCCTTGTCGGAGGTTTATGTTTTTTTTCCTTCACATCTTGGTCGCTATCGTGTTCGTTTTCGTAATAAAGTCTTGGTTCTTGTCTTTGTTGTGGTTTAACTGCGACTTCTGGTATTTGTTTGACGGGAGGTGCTTGGAAAGGACTCTGCGGTTTTGAACTTTCTGACTTTTGCTTTAAAAGGAATTGGCGTCTCTCTTCTTTCTTGATTTGTTCCAATTTTCTTTTACTGTAGACAAAAAATTACATGTCAATAAGTTTTATACACAAAACTTGATGTAGTGTTAAATGGATGAGGAACTAAAGTTGCGATAATATGGGCAACAAAATCGTTCAATTTTGTTGCGCGACTTTGCTTCAGAAGTAGAAGTTTTTTCCACTCTCAAAGTAAAAATCAAAACCTGCTGCACGAGGGGTGGTAATGTAAACAACATTGAATTCGCTATGAAACTTAATTGCAACGCAGCAAAATTAGATACGAAAAATTACGCTCATGGCATAGGTTAACGCTCATAACGAAAGAAAGAATAAGAAAAATCTAACAAATTAAAATGTACTGGATCATAATGATAATCAGCAGCGCGCAGTTATAAGTCGGATATATTACAAAGAAAGAATTAATATCGAGGGAGAAAATAAAGGCTATTTATGGAAATGATGGAAAACTATAAATGTTCAGCAACGTACAGTGTAGACAAGTCAGTTGGCTTGCAGAAGTAGGGAAGACTGAACAAAAATATAATATAGAAACACAGAAACGGAGAACTACCAGAAACTGAGGAAAAGGTTAGAATGGGAAGTGGATGAGATGCATGCATGAATGAGCTGTCTCTAGCTCTTGGGCCGGAATAGAATCAATGTAAAGATAACCTACTTACTGACAGAAATGAAGACAGCAAGCTAAAGCAATGACAAATATTAGAAGACCAAATCCCACCGGGATCATAATGTAATCCATGGTGTTGTCAGCCTTAGGTTCGGTAGTACTACCATCAGCCTTGCTCTTCACTTGCGCACCAACAGCAGACCCTATTTGAGTGCTGCTTGCTTCAAGGATGCTATCAAGGGTACTCTTGGGAAGTACTGTGGAGTTCGGTTTCCTGATGTCATTTCCAGACGGTAACATAACGTAAAACCGAATTTCGATATCCTTTTCTACTTGTTTGGGGTAATTAGACACTATGGTGACGTTAGAGTTTCTGAATGTCCTGCGAATGCATATAAACAGAATATCAGTCGTGATCAATAATACTGATACTTTTCTGCTAGCTTGTTATTGACCGTCAGTCAGTCAGTCAGTTTAAACTATCTATCTGTCTGTCTGTCTCTTTATCGGTCTTTCTAGGTATGTTTTATTGGTTGTATGCCTGTTTGTCTGTCTTCTATTTGCATGCGTGTTTGTCTGTCTGTTTGCAGTCAGTTAGTTTATCTTTCCGCGGTCTGTCTGTCTGTCTGTCTCTCTCTCTCTCTCTCTCTCTCTCTCTCTCTCTGTTTGTTTGTCTGTCTGTCTGTCTGTCTGTTTTTCTGTTTGTTTGTCTGTCTGTCTGCCTTTCTCCAAAGGCTACTCTTTGCAATTAAGAAGTCATAATGAGTATTAGCGTTTATTACGCCACTCCATCTCAACTTCCCTCCCTCATTAATTAAGTAGGCACCATGCTTTACTCACACCAAAAAAGGTCAAGATTCTCTTAATCACTTCATACAATTTATACCTTGTTATGTTCCAGAAGCGTAGGGCACACTTATCGTGATTACTCGAACAGTAACCATTAGCAGCTGCAGCTACCTCGTCTTTGAACTTGTCCGTCTTGTTGCCACTATTCCATGTTGAAATTGTCACCTCACTGAATGTTATAGTTGCTGTATTTATTTGTATATCATCTATGATAAAGATTCAAATAAATTTAGAAAATACTGTTGTTAAATTAAGGCAATTGTCTTGGTTAAAAATTTGCATTTTGAAGAAATTGATTTCAATCAATGTTTATATATATTTTTTGAAACTGACATTTCGCTGATATTAAATTTGGAAATTAGTGACAAGAAATTGACATCAAAAATTCAACCCTGTATAAATTTATACATGCACATTTTCAATAATTTCAACAAAAAAATAAACATCTGATCTTTCTCCTTAAGAAAATTAATGACATCCCTATATTTTTCTTAATGAATGCCATCTTGAAAAACATTATACTGACAAGGCTGACGCTTGATAATTTAGTTCCAATCTCATCTGTTATAAAATGATTCTCTTAGCATCGCCTTTGAGGTCATATCGCGTAATGGTTTTATTGAGCAGTAAAGAAAATCTAAAAATTATCTTATCGTCAATTATTTTAAAGCTAAAACATTTAAGAAACGTTGTGAGCGGAAAAGTGTCGATCTATTTTCTTTTTCAGATCATGGACAAACGCCAGCTGTGGTAGACGATAAACTATGACACCTAAGATCACAAATGATATACAAACACTTTGGAAGATTTGTAGTCGTTTAGTTTTAAGTTTTTTATTTATACCTGCTAAAATATTTCCTTTAAAAATCATTAAGCATTTCATTGTTGTTTAGGACATGAGTTTTACTATAAAACTGATTTTATGGGGACGGCAAAAGTCCCCAACATTACACACACATAGGGACTGAAATTCCTGTAAGAACTTTGAGGCATTCTCAGTGGTTATAAGATTATATATTTTAAAGCCTTTAGAAATATCGTTTTAACTTAAAAGTATATATTTGTTGTTTATGGAATGAGTTTCAGTTTTACTCACCTGATTTTGTGGGGACAGCAAGCGTCCCTAACATTACACAGACACAGAGACCGTGAATCAAATTCCCGCCAAAGCTTTGAAACATTCTGGTTTATGTATTTTAAAGGATATTTAGACTCTCGCTTGAGGAAACAATTATTCCATGAAGGACATGTTTTAAGGCTCCGTTCTCGTAAATAAAACCGTTTCAGTTCGATTACCATGGCTTGATCGCGCCGCGTCAAGCTCTGTTGCTTCCAGAGTTTTCTTCTGGCTCACTGTACTTACAAAACAAAAGCTCTATTCTCTAGGCAACAGGCCGATCAAACAAATAAAGAACTTCACTTTCTTTATTGCCAAATATTGTTTGTGACACGTATCCGTTGTCTTGCAGGATATACTGTAGTGATCATAATGAATAACACGTTACTATTGGCTGGCCGAAATAATACCCAAGATGAGGTGTCCGAATAATAATTTACTTCATAATTATAACAAATTGAAGATAAGATATAGCTTTTTCTATGAAAAATATTTGAAAATGAACTCGTTAATTTTGGTTAAACTTTCATTTCCACCCATTCGTTTTCTCTTTTTTCCTAAAATTAACTCATTTGCATATTAGCCTGCTATAACACTGTACAGCGGTAGTATATAATAGTGCCAGTTTCGCTCGTGCACGCGAAGAACGCCTTCTTTTTCCTGCCTTTTTTGTTTAAAATTGTTGACGAAAAACGTGGAAAATGAACTCTACTTTCCTTTCTGACCAACTAAAACTGATCGCAACAGATCAAATCAAGTCCTTTATTGGTTTTTACAAAGCTGTAAGGAGTTTTCTTGAAGTTAAGCCGTGTTTTATATGAATTTGTGTGATCAAAAGATTGTGTCTTTTTCTTTTGTAGATTGATTGGAGGGAACCCTGGTTAAGTGGTTTGATTATTTTCCACATTCTGACTTTTATCACCGTTATTTTGACCCGAAAGCACTTGAATATACAAGCCTTTTTGTTTCTTTGCTTGTGTAAGTATCAATAAGGTTTGTGTTTAACTGAAGTCATTAAATCATTCATTCATTTAGACAGCCAATCAATCATTCAGTCAGTCAATCAAATATTCAGTCAACCATTCAGTCAATCAATCAGTCAGTTAATCAGCATTTCAGTCAGTCAGTCACTCACTCACTCAGTCATGCAGTCAATCAGTCAGTTAATCAGTCATTCAGACAATCAGTCAGTCTGTCAGCCATTCAGTCAATCAAATTACCCTGTGAGCAGGAATTTCCTTTTACCCAGGTAAAGAGAGTGCTCATGGGGTATTTATTAATCAGTCAGAATGTATAATCAGTCTGTCATTATAAAAGGATAACATCCTTGTTTAATTTCCCTCTTCAGTAGGTGTTGTTCTTGCATCAGAAAAGCTGAATGCTCTTGGAGAAAAGTATTGGAGGTAAGACATAATCCCTCCTTTTCATACTTGATCCAATTATCACACGTAAGGGTGATATGGAAATGTTCCAAGAGATGAGGATGATCTCAACATAAGGAGAGTGTGGGTTAGAATATACATGTAGAAACCTCTTGGGGGAGGGGTGGTTCAGGCATATAGCAATTCCCTCCCCCCTCCCCTATTCCTCTGTTCCTACCACTGATCAGCAGGCCAAAAAAAGTAAATATAGTTGTTTTTTTGTTTATACCAATTCAGGTGGTTTTCAAAAGAGCAGTACTTTGATTCCAATGGCTTGTTTATCACTGCTGTTTTATCTGGACCAATATTTTTCAATTGTTTTATAATGGTGGTAAGTGTATATAAACATTTCAAGGGCTTTGAATTCAATAACTTGTATCATTATAGAGTAGTTCCATTACTGGGCTAAAAATAACAGCTGGTCATGCATTGGTCATTGTCCAGCTAGAATTTAAACTTGTCTGGTCCAGCCAAATCTTTGCCTTGCCAGTTTGACTAGTAGCGTTGAGCCAAAAATGAGGTATGTTTGCCGGTCATCATGACCAGCGACTGACCAGCCATTATTTCTTAGCCCTTCCAATCAAATACTTGCATTACACTTTTAGGTTTTATGGTTATGGACTGCAGGCAAAATGTTGATTGTTGTTGGAAGAGGAAGAATAAAAGAGAAAAGAAAACAAATGGCTGAAAATGCTAAAGACAATAAGAAAGAAAATTAGATATGCTTGAAGGTAGGAAATTAGTTAAGGCTTTACTGATATGTCTATCAAAGAATGACAAATCAGTGCAAGAATGCAAAACTTGTGTATTTATATATTGTGAGCTTGAGATCTTAATTCAATGGTGCCAGAGCTTCTATGTTGTTTGTTTTGTTGGAAAAAAAAACGAGACTTCAAAACTTTCTGACAATAAGTCAAAACAGCCCTAGGCTCCATTAATGATTTCATTATTCAATCTGTGTAGTGAGTTTTCATTAAAAAATTGGAAGACTCAAAACTTCACATTCATCTCACAACTAAAATTCGAAGTTATGGCCTTTCTGGGGATATTTTTCCTACCTTAATTATCACAGTCTTTTTCTTTGTCAGACATTTTCGCTGCATGGGAATCTTTGATAATGTTGAGTTGATCATGAATGATTTTGCTGCAACACCTCATTCCTTATTCTCTCGGTTTTGAGTACTTAGTTTATTCAGTGTTTATTTTATTAATGTTAAGAAGTACCAAGACATAGTTCTAATCAGCAGTTTAATTTTATGCTGTATTAATTCACATTTTGTCCCATGTCAGCATTTCTTTTTCATGACTTTCTTAAATCAAGCAATAGCTATTGTACAAAACTTTTCATCCTAGAAACAGCTTACATCATAAAAAATAAGTCATTTTTTTATTGAAAGAAATCCCACCTTTGCCACTGATTGAACATTACTGACAGTAAATTCCAAAGAGAATTCTATAAGCATTTCAGATTGCTAACTTATATTATCTTAACAAATTATGTACATTGTATAAAAATTAAAATGCTTTAGCTAGACCTGGCTTAGTAAATTAAGCTATGTCAGATAAATACAGTGTAGTTTCAAAACGTTGATAAATGTGTTGTTGCAGAAAGCTCTAGCCACTCCCTCCCACAGTACCAGTATTTATTAACCTGTGAATATCATTATTCCTATTGGACATTTTTTTCTCTTCCCCTCCGCCGAGAGCCTAATCACAGCCTGTCTAATATTTAATCTGTTCTGGAGCAACACATTCCAAATACTTTCTTAGAAAAGCTAAGAATTGATGCAAATCTTAATTCATCCTTAAATCTTCCAGCCAACATTAACAGCATTAATTAGAAGTGGTATTAAACTGTAAAAATGTTTTTTAAAATGCACTTTCTCATTTAAAAAGTTACTGTTTTTTCTTAAGGTACCTCACACCATTATTTTATATTAACTGGTAACCAAATTGTTGAATACATTGCTGCATATTGCCCAATAACTAAGCCAATAATGTGTAGTTCTAGAAATGCATTTTATCATGCTGCAGAAGGGGATAGATGTTAGATTCTCCTCATTTTTCTCTGTTTCCCAGGAAAATTGACAGAGTAAGCACAACCAAGATATCCCTCCCTCCCTTTGAATATTTTCATGCAATCACCATCTGTGGGGAAGGTATGAATAATAGCCCACTTCAATCTGATATGCTTTTCTTGTCATGAATGCAGAAATATTTTGGTACAAGGCTCCATGCTAAATTAATAACCATTAATAACCTTTGTGTGTTGACAAGTGAAGCATTTCTTGGAAGTTGGCAATTTATTGTTATTTGCTGGAACTACACATTATTGTCAATGATATTATGTGTTTGCTATGTGAGAAGGTAGAAATATAGTTAATGGGACGTACCTCCTGAAATATCAACACACTATCAATCAAATAATTAACCTTTCTTGAACCATACACTAAGTTCATTGTCGGCTTTGATTATAAATAAAATATATTAAAATACTAATCAAATGTCTTATTAATATAACTTTGAATAAAAGCTGTACAACATCATCTACATGAACTATAATCAAACAAAATCAATAATATACTTTTCTTAATAATAATCTAATATTAATTAATGACAAATAAAACTATATGATTGGACTTGATATCCTATTTCTAACTTTATGTATGACAGTTAAATTGGGTTAATAATTATAAAATAAGATATTATGTTATGCATATTTTTTAAGCAAGGTTACTATCTGATGCCGCTGCAGGGCAGTTGTCAATATTCCTTCCTTCTACTGCCCCTGTTTCTGTTAGTTTTATTGGGACACCACTGATCTGAAATTATAGTAATTAAAAGTTAAAAAAATGAGTCACATTGAATAATCTGGAAATTGTAAAACTTAGAGTAATAATTTTCAATAAATTAATGTCTATTAGAATGAGATGTTTTTGTCAATACTCCAGTTTCTAATTCTCTGTTGCTCAGGGGAAGTTCCTATTTAAATTGATATGCATCTTGGTTGTTGTAAAATATAAATGCTAGTATACCCCTTTGCCAAATAAGAATAATTATGCAGTTATACATGCATGTGTTTAGTGTGCCTTACCGTCACAGAGCTCACACAGCCAACAAAATCCCTCAAAGATTTAACATCAGCAACAGCTGAAGGGTTGACCAATGAAAGTTGAGGAACACCTCCTACATAGAAATTTGAGGTAGAATCCAGTGCAACTGCTTTTCCTGGTGACTTGACAGATATTGCTGCTTCACCATCAACTTTCAGAGTGCCTGTCTGTAGGTTTCTGGTTACAGTGACTGTGTGTTCAGTGTTTAAGGAAATGTTCTTTTGGCTCTGTTTGGGATCTATTCCACTTCCAAGATCATAGCGGTACTGTACAAAGCTGTAGTGGGAATAGAAAAGATCATTCAACAAACAGAAGCATTGCATAGTAACAGGCTAGGAGCAGTTAGGTGCAATGGGGTCTGATTTTGAAGACTGAAGCAGTGTTGAAATGAACTGACTCAATCATTTAGTTATGCTGTATAAATAATGTTATAATGTTATTTAGGAAACATGGGGGTTTTGTCCTTCCTGATCCCTGACCCCCCTCCCCTCCCCCAAATCAGCCATGGCCACAGGACCAACAAAGTAGCTTCTACACTTAGATATTTGTCAAGAAGTAAACACTGTGATATGCAGCTCAGTTCAACACACACCAATTCTTGACTCTGTGTCTAGAAGGACAAAATATACTTACAGTGTATTGGTGTTGTATCATGTATAAAAGTCATGTATACTAGCTACTTACCCATTATGTAGACTAACAGAAAGAAAGTCTCCCTTCTGGGTTGTGATTTTATGAGCAACATAAAACAGCAGGCCATTTTCATTGGAAGGAATGAATTTGATGACTATGATTGTATTCAACCTGATGTTAAGAGCTGTAGGAGAGAAAGCCATGTAGGAATTGTCCTTGAACTGTGGCCTTTGAATTGAGATGGCTGTAGAAGAAAGCAGTTGGTTGTCTTCAGTATTTAACTTTAATATGAAAATATTAGCAACTTGTGGTATTATTGGAATTGTCAGTGATAATATTTGCTATATGCAACAGACACACAGAAACTGTTCTCTTTTTCTAAAAATAATAATGATGACCTGCCACAGATAATCAAGCCATTGAAGAAGAATTGAAACCCTTTAGAATGAAAGTAAACCAAAGGCTAATAAGTGTTAGCAAATTAGGCAAGATCATTGCAAGATCCTTAGTTTGGAGATTGTACTATCATGTAGTTGCCCAGTGAAATATACAGTAAGGAATTTAAGATGCTTATTGGTCTTAATGGTAATATTCAGTTTCTACTTACCATTAGAACAAGTGTCACCAGTTTTCCCTAAAGGACAGTCACACACAGCCTTATTGTTCATCTCTCGGCATGTGGAATTGACAGCACAAGGATTATGGTTTACACAAGGGACTTCACGACTAGCACAGTACATTCCTTTCCATCCATCAACACAAGAACAGACAATGGCAGCTCCTTTCTGTGTACAGGTACCATTATTCTGACATGGCTGACTATCGTTACAACCATTGTAGTCTTCGTCTCCAACATTTCGTCCTGCAACAACTGGCCACTGGCTGCCACTGCTGGAGTTACTCTGTGACGTCAGCAGTCGAATGACAGGGTGTGTCACACCAAACTTGACTGCTCCATTAGCAATGCTTCCCTCAAAACCTCTTTTAAATAAAACATCAGTAGGAAGCTCTGAAAGATCTGGAACCCCACCAATGTACAATGGACTGTATAAGTTAAGTCCTGTTAGCTGGCCAGGTGAACTTCCACGTTTTACACTCTGGCTGTCCAAGTACAGATATCCCTCCTTTCCATTACGCCCTGCTGTTAAGGAATGCCATTCATGGGTAGTATCAATTGGGTTACTTTCGATGTTTGCAATGCCACTGCCAAGATTATACTGCAGTAGTACCTTGCTATTATTGATTCCTAATGCAATGAAGTCATCTCCTTTACCCTGGTACTCATTCTGCCCACTGAACATCAGTAAGGCATTGTTAGAGGCAGTGGTGTTAGGCTGAATCTTGAATTGAAGGGTTATCTCAAAGTAAGGCCCACTGAGAGTTGGTACTTGGTATTGGATGAAAGAAGAATAGTTGTAGGCCATGACGAACGTAGGAGTCCTTATGGAGATTTCTGAAAACAAGATGAAAAGATGTTTAAACATTGCAAGATATGGCAAACACATCAAACAAACTCAACTCTCATATGTTTTTACCCATATTTTTAGATGCAAGAAGATCACAGAAACATGAAATTATAAAATGGAAATAAATAAGTTTTGTTGCAGTTCTTACCTTTTTCACATTCTGTGCCTCCTCTACCAAATGGACAAAGACAAACTCTGCTCATGTTAGCTGAAGCTTTGTCTATGATACACAGGCCACCGTTACAGGGATCACCATTACATACTGTAGGATTTTTGCAGTTCTTTCCCTTAAAGCCATCTGTACAATTGCACTCATAGTCATGCGGATCATCAGGATCTGGAATACACTGGCCATTGTTCTGACATGGCTTGTGGGTGCCATTACAAGGAGTGTCACATTCACTGATGTCATTCCAGTCAGTTGCCTCTGTTGAGTGGAATTTGTTATGTTTTTCAATATTATGTCACACTGTCTTTGTTATCTTTGTTTGTCACCTAATATTTTTATTAGCATCTCCTTTCTCTCAGCTTTTTCTCTCTCTTTCTCTTTCTCCCTCTCTCTCTCTCTCTCTCTATTTAACTCTCTCTCTTTCTCTCATTCCTTGATCATCATAAGAGCACAATAAGTCAGAGTAAATCCAGAGCAGCATTGTAAAAACGGTCTTGTGATCAAACCACCAAAAACTACTGACTATAATCTCTCTCAGAATGATTAAATAACTAATGACTTTATATTTTACAACTACATGAATTACAATATTTACCTGTAAACCCAATTTGGTCACCATTTAGCTCAATGTCTTTAATACAGCCTACAAGTGTTGGTGTAGCTTGACCTCCATCATTGCTGCCCATGCGTTTACCAGGTGGTAACCCACCAACGTACCAGTCATTGTACAATCCAATTCCTACCATTTTTCCAAGTGATGTTTTGTTCTGTCTGAGATTATTATTGACTTGTAAAGAACCTTGCTTGTTTCTGCTGTCATAACTAAAAATTAGAAAAAAATTGAAGATGAGACAACATTGTATTCCATATAAATAGGTTCAGATGAGCAATTAAGCAAAGAAAATGTCTTAAAAGATGAAAAGACAACAGTTACTTTTAAAATACTAATTTCACAACTACAGGTACAACTACCATGATAGTAGATTGGTTTTTGCTCTCTATCAATCAATGCAAAAATCCTAACTCACTTGCTATTGGAAATTTGATTGACAGATTTCCCCGAAAAAAGAAAGAGCTACTGACATTTACAATAGTTGCCTGGGTCATGATAATGGATATAATCAAATTACTGGTAAATTTAAATAACTATTAATATTGACTACTTACGTGACCACAGCAGTTACAATATCACCAGTATTCACTGTCACCTTACTTGTGATCACACACAAATAATCTCCAGGATCGAATCGGTATTCTAGTTTTCCACCAGTAATATAAAGCTGTATAAAGTCTTTATATTTGCTGTGTGTTGAGTAAAACAATAAACCATTGGCAGCTGTAGTCTTGAAGGTTATAACAATCTTGTTGAATCCAGCTCTGAAGGCTATGGGCTTGTGAACTAAATATGAAGTACTTGAGAATCGAGGGAAATGAAGTGTGAAGTCTGCAATAAATGAGTTAGTAAAGTAAATTAGTAAAGGAATTAAAGAACTTGGAGGGGAAAATAGTAATTTGTAAATGGCTTAATAATAGGCATCTGCATAAGTCTGAATGGGATTCAATTCAAATACAAAATAAATAAATAAAAAGTAAATAAATAAATAAATAGTATATGAATAAGTAAGTAAATAAATAAATAAATTAATAATTTTATAATTAAAAATTGAATATTTTTTATATCCATGATTAATAAAGCATGTACAGCAAGTGTTACCAACATATATAGATCTCCATTCTTTCAAACTTTGGCAATTGAATATTGCACTGAACTACATCTACTAAAAAGTTTCTGCTTTAATTTAATCTTTTAATTCTCAAATTATTACAACTGCTCTAGTTTTTAGAGTTTCTTCAAAGTTCAGAAACATGGTCATCAGGCAATCAAAGCTATTTTATGATTTACAGCCATACATACCTGTACTGCATCGTGGTCCATACGTGGGTTTAGGACAACGGCATGTGAAGTTCAACCCATATTGATCCGGAACATCCAGGCACGTTCCATTGTTGCATGGCTTGTTCTTACAAGTTTGGTCCTTCAGTGGGATGGTCGTTGGAGTCAAGGTTGTTGGCATTGTTGGGTAGACAGAAGATGTCATCGCAGTTGAGGAGAGTGTTGTTGTTGGTATTATTTGACTTGATGGTAATGTTGGTGGTGGTATTACTTGACTGGATGTTGTTGGTGGAGCTGATGATGTTGCTTGTAGCATTGATGATGTTGCTAACAGTGCTAATGAAGTTGATGGCAGTATTGATGATGATGATGTTGATGGCAGTATTGATGATGTTGATTGCAGCACTGATGATGTTAATTGCAGCACTGATGATGCTGATTGCATTATTGATGGTGTTGAGTTTAATGATGATGTTGATGGCAGTCTCGATGATGATGGCAGCATTGATGATGTTGACCAAAGTGTTGATGATGATGTTGATGCACCATCAGATGTTATTGTTGTTGTTGCTGTTACTGATGGTCCCACTGTAAGTAGTGGTGAAGTTGATGCCACCATTGTTGTCACTAATGGTGCTGTTGTTATATTAGTGGCCGAAGAAGGCACACTTGAAGTTGATACTGCAGAAAGCATTAAAGAAGTAGTATTCATGAAAGAAGAATCATAAACAGAGGTTGTTTGAACTACTTCAACTGTGGATCCTGAAAGTACAGTATTTGATGAAGACAGTGGTTTGGTTGAAAATGAAGATGTGATCAAAGATGTTGATGATGAAAATAAGGAAGGACTTAATGAACTTGTTTGGTTTTTGGTGACACTAGTGGTTAAAGATGTTACTGTATTTATGGAAGGTGTGGGAGTGAAAGAACTGGACACTGAAAGAGGAGCAGAAGATGAAACACTAGAAGAGGTTGCATGTGAAGTTGTAATTTCACTTAATGAAGCAGAAGAAAGAGGGACAGTTTGGAGTATCACTGATGTGTATGTACTTATTTGCATAGTACCAAGTGTGGATGTCTGAACATCACTTATTACACTTGACTTACCAGCAACACTAGTAGGCATGATTGAAGTATAGGCTATGGCACTACTAGATATTGTCACATTCTCTGTGCAGTTTCTGCCGGTATATCCTTCAAGACAGGTGCATGTGTAATTTAGACGATTTTCTCCCGCTCGCTCACATGTCCCACCATTTTTGCATGGTTTTAATTCGCATTTGTCACCAGAAAGTTTCTCACAACTTGTTCCAAAATACCCTGGAGGGCACAGGCATTTGTATTCATTGAGTTCATCAATACAAATTGCACCATTCTGGCAAGGTCCTGATCTACAATCATCAATATTATGTTCACAATTCTTTCCTCCATACCCCGGCACACAGGTGCAGTTATAGTCATCTACCAGTCCAGATTTCTTGTCAATACATGTTGCACCATTCCGACATGGGTTGAGTGCAGCATGACAGCTATCACGCTCTCCACAATAGGATCCCAAGTATCCAGTATCACATACGCAAGATGCATTGAAGGTAAAGAACTTTCCATTTACAGCACACAGCCCTTTAGAACTACACACTCTATTTTCTGGTGGTGATGAACTTAAGCACTTCTTCCTGCTGCGGACATTCACTTCCAGTTTGAGTCCAAATTGGCATTGAAATACCATGTTATCGCTTTTGGCTATGAAATACTTAATTCCAGTTGCTGTAATGAATCTTGGAGGGACTTCAAAGGGCAATCTTGTGGCAACTGGTATGACTGGCGATGCACTTATGAAGTTACATGATTGAAAACTGCTTTCCGAAACGTTATACAATTGAACAGCAAAGTTATATTTTTCTGACGATTTCACTATCAGTCTGTCTCCTTGATAAATAATAACTGGATAATGTCTTGGACCAGCGACAAATTGTCGAGGATCGTCTTCACCGTAACACTCTTGAGCAGTTTGCCCAGGACATACCAGTCCATTATATCCAAGTTCGACCGTAACATTTTGAGACTCAGTGGAAAAACATTTGTTTCCCGAAGGACATGCTACATCGGTAACCTTTGTATTGTTTGTAGGAGCTACCGTGCTATTTTGAGCTAAAACTCCATAAGGCACTAAACACAACAAAACTAACATTCCAAGATATAAAAAGTTTGTTCTGTGTAGAGATATGTATAAGTTCGAGACACCCATCTTGCAGTTCAAATTCTCTTCTCTTTCAAATATTTGCAGTTTTCAGTTTAAACAGCTGTACAAGACATTTCGTGATTAATGAACTCACCATAAAATTACGACCTCACAGTCGCTTTTCGCCAGAAATAAAGCAGAAAATAAGCCAAAAACCTCAGATAAATTCCTCTCAGACAATCGTGAGTTGAGTTTCGCAGATCTCCACGGTAACTCGGGGTCGAGTTATGACAACAGTCTGTAGTTCGATAAATTGCCACTTTATAAACTAAGGGAGAATAAAAGTGTCTTGTCGATTGACTGGTGTGAAAATCCTTTGTAGAATAGCTTGGCTATCTTCCCGCAACTTGAGGACGAAGAGTTGCAACTATTCAGAGAAAACCACAAGGGAAAACGACGACAAAAATACCTCTAAAGTGCTTGTCGCCGATCACGAGCCACGAAGGAATGTCGAAACGTATTTCTGTTTACAGAAATGATTCTAATTTTTCTTTGCCAAGTTTTTGAAGTTGTTAATTAAGTCTCTAGCTTGGATCTAACCCCTCTGGCAAAGATCTTAAATATTTGATGACTTTTTCGTTGTAGGAATGGGAATTAACTGTCAATTTAGAATTTTTTCCCTCGAAAGCTGCTGTGGAAACCAATTCAGCGTCTGCTCATTAGCATAAGAATTGACCACGGAAGGCATTGGCTATTGTTCTCGACTGCAAGTCACGCTTTGATTGGTCCGATAGCAAAACTTCGAGACCGCTTGTTGCTAAGCAAATTTAAACTCAAAACAAAGATTAATTTTAGCGCTGCTGTAATCATGGTAATGAAATCTGAAGTTCTCTCTTTTTGGCAAAGAATTTAGACAAATTATTTTTGCAATATTTTAGAATTTTTAAGGAAAAAAATTATGATACTTTATTTTCTAAAAAAAATAAAGCATTTGTGAAATAGAGGATACATTCCTTAGTTCATAATAACTTTTTCAAATTAACCGAAGAAAAGATTGTAAACAAAGCCGATGAGTGACAGATGTAAAAACAAAACCAAAGAAGGAAAGAAAACTGAAAACTTTCATCGAAAATATTTTCCAGTTATTTTTAACTCCGGTTCCAGTGGGGTATTTTTTGAAGGTCTAACCAACGTCTAACCACTGCTTGTGGCAATACCATTACTTAGATATCACCTGACAATTCTCCCCAGCCGTACCCCCTTGAGAAGTCGTTTGTCAGAAGAAATGCTTTGCTAATGACTCTGGTACGATATCGTAAACACTACTAATTTTCGAATTTTAATGTATTAAAATTCATTAAAACCCGATGCATTTTATTCTATTTTCCAGTGTTCCAGATGGCATGGCGATTGTACGGATAGTATCACAGGCCTGTTAGGCATGACAGACATGATTCTAAAGTAAGCCGTTTCTGATTTTACAAAAAGAGGCAGATTTACATGAGACGAATTTCTAGCAATTTCCAAATAAATGCCGCTATGAGATAAGTTATGCCAAAAATTGTGCGAAAATTAGTTTCAAGCGATAAAAAGGTAGAGCGGCACTGACATCACTGTAGTTTCTCAATGCTTCGTAATCTTCATTACATTTTACAACATGAAAATCACAACAACAACCAAAAACAACAAAAAGAACCCAAAATAACGACGACAATAAAACACGCCAAGTGATCGAAAAAATATCAAGAAATCTTGACACTCGGAAAAGGGCGAGCCTTCCTTTACAATCAAAACGCAGTGTCGGCCCGATTCTTCGCCAGAACATGCAAATCGTGCATGTAGTTTAGAGAGCCCGATTCAAGCCCGATTCAAGCCCGATTCAAGCCCGATTCAAGCCCGATTCAAGCCCGATTCAAGCCCGATTCAAGCCCGATTTAATTTGGAAAATCGGGCCGACATGAGAAAATCTGTGACAGTGCTATAGCTTTTGTGAATCGGTCCGATTCAATTTTTTTCGAATCGGGCTCTAAACTATACACGTACGATTTGCTTCCCGATGGCGTTGGGACAATGAATCGGGCCTTGTGACAGCTTTGTTTAGTGTTGATATGAAATAATTGTTCCAGTGCAGGATTTGCTCATCAGGTACTTTTTATTGACACTTTCGTCATCCAGTGGTATCCGGTCTTCCTACACTTGGCCTCTGTTTTTGTGTCCAAACAAAACACCTCTTCACATTCTCAGTCTTGATTACAAACCCCAAACAACAGTTAAGGAGTAGTGCTAATGTTCCTGTTAACGTCACGACTCTTGGTTGCAACTGAAAAGGGTACAAATTGCCCAACAATACACAACAATGATTTCAAAGCTATACGATTAGCTTGATGAATAAGGGGCTGGGTACACGAACAATGGTGAGTTCTTGTAACTTTGATAATGAGGTGCTAACGACTTTTCTTGTGTTTGTTTTGCCATTTAATCGTACCAAAAGACTTAGCAAAACGCATGCACGTACAAGTTCACTATAAGAGATATAGCTCCAGTTGAACTCAAATCAGCATCCGCTTGCGACTTTTCCAAATAGTGAACTATACTCTTGGCTTTGTACTTCTCCTAAAAATTGTTCAAAATTTAGTTGAAAGGTGGTCTTCCTTTGGTAAAACTACTACTATAGTTTTACAAAGTTGACTGAAGTTGTACAAGTTTGGTTTCATCAAAGGCAAGAGCTGCCAGAATTTGTATTTGTGGGAATCTTTTTTCAAGGTGAAACTACGATGAGAAATTTTTCAAAAAAGAGTGAGATGCATAAATCAAGTGGTAGAATCTCGGCAGCTTCAGATAAAAAGGAACTGAATGACGAAGAAGTCGAAAAAAAGATTGATGAACTTCGGAAAAAAGCGAGACAAGAAATGATGGACTTTGAAGCACTGGATGGGGTATCTCTCGCTCACTATCTCAGGATCAAACAAGCAACGACAAGGTTGTTATCTGTGAATGAAGACGAAGGAGTAGAGGAACAAGGAGGAACAGTAAGCGAGGTAGAGAAGGTCAAAGAAGAAGAAATGCAGAAAATGGCAAGAAATATTTTACGAAAGTGGCAAGCGTTCACCAAGGGAGAGGCTGAACCCAGAGAAGTAAGACCAAAACGAAGGAAGAGTGTTCGCTTTAAGGATGAAGTCAGTATGGACAACAAGGAAAATAACGGCTTGTTGGAAACAGAAAGTAGCGAGGAAAAAAGAAAGTTGTCCCTCGAAGATGGGAAAGATGTACAAATAGTTTTCCCAGCTATTATCCGGCCAAGGCCTTCTAGACGAAGACACAGAAGGCCCAAAGAACATTTAGGTGGCTCTTTGCTGCCACCTATTTCACAGAAAGAAGAAAAACTAATGGCCAGACCAGAAAATGGAGACATTTTACCTCAAGATCGTTTACCACCCTTAAACCTAAAACCAGTGAGTCTTACAACACGAACACCGCCACCATCTGAAGATGACGAGGCCCAGGAGAGGCCATCGGCGATTCACACCCCAGAAGCTGTCTTCTATGACTCTTTTGACCAACCTCACATTCCTCCAGGCAATAAGGAATCAGTCCCACAACAAAGGATGTTTCCGCACTCGACTCCAAATTCTCCTGTCTTAGGACGTCAACCTACGCCTTTCCCAGGAGGGGTAGACGAAACTGTAGAGAATGAAAACTGCGTTTCACGAGAGCCCACGTTGCTATGGAGACTCAAGGAAAAGATCACTGACAAACCCAGTTCAAATAGCAGCCATGAAAAAGGAAGGAATGTAAATACAAAGCGGTCCAAAAGAGGTGTTATGGGAAACGCATTCATGAAGAGAATACAACATTATGAAGTATCCGAAGAACAGGAAGAAACAAACGAACAAAACGCTGAATCTTAGCAGATGACTTTTTCACTGAGTTCAAAATTATTTATCTGTAAATTGTATATATTTAGTTCTGAAATATTTTATGTATCACTCGCGGTGTAATTATTGAGATACAATTGCAATACGCGCATATGTCATTGGACTGAAATATAGATTACGTGTCTCGAACTTATACATATTGTTCTGACTCAAAAACTGACTCCTGCACTGACGTGTTGCCATGACTATCGTCATCGTGCAACATCCAATCATCGTCAGTGGATGGTCAGTGAACTCGAGACTGTGATTGGTTAAAAGTCTTCGTACGTCAGTTCCCGATGCCTTCCCGAAGGCGATGCCTTCTGTTGTACTCTAAATTTCAAAATATTTTATTAACAGCATTATAAATAGCTTGTATACATTATGAAGTAAATCTTACAGTAATTTCAGCGGTTTTCCTTAGTGTTTTGCTTCTACTTCTCCCTTGCGTGCTCTGCGGTTCCCATCGTATACTTCCATGAGAGACACTCATTTTTTAATGATCTATGTTAAGTATCTTGGTTAGTACAGTAATCCGACGCTCTAATATTATTTATACTGAGTCATGTCAGTTTGTAAATAATTAATAGTTATAAGAAAAAGTAGCATGCATGGGTAATAAAAAGACATCTTTATCTTGGGTCGGTAATGTTTTCCTATTGCAGACCAATAAGATTAATAAGATTCCTTGTTTGAGTTGTGTCCATATTCATGTGTGTTCTCATGCGCAACCGCTAAACAAAGTAATGCTACTCAAGACAATGACACGTGGTCTGAAATGGGAAAACATTACGCTCAAGGTAAAGAGGTCTATTTGAACAATAAATGAAACGAACAATCAACGGTATGGTTGTTTATCAAGCCTTAAACTATTAAAGAAAGAAGCAATATCTAAGGGAGAGAAACGTGGTCTGAATTGGAAAATGTCACGCCCAAAAATAATTAAACTCCAAAACTTCGAAACAAGCTAAATAAGTCCGTTAGGGTTTAGAAATGTTTGCTTACATGCATGTTATGACAAATCTGAGACGTCGTCTACAATGAGAAACATATCATGCTCAAGCTAAGTGGGTCCATTAGGTTTTACAAATGTTTGAGTTACATCTTTTGACCATTTGCACCAATTTTGACCAATTATTTTCTTATATTCTTGTCTAAAGGCCATATTGAATACGCCATGTTGTCTGGATGGGAAAATATCATGCTGACGCGAAATGAGTCCGTTAGGGTTTAGAAATGTTTCCTTACATGTTACGACCATTTGCAGCCAAGTATATTCTTATACTTTTGTCTAAAGGCCATATTGAATACGCCATGTTGTCTGGATTGGAAAATATCATGCTGACGCGAAATGAGTCCGTTAGGGTTTAGAAATGTTTCCTTACATGTTACGACCATTTGCAGCCAAGTATATTCTTATACTCTTGTCTAAAGGCCGTATTAAATACGCCATAAATGAATGGATTGAGGAAGCTACCGCTCGCTACTCCGTATGTTACAAGCATGTGAAATTCACGAGGCAAATGATACTCATATCTACAACTTATATTCGACGCTAGCAGAATACCAAGCACTAGACCCCAAGTCAAGCAATACCCAACCAGCACTGCGAACAATAACCACGTGATTTTGATTTCTTGGACGCTCGTACCCAGTCCACCCGAAGGAGCGACGTTTCTCTTGTGTTCCCGTATCTTCTTGAAAACTTTAAAGTAGCAGTAAACGATGATAGTGAATGGAATAATAATAATGAAAACGTGAGGCAAGTTGCTGAGTATGATTCCAGGTTTTTTCTTTTTGTTGTATGCAAAAACGCACATTGTTTTGTAGGGGCTAAGACGTGAGTAAACAAGAATGCCCACGCTGTTGACTAGGGTCATAACAGTAAAACTTGTGATCCACACGGCACCAATCATGATGATTGAAGTTTTTCTGTTGAATATTTTCTTGTACTTCTGTGGTTTACACACGCGAACAAATCGATTGACGGCCATGAGCGCAATAGTGTTGATAGACACCACTGCGAGGCTAGTAGATGAAGTTGCTTGAAATTCACACGAGTGACGCCCAACAGAGGAACGACCTTTGACTGAAGCTACGACAGTAATTGATATCACAAATACCGGGTAGAGAATATCTGACACCGCTAGTGAAAGTACGAAGTAGTTAGTGATGGTACGAAGACTGGGATTACGATAGATGGAGATTACTACCAGAAGATTTCCTCCAATGGCAATCACTCCAATAAGGAGTAAAATACTTGTCTCTACAGCGATGGTAGCTGGACTGCGATTCAGGAACTCAGTCCAACCTCTGTTTAGACTTGTGCAGCTTGTTTTGTTCATTCTCTAACGAATACTGTAGAGTCAGTAATATTTGTCACCTCTGGCACTGTACTCTATACGACTCGCATATGGAATGCGTCTATTCTGGAAATAAATAAATGAATATATGAGAAAATTCTTATTACCCCACAGTTCCTTTCGGTCTAGCCTCCTACGCAGACGCTCTTAGGGTCGTCACGCAATACTTCTCTAGAGAAACGTTGCGTGACGACGTAACGAATACTGTAGAGTCAGTAATATTTGTCACCTCTGGCACTGTACTCTATACGACTCGTATATGGAATGCGTCTATTCTGGAAAGAAAGAAATGAATATATGAGAAAATTCTTATTACCCCACAGTTCCTTTCGGTCTAGCCTCCTACGCAGACGCTCTTAGGGTCGTCACGCAATACTTCTCTAGAGAAACGCTGCGTGACGACGTGACGACCCTAAGAACGTCTGCAAAGGAGGCTACTTTCGGTCGTGCAATCGCCGTTTGCCGTTCACCCCTTCAATTTTAACCTTTTTTGACTGAAATAACTGTATATAGAGATATTCGAGCATTGCAGTTATCACTCTCTCAGTATCTTCAGTTGACTATGATGACAATTAAAATAAACAACGAACAAATCATGAAAATTGCTAATTCTAAATACCGAATTTTTAGGTTTATTGGGTGCCTTTGAACCCTCCTTCCTGCCCAGAATTCTTAGGGGAACGTGGAAACGCTTGTTAATGTGATACTGATATATCTGTTTCTGGTGCAAACCCCCAACTGCGTGCCTTAAAGATTTCCCTTCATTGAATAATGGCCTCATATTGATTTATTTTTTCTCGCTATTCAGTTCCAGATGTAGGAGTCAAAACAAATAGCAGAACATAGATCGACTACTGTTAGTCTAAACATCGACGCAGGTATACAATTCATGATTATATATTAAAAAATTAATAAGGAAAACAAGAGTAGAGACCCCATCAGGTGATCTGACAAAAGAGAAAATTTGCGGACCTGAGGTGTCATCCTTAGTAGCCCAGGGAATCGGGAAACGGATATTTCTTTATTTTATTCTCCCACTCAATAATGAAAAATGTAAAATATCCAAAAAAAATTCTGAAAATCTAGACTTTATCTCAGACTTAAACTTTTATAAATCAATTTTCGCAATTTTTGGTCAACTTTCTAATTAAAGTCATTCCCTTTTCATATATTGCAGTTTAAGAAGGATTTTTGATAAGCAGGTCAGGTCTGACACGGATAAGAAGTACCAAAATAACCATCCATGAAAGCTAACATCCGACAAGAGATTTAATCGCAATGAAATGTAAACTTTTCTCCGACGATATGTAAAGTGAAAAATGTAATGAAATGCTAGAAAGAACTGGAAAATTGCTTTATATTTCAGTACGTGCTAGTGCAAGCACGAAGACAAAACCCTAAAGCGTATAAATATGAACTTGAACTTGCTGGATAATGGCGCCATTCGTAACAAACAAAGGTTAGGAAGTATACATTGCAAAGCACTTAGAATATTACTGAAATCTTTTAAGTTTTTATGCGAAACGAAAATATATTCTTCTTGTCCAACCTCATTAAGTCTTCGCTTCAAGCTTTTCTCCACTGGTTCTCTCCCCCCTCTCCCCCCCCCCCCCTCTCTCTCTCTCTCTCTCTCAGTCTGTCCTTCTCTTTCTCTGTTAAGAAAAGTTATTGTTGAGCAAGCAAAATTGTCAATTAAATTTGATAAACATTTTTACTATTATTGGATTTTCATATTTTTTATTTAATTATATCTGTATTATAAAGTTTAATAATGATATATTTGTTTCACACGGCTTTCATGTAAAGAAAATTTATTCTAACGCATGGAACCACCGTGTATAAAATAAACTTGATTCATTCATTCATTCACTCATTCACTGTCTCTGTCTCTGTCTCTGTCTCTGTCTCTGTCTCTGTCTCTGTCTCTGTCTCTGTCTCTGTCTCTGTCTCTGTCTCTGTCTCTGTCTCTGTCTCTGTCTCTGTCTCTGTCTCTGTCTCTGTCTCTGTCTCTGTCTCTGTCTCTGTCTCTGTCTCTGTCTCTGTCTCTGTCTCTGTCTCTGTCTCTGTCTCTGTCTCTGTCTCTGTCTCTGTCTCTGTCTCTGTCTCTGTCTCTGTCTCTGTCTCTGTCTCTGTCTCTGTCTCTGTCTCTGTCTCTGTCTTTTGTGTATGATGGTGCTAAGATCTGGAACCAGCTTCCCAACCATGTGAAACATGCCAACAGCCTTTCACAATTCAAGAGGGAGCTTGCATCTTTTAAGCATTTTACCTAATTCTGTAATATTCATAGTTATCTATTTATTTTTACAAGCTCGGCTTCCATGAAAAGCAATTGTTATTTTAGTTGATAGGAATACCGAGGGTAAATAAATATTCATTCCATTCCATTTGTCTCTGTCTCTCTTTCTCTCTAGCACCCTCCCTCCCTCTCCTTGCAAAGAATGCCGTTGAACATAATAATAATAATAATAAAATAATGATAATATGACTGACCATAACTGGTCCTGGCCTTTGATACCTTACATCATGTAAACTTATTACTAATTTCTTAAAACAATTAAGTGAAATTCAACCAGTAAACTCACTTCTTTCTCGCATATTTGTGCCGAATTTATCGTGCCTGCAAATATGATAAGCTGCCTCGACGTTTCCTCTCTTATTTTTCATCCTTTTTTCCCGAATCTCAAGCTTGAAAAGTTATTTCCTACGTATCCTTTCGAGATCGAGATGTAAGCTATAGCTAGTACACCAAAGCAAAGTAAGCTGTTTTTTAAATATTATTATATTACTGTAATATTATTATTGATACTCAGCAGGCGGAAAATGTCTCACCTTTGATTTGTATGTTTTTGGACCCTGGTCTTGGGCCGAGGACAAAATTTTTACTTTAATCCAACAGATATCGCCAAAGTCGTAGCTGCAACGCGTAAACAGAGAGCATCACCAAGTCCCGACTGACCAGCTGCTTTTTCTAGATAGAATTTTAGCGTCCCTTGTTGAAAAGGTTAATACAATAGAAGGCTGAACGCTATTGTACGCTGTGGGCAATGTTAATTCATGGCTTTTTCAGTTTTCAAATATTACACGCAGGTGTATAAGTAAAGGTTATATACCTTATACCGAGGTCAGTGGATATGAGATATATCAACCCGAGGGTATAACCGCCTTATACTAGATATCAACCTCCACGGTAGGTTGATGACTAAGTATCAACCTGTTACAGCGCAACATGAAAAAGTAGGACCACATTTAATGTATTCGCATACTTCTATGCACGGGTTTTGTACTTTAAACAGACACATTTGATGCCAAGCTGTCTGGTTTTACCAAATAAGGGGTGTAAAAACTCGTTTGGCAGCAAAAAACCTGTGCATAGAAGTATTCTAATATATTAAAAGTGGTCATACTTTTGCGCGTCGCGCTGTAAGCCGCCGTTGGGCGAATATGAAGGATAAAGACCGCCAGTGATCAAGAAACTGACTCAATGATGATATAATTTGTGAATACAGGGGTTTCGATTTCTATCAGGGAGAAGGAAATATAACTGAGACGAAAAAAGATCATTTATTTTCGATATCTTTGAATTTGACTTACTTATTTACTTGTAAGACATTTGAAGGTCAATGAATAAAGCATTTTCTTGTTTGTCGAGTATTGTTTTTTTTATTAATTTAGACAACTTGAAATTAAATTTCAAAATTGAAATACGATTGGATTTACTGATTGCACTTAGCTATCTGGTAATTTGTCTTGAGGCAAGATATGTATTAACTTCAGCGTCAATATGCTGAGAAGCGTACTGAGATATTCAAATGATCATTGAAAAGATTTGAAAAGAAATTGGATCTTGGTTTGTTTTCATTTGACGAGGTAACCGCCTTGTCGGTTTAATTTGACAAGATGTTCCTTTCATTATTTACTCTGGACCCAAAACCCTGTCAAGCTTACTGCAAAGATTCAACAAAATAGCAGGGATTCTGGGAAACCCCAGAATTACAAGCGTGGTGATGAAATAAAGCATCTCGCGCGATGATTGGTCGAAACAAAATTAGTGCACGCAATCAAAATAACATTTTGTCGAGCATGCGCAGTAAGAACGACAGGGTTTTGGTATCCAGAGTGTTGGATGTCAACCAATGGCGACCACTTCTCATGTGATCTGACTCTTGGAAACGATCGCAAACCTAACGTCGAGATCACGGAAGCATTTGTGCATGCTCATAAGTTGCATTCATATTACAAATGACCATTTTCGTCTCCAGGGCGCCTGCTTTTTCCATGGTTAGTGGTCACCGAGGAACGAGAGGTACTGATCACAAGTAACGCAGGCTCGCGCGGGCCGGGGATCGTAACTGAAAACCAGACACGAGGAGAAAAAGAGATGATAACTAGCGGTAAGCTAGTGTGGGCTGCGTCGGTGTTTCTAATGAAACAGTATGGATAAAAAGTTAAATTTTACACCGTAAAAAATAAGAGAGATCACTTACTGACGTTTCGGACGCTAGTCCTTCGTCGGAGTAAAAGAGAGAATAAGAGTGGAAGGTAGTGTATATATGATAAAGATAGAAAATAGATAACCAATGAGAGCAAGGTAGGCAAGGTTACAAGAAAAAAAAAACAATAAAAGGAGTAGAAGAAAGTGTTTTAAACTAAAACTTTATAATCTAAATATCTTTTTGTACTCTCTTCTAAACGCCGGGTTCATTACTCCGTATATTATGGGATTAATGACACAGCTACTCGACCCTGCGAACGTTATGATCATTTCAGCCGAGCGAGGAATCTTCTTTTCACCCAGGAGGCTCGATGCGAATGTGACGATGAGGACTGGGATCCATGCTACACAATACCCCATCAAAACTGCAAACACTGTCCACGTGATCTTGATTTCTTGAACACTAGTGCCCAGGTTCCTAGCATGATTACGTGTAGAAACACATGGATCTCGAACATTCTGTTTACACTGAGGACTTGGTAATCTGGAAGCAGCGAGAGAACACTGAGGATCTTGGGTAATAGGAATATTGCGAAGTTCATGAGTTTCTTGAGGGAAAACTCGTCTCTTATGCTGTCGAATTTTCTTGAAGACTTTAAAATAGCAGAATGTAATGACAGTGAATGGGACGGTCAAACTGACTACCAACACGGTGTTTCCAATCACCTTCGATATCGTGTCGTGAAGTTTCTTGTAAATAAATCCACATCTAATCTCATTGGACTTAAAACCAATGCTCGTGAAGTTCCCGACTTTGCTGTACATAACCACAAAAGTAAAGCTGCAAATCCAAATGGCGCTGATTAGCACCAAGCTCACGTTTTTCTTTTGTAGTTTTTGGTATTTTTGAGACTTGCAGACTTTGATATATCGGTTGACGGCCATGAAAGCCATGTTCAAGACGGACGCGAAGAAAAGAGCATTAATCGAAATTCCTTGAAAATCACACAAACTTTCTCCGAAAATAAATCGGCTCGTCATCGACCAAGTAATAGTGATAGGCAAAACTGTGGCAGAATAAAAAATATCAGTCAAAGAAAGCGAAAGTACGAAGTAGTTAGTGATGGTACGAAGACTGGGGGTGCGATAGATGGAGATTACTACCAGAAGATTTCCTCCAATGGCAATCACTCCAATAAGGAGTAAAATACTTGTCTCTACAGCGATGATAGTTGTACTACGATTCAGAAACGCACTCCAATCTCTTGCTGATGTCCGCGTAATGTTCGAAGCGTTCATCCCGAACAAAGTCTCAGGAAAAAAAATTCTTTCCCACTATTCCTGTATTGTTCACTTCTGATGGTTGGTTGGTTTTTTGGTTGGTTCTTTTGTTGTTTCGTGTTTCAGCTATCCTAGAATCGATAAACATTGACTAAATCTAGTGTTCGTATCTGTGAATCAAAATATGGCCACGGCAACCTATATTACGATATTGTTCAGTTAAGGGTGCTTTTGCTCGTTATTTACCATCTGTATGCCGATATGTACATTAATGTGACAATAAGGGTTTGAAAAGAGCTGAAGAGTGGACTGAAATACTACCAAAAAAAAACCCAACTAAAAATAAAAGGCGATTAACGCTGTACAACTTTTTGCTCGTACTTGCCAAGCATATTTAAATCTTTGGTTATATATATGACGCCAGAAAAATCTATTGAAAAGCTGAATCACAACTCTGTCATGCATGGTTATTGAAGCTTGGCACAACGGAACTGAACAAAAAGGAGAGAGAGAGAAAAGGAAAGGAAAGGAAAAGAAACCGAGTATGATGAAAATACAGTCAACTGACCTTTACTCGACGACTGATGTAGAACTGAAGATAAGAAACCTTTCACCTTGGAAGGTATGAGTTTCAAGAGTGAACTAGTATCTTGAAGAGCTGCGAGGAAATAACAGCCATATGGACAAGATTGATTACTGTTTGTTTGAGTGTACATGGAGCCACAGGAGGCATGGATCGATCAGAGGGATTGAATGAATGACTTTATTTGATATGAATAATAAGTCCTTTATTTCTCGCTCTTGCGGATAAAAGGGTATTTGAATAGATATTGGATGGGACTAATGCAAGAGCTCCTTAATTTAAATTTGAATTTGAATCATGAATAGATGATCGAGCCGAAAAAGTAACGTAAAATTCAAATGCTTCCAGCTGATCTGAAAAATATCAGCCAATCAGAATCAGCTGATTGAATAAATGAATGAATTATTGAATGAAAAATGAGATAACTGATGAGTGAATATTGAAAAAGAGAATGAAAAATTGATAAGTAATCGTAATAGTAAGTCAGCTATTTAGGTTAAAATATCTTAATTTCATGGATTTAAATGATGAATGGATGATCGAACGAAAGGAAAAAAAGTAAATTGCATTAAATGTTTGAAGAAATAAATCAGTAAATTTCATTTCATTTCATTATATTTAATTTTGAAATGAAAAAAAGGAATCGAAAAAAAAAAAGTCCACAATATGAACGAAAATAACTTTTCTTAAACCCAGATCAAACGTTCCGTGTCATGATAGGTAATTTATCATCTCACCTTCTCCTGACATGCAGTATTCTTACAGTTCAAGAGCTATTTGTCGTCGCGAAAAAATAAGATTTTTGGTGGACGTCAATACGCTGCTTTCAAGATTACGATCCTTAAAGAATTTCGATTTGGCTCATTTGCATCAAATTTGAGGAGCATTTTTCACAATAGGTTTCATGGACAGAATAAATATTTACAGGCTTTTCTAAAAGACGAATTGAAGAATTATGCTGTACTATGCTATGACTACTATAAAACAAATGAAATTCGAACTTGAAAATTCAATACTAATCCGTACTTAATCTTATGCTATGATATAAGATTACTATAAAAAAAGGTGTATATATAAGAGTCAATCGTCTTGTGACGTGTTGGACGCCTATTGACTAGTAGGTGATCCTTGATGGTATTATGAATTTGAAAAGGTTGTACGCAAGAAAAAAGCAGGTGGTCAACTCGCTGATTTTGTAATTAATTTTGCATCGCATTACAAGAATTCATTACAAGTGCTAGGGTGTCGTGAATATTCTAGTGCACAGTTCCCTCAGCGTGACAACATCGAGAGAAAGATCTAGGCACCTTTCCTTGCCAGCGACCCCAGCACAGCGCCCACCATCAACACCCCAGGAGGTCGTATCACAATCCAACACGTTCTCCTGCACTAAAAGAAACCTTGTGTATGTAATCTCCTGCCGGGTGTGCGATAGGATCTACATCGGGGAAGTGGAACGTCTACTAGCGGAGAGATTTCGAGAACATCGTCTGTCAGTCACCACAAAGAAGAGGATGGACAAATCTGGCAAGAAACTTCTAGGCGCCAAAAGTCTTTCTACCAGACAGGCACTGTCAGTCAATGACACGCAAGTGTCAGTCATTTTCTCTGGACCCTAGAATCAGACGGAAAATAGAGGCACAACATATCAGTTTTCCTCCATACGACCCTACATCTCAATGGACTCAATGTTGACTTTAGGTTCTTATAGAACTGTGTTCGGACGCCTGGCATGCACTATGTTGTTATGTTGATGGGCAATTTAAATCAGCAGGCACACAACTTTTGAGAGTTGCAGACATTCCCACTGATCTAGTAAGGAGGCAGTAGCCTCGAAACGACTGGAAATTTGTATAGCGTTGTATACCTCACTTTAATTCAGTTTAATACGCTGCAACTTAGGATAAGATAGACTATTACAATCATGATATTACTATTACTATAGACCTTCTGCAAAACCCATAAATGAGGATTACTATACTAGTATTGTTTTCCACTCAGGAGCTGATCAGTTCCTAAAGTCATATATTATATATTATCATATATATATTATAATATATATTATTATTATTTTATTTGAACCTCAGGAAAATTTGATACAGTATGATTTTTCCCTGGTAAAATTACTATTATTATTATTATTATTATTATTATTATGATTATTATTATTATTATTGTTATTATCTCAAGGAAACGCCATTAATTCAGTAGAACACCAAAATTATTAAACAACATTTGAGATTCTTGAAATTGCAATTTGTTTACTTTTGACAGGTGAAGAGGAAATATTATTCTTGTCACGTTCAGTGCCTTCGCCTTCTAGTAGGCACTTATAATACTTGTACTGTTAAGAGTGGATGGATCCGGATGACAAAATTTCTATTTAAGTTGAAAAGGTTACTTCAGGGCTTTTGTAAATTTGTTATCTTATGGTACCTAGTAAGCTAGTTTTCTCATTGTTGGTTGTATACACAGAGCTGCATCTTCATTCATAACGCCTTGTAAATTATTTGTTATGATATATGTAGAGGCTTTGCACCATCACGTGATGGCAGCCATGACAGTTAGGAGCCACGACAATAGAGTCTTTTTTTCCTTGGAAAACTGAATTCTTTCTCATGTAAATCAGATTAGACCATGGCCAGATTCAATGGACTACTTACGCGATACGGCGGCCATCTTGGTAGTGGGCAAATACAGCTTTTTTATCAGTAAAAAGAAGGTTTTGTTGCATGCTGCAGCATGCTGCATATTGTTTATCAAGCTTGAAATGTATTATATTTATATGTAAATAATGTCAGCACAGAAGAAAATATGCTGAAAAAAACTGCAGACAAAGTTTGGAAAAATTCCATAGTGTTGTGACCTTTTGCTGCTCGAATTCACATCACCCATACTGCATTTCGGGCTTGGTATGCAACATACAACAAGCAATCAAACCCTCACCAACCTTGTTTTGAATAGCTATATACAAAGCTTTGTTACAGAAATGGCGTCGATTAACATTTTAATTCACTACAAGACAATGTGACAGGAGTTAAATTATTAGAAAGATGGACATGAAAGAAAGACCATTATCCACCATCTATGTTTTGTTCGCACCCTGGACGCCCATAATGCCTTGTTGTGCCTCAAGATGGACGCTGTATCGTTGATGTAGTTCATTGTTCTTGCCTCATGTTATGTCTGCCATCACGTGATGGAGCAAAGCCTCTATGCATTTTTTTTAGTCGACGAAACGAAATTTAATTTAATTTATCCATCCATCCATCCATCCATCCATCCATCCATCCATCCATCCATCCATCCATCCATCCATCCATCCATCCATCCATCCATCCATCCATCCATCCATCCATCCATCCATCCATCCATCCATCCATCCATCCATCCATCCATCCATCCATCCATCCATCCATCCATCCATCCATCCATCCATCCATCCATCCATCCATCCATCCATCCATCCATCCATCCATCCATCCATCCATCCATCCATCCATCCATCCATCCATCCATCCATCCATCCATCCATCCATCCATCCATCCATCCATCCATCCATCCATCCATCCATCCATCCATCCATCCATCCATCCATCCATCCATCCATCCATCCATCCATCCATCCATCCATCCATCCATCCATCCATCCATCCATCCATCCATCCATCCATCCATCCATCCATCCATCCATCCATCCATCCATCCATCCATCCATCCATCCATCCATCCATCCATCCATCCATCCATCCATCCATCCATCCATCCATCCATCCATCCATCCATCCATCCATCCATCCATCCATCCATCCATCCATCCATCCATCCATCCATCCATCCATCCATCCATCCATCCATCCATCCATCCATCCATCCATCCATCCATCCATCCATCCATCCATCCATCCATCCATCCATCCATCCATCCATCCATCCATCCATCCATCCATCCATCCATCCATCCATCCATCCATCCATCCATCCATCCATCCATCCATCCATCCATCCATCCATCCATCCATCCATCCATCCATCCATCCATCCATCCATCCATCCATCCATCCATCCATCCATCCATCCATCCATCCATCCATCCATCCATCCATCCATCCATCCATCCATCCATCCATCCATCCATCCATCCATCCATCCATCCATCCATCCATCCATCCACTGCTATTTACAAAGGAATATCTTAACAAATTCCCGCTTAAATGCTGGGTTCATTACTCCATATATAACAGGATTGATAGCACTACTGCTCGCCATGGAGTATGTCACGATCATATGGACCTGACCCGGTAACCATATCACGCTAGACATAATCACCACGGTGAGAACCGAAAACCACGTCACGCAATACCCCATCAAAACTGCAAACATGGTCCACGTGACCTTGATTTCTTGTACACTCGTACCCAGGATGTTTGGGTTGGCCGCAGGAGCAAGCAGATTCTTGTGTTTCTTTATCTTCTTAAAAACCTCGTAATAGCAATAGATGATGATGCCAAATGGAAGCATAATAAAAACTAGAGCGATTGTATTGAAAATTATACGAGATAGCGAAGTTTTTATTCCCCGAGAAATACTGCACATTATTTTCCTCGGCTTAAAACTGGCGTAGATAAGTTTCTTATCCGTGATGAAAAGGACCAAGATGATGACGTAGGCTACCCAAACAGTTGAGATCATGGCCAAGGATGTCTTTCGATTGAAATACTTTTTGTATTTCTCTGGCTTGCAGACGCAAAAAAATCGATTAACGGACATTAGAAGTATGTTTGCTATGGACACTTGCATGAGGCTGATGCTGACGATAACTTGAAAATCACATATTGTATGCCCCAGAAAAAAACGACTTGTAATCGACCAGGCGAGAGTGAAAGGCAATGAGAGTAACGGATTAAGAATGTCGGTCATCGCGAGCGAGAGTACGAAGTAGTTAGTGATGGTACGAAGACTGGTATTACGATAGATGGAGATTACTACCAGAAGATTTCCTCCAATGGCAATCACTCCAATAAGGAGTAAAATACTTGTCTCTACAGCGATGGTAGTTGTACTGCGATTCATAAACTCTATTATCTTCGGGTGTCTTGTGGGAGATTTTGTTACGTTCATCCTATATAGAATCCAAAGTTTGCGGTTAAAAAAGACTATAAGGATATTACAGGAAAAAAACTTTACTTACCTTGTCCAATCTGAATTATTTGTTCCGCGAAAAAGTAGATTTTTAAGACAGTTAAAGACCAAAGATGGCTCACAAGAAAAGAAGAGCTTGGGGCGTGTGTTGACGCAAAGAAACTCTTAATATCGCTTGAACTGAGGACGCGTCGAAACTTGTCGTCGATTTTATAGATGCCTTTTAGATTAAAGCCTCCTTTCAGTTCTTGAGTCTTATCCACATACAGAATGGACACGTTTACGAGAGCTTAAGTTTTCACTTCACAGACAAAAATAGTCGAAAACGGTTATTTTTCAAACATGTCTTCACTGAGACTAAGTGTGAAAGTGAATGTGTGGGCAAGAGATAAAGAAACCCAGAAACTATCCTTGTGAACGAAGCCCCAGGCAGACGCTCTCTAAGGAAATGTTTTGTCACGATCTTCTTTCAAAAACTGACAATAACACAAAAAACTTTTCACACTTGTGACTTTTGTACCCGCCTTTTATATTTTAACTTTCCGCTTTTAGAATTTGAAGGGCTAATTTACATGAAATTCATTTGTTTGTAGGCTCAATTCCATAAATTAAAAATACTCAAAAATATAGCGATCAATCATTCTGGAAGCAAAAACAAGCGTGTGAGTCAGCATGCGCAATTTGAACCAAACACTGAAGAGGTTTTCCGGATCCTCTACTGCAGAATTATTTTGATCGCGAACCTTATTTATTAATATTTACTATTATTTTTCAAATTAGAGGTGAATTCTTTTTTTTCCTACCTTCACAAAAGATACAAGATAAAAGTTTATTCTGCTCAATACAACAGAATTTTACAGAATTTTGGCTTAGAAAAAACACATGAAAGTAATAACAATAATGATAATCAACTTCGAAATTCCAATTCAATCGTGGAAGGAACCGCCATGGGGGTTTTGCTAGCCACTGGCTATTAAGTGCTACCCTCGTAAAGCAATGATTATTTCTTTTTATCTAGTTCGATATTTTGCCGATAATAAAAGGAAAAACTAGTTAAAAGGTATTTCCAATTAAAGTTTGAGAACGAAGGTTTCGCACAACTGTACATTTCGTAGTAATACATACAGGAAACACAACAGGATTCCAAAGTACGAACAATCAAGCTCCAGTGGGAGGCAAACGTGAAGGCCACTTACTGTGTGGTAAAAATAAAAATGTAAAAAATATCTAATTTCAGTTCAAGGATTTGGAAAAAAACCCTGAACGGTTAGAAATTATTTTCAGGTAATGTTATAGGATTCAATCCCTATCGTGTGACCTGAAAGTAAAAATCTAATTCATTATTGGCTAACTAATGAACTAAATTTTACGTCCTTATTTGTTTATATTATACCTTAAACCTTCCTTTTCAGCAAAAAGTTATTAAATTACAAGATCTTGGTTTGTAAGTCTCCTGCAACGAAATGAAAATCCTTTCAGACGTCTCCATAATACAACTGAGTTCGTGAATGTAATAACATCGAGATATGATAAATAATTCGGACAGCTAAAACAGCCCAAATTGATTTTTTCCCCAGATTCATTGCACAAACTAGGAGACCTAAAAGCGAGGAAACTTCATATCATGACGAGACTAATTAATATCCCAGACATTGACGCCCACGTCTATGGAATAAAAGTTTTGTAATGATAAAATTTTCCATTTGAAAATACACAGATAACTATATGCTCTACAATTATCTCGAATTTCTCCTTCTCCTTCTTGTTTCTTTCTTCTATGTTTTTCTTTTTTCCTTTCCTTTTTTTCCTACCCCAACAAAAAATTCCAAGTATTTTCTATTATCTCTTTTCAAAACGAAATATTTTCAACCAACAACGACGAAATATCCCAATTCTAAAAGATATTTGGTGAATCTTTTCTCGGATGGGTTTTATTTTCTATATGACGAGTAAAAGCTGTTCTTATCGAACTGAAAACCTGGGACTAGGAAATATTGAGCTACGAAAAAATGTTCGGTGATTGGCTAATTCGTTCGGGCTCGTGTTGGATCCTAAGATCGACACATTACTTACGTTTTTGTTTATTTGAACAGATGCGCATGGCTTCAATAAAGAAAAACGCCGAAATAAATAATTACTTGAAGATTTCTTGAACCGGCTACAGAAATTGAGAAAATGTATTCAGTACAGTCAGATAGAGACGAGTGAATACACAAGACGTCTTTAATACCGAACCTTATTATTATTGTTAACCCAGCCCTTAATTATCGAAAAATCAGCAACAAATATATTTGCGTTTATATGCAGCCATAGGTGATGTAGTTATTGGTTTTATCGTACTCGAATCAATAAATTTGTAACCGCATCTATAACGTGCTCGTATAAAGCAATGACCGATGTAAACTACAAGGTTAACTTTTTTAAAAACTGGCTTGCGTTTAAATTTCCGAGCCAATTGCATCAGTCCAACGACCATAGCTTCCTTCGTTAATATTACCTATTTCAAGCTCTTATTATTATAAGACAAGACGCTGGTGGCAGCGTGCACTGGGTTACCTGGACCGGGTGGGACCAGGGGGTCCTTGACCCACCCTTTGTGGAAAAAGAGTGATCAATTATAAAATAAGCTGACTGTAATTTGGTTTTTAATATTTCTGTTGTATCGTACTGTCAAGGCCCTCGTTTTCTTCTTTCTACCCTCTGGGTGGTATTGCGCAATTTGTTCATTTTGTCGCGAAGGAATCAGAAAGAAAAAAAAAACAAAGGTATTTTATGACTGGTTTACCACAGGTAACCCAGTAATTAAGTTTATATCAGAAAGAAATTGTCAATTATCTCTAGTCGGTGGGACCCGATAAGATATTAATATACTTCTACACTAATATATTATTAGTACTTTAGCAGGTGAGGAGTCATGCAGGAATTCTTAGAGACTTTATCATGCAGTAGCATTTGTCGGTAGAACATTTATTACTTTTTAATATTTGTTGAACTTTATGAATAAATTATTTGCGCTTTTAGTATATACTGTATATAGCGAAGTCGAGTTGAGAAGCAAAACCAAACTGTTAAGAATACTCCAGTTTCGAGTTCTCTTTTACGCTGTGTTAGCCTCAAAACCGTGTAATATATTCTTTTATTCAGTAACAGCCCGTGGAAATTCAAGAGATCTGTGTGTAAAGAAGACAATAAAAATACTTTGAAATTTCACGAGTTTTATCTAAATTTCTGCATAATTTACGCACAATTGAGGCTAACACAGCGTAAAAGAGAACTCGAAACGGGAGTATTGTAAAGATAAAAGTAGGTCACTTTTCTAATTAACTAATATGCAACCTTCTGGTCCCGCATTCACAACAGAACTTTGCACTGGTTACAGGATATTTAGTGCCGCACTCATGGCAGAATTTAGAAAGTCTTCCTTGATCTTCTCTATGAACTTGCGCCTTGGGAGGAAAAGGATTTTTTTTGTTCACTGCTGACGGCTGATCAGATTTGTCATAGTCATCAAACATGGTAGGACTGGCATCACGGACTGCAAAATTTCTGCAAACAAAGAATGTATGAAAAAGCTGTAGGTAATTGTAATACGGCTTTTTTTCCGAAAGTCTTCAAAAACGTTTTTCGATCTGTGGCGGCTTTCTCCCCGGTGTTTCGCCAAAAATTATCGAGAAGCGTAGAGCTCAACACTCAAATGGATGCCTTGATATGATTGGCTGATTTCAGGCCATTTCATTGGCTAGGAATTGACGTTTCTCTTTTGATTGGATCAAAACAGATGATGTGCAAAATGGTCTAATAACAACCTCAAAATGGTGCAATTTAGTCTGAAGACAGTGCTGCAGGGAACCAATCAGATTGCAGGATAATCAGATTGCAGGATTTGCTGATTATCTCAAAATGGATGTAATAAATATTTTTTATCTTGTTTCTGATTGGTCGCTTTCTTTATGACTACATTAAGCACAAAGCACGAGCGTGATTTGTATTATTTGTTAATATAATTTATATTGCTTTATTTGTAAAAAGCTGTTTAGTACTTACCTTTTACTTTTCTTATCAGTTACATAACCATGAGTATTGTCCTGTAGGGCTGATAAATCAGACATAAAATCTGTTGTATCCTCCTTTGTCTTACTGGCCCTCCGCCCATATCTGATCTCTTTTGTCTTGCTTGCCTCTATATCATACTTTGAGCTATCTGGTCTCTCTTGATTATCCATAGTTTTGTATCTGTTAGAATGATAAGCTAAAACCGAAACAAATATAAGTATAGATGGATGATGTAAAAACCCCTAAAAGATACCTGAGTCCTACAAAGGTGGACGTGGCAACAAGATATTTTTACCCCTAAGAGATACCAGCTAAAATTGGACAAATTTATAGTTATTTTGTATTTTCAATAGTCCCAAAGACGTAAACTTCGAACACCTTCTAATATCTTATTATCTTTAAAAATACCCTAAAAGATACCAGCTTTGACTTCGGTGGCCCGAAAAGCTTTTAGACACCCTAAACGATACCAAACCCCTGATTTTGACCCCTAAAAGATACGACGAGCACCCCCGCCCTACGATATAAGGGAGTCCCCCCCCCCCCCGGGCAGACCATGTGTTATTTCCTAGAGTATCATTTCTTTGTTTAACGGTTGTGCATGAGAAGACACAAGAGTAGGGATACAACTCAAACAAAGAATCTTAGTCCCAAGAGAATGTACTTTGTCGCAATAATGATAATTACCATTTAACTAACCTTTTTGTCCATTTAAGTTACTTTTTGAATGCATTTTTGAAGGTTCTGCAGAAGTGATACCAGTAGATTTTTTCCTGCCTGAGTCTTGTCTTGTTGTGGATGATTGATGATTCATTTTTGAACCGCTCTCTAAAGTTAAATATGTGATATACTATTAATGTATATAAATGCAAACCTATCTTAAGGTCCTGTTACACTGTCCAATTTTCTCAGCAACTTGTCTCGCAATGCTTAAAAATGTACCATTGCAGGTTGCCAAGGTGAGGTGTTACGCAAGGTGATCTCAGCAACTTCAAATGGCTTGAGAAATATGCCTTAAAACTGCAAGACAAGTTGCTGGAGGGCTGATACACTGTGCAATGGCATTGCCAGTTGCTGCAATCCATTGCGAAAAGTAGAACTGAGCTCTACTTTGTGCAACGCTAAGTGCAACAAAAAAAATTGCGAGATAACCCCTGTTACACTGTGCAATAGTCCAGCAATTTGTCTCGCAAAGGCGTATTCAACAGTATAACAGGGCCTTTACTGCAATTCTCAACATTTTGAAAACTCAGTGGTTGTGAGTTGTGTAGACCAAAATCTTGTGAGAATTCTCATGCACACCTATTTCAAAGGAATGGCATGGTCTGATACGGAAAAACATTACGCTCAGGCCCAAAATTTCTATCTATGATATACAAGGGCAGATCCAGGAGGTGTGCACCCCCCTGGACAGCACTCCTCCCAAAAGGTGTATTTATGGTATATCATGTTCATTCTACATGATCATACCTTGATATCTGACAGATAAGGGTCGTTCATCATTTCTTGATACCTGACTTGATTCATGTGGAGTTGATTTTTCATACTTTGTTTTTGCCTGTCTTGTTTTGCTAGTAGATGATACATTTGTTCCTGAAAAGGGTCTCTTTGCTAATGAAGGAGGTTTGTACTAAAGGATAAAGTTAAGAAAGATCTTAGTAAGAATAAGACACTCAGGAAATAATAGCAAGTAAAATAGTGCAATAATTTTTTTGGTTCAGGTATCCTAAAAATTGCATTCTGATTGGCTGTTGGAGTGGGCAGTATTTTCTATCTCTGCCCGTAGTCCAATATCTTGACATCAGCAGTACGCATGCAAGGGATAATGGATTGCTATAATAAAGAAAACAACATTGCAGAACAAGCAGAAGAGTAAATGAAAAAAAAGATTTTTATTTACCATCCTAGAGTTGGTCTGGATAGGGAAACATGTGGCTTCCATTTGGCCGCATGCTGTATATTCAAGACCTCAAGCACAGTTTTGCCCTATCCAGACCTCCTGGCTGATGAATAACCTCTCTATATAAGGTAATAAATATAAGGTACCTTGGTTCTTGCTGCAACTCTCTGAGCTACAACACTAGATGCTGAGCCTGGAGATCTTCCAATACGACTCTTCTGCTCCTTACAAAACTGAATATGTCGTTCTGCAGAATGTTCATTAAACCTTCTACTACAGTGTGGACATTGAACAAGATCAGGATCTATTCTCGCTGGAGGGGGCGGGGGAAGTGGACCACCTGTTTTGATGGCAGCTGTAACTCCTCTTGATGAACGAATTGTATTGATAAAATCTTCATGCTTTTGTTTCCAGTTATTCTGAAATTACAAAATTATGCATACTTTGTCTTGAGTTTTAAGACAGGGGTAAGGCATTGACAATACTGAAAAACATTTAGAAAACTTTTTCAATCTTATTAAACCCTGAAACAACCTCTGGGCTGATCTAAGGCATGGCACAGCTAACTCACAGATCAAACCCTGAAACAACCTCTGGGCTGATCTAAGGCATGGCACAGCTAACCCACAGATCAAACCCTGAAACAACCTCTGGGCTGATCTAAGGCATGGCACAGCTAAATCACAGATCAAACCCTGAAACAACCTCTGGGTTGATCTAATGCATGGCATGACTAACTCACAGATCAAACCCTGAAACAACCTCTGGGCTGACCTAATTTAAGGCATGGCTAACTCACACTTCAAACCCTGGAACAACCTCTGGGCTGATCTAAGTCAGGGCATGGCTAACTCACAGATTGAACCCTGAAGCAACCACAGGGCTGATCTATGTTAAGGCATGGCTAACTCACAGATCAAATTGGAATTTAAATGTATGCAAATTCAGGAATCTAGACCTGAGAGGTGAGAGCGAGTGCACTACCACTACACCACACTTGATTCCTATTTTTAATAACTACTTTTTATAATTATATTTTCGCATTTGATGAAGTTTTTACTCACTTTTTTACTTTTTGTAGGAGGTTTAGTTGGATTCAAAGCTTTGGCTTTATCTGCCTCTGTGAGCTCTGCTGTTCTCTGTTTAGAGGAATCGAATGGCTTCCTCCTCTTTAATTTTGAGCATATTTTTTCATGGCGTGCCTAAAACAAAAATTTAAAATGCACTTGGTAAGGAAAAACATCCAGAAAAGAAAGAAAAAACATGAACAGAGAGAATCAGAAACTGAGCTCCATTCACTAATAAAGCAAAGAACTTTCTCAGCTAATTAGAGTGCACATTCTACCTAAGCTATATAATAATTTAGTATTAGACCCCTATAGACCCCAACTCTCTGGAATGCAGCTTAATTTGGAGGACAAATAAATAGGTAAACTTCCAATAAACCATTTTTCGAGATGGGCAAGCGCTCTAAAAAATATTGCAGGCATAGGGATTTTCAGCCAGTGTCGAGGCAGTGTCAATAGCATGTTTGATCTTGCCTGAAAATTCCTAGATTTTTCATGTCTGCTCCTGCAATATTTTTGAAAGCGCTTTTGCATCTCAAAAATGGTTTGTTCTCAGGAGATTGAAATTCTTTTGTTTTGTCCTCCAAATTGAGCTGCTTTTTTGTCACCTGCAAGTGGTCTGTCTATACAAAAGTAGCAGGAAAAAATAGTTGTTCCATAATTTTTTTTTCTATTCAAAAACATACTTAAAATACATGTATTTTTGAATAAACTCATTTTCAACTTTCTGACCAATCAACGCACGTGATATACTACGCATGCTAGCCTCTACGAATACAAAGCACTGTATCCAAGCAACGTATAAATGTACGTCGCGTGATGAGAAGGCAAGCCCTATATATTTACATGTACAACCAAAATAAGCAAATATCCCGACATACATCCTACATGTACAATAAAAAGAGTTTGTCCGACCTCTTGGCACATTCAAAAACTCGGCTCTGTGATCGAAGATCGTGATTTTTACAACAATACAAAAAAGAAAACAAGCTTAAAACATGTAAAAGAAATTCTTGTCAGAAGTTCCATCATTCTCAACCCTTGATCAACAATTTATTGACAGTAAATCCATTCAATTGTGCTAAGCTATGAATACTAATAAGGTCCTAAGAAGGCAGTCCACTTATAAACTCAAATCTCTCAATAAGAAATATCGACGTTCACAGCACTTTGCTCTAAATTACTAAGCTTACCAATGTATCGCTGATGAACTTTCTTCCACAACTTGTGCATGGATACAAAGACTCTGGCGACTCAATATCTCGAAAAGCTGAATAAAAGAAATAAATGTTAGCCTGAATTATTCCTCAATACGATCTGAATCATATTTTAACCTACCGTTGATAAAATCAGCCATAAAATACTCCAAATATCAAACTGACATTCGCAACCAAAACATTTTGTGGATGAACTTACAAACACGCATTACTACGCATGCGCAGAGAAATAAAACACAGGTAGCCCAGTCACAAATGCTCTTCACGAATATTTCTATCAATCAAAATTAAAGCGGCTTTTATTATTTTTAGTGAGTTTTAATGATAATTGATGTTGTGTTTAAAAATCAAAGAAATTTGAACAACAAAAAAAGATCGTATCGATGAACGCAAATAATAAATATTGGTCTATCGCGCGGGCTTCCTGTGTTGGTGGTGTCATTTGCAAATGGCGGACACTGGAGGAGGAGGAGAAGAAGATGCAGCTCTCCTAGAACAAGCTATTAAGATGTCTCTGTCTGGTGATGGGGGTGATCAAGGAGGGGAAATAAACAGTCCCTTCACCTCGGAACCGAGAGGTCATCCCGATACATGGGAGGGACCAACGACATTGTTCTTGGGGATGTTACAAGAAATGGGGTTTTCGAAGAATGCTTGTATAAAGGTAAACTAGCTCTTGCAGGGTACTATTAGTGAAAGACTTGGATTTTATTTTGGAATAAGCAATAGAACCATATATAAATGGAACTGTGCAAACGAAAACGAGTGCAAACGAGTGCAAACGAAACGAATTCAGTTTGAATGACTGTTTTACAATTTGGCCTTGAATAAGTGGTTCTACTTTCGCTCACCACACACTACATACTACGCATTCAACAAGGAATAAACTAAGCTTATATCAAGTATACAGAAGCTCAAATATAAGCCTGGGGGATACTCCCTATGATGGACTACACAGGGATGCTCCGCCCGAAAGGGGTACCTTTTTCAGGCCACAGGTATAGAAAAGGGGTGGGAATTTGTGGGTTTTGGTATAAAAAGGGGTAGCTTTTCTTCAAAGGTATATGAAAGGGAACCTTTTCAGGCAAAAAGGTATATATAAAAGGGTACCTTTTTGCTGTATTTTGATGAATATCATGAGGTTTAAGGTGCAATTACACAGAGCAATTGTCTTCGTAACTTGTTTTCCAACATTGCAACACAAGCTGCATGGAGCATCGTGGTTTGTAAACTACAGTGCAATTTGAAAAATGTTTCAAGACAAGTTACAGCTATAGTTGTGAAAAGTAGAATTCGTTTCTACTTTTGGGAATGATTGTGTCTCCATTACACCATGTAAAACCGTCTTGCAATTTTTGTTACAATGCCATTGTGAGACAAGTTGCAGAGAAAATTGCTCTGCGTAACTATGGGCAGATCCAGGGAGGGGTAAAGGGGGGCTGTAGCCCCCTCTTCAGCTAAAAATCTTGAAGTGGAACAGAAAGCACATTTTTGAATATCTTTCCAAGTTCTGCAGAGTCATTCGCAACATTCAGTCAAGCCCCTCCCTATATTTTTGGCTGGATCCACCCCTGGTAACCGTGCCTTTATCCCCTTGCATTTCATAACAGGGTCTTTACTACACCCAGAACAATTCTGTAGATGAAGCCGCTTCATGGATCTTGAGTCATTCACATCTTGATGACATTGATGAACCACTTGAGGTATGAAATAATCTAACCACAGGGAGCCCACATCAGATTTAAGTGAAAGGTGAAAGTATTTTGGAATATATAATAATAAATCATATATAAATAATAAATGAGATTGAGTGGTGGAATCTCTACAGAGTAGCTATTCGTCCACTGAAATTCCAATTGGAATTTAGAAGTTGATTTTAGAGGAGGGAGGAGAACCAGAGAACCTGGAGAAAAACCCTGGAAGCACAGGAGAGAACCAGCAAGCAACTCTACTCACATATGACATCAAGTCTGGCTGGTGTCATAACTATATTATGATAACACTCATTGATACATAATTCAAAATGGAATAAAGTTATATCAAGCTGAAGTCTGTCATCACATCTATTGGAATTACTAACAAGTTATTATTACAAATATCGTAGGTTAGAGCACAGCCAGACTTAGAAGTTTTAGCATCCAATAAAAAGGAATATTGCAGTCCATGTAAAATGGTGTTTGTAGTTAATACGGAGTTGAGTATGGGTGTTGGAAAAATAGCAGCACAAGTTGGTCATGCAACTATATCACTACACAGAAGGATGTTGGCAGATCAGGAGAATCTGAGTCACATTATGTTGCGATGGGAGGACCACGGGTAAGGATACTCCAGTTTCGAATTTTTGGGTAGGATATTGATGTGTTCTAGTAAAGGACCATGGAATTTCAAAGTGTTTGCATTATAGACCCCTTGCAGCACGTTGGAATGCCACTCAATTTGGAGGCCAAAATAATAGGTTCCAATTCTCAGTATATTGAAATTCTTTTGTTTTGTCCTACAAATTGAGCTACTTTGACGTCACATGCAAGGGATCTATAGTACCGACGCACTTGTAAAGAGATCTCTTCTGTATTCACAGATATACGATCCTTAGTTGTAGTAACTAGTGCTTTTGTTGCTTTTCTAGTGAAGTCAAGATTGTTGTTAAAGGAAACAACGCCGCACATTTAATGGACTTAGAACTTCAAGCTAAGAAAGAACAGTTGAAAACATATCTTGTCCATGATGCTGGTAGAACACAGGTAAGTTGTCAGGGCTGTTTGATAAGCAAGATCCTTGTGCCAAATTATATGCCCAACCATCGTACATGCCTCACTGTTTGCATAATGCTTCATTTCCATAACCTTAAAAGCACAGCTGGTTTGTGTTGCTCTATGTATGAATTCTTAAATGAAAATATTGACTGTGCGCCGGATACTTTCTAAGAATCATAGCTTCCTCTTAAGAGACATGAACTACTGACGTAATTCGCCTTCCGGAATTGGACGAGAGTACGAAAACTCCGCTCTCGCGTCTACAAATTTCGGCCCCTAAACTAATGCACCCAGAAATCGCGTCATCGCCACATCTCTTTATAATAATAATTTTTCTTTGTGCTCAGATTTCCTCCGGTTCTGTTACAGTATTGGGTATTTTTGGTACTACTGATGTCGTCGACAAAGTAACTGGAACCCTAAAATTGTTATGATATTATTACTAAGGTTTCGTGCCGTTCAGATTGTTTTCCTGCCAGTTAAACAAAGGAAAGCTAGCAGAGTCCCCTTTTACTTCATCCACGTAAAGGAAGACTTTCGCAGGGTAGTCGTCGTCTTATAAAACATATGCACAATGAAACAATATGATTTTGAGCAAAATCTCAGAAATACAACCCGATGAATAACAAACAAAAAACAAGTCTTAAAAGATATACAGTTTAGTTAGACTAAATATGTAAGGGATCAACCAGGACATCCGATCCAAATAAAGCATAAGACTTCAAAGTACAGACGCATTATTAGATACACCTTTATTTTTCTAATCCACCTTGTCAGATTAAACGCCCCTTTGCGCTACTCTCTCCACTCTAAATTATTTTGGTTATACTGACAATGAACCTGATATGAAGATACTACATACACCGCTTTTGCTTTTCTAATCCACTTTATCAGATTAATCTGCACTACTCTACACCGTTGTGGTTATACAATGAATGATATGTGTAGAACCGTTTTTTTTATGGCGTTGCTGAAAGAAAAAAAGACACATCAGTTCATGATTGCTCACTTGAATATTCGTTCGTTCATTAAGTCCGTTCGTTCAGTGGTCACCCTGGTTTGCTCGTCTGTTCGTCCGTTCGTTCATTGCTCTCGTTTGTTCGCTATTCCTTCCATTCGTACGTTATTTGACACTAAGAATACCATAGTTTTGAGAAGATTTTGGTCAAGAGCTTTAAACCCTTTTGAAAAGGAATTTGCTTTAACGCCTGTGCATAATTCCACTACCCATAAAGTTAATCAACGTTCTTCATATTTGTAAAATGTTGCGAGACATGTTGCAGCAATTGTTGCGAAAGGTAGAATTCGTCTCCGTTGCATTTGGTAACTATTACGTCTCCGTTGCATTTGGTAACTATTACGTCTACGTTGCATTTGGTAACTATTACGTCTACGTTGCATTTGGTAACTATTACGTCTCTGTTGCATTTGGTAACTATTACGTCTCCGTTGCATTTGGTAACTATTACGTCTCCGTTGCATTTGGTAACTATTACGTCTCTGTTGCATTTGGTAACTATTACGTCTCCGTTGCATTTGGTAACTATTACGTCTCCGTTGCATTTGGTAACTATTACGTCTCTGTTGCATTTGGTAACTATTACGTCTCCGTTGCATTTGGTAACTATTACGTCTCCGTTACATTTGGTAACTATTACGTCTCCGTTGCATTTGGTAACTATTACGTCTCCGTTACATTTGGTAACTATTACGTCTCCGTTACATTTGGTAACTATTACGTCTCCGTTACATTTGGTAACTATTACGTCTCCGTTGCATTTGGTAACTATTACGTCTCCGTTGCATTTGGTAACTATTACGTCTCCGTTACATTTGGTAACTATTACGTCTCCGTTGCATTTGGTAACTATTACGTCTCCGTTACATTTGGTGACTATTACGTCTCCGTTACATTTGGTAACTATTACGTCTCCGTTACATTTGGTAACTATTACGTCTCCGTTGCATTTGGTAACTATTACGTCTCCGTTGCATTTGGTAACTATTACGTCTCCGTTACATTTGGTAACTATTACGTCTCCGTTACATTTGGTAACTATTACGTCTCCGTTGCATTTGGTGACTATTACGTCTCTGTTTAAACTTCAAGATTTAATTATTCATAAAAGTCTGAGGTAAGTGTAGGTTACTTACGAAGGTTGAAAAAATCCAACGATAGTCTGGCCTGATTGCATCCTGAGTAGTAGATGAGGTATCTGTTTTCACCAGGCCATCCACCCAGTGGATGTACACAGTAACTGTTCTTCTTGTTTTGGAGAGATTTACTGGTTAACCTGGATCGATTGGAAAGAAGTTTTCAAATTCATGAAAAAATAGAGTTGGCAATAGAAAGCTCTTTTAAAACACTGGAAGTCGAGCAATTGTGGGCAATTGTTTCTTAACGTCTCCTGATGGGGATTCACCCACCTTCTGTGCATGGAGACATCCTGAGGACACTTGTCCTTCAGAAGCAGCTTCCTGTTGTTTGCAACATAGTTCCCTGAAAGAAAAGATTGATTAACCAACATTAAAAGACCATAGCGTCCCAGTTGGTGATTGAAAAGCCGGGGTCTTAAAAAACGTCTTGCTTTTGGTGGTATTTGCTAGAGGACGAATTTGTTGGTGCGCCACTAAGTCATCTACATGAACTGGGATCGACCAACATTGACCTAGGAAAAAGCCATAGGCTCCCTTGGTGATTGGAATGTCCAAACAAACGTCTTTCTTTTGTTGATATTTATTAGAGGACTTGCTGATGCACCGAGCCATCTTCGACAATGGGATTGCCAGTTCCTTCTGTATATATTTAATTGACCGTTATATTTAATCACTAATCTGGCTTAATCTGATTATTAATCTGATAATTACTATCAGACTATATTTTCTCGGGAGAACTCATTCTGTTTGGAATGCGCCATTTCCAATCAGTATTACTGGACGGGATGATGTGCCAGTTACATGGACAAGTCGCTAATTATTCAAAAATATTAGTTGGTAACATTACTGTCAGTTGTCTTTTGTTTGTTTGTTTGTATGGGTTGGTTCACTGAAGAGGCTAGCTACTAAGCATGACGGTCTTACCATCAGGACAGACGATTTTTCCACTACATTTGTGATAAATCATGCCATCTGCATCAAAGAGGAAGTTCATATAATCGGCAGAACAATTCGTATCGGCTCTTCTAAAGATTAGGGAGTGGCTCCATGTGGTTGTGTTTTCCTTCGGGTTACAGTCACCGCTCTTGGGCTGAACGCAATATCCACCGTAGCTCCGGATAGGACTCTCTGCGAAGAGTAGAGTAATAGACGATTGCATTGGATTAGACGTAAAATATCGAGAGACAAATACCTAGTATCTAGTCATTACCAATGAATATACATCTCTGTCGGTTCATTAGGAAGTAGTGTATATAATAATGCAAGAAACCGCCGAGTTCTCCGGTTTTTCTCCCTCTGCAAAACCCAACACGCTAAATTCCAATTCGAACTGTGAGTTAGTCGTGCCCTGACTTTGATCAGCGCAGAGGATTTTTCAGGGTTCGATCTGTGATTTAGTTGTGCCCTGACTTTCATCAGCACAGAGGTTGTTTCAAGGTATTATAAAATTTGAAGAAAATTACCTGGACAAGTGTAACAAGGTCTTTCTTCCACTGTCTTCTCGGATGCACTGCACTGAAGACCTCCACATCTGGGTTCAGGGTTGGTGCAAGTCCTATGTCGAGTTTGTTTGCCATTTGCGCACAATTGGTCACATTTTTTCCAAGGACCCCATTCGGAAAGGCCACCATCAACTATAAAAAATACACAGTTTATACTCTATTAGTCCAGGGAGGTGATTAGTAGTTCTTGTTAATATCATTTTATGAATAAAATTATTGGGTCCCACATGTGGTAACCATCTAGGTCACAAGGGTTGCATGTAAATAGAGTTTGTAAATAGGTTTTTAACGGGTTCTTCGGTTTTCCTTCCTCCGCAAAACCTAAAAAGCTAAATTTCAAGTTTGACCAGCCCAGAGGTTGTGCCTTGACTTTGATCTGCCCCGGCAGATGTTGTTTCAGGATTCGATCTGTGAGTTGGACGTGCCCTGACTTTGATCAGCCCAGAGGTTGTTTTTAGAGTATCGATAAAGTTTGAAGGTTTTGGTAATGAAAGGAAATATGTGTAATATACACATTACCAGGCAGTCTGTCCAAGTCACAGTCATCTTCATTAACCCAATACCAAATGACCCCAGGGTTCGTCATGCCTCCAAAACGCATCCACTCTGCTGGGTGTCTATCCTTGTCACCCCAAATGATAGACCCAGCCGGGTAATATGTGGTGCTGCTAGAGGTAGTTAGAAGGGCCTTGTTAGATTGCCCGTTGGCATCAAACCATGGCATCCTGTTTTGTACGCTTTTCCACCAGGAAAACGACCATGCATCAAATTTCTCAAGCAGGGTTACTTGTGTATGTGAAGAAGATGTGAACATGAAGCTGTTGATGATTAAAAATCGCTGTAGTTATTCATTATTACCTAAAAGATAGGTATTTTTCGATCTATTGCTCACTCTCGTTGGTTTGGAGGTCACGTTGAATGACCGCCTAAAATGAAGTCGTCAATTATTACGCGCTTGAAAAACTAACTGATCCAATTCAACTTCTGATAGATATACATCTATTGTAAATAGCTTGCGAAGCACTTAAGGTATTACATGACTTGCTGAGCATTAATTGTGCCTTTTGACGTTTTTTTTGTTGAATATCGAAAAAAGTCGTAGCTTTCTTGCATGGCAATGTCTTCTCATGGCTCCCTCATAATGAGCAGACGAATATGCTGTTGAGAATAATATGATGGATATCTTGGGTTAGTCTCACCTGTAGTCACGTGGTGCACTCCACACTCCTCCCCAGTGTCCGCGCTCGTTTGCATCCAATTTGTACTTGAATGTGCTGTTGTGTCCCAGGTTTTTGATCAGGTCTGCGTACTTTAGGATTGAGTAATCGTCTGAGGTTGATGGTCGGTATACGTTCCTACATAAACAACACCATTTTCAGTGAAAACAAACAAAATAAAATACACAAAACCCCGAAATTCAACTCTCCCTTTCCAAAAACTTCTCAGTTACAACAACAAGAAAGACCCCAGGAAATCGTGAGACAATGGCCAGTTTGGAAAGAAAATGGAAATCCCGTCAAACCCGGCAACAAAAACAAAATAAATATTCTCGAAAGTATAAATTTTGTGCTCCAAAAATGCACTCTGTCAATGAATAAAATCTAATGTAGCTCACCTTGCCGGTACTTGGTCACGTGTCCAGGTATTATGGCGACTGGTAACAACCAAAGTAAATGCACCAAGATCTGACGTCATGTCACAAAACACAGGGAAGTAAGTGGAATCGTTGACAAGACGTATCATGTAATAATCATCTTCATATTTTTTTGACAATCTCGTGCCATGGACCTTGATGTCATTGCAAGAGCGTCTAGGAGGAAAAGGTCATCACTATTAACGTCAGTAAACTCAATGCTCTTGCAAACACTGCACGTATGTGTGTGTCAAGTGGTACCATAGGCACGAGCCCAAACATTTTCAGCACGGAACCCGACGCTTGTTCCTTCTTTCATCTCTTATCTGCATACTCCAGGACAACAAAAACGACGACGAAGACTTTAACATCTTCAGCAGCATCACTTAAACACTAGTTACTTAGGGGAAAAAAACTAATTCAGTATTTAAGGAACCGTACCTTGTTCCTTCCCTCATCCAGTATCTGACCACTCCAGGATTTTCCTTTACATTTGGTAAATATGATGGGAAATCGTCTGATCCATCGTTGTAAATAATAGAACCAGATGAGTCATTTGCTACTGAACCCGAACTTAAGAAGATGTTGGAAGAAAGCCCGAGTCTGGGCATTCGTCTCACTAGATTTGTATTCTGGGCAATGCCATTGAAGTTCTCGACCATTTTCACATTTGTTTGCTTGTCACAAGTCGATGTAAACGTGTATTCACTGGGTGCATCGAATATACCACCATACTGGTTGGAGCCATCAGCTTCGATACGATACTGAAAGAAATCCTTAAAAAAGAAAGGCAAACCGATTAGTTCGTGATATCTCTCAGTTTTATCATGAAACTGGAGAACGTCATAAGTTCTATACCACGATATAGCTGTATATGCACGATGTAATCAGCGTCGAACGTGCCGTTAATTAAGTAGTACTGCACACGCTGACGCGACTGAAAAGCGCGCGCTGTATACTGGAACTATTCTTAGAATGAAAGTGGAGAATTACTTCAATATTCAGAGTTTTTTTGATTGGGTTAGCTATGTTTTAATTTTATCGATAACTTGAAAAACCTCTGGGCTGGCCAACTCAAAAAAATAGATTTGGATCTTAGCCGTTACAAAAGGCATTACTCAGCTTGTATCCATTGAGCTAGTTATGGATGCACTTAGTCGGCTTCTAAGCTGATCTTAAGGAACTCGGATCGCTCAACCATTTTTGACGCTAGAATTAACTTACTTGAGAGACATCGAAATCCTTGATAGCGTCTGCAAACTCGAGAATAGAATAATCAGCGTCTAGTGACGGGTTGCCTGTGTTCCTTTGTTCCACATTGTCAACTGCCCATCCAGTATGGGTTTTACTTGTTGCTAGTAATGTCCATCCGCCGCCATAACTTGTCAGGTCACAGTAGGTCTTGACGCCTTTCTTACCAGGAGGTTTAATCGAGTAAACTCCATCTAATAGAAATTAAAAGTAAGTTATTAGTTTTTAGGTTTTTAGTCATAATAATTTTTTTATCCACTCAGATGCCATCAAATTTTATAGAAATAAACTCTGAAACAACCTCCGGGCTGATCTAAGTAAGTGCATGATTAACTCACAGATCAAACCCTGGAACAACCTCTTAACTGATCTAAGTCAGGGCATGATTTACTCAGTCACAGATAAAACTGGAATTCAGCTTGTTATTATTTGCGGAGGGAGGAAGACAGGAGAACCCAGAGAAGAACCCTCGAATCAAGGGAGAGAACCCAAAAAACTAATATACTTGCATGTGATTCCAAGTCCGGGATTAATCGTTGAACCTAAGACCCCAGAGGCGAGTGCACTGTTGCTACACCAACTGTGATTCCTTTGATCTCAGCAGTGATTAAGGAATCCTCAACATTAAATAAGAGAGCATTTTGATGCACCTAATGATATGCCCTTAGCTTCAAATTAAGATAATAAGATAAAAGAGATCTTCGAGATGAGATTTCGTATGCTTTTACCGGGCAATAACAGGTATCAGAGTTACACTACATTGCCTTTAAAAAATTGTTTCAAGTCGAGACATTTAGGTCAACAATACAGTAAATGCATAGCAACTGACACAAATGCAATTGTTTGAAGGCAATGGAGTGTAACTCTGATATCTGCAATTTGCCTTTAGATAACATTGATTACCTTTTTGCGGAGTCGTTTGTAGACCTCTCATCTGCACTTCCATACACGATCTGGGTAACTCCCATGGTCCTTCACGTATCCAGTACCAAATATACTCGGGCTGAATTTCCATCAAATGGCCCCTGATCCATGGTGCAGGATGGTAGTTTTTTTCATTCCCTAGTAAAGAAATTACCTAACTTTTAGTTGGTCTTGTTCTAGATATGCTTTAGAATTGCTTAGACGTGACAGAATAAACGATTATTATTAATTTATGTTAGAAAACAATCTTTTGAAATTGAAATTATAAGGAAAACTAGTGATGTAATCATGATCATTCGACGTTTCGACGACATACATCTGGTCATCATTATCAAGTCATTTCACTTCATTTAATTTCACTAACTTGATAATAATGACCACATTAAGCAACAAGCGAAAATTATGATAATTATTTTATAACTATTCAGTTTTAAGAGGTTCATTTAGCTAGCTCAGGAAGAACCGAATTCTTAAGTAAGATCTTTTCGAAAGCAGCTATGTTAAGTCTACGCACCCGTGATGGAGCCATACCAATTCGAATTAGCATCTACGGATGTAGTCAGCTTTGCCCCTGAGATCCAAGGCATACGTTTCTCTATTCCATTATTGGCATAATTCCAATTATCAAACTTCTTTATCAGTTGGACATTTGTTTGTGCATTATTGGTTGCCGTGAAGGTGTAGGATCGATCGGCTTCCCATATTCCACCCCAACGTCCTAGAAAATTCAAACAAATTCAGTTAATGTAAAATAACATGTTCTCTTGGTTTTAATCAAAAATGCGGGCTGAATCTTTTATATTCATGCGATAGACCCCTTGCACTTGCACAAAAAAGATTTTAATTCTCAAGAGACTGCAGTTCTTTTGTTTTGACCCCCAGGTTGGGAATTAGTGCAAGGGGTCTATAGACCATTTTAGCATAGGCATAATGTTTTCCCATTTAAGAGCACGTGTCATTCACTTGAGAACAATATTCCGTGTTTGAGTCGTATTCATATGCATGTGTCTTCTCATGCGCAACTGTTAACAAAGAAATGGTACTCTAGGGTGATGACGATGGATGAGGAAATGGGATATGCTTGCGAGCAAAATGAAGGGTCTTTTGTGTAATTTTTCTTATCCTCTATTTACTCAGTAGCGAGTTTTTGCTTCTGCAAAATAGGTGTCAACAAGGCGTTAACAAAAATCTTATGTCTACTACTCGATCAAAGGCAATGTGCAATTAGTTTTTTTTTCTGCAATCTACTTTTGGCTGTTTTCCACAGCCTACAGCTACGCAAATACTCCGATGCGTCTCACATGTACTCTGATAGTGAGAACACTATGTTCCAGTCAATCGCGTGCACAGGGTACATAATTTATATGTTTACAAAATCATTTACAAAAAAAAAACAGACCATATATTACAGATGGTAAAAAGGATGGTGCAACTAACCTCTGCTTTGCGCTTCTAACCGATATTCAAACTTGGAACCAACGACATTCAAATTGTTCTTAATATCATCAGCATGCTTCAGGATGGAATAATCGCTTGTTAAAGATGGAGTATCTTGGTTCCTTAGCCTCACATTCTGGGACGTCCAGCTATTGGTGTGGCTGCTGACCAATAGCGTCCATCCACCACCATCACGTGACATGTCACAGTAGGCAGTGATTGGACCTTTGTCCAAGCCATACGGGTAAATCTTGTATACTCCATCAGGAATAAACTTGTTTGCTGCCATTGTAATTTTCTGAAGTTGACGACAAGAATGAGCTCCTGAAACAGATAAAAATGTTTGTAAAGAAGGTTGATTATTATTTAATTTAGTGGCAAATAGCTTTTTTGAACTCCGTCTTAAAATTCAGATAAGTATAGACCCTTTGCAGCACATAGGAATGCAGCTCAATTTGGAGAACAAACCAATAGATTCCAATTCTCAGGAGGTTAAAATTCTTTTGCTTTCTCGGTCCTCTAAATAGAACTGCTTCGACGTCACTTAAAAGGGGTCTGTACATTTCGTACCACATGGTGTTCAAATGGCTTATTAAATTTTTTCAAAAAATTAAGTCAAAGAAATGTATCGAATGGAGTACTTACGTGGGCAAGCATCCGTGTTGCAATAACGCTGTTGTTCTCTTTCTCCTTCACAATCCTTACCACCGTGCTGTGGGAAGGGATTGTTACAGAATCGGTGTCGACTTTGTGTGCCTCCGTTGCATCCTGCAGTGCACGTGGACCATGTGGACCACGCGCCATATCCACCATCACGTGTTACCAGAGCTTTTTGAAAGGAAAAAAGTGGAAGTGGTTGTATAAGCTGGGGAGCGTTTGGGAAATTAGAAGTTTTAGTTAAGGAAGATTGATAAGCGCAAGAAAATCTGTAGTCACTCTTGGCCACTCTGGCCGTTTTAGGCTTCGTTAATTAAAACCTTTGAGGTATATCATTGAAACGATGGCTGATATTATCTACTAAGTTGGGTCCTGAAAAAATAGTCATCTGAGAAAGGAGGTGTGCGTAGAGCTTAGCACAATCATCGTGAATTCGTGGCTAATAAACATGAAGATGACTGATTTAAATTTCACTCAATAGAATACTCTCTAAACTATACTGAATGCGAGACTAGCAGGAAAGATACAAACGATCGAAATCACAGTTTTATTCGACGGAATTTCTGCCATTTCTTTTATATAATTTTGAAAGGGGACTATAAATCTCCATTTCACCCTTCCAGTTAGTTTCACTTAAATATATTTACCGTTGACGCATGCTGTATCGGGATCATATCCAGCATCACAATGACATGCACCTGTGTTGGTACACACCTATGAAGCAAAGAAACTCAGTTCTTAGATGACTGTTTATGATTTCGACTGTTTTCGAACGCTTTAAACATGAGCCCCTGGCTCGGGAGACTTGGGCAACCACTCCCCGCGTTTCGAAGTAAAATATTGGCTTTTTACTGTTACAACGACTGAGACTGAAGATGCTGATTACAATGAAATGTTTTTCAAAAGTTCTCGGTGTATAGAGCTTTTAAGTTGTGACGTATTTCCGGGTCCAACTGCTCACAAAAACTTCTTAAATAATACGAAAAACGTACTCAATGATTTAACCTGAAACAATTAGAACTTTGGACAACATATCCTGTCATAAAGAAAAAGTAAGAAAAATCTTTATAAAACTGCTTTTCGTTTTGGACCCGGAAGTCCTTTTTCAATACGATTGACGTCACACTTAAAAGCTCTATAGAAACGTGAAAACGGGAAGCAATTTTTTGTTCATTTCTTGCTCATTGTCAGTTTTAGTTCATCGATGACTTGTGTATAATTTTTATTTAGATCAAGAACACAATCGTCACATATCTTCTTCTTTTTGTTTCTTTCCTTGACCTTTATTCCTTGTTTTCTTCGCTGTCCCCACAAACTGAATAACTAGATAGTCCTTAATTTAAGAATGACGCTTTAAAGGCTGTCGGTTCTTCAGTATCCCAATTTGATCCCTATTAGTGTCATTTGTTTTTTTAGTACTTACTCCTTGGCCATTACACTCTTTTCCATTAGCCTGCGGACAAGCTTTAATGTTCAGTTCTGCAAATGACTTGCACTCGTAGTTGCTACACATCTACAAAAAAGGATACTTAATGATGAACCACATTATAAGCATTATCTTCTTATGACCCCCTCAATATGATCGCCCTTTCTTTGATAGCTTTTAATATATAGTTGATCCCCCCTCCAGTTGTCTAAAAAACAAGTGATCCCCCCAGGCGATAAATAACGACCGGTCCCTAAAAAGTCTCAGAACTAGCAAGCAGCATGTCTTACTTGGCCTATCCATTGAATTACCAGCAATGTTGTCTTTGTTAAAAGACTTTTTAGACTGATCAGAAGACTAAACGTTTTGTAAATAATCGTACCTTTTGGTCGCAGCACTTTGTCCCATCAGTAACCATACCAAGACCAAGGGAGTCAGGGTTAGTTTTCAGTACTGCCGCACTGGTGAAATCAAAGTAACGTATATAGAATTACCACAATGGTTTTAATGCACTTGCGTGACAAAGCAGAGTGTAACGTCAGAGTTAGCTTTCAGTACTACCGCACTGGTAAAATCAAAGTCACGTATATAGAATTACCACAATGGTTTTAATGCACTTGCGTGACAAAGCAGAGTGTAACGTCAGAGTTAGCTTTCAGTACTACCGCACTGGTAAAATCAAAGTCACGTATATAGAATTACCACAATGGTTTTAATGCACTTGCGTGACAAAGCAGAGTGTAACGTCAGAGTTAGCTTTCAGTACTACCGCACTGGTAAAATCAAAGTAACGTATATAGAATTACCACAATGGTTTTAATGCACTTGCGTGACAAAGCAGAGTGTAACGTCAGAGTTAGTTTTCAGTACTGCCGCACTGGTAAAATCAAAGTCACGTATATAGAATTACCACAATGGTTTTAATGCACTTGCGTGACAAAGCAGAGTGTAACGTCAGAGTTAGCTTTCAGTACTACCGCACTGGTGAAATCAAAGTAACGTATATAGAATTACCACAATAGTTTTAATGCACTTGCGTGACAAAGCAGAGTGTAACGTCAGAGTTAGCTTTCAGTACAGCCGCACTGGTAAGATCAAAGCCGCGCGTAAAACAATACTATTGATAATGATTTTAATGCACTTGCGTGACAAAGAAGAGTGTAACGTCAGAGTTAGCTTTCAGTACTGCCGCACTGGTAAAATTAAAGCCGCGCGTAAAACAATACTATTGATAATGATTTTAATGCACTTGCGTGACAAAGAAGAGTGTAACGTCAGAGTTAGCTTTCAGTACTGCCGCACTGGTAAAATCAAAGCCGCGCGTAAAACAATACTATTGATAAGGATTTTAATGCACTTGCGTGACAAAGAGGAGTAACGCTAGTACCTGCATTGAGTAGAGTCTTGAAGTGTAAGCTTTTGGTACGTTTTCCCGTAGTCTACTACAGGACTATTCCTGTTTGACAAACACTGTACCTGACCACAGAGAATATTACTGGGGAAAAAGAATAGCAAGAAATATTGCAGTAAGGTTTACGAATGATTGATTGGTTAGTACTTCATGCACTTGCCTCTCACCTCTGGGATCTCAGGTTCGATTCCTGGACTCGGCATCACATGTGAGTAGAATTTTTTAGGTATCTCCCTTGATTCGATGTTTTTCTCCCGTTATCCTCCCTCCGCCAACCCTTCCTGACCATTTTTAGGATATCGATAATATTCGAAGTTTTTTTGACTTACACGCATGCTCACTGACTGTTTTGCACTCACCTAGCTGTACACGAAGAGTTGGATGCTGGATCACAAGTGCCGAAGCCTTTAGCTTCCGTGTTGAGTTTGTCATAGCATCCTTGATTAGCATTGTTACTATCTTGGAACCGAACAGAAAAAATATTTAAGATACATAAATGTAACAGCTAAGAATTATTGCAGTACCATAAAAAAAAACCTTTAATTTGTACAATTTCAATGAGGACCGAGGAGAGCTACACTAGTATGCCAACGGCTAAAAGTTGGGTAGCTTACATTGGAAAATTTAGTGCATATTAGCAAGAAGTGTGGGGCTATAGCCCCGGCCCCTGCGGTCCCTGAACGTTGTAAGAAGAAGTACTGAATCCCGGCCCGATTCGGCACTTCCAGTTGTTTTATTATACATTTTGTGAGCTAAGAGTAAAGATTTACTTTCGAAAAAATAGCAAAGTAACGTATTTCCATTTCCATTGTGACTTTGAGTGAACTACAGATAATACATTTATCATGTCGAGTTCACGCGATATCAGGGATTGGCTGAGTGCTCTCGACCAATCAGAATTGAGATACTGAGTAAAATGTATAATAATGAAGCATAGTTACTTGCTTACCGATTGCCAAAACATATGATAATGATATTTTGTGTGGCGTTTCTACTTACCAGGTCCCCATAGATCTCTACACTGAGTGTCTCTAGTCTCTGCACATTTTCCCGAGAAGCAATAAGACTAAAAACGTGTTGAAAATACTATTAGTACTTTATCAAAGCTACATATGGTAATGAAGAAGTTATCACAGGTCTTCTTCCAATTTCAGCATATCTTATTGGAGAATGTTTTCAAAAATGCGTAATTTTCATGGTTTCGCGAAGCACGGGTTTGTGTAGCGATGAGAGCGCTCGCCTCTCACGAATACGACCCGGGGTTAGAGTCCTGCCGGGTTCGGTATCGTATGTTAGTAGAGCTGCTTGTTGGTTCTCTCCTGTACTTCGAGGGTTTTTTTCCTGGTACTCCAGGTTTTCCTCCCTTTACAAAAATCAACTTCTAAATTCCAGTGGAAGAAGAGCCACTTTGTGGAATGCACTGTTAAATCCCATTTTTATTGATTATTTTAAGTTTCCCGAAACTATTTGATTCGATTCAAAGCTTTTAAAATCGAGCTGTTCTTACATTGGAAGTTGTACTTTTGCCGCTTTCGCTGTATTCCGTCCATCGTTGTCCATCTTGGCTGTATTCCAGGAAATAACCGGTGACCCAATCGTTCCAGTTTGTCCGACCCTGGGTGCCTATCATATTAATTGTTTGAGCCTATTCCAGGAAGAAAGAATTGCTAATTAAATTAAATAACCACTTGCCACCGATATAATTGAAATAATTGAATTGAAATGACTGTCCACAGTTTCCCCTTTTCTTTCGAGACCGCGTATCATTCTCTTGCGAATAAGAATATTTTGAGTTGTATCCGTATTCATGTGTCTTCTCATGCACAATCATTAAACAAAAAAAGGATACTCTAGGGAATGACGGCGCGTGGTCTGAAATTCTTCGATTGCACGTTACGTCATCGCGGCCTCGGGGGAGCGTTGGTAACATTTAACAAAAAAAATTCTCATTAGCATCCATTGTTAACGGCGCCAAAATGGCCGCCATGTTTTTGTTTCTTGACTCTCTTGGGAATTCTTGCAGCCGGAATACGGAAACATTACATCAAAGCTAAAGAGGTCATTGCCAAATGCGTGTGGCGTATAAAATCATTTGAAACTTAACACTATGGTGGATGATATATATTCACAAGTACAGGAAGCCATTTACCTTTCCTAAGTCAATCTGTAGATATTCTGTATTCTTCTTTTGGGCAGCACACCAATATTTGCTATTGTGTAGTCTACCGAAATGTGGTGATTCACTACTCCCGCGCGAAGACGAAGCTGTTATCTGATCATCAGGGATTTCTTGAGTTGATAAACCAAGTGGCACAATGCAGTCTATAAAGAGCAAAAATTATCAAAATATACACATACGCTGCAGCGGTGAGAAAGTGCCGAAACTGCAAATGTAACCAATATTTAAAAGATGAGAGTTAAGGCACTAGGCCATGTGGGATAGGCTCAGAGATAATACGCACAATTGCGCACAATATTTAAAAGATAAGATAAATTAAGAATTGACTTACCTGGTTTCATGAAAAGCAGTTTCAATCTGGTCTGGTCGCATCCACTATATATCACAAGCTCACGGCCGTTACCAGGCCAACCGCCGTTTGGATGAATACATTTACCTGTCTTCACATGTTTAAGCGAATGTTCTGAGGGTAACAAAGAATATCATTTTTAACGTAGCTACGAGGGGAAAATTTTTTAGGTGCTTTGCTGTTTTTGGCATCGAGAATAGACATTTTGCAAGGTTAACCAAAATTAGAAAACCTTCACACTTCACACTTCCCTGCGCCATTTTGAAAGGTAGCCGTGCCTTTACGTCGAAGCGAGACGAACGGTGACCTTGTAATGATAGAGAACTTTTTTGGAACACCTTGGACAATCATTCACATGTCTCTATCATTGCAAGCTCACCGTTCGAAAGGCACAGCTAACCTTTCACATACAATGGCGCAGGAAAGTGTGAAGGGGGATTTTAACAATTTCTTACTTGATGTTCTGATGTATTTGGAGTCTTCGTCTGTACAGGAGCTACTTATCACCAGTCTTACTCCGTTTCCAGTCCCTCCATTCTCTGGGCATACTCTTCTTCCACTGCTGTGATGCCAAAGGACACCGTTTGCATCTAATCTGAAGTCCATGTACTTTTGATTACACATTCTGCCCGATTTAAAGACGATTTTGCTCTTTTCATGTGGAATCAACGTCTCATTTTTCGGTACTACGCAGTAGTCGTTGTATGGCTTGATTGGAGTCGGGGTAGTTGGATCGACTGAAGACAATGAAAAGGTTAGTTAAAAGCATGAGAATGAGGGGGAGGATGAAGAAGAAGAAAGGAAGACGAAGATGCAGATGAAGAAGGGGTTAAGGAAAAAAAGAAGAGGAAGAAGAAAATGAGATGATGATGATGAAGAAGAAAAAGCTAAGAGGCGAAAAAGAAGAAGAAGAGGAAGAAGAAGATCTAGAGAAGAAGAAGGCTGAAGAAGAAGAAGAAGAGAAGAAGAAAGAAGTCTGAAGAAGAAGAAGAAGAAGAAGAAGAAGAAGAAGAAGAAGAAGAAGAAGAAGAAGAAGAAGAAGAAGAAGAAGAAGAAGAAGAAGAAGAAGAAAAAGAAGAAGAAGAAGAAGAAGAAGAAGAAAAAGAAGAAGAAGAAGAAAAAGAAGAAGAAGAAGAAGAAGAAGAAAAAGAAGAAAAAGAAGAAAAAGAAGAAGAAGAAGAAGAAGAAGAAGAAGAAGAATGAAGAAGAATGAAAATGAAGATGAAGATGAAGATGAAGATGAAGATGAAGATGAAGATGAAGATGAAGATGAAGATGAAGATGAAGATGAAGATGAAGATGAAGATGAAGATGAAGATGAAGATGAAGATGAAGATGAAGATGAAGATGAAGATGAAGATGAAGATGAAGATGAAGATGAAGATGAAGATGAAGATGAAGATGAAGATGCTGTTTTTCGCATGGATTGAAAGACCTTTGAATGTTGACGGTTCAGAGAATGCATCTTCTCATACACGACAGCCTATACCATAGATGGCTTAATACAGCAACAAGTCGCCTTTGTATAAAAGATATATGCTTTTACCTTCATTTGCGGAGCATCCATAGAGTTCAGCTCGCATGCAAATCCAACTGTACCAATACTGCGGGTTTATTCGAACATAACGGGCCTCTATGCGTGGAGACAAGCTCCTCATGACGACACTGTTCCTATTCGTGTTACCCACAAACAACTGAAAAAATGTTATAATAATATTCGTTTATATAAAAATATTCGAACAAAATTCGTTTGCTGTGTCTGTGTCTAGCGACCTCCGTTGTGGAAAAAGTTTGGGAAAATTCCATATTGTTGTGACGTTTCGCCGGTTGCTTGAATTCACATCGCCCATAGTGCATTTTGGGCTTCAGTATGCAACAAGCAAAATATCCCTCATCAACCTTTTTTTTTGAAATAGCTGTATATTTACCTTCTGGGTTTGATTACATGGAACTCCATTTTGTATGTAGCTGTTGTCGGGGCACTGAAATACCAAAACAGGGAGTTAGTTGTAATATGAAGCTAAATATCGTATGCAGGTCTCTGTGCAAGTCTTATCTAATACCCATACAGTGGCAGCGAATAAAAAAGAATTCTTGGTCGTTTAAATGCTCTTTCTTAAACTATCATAACATAAAAACACAACATAAGCATACGTTTGCACACTCATGATAGTTTTCAGGCTCTGACCTTTTTTCAGTGCTATGTATACAACGTATTCTGGTCTAGCACCGTTACAAACAACACCATGGCCACATAAAGTATGTAGGGCAACAAGGAAGCAGAATATAAGCGTTTGATCAACGATAGATATGCACATATACTCACATCTCTGGCATCTCCTGGACAGTATTCAGGTACATCACAGTCTGTTTCAACAGGTCTACAAAGGGTCCCTTGTTTTTTGTACTAAAAAACATTTCACGAAACATTATCAACATAAATGCTTATACGTATATATGACCTTGATTCAGGTAAAAACATAAAATATAGTTTTAAGATTTTTAATCACACGGAAAACTGTTAAATGTTTACGGGAATCGAAAATTACCTGGCAACCTTTGCAGCAAGAATGATGTAAGTCGCTACAAACAGCTGAGGGCTTTAGTTTACAGTCATGTGGCTGACAGCAAGGATCTTTAGTTTTACACATCTGAAATGATGACAATATATCAAATTATTTTATTCGGTTTTGTTAGTTTGTTTCGTTGCATGATTTTCTTTGTCAGTTGTTGTTGACGTTGGTTTTCAGTTTCCGCCTTTAATGAAAAGTATGGGAAAACCTCCATATGATAAAAAAATATGTTATTTATTTTTACCTCTGGAGTTCCACAATCACACTCTTCGTCCCCTTCTTGAATTCCATTACCGCACTGAGGACGTAGTACCTTGAAGAAGAAGAAGAAGAAAAAAAGAAATATCGGTATTATGCATGCCAATTGCTTCGAGCAGTCAAGCTCAGAAAAAAATGACCTTCTTTGAGCTAGTCTTTTTTGATTTCTGCATGGTATCGCGGTTGACGCACGATTTCAATATCCTTCTAAAACTTCATACTGAATTCACCTCACATGAGTACTGCATTCAAAATTCCCAGTTTGTATTTTACTGACGTGTTTGTTATCTATTTATAGAGTTTGTTATATTTAATAAATCTGGATGTGTCTGAGCTTCTTGCCCATGGGTGCAACTTACCGTTGGTTTATTATAAAGACATCGGTCATTGATTCGTTTCATTGATGTCAGACTACAATTGGAGAATCCAGGAACGCGGGTCCTGTAAACAATTAGAATAAAAAACTAGTTAAAAATAGATGATGTCAGTTGTAAAGCGATAAAACTCACGAAACTCTTCTGCAATCTACCCTTCGTGTATTGTCAGTGAAAATTGTGCGATTATTGACATGGTTTTCAGTAGACGAATTTTAAAGGACAGGAAAGTTGTTTCCCGCATTGGTTATTGTGATTTTATATTCCTATTTTATTACTTACTTATGTCCACCCATGAAGCATCCTTTTGGTGTTAGGCACTTGCAGTATCCTGAGGTACATTAAAGAAAATTGATGTTAACATCCAATGCACAACTTCAGTTTTTAAATACAATCTATGATATTTAGAAAACATCTTTAGAAATATATTCTTCTTTCGTGATTTTTATTTTTTATTGGTACTTCGTCATCATTTAATTGCATTTTTGAATATCTTTGCAACGAAAAACAGGAAATCACATTTTCATTTTTATTCAAATTACGAACTTCAAGGTATCCTGTAGGAATAAAGGCGCGGAATTACGAGCAACAAAATCGTGCAACTTGTCGCGCAACATTGTTGAAAGAATGCTGCTCGTATTACAACTCCGCGCGTAACACATTTTCATTGTTGCAGAGAGTAGTAAGAGCTTCTACTTCTGCAACAAAGTCGCGCAACCAAATTTTGTTGTACTAAGGGTGGTAATACGATCAACATTCACACTTGCTTGTATTAGGTGCAGTTTAACTAAACAAACCTGAATCATGACTATATCCAAAGTTGTGACCCATTTCATGTGCAAGAACGACGTATGGCCCAATAACGCTCCCAAAGGACCACTGGAGTAATTTGTATATAAAAAGAGAAGGTTACAAAGCATATGAAAAGTGGAATTTGATTTAGAATATAAACTACAGTATCCATGAAGATGTTTTCATCGTTACGCAACTTGTAGTGTACGTTTCCTTAGAGTTTCCTTAGAGTTAACGGGTGATGTTCGCTGCTCTCATAGTTTTGTTCATGGTTTCGATCCCAAGAATCAACATCATACATGTGAACGTACTCGTAGAGTTGTTTATTGGATCTCTCCTGTGTTTCGAGGGATTGTTTACTTCTGGTTTTCTCCCTTCCCAAAAATCAACTTCTGAACTCCAATTCAATCTTGGAATGAGGGCCACTGGCTATTGAATGCTACTCCTTTAATACAAAGACAATTTATATATGTTCTATATTAAGATACTTACAGTGTTCACACCAGCTGATAATCTGTTACACATTGTTCCGACCCACGCCATTCCAATAACGCCACCACTCCATCCATGACTGCTAAGAAAGTGCCCATTATCATGAGGTATTTTGCCCATTAGTTGTGCTTGTCGATACTCTTGGAACTTTCCTAATTCTGCGCCACCGGATGTTTGACGTTCAATGCGATCACCATTGGTCCAAATTTCAATGGCTGTCATGACGATCCTGACATTGATGCGTTGGTAAATCTGCCACAGGAACATCAAGATTAAAACAGCAAACTAAAATGTACGGTTTCAACTTTAATTTTTCCTTTACAGCTTTGTACCTCTTAGTTGCTCATCAATTTATTTCCAGATAACTTATAACGTTGGTACATTACAACAACGGAGCTCAATTTGGCGGATAAAGCAATATAACTTTACTTTCGAATAATGAGAATTGAAACCCTTTTGTTTCTATTTTTTAGTTTAGATTTTTGTACTCACTGCGTCAACTGCGTTGCATAACGTGAGAACTTTATCAATCACAGTTTTTGTGTTGTTTTCATACCGGCGGTACTGAAATTACAAAAGAAAAAGAAAATATTAATGATCATTTTCAACATCACTGTTATCATCATTGTCATTATTATTATTGTTATTATTATTATTATTATTATTATTATTATTATTAATCATCATCATCATTATTAATCATCATCATCATCATCATCATTATGAAATCATCATTATCATGAGCATGAGGCATCACCACCGTGCATCATCACCACAATCAGCACTATCACTATCATCATCATCATCATCATCATCATCATCATCATCATCATCATCATCATCATCATCATCATCATCAACACCATCACTATCATCATTATCATCACCATATTCATCACCATCACTATTATCATTATCATCCTCATCATCATCACTATCATTATCATCATTATCATCATCATCATCATCATCTCCATCAGCGTCACCATCACCGCATTATCTTCACCATCATCGTTAAATTATCATTTGGTCTTTTAGGGAAGAAAGTCAGTTTTAAACCAAAAAAAGGATCTCGTACCTGCACCATCATCTCAAGAATCATAAAATGACCTAACTAAGTTCGTGGAGCTTAGTACTTACAATCTCATTGTCCACGACAAAAAGGACCTCGTTGTAACGTGTCTCGTCAGTTGTAAGGTAAGACCGATATTTCTCCTCCATATTCACAACTGAGCGTCTCAGCTTTAATTGAAATACAGAATGAACCAATAAGAATTATAATGTTATAAATCTCCTCAAACAAACAGGGGAGGATCCAGGATTTTGTTCAGGTAGCGTTGCAGCAATGTAGGGGGCGCCTGCCCGCGAACAAAGCCCATTGAACCTTGTATTGGGTATCTACAAAGTTATTTACATGGTAGGGGCGCAAAGTCGGCCCAGGGAGGGTGCGCACCCCCTGCGCCCCTCCCAGATCCGCCCCTGAACAAGGACCCTAAACTCGTAAGCGGCCTTGTCTGTCTGACTCGTTTCTAGCCCGCAGTATAACTGAGGTGGTGGACGTTAAAGACTCACCGAGGAAGTTATCCCGGCAATAGTAGCACATCCTCACATGAGAGGCAGAGCTCAAACCCATGTTATAAAACTAGACTATAGTCTACTTTATCTCATTTTCTAGAAATATGATTTAGGTTGACTTACTCGTTTGATTGTTGCGCTGAGTTTTGATTCGTCGTCGGATGCTTTGTGAAAATGTTCGTCAGAATGCGTACCTATAAAAAAGACCAAATAAGAACTAAAAAACAGATCGAGCTTGACACATGAAACATTATTTAATAATTATTCCTATATACTACTAATTAAACTTTAGAAAAAATATGATTTTGTTCAATTTTTGTAATATATATTATATTATATCAAAATTTATATATTTTCTGCACTCCTATTTTTAATTTGTTATTGATGGCTTAGAGGACGAAAATGTATTTGTTTATGAATCAATAACATGAAGTAAGAAAAGACAAGAGAAGTGTTTATATCTATAAGATACGAATGACAAACAAAATAATGAAATATAATAAAAATACAAAATGTGAAAACTTAAATGACATACCACAGTTCTTTGTGGCATCAAACTCTTCGTCGTTATTTGCAAGATAGAGCTTGTGTGCACCCGTATCCTGGAATAAAAATAAACAATATAGGTAATTGAATTCGAAGTTTTGCTGCTTGTAGAGTAAAACTTACAGTTTACACTGACGCAATATTGTAATTCGAAATGTTGCGCAAAGTGGATCTGACGATTAATGCGCGTGCAACAACAAAATGTTATGGCGCGTTTTTAAGGCGCGGAAATACGAGCAACAATGTTGTGCGACAAGTTGCAAGTTGCAAGTTGCAGAGTGAATATGGCTCGTATTACCACCCCACGCACAACAAATTTTCATAGTAGCAGAGTGTAGAAAGAGCTTTTACTTATACAACAAAGTCGCGCAACAAAGTTTTGTTGTTACACGGGCTGGTAATGTGTCGCTCGTATTTCCGCGCCTTAAAAACGCGCAATAACATTTTGTTGTTGCACGGGTTGGTAATACGATTTTGTTGCTTGCATTTCCGTGCCTTCAATGCGAAAGAAACAACTTCCATAATAAAACTTTAACTTATACCTTCTGTTCATCATGAGGTTCAATATGGAAAGTGTCCTTTCCATCATCAATGATTCCTCTGTAGATTTAAAAATAAATGCACTGAATACAGGTAAAATATAAAAGTAGAGAAACTTCAAAAATTGAAAATCATTTTGTTATAATTAAAGTATTTTGAAAATCTTCCTTTCGTAGTTAAGATGTCTCCTCACCTAAGCCCTTCACAGGTGTTCAAAACAACAGTAGAATCGGGGACACCACGAATAGAACCTTGGTAGTGACAGTTGTTCGGTTCGTCCTATGATATGAAAATAATTTTCAAAACATCACTGTCCGATTTCGTTTGGTGTAGGAACTAAAAGGTAGCCGTGCCTTTGCATCGAAGCAAGACGAACGGTGAGCTTTGCAATGATACAGACCTTAAAGCTTTTTTAACACCTTGAAAATTATTCACATGTCTCTCTTATTGCAAGGGCACCGTTCGTCTCGCTTCGATGTAAAGGCACGGCTACCTTTCAAGATGGCGCAGTGAACTGAAGGGGGACTTTTAATTAGTTTCTTTCTAAAAACCATGAATATTTCATAAGCCTTTGGTCCAATTGGAGCGAGTATACACGTCACGTATATGGACCTTACTCCACATTTAAGGAATATGAAATCATTTTGAAGACCTTCTATAAACGCTTTTTCATAGTTATTGATCAGTGTCACTTACCTCGTGAAGTACCTCGGAGTTGTCAGCCAGAAACTGACGAACCGTCACCGTTTTCGGAGCCAATTCACTAAAATGGATCGAAAAAAACAACATTCTGTATGGCATATTTGTAACACGAACATAAGAATACGTGACGGCAAGCAGCTCAATTTGGAGGACAATAAAAAAAAAAGAATTTCAATTTTCTGAGAATTGGAAAAAGAAAACACAGAAGAAAATATGCCAGAAAACCCAGCAGAAAAAGTTTGGAAAATTCCATATTGTTGTGACCTTTCGCTGATTGAATTCACATCACCCATACTGCATTTCGGGCTTGGTATGCAACATGCAACAAAACCTTCACCAACCTTTTCTTGAAATAGCTGTATGTAATTTGAAATCGTCATCTCAACTTACTTGTTACGTTTAGTGTCTAGCACCCAGTTGTTAACGTTGAAACTCGCCGAAGATTCATGATCACCCTGGAAACAAACATATATACACTGAATAAAAATGTATGGCAAAAATAAATTAGTACAACATCGTTAACGTTACTGAGCGTTGAGAGCTGTAACTCCCGAAGTCCTTTTAAGTACCCTTAAGGCTTACTTACATCGATTGCTGTTGATAAATCTCTTTTGCTGCGATGGACATCTAGACGCTCAGGAAAAGTTATTTGTACCTCTTGTTTTCTTATTGCTATCAAAAGACATAGAAAGGAAAAGAAATAATAGGTCAATTAAAACACTGCAAATGAAAATAAATAACTTTCTTGAGTTTTTAGTGAAGACTTTAAGTAGCACTCTATAAATGGGTGGAGTGATCACGATATGTTCTAGTAAGATGGCATTTGTGTCCAGAATTTTTAGGGAGTTTCTGAAAAACTGTCTAAGTAAGGTTAATGTAGCAGTTTACCTCGTATCTCCACAAACAACAAGAAAGAAAGGACTATCAAGAAAGAAGGCTTCATCTTAATGAATCTGAAAATTTAAGAAAACATTTTATAAAATGAGACTCATTTTAAAGAAAGTTTAAAAGTCTTGAAACCAGAGCATGTTTAGATACTAAATTTAGGCTGGCCTTACACGGTACTGGGCCAATTTCTAACCATTTACACGAAGGCTTCTCTTTAATTTGCACGGCTATGCTTTTGAATTTTTGTTCGGATAGCACAGTGCCGTGTAAACCTAAACGTATTTTCAACGGTTAAAAATTCGTCCGGTAACGTATAAAGCCAACCTTATTTAGCTTACCTTCTTTCCTCAGTGTTAGCGTGCGAGCAATGCTGTATGTACCGGGTGACTACAATCCTTTTTATAAGACATAAAAACCCAATTTAAATGGCGTATCACATTTGTGGACTTTACCTCTTTTAAAAGAACAAAAGGAGTGATTAAGACTATGTTATTTTAGACCTGTTTCTAGGGATATGTTAGTGTATCATAGGAATTCCTTATGTTCGTTTTGTTGGACTTAAACAATACAAACAATGTAGCAATCGCGATGAAAAGAGATATTTTCTGTGCACTTAAAGTTGTGAACTATCTTTAGAACCCATATAATACTCTGAAAAAAGCCTTCAACATTCAAAATATTCTACATTTCAAGTTGTCATGTTTCAATCTTACATTAATTCTCAGCGCACAAATGTTACCAGATTAAAAGTATATAGAAGTAGATGATATCATATATTTCCTTTCACATTTCAGTGACTGTAGCATATACTGTATGTTTGTCACAATAAAACCCACATTAACGACCTACTCGCCATTATAGTCTCCAGTAGCTCAGTGGTAGAGCGTTCGACTAGTATTACGGAGGGTCGTGGGTTCGATTCCCATCTGGTGCTCAGAATTTTCCCTGAGTCCATTCCGGTATAGTACGATCACATATACATTTCATATAGAAGTAGAATAGGGAAGGTCTTGGATTCGAAATCTACTCGAACTCAGGATATTTTTTGAGTTATCTTTGTCTCCACATCTCCACACAGATTTCTTCTTCTATATATGTACATATTTTAATCTTTTCTTTATCGCCATCAAATAGGTTTTAAAATCACAGTTGCAATGTATGTTTTTTCCTAACAATAGGATTTAAGGCATTTATTTTAATGGATGTTTTTCTTTCTCTTGTCACTCAATAAAACTTAATGAATATACTATTTACTTTGAAGTAAAAGTGTTTAAATTTTAAACGTATCACAAGTGGCCCACCAATGGAGCCTTATTTTCTCTTTTTTCTTTTCTTTGATACATTACGATGGGTGTTCCGTGAGGTGCGCAAATTTCTTGTCTTTTCGAAAGCTATTCAAATTTAGATTTCGTTCTTCCAAGTGTTCTTGGGTTTTGAGATAACATCACGAAATTCAAAATCATGATTTATATGAATGTTTAAATAATACAACGGCTAAAATTATGCAAACATAGAAGTTTTTTTGCAATTATTGTATCTTGGAAAAAATTAAAATTTTCATAGTAGATAATATTGACTATTTTTATTTCACTTTCATCACCTGCACGATAAAAAACACCTCTGAAACATTCGTATTTGCACGTAATAATTAAAAATAGAGTTATCGTCCCAAAGGAAAAGTAAAAGCGGCCTTATTCAATGAATATGAACGTGTCTCAGAAACAGCCTTTACTATTTAACTGTTATGAAGAATTTTCCCTGGTATCCCGCACTAGTGAGAGTTTATTACGTCAGACATAAGTCGTATGGCAGCTGCCTTCGGCGCCTTTGTATGCTTTCGACTCGGTCATGTTGAGCTGCGTCCTCCACAAGTCAGCTATTAGAGCTGCAAGAAAGGATGATTAGCCACTCCAATATATTTACTTATTTAAGAGGATGTTACCTAGGTTGATTTACGAACTTCTTTTTTTTTTTTCAAGTGTTCGTTTTTTCGAAAAGAGATATTTTCTTGGTACTTAAAGTTGTGAACTATCATTACAACCCATATAATACTCTGAAAAAGCCTTCAACATTAAAAATATTCTACATTTCAAGTTGTCATGTTTCAATCTTACATTCTCAGCGCACAATTATTACTAGATTAAAAGTATAGAAGTAGATGATATCATGTATTTTCTTTCACATTTCAGTGACTGTAGCATATACAGCCAAAACTGGCGAAGAGAAAAAAATATACAGAACGACACCTTTTTGGTAGTATTTTGTACTCCATTTTCAACTCCCTTTTCAGAGTTAAGATATACTCCTTCGGCAAAGTAAATTTAACGCTCACTCTTTAAATAGTCAAAAAAGCAGCCAAGCGGTTGTATTTCCTAGCATTTCCTAGCATTGCAGCCTCGCAGTGACCTCGTATTGTTCTACACCACATGTATAAGATCTATCCTATCATATGCCGTGCCAGTTTTTCATAATGCACTTCCAAAATATTTGATGTCAGAGCTAGAGGGAATCCAACACACTTGAGATTGTGGGAATTCCGACCATTGAAAACTACAATGAAGCTATCTGCAATAAACTAGTCAAAGAAATATTATAAGACGAGAACAATCGTTTGAATAGCTTGTTGCCTCCTAAAAACAATCAAGGATATTCTCTCAGACGTAAAAGGTTCTTCTCAGTACCCAAGTACAAGACAGATCGCTTTAAAAACACTTTTATTATAGCCTCAAGCTTTAAAAGAAGAAACTTAGAATATAGTAGCTAGTTTCGAATACATATATTTATTATTACAACTAGTATTAGTACATTTTAGTAATTCGTTTTACCGTTTTATTTTTATATTAGGGATTATATATTTTTATTTATATATTTGTCTATTGTAACTATGTAATTATAAGTCCTTAACGATATGAATATGCATGTAATTCAGCCATTGGGCTGCTAATTATTCTAAATAAACCATCTATACATCTTAACTATAAATATACAAATATATATAAAATTTTAAAATATTATAGAATGTGAGTTAATATTGGGAAAAAAATATAATGATTGAATAATATTATTAGTACTTGAAAGATAGAGAGAAAAAAAGGAATTGAGCATAAAATTAAAGATCTGAATATTAAATACTGAAGAGAATATGACAGAGATAATGATATTATAATATGTTGAACAAATATATCTAAATATATCTTATATATATGAGTAAGAAATAACTAAATAAATATGAATGGAGTATAGGTCCGTGTGTGAAAAGAAACACTAGGTATGAGCGAGAGTAAAATCAACTCCCTTCTCATTGACTCCAAAATGGAGTCGAATTTCAGGAGTAAAATTAACTCCCTTTCAATTTGCTCTGAAATTAGAGTCAAACTTACTCATCTGTTCTGTGGCACAAGCGGGAGTCAAATCAACTCCCTTTCAATTTGCTCTGAAATTAGAGTCAAACTTACTAATCTGTTCTGTAAATGGGAGTCAAATTAACTCCCTTTTTATTTACTCCAAATTTAGAATACAGATTTCTCCCGAATTGATATAAGATTTTAAATTACTCATGTATGAGTATAACTTACTCTAGTGGGGGTTAAATTTACTTCTAGAGATGAGTAGAACTAACTCTCTTTAAAATTACTCCATTTTTTTACTCTATCATATGACCTATATCTACTCCTTGAAAATAACAGTGTTTATTATATGATTATCAATGAAATACCTATATTTCTCTATTTCAAAAATTTGATATTTTCATAGTGACATCATCACTATGGTTACCTACTTCTTATAGCAGAAAATAGCTCGAAAAAGCTTTCTTTTCTTTTTCATTGATAATTATATAATAAACAGAATATTACATGGGTGCATGTTGATACGAATTTTATCTTCTCGTGTTGAAAATCTCTAACTCGTTCCCTGCGCTCACTTGTGAAAGATCTTTTCAACACTCGAAGATAAAATTCGTATCTCCGCGCGCCCATGTAATGTCCTCTATATATGTACAGATTTTAATATTTTTTAAATTCATTTTCTTTATCGCCATCAAATAGGTTTTAAAATCACAGTTGCAATGTATGTTTTTTCCTAACAATAGGATTTAAGGCATTTATTTTAATGGATGTTTTTCTTTCTCTTGTCACTCAATAAAACTTAATGAATATACTATTTACTTTGAAGTAAAAGTGTTAAACTTTAAACGTATCACAAGTTGCCCACCAATGGAGCTAATTTTCTCTTTTGTATTTTTTCTTTGATACATTACGATGGGTGTTCCGTGAGGGGCGCAAATTTCTTGTCTTTTCGAAAGTTATTCAAATTTCGTTCTTTCCTTCTTTTGTTCGTTCGTTCTTTCTTTCGCTTCTTCATTGCTTCGTTCCTTCCATTCGTTGCTTCGTTTGTTCATTCGTTTGCTCGCTCTTTTCACTTCGCTGCCAGTTTCTTCTCTCATTGCTCACTTTCTTCAGCCATATATACATTTATACATTTATCTCGGAAATCAACGTGGAAATCAGTATTATTCTCAGAGACATTGATATATCAATTGATACACATTTATTAACACTTTTCCTGATGTTTTTACATTTCATTAGATATTTTTCATTGTCTCAAACTCTACATAACAAATGTAAGAGCTAAGCTTGGACGTTTTTTTTTTTGGTTGGCCATTTTTCTTATTTTGGTTGGCGGTTTTTTTGGTTGGGCGTTTTTTTGGTCTTTTATGATACCTGATAAAACACTCCTACTCGTTTTATATAGGATAGCGCTTGTAATTGATTTATTTTGCTTCGACACATTTCCTCAGTCTTCTTTTAAGACTTTTAAGTTAAAACTTTTTTCTTCTTTCTATTGTTCTTGAAAATCAGAAGGCTGTAAAAAGTATACCTTTTCCCATAAATTTTCATGAATGAAATTTACAGACATGGTCTCAAAATCTACATGAGAAATGAGAAATTTTGAGCTTGCATGATTTGCGGGTCTACGAGATGAAGGTGCCGGTAAGCAATCTAAGAAGTAAAAATAAAAAACCTACCAGTTAACACGAACCTCTCGTATAATCAGATAATTCATCTTTAAGTCGAGCTTATCCTTCCAAGAATACGTGAGTGCGTACCCTTTTTGGAATTGCAGAAATAAAAAAATACCGGACCAACTACAGAATACCACGCAAATCATATGCGGTTGTCGGAGGAGTTTTTTTAAAGACGAGCCATGCAACAATATAATTTACTGCTATTCAAATATGTGGTGTTTATAAAACTAAAGACCAAAAAAACGTCCAACTAATTAAACGCCCAACCAAAAAAAAACCTCCAACCAAAAAAAAACCTCCAACCAAAAAAATCTCCGACCAAAAAAAGCTTAACTCTTAACATTTGTTATGTAGATTTTGAGACAATGACGCTGTCTGCAAACACGTAGATGCTTTCGTAATCAGTGACAGATTGTGGCAATTTCACATTTTTTTTGAAAATTTCAGAATGCAGGTCATAGAATTTCTCTAGATTTAGCTTGATTTGAGGATTTAAAATATCTAAAATTGGATACAAAGTCTAAATTTTCCCTACCCTTTGGTTGGATTTCATAACTGACTAGCATAGGTGAAAAAGGGGACTTTATTTTGATAAAAAGGTAGGATTTTTTTTATTAATTTTGCTTCAACACATTTCCTAAATCTTCTTAACTTTTTTCTTGTCTTTTTACTGTTCTTGAAAAGTAGAAAGCTGAAAAAGCGTACCTTTTGTTTTCAGATATTCACATGAAAGCGGAAAGCTGAAAAAAATATACTGACCTATTTTTTTAAAATTCTCCGAAAGCAAAAAGCTTAGAAAGGTGCACCTTAGCTTTTTCTCGAAATCTACAAGACTTCACTATACCTTCTCACTGACATAGACACTACTTCCATAATCCGGTTCCATGTTACCTTTAAGCCGATCTTAGTGAATAAAGGTAAAACGTATCTATCCGTCCAAGAATACACGAGTGCTTGCCTTGGAAGAATTAAAATCAGACATAAAAAATACTGGACCAACTACAGAATACTCTGAATACTGCAGGGCATGCAAATCATAAGCATTAAGCTCCTCAATGTTACAACTTGCTGTTTATAGTGAATCCAAGATCCTTTTCCTGCTTAGTCGGTCTTATTGCCAAGAAGAATTTCGCTGACTCCATTTTTCAAAACATACCATAAAACTTGTAGCTAGCTGTTATCACTGAGTTTGTGAGATACCACGTGTACCATGAATTAACGAGAAATTTTCAATACTAAACGAGGCAAAGCCGAGTGCACTATGGGATGCAGTATGAAGAAATTTTAGCAAGTGCGTTTATTTGTAAACAAAAAAACGCAAACTTTTTAAAGAGCGAGTGTCTGTAAATACTGACTAGTGTCTAGGGCGAGAAAATATCTAGTGAGTACCATATTTGCGCCATTAATGTAATGCAGGCGTATGGTGCTTGTTGTGTTGCACACCCTGGCAAATCCTATATATTTCGTGTAATATGCAAGTTTCGAGTTCTCTCATGCTGTATGATATGCTTTCATAACTTGTTTAGAAATTTGTAATTTATTTATTTCAGCCCCTGTTGGTTAACTAATAAAGATGATGATAACATTAAAGTTCTTTACGTGGAAACAAATTCAGTTCTGTATAGTACTTACCTTCCTTGAAATGAAACCTGCTGGAGAAGAGTTTACTGTTTACTCGATACTGTAAATGCTTCAATCACTGCAAAAAAGCGCTTTCTATAACGAAAATCGTATGGACTTGCATTGGAGATTGATGTTTAATATTAATCACTAGGATTGTTCTGCCAATCACTTCCTATTAAAAAAATGTTTGGCCTTCAGCTATTCGTTTAACAAATTTGAATGAATGTATATATAGAAGCAAATTAAACAAAAAACTAAAAAGCTTAAATTGGGTGGGTGGGTGGGTGAGTGGGTGGGTGGGTGGGTGGGTGGGTGGGTAGGTAGGTAGGTAGGTAGGTAGGTAGGTAGGTAGGTAGGTAGGTAGGTAGGTAGGTAGGTAGGTAGGTAGGTAGGTAGGTAGGTAGGTAGGTAGATATTTTTATTTTTTAAAAGCTATACTTTCTTGGCTTTCTTCTTTCATGTGAATTTCTAGAAAAAGGGTACCTTTTTCCAGCTTTTTGTTTTCATGAAAATTCTTGAAATAAGGTATTCTTTTCAGCTTTCTACTTTTCAAGAACAGTAGAAAGAAAACAAAGTTCACAAGATTTAGGGAATGTGTCGAAGCAAATAAATAAAAAATTCCTACCCTTTTTATCAAAATAAAGTCAGTCACTTTTATTCACCCATGCTAGTCAGTTGTGAAACTAAAAAATAAGGAAAGTCTAGACTTTGTATCCAATTAGATATTCTAAATCCTGAAATCAAGCTAAATCTAGGCAAATTCTATGACCGGCCTGAATTTTAAAATTTTCAAGAAAGTGAAATTGCCAACGAAGTTCCAACGACAATTCAGGGACATTTCAATGGTCTCCTGGAATTTTCTAATCTATTTACTATTTCTTACGTGGATTAGTATCGAGTGTACGTTCGACCCGTCAAAACGTGAAAGTAGGTAAGTAAGAAAGAAGCTCCCTCGAAACACAAAGCAAGTGCCCGCGGACTCTTAATCGGAAAAAGCTAGTAGAATAAATGGTCTTTCTGGGAAAATAAGTGTTTTTACTTTTTTCAGGCTACTACCTTGGTTTTGACCAGTCTGAATTTCGCCTATTTTACACTTTCAAAAGAGAGGCGAAAGTATGCCGTATTCAAAGACGATTATCTCCCGATAAATTTAGTAAAAATATAAAATTGATATTTCAACTAACAGTTCTAAGGCACAAAAGTATTCGTACAAATTAAACTTTGGTTACAAATGATATTTTGCTTTTTCTTGAAGCGAATTTTGAGCTCAATTTTTTTTAAACTAGACGATCCGCGATCGTATACTCGGGCTTCTAGTTGGATCAGATGCGTGTGAAGTCACGGTACATTTGCGTTGCAGAATCGCAAGATTCTGTCAACCAAATTAGAGCATGCTAGACAACTTTTATTGACACTACAACATCATTATGTTCATGCACATTAGTAAAACCATAGTCAGTAGAGGGGAACTATGGTAAAACTGATAACTTTCTCGAGTATATCACAGTCTTCAAGAGTATTTACCATGTCATCTACTATTAAGCACTTGGAATTCCATAGGCAGTGCAAACCAACATACACGATCGCTTGTACAATAGTTGTGATTATATATGTGATATCAAATCGTACGTTATCGAAATCCAACACAATAAAAACAATCAAAAGAATTAGGATATTTAATACAAGAGTTAAGCTTAGATATTTACTGTTAAAGTTGCTTCGTTGAGTATCCTCTTTATCCAATATGGCGAATTTCTTGTTGTTATTTGCTTCATCTTCGAAATTCTACTCACGAAGATTCTTGATTTTTGAAAAAAAATAGTTTGGAAAAGGTCTTGGACAAAGAAGAAGGCCTATTGGGGACACTTTTCACTCTCACACACACTACCACTACATTCAATATTCTATGCACACAACGTTCACTCACATGTTAATAATAATAATAATAATAATAATAATAATAATAATAATAATAATGATGATGATGATGATGATGATGATGATAAATAATAATAAACTAATTTGTGATGATGATGATGATGATGATGATGTTGATGATGATGATGATGATGATACATGATGATGATGATACATCATGATGATGATGATGCATGATGATACATGATGATGATGATGATGATGATGATGATGATGATACATGATGATGATGATGATACATGATGATGATGATGATGATACATGATCATGATGATGATGATGATGATGATGATGATGATGATGATAAATGATGATGATGATGATGATAAATGATGATGATGATGATGATGATGATGATGATACATGATGATGATGATGATGATGATGATACATGATGATGATGATGATGATGATGATGATGATGATGATGATGATGATGATGATGATGATGATGATGATGATGATGATGAACTAATTTGTATAGCACCTAACTCCGTTTAGCCCAAAGCCGCTGTTTACAGAAAATGTATGAATAAAACTAAAAAATATGTACTACGTTTTTAAAAAAGAAAAGTTTTGAGTTTTTTCTTGAAAATTTCTAAACTGTTCTGCTTTCTTAAATCAAGGGGAAGTTCGTTCCACAGCTTTGGTGCAGTAACGTAGAACGCTCTGTCTCTATGTTGATTTTTACGGAGGGAGGAGACCGGAGTACTCGGAGAAAACCCTCGTAGCTTTGGAACCACAGTGGTGAGAGAGACGCAGCGTTCGCCACCCATGCTACCCAAATATCACAGATTATCATAGACAAGAGGAATAAAGAATTAAGAGAAAAATATCGAAAAATATAGACAAGAGGATATTATTCTCAGAGATATTGATATATCAATTGATACATATTTATTAATACTTTTCCTGATGTTTTTACATTTCATTAGATATTTGTATTTATAAACGAGGCTAAGCCTGAGCAAATCAGTCTGCGGTCTTCAAAAACAGCGGTTTGCATCGAATGCGGACAGGAGCAAAACCCCGGCGGAAAACACTGACAAAGAAATGACCGTAATTACTGCTCTCACTATTGTGGACGTTCCCTGTAAAGGGCGATTTACACGGTACAACGTTTGCTTACAACTGCCGCATGCAATCTGCTTACACCAGGCTTACAACACGAACTACTTCTTGTAAATCAACCATACAACTGTTGTATACGACAAGAAAAAAGTTATAGCAAGTTATAGGGTTGATTTACACTACACAATTCATGTTGTAAGCGTGGCGTAAGCATATTGCATGCGACAGTTGTAAGCAAAAGTTGCACATTGTAAATCGACCTTAAGGGACCGCACCAACTGACGGTACCAAGGAATATTTACATTAATTCATGACGTATTGCTATCTGACTACTGACAATATTCTACTTTTGTGCGCACGTGCTCGCTTTTGAAAATGGTCGATTACAGCAGGTGAAGGGCTAATTGGTTAGTAGTTTCTTAGTGTTACGATGCAAGAGCTCTTTAAAGGCTTGCTCTTTTGTCTTCAAAACCGTATGGATCACCTCACAGGGAGCCCATATTTAGATAACAGTGAAAGGTGAAAATTATAAAATTTGAAAAAATCGACTAATTATTTTTTATTCGAGGCTCAAAATAGTGGTGTCCTCTATAACACAAAAGAGTGAGAAATCGATCAAAAATACATTAGAACATATTTTTTCGCGCGCTCCTTTGTTTTCCGGTATAATTTCCCTATGGTATCTAATCTCATTGTTAGCGGAGTGGTTTTAGTATGAGTGGGAAACATACGATACTGACTTACAGCACGTACACAGTACGACATGCCATAGAGTGGTTTTAGTATGAGTGGGAAACATACGGTACTGACTTACAGCACGTACACGGTACGACATGCCATAGAGTGGTTTTAGTATGAGTGGGAAACATACGATACTGACTTACAGCACGTACACGGTACGACATGCCATAGAGTGGTTTTAGTATGAGTGGGAAACATACGATACTGACTTACAGCACGTACACGGTACGACATGCCATAGAGTGGTTTTAGTATGAGCGGGAAACATACAGTACTGACTTACAGCACGTACACGGTACGACATGCCATAACATTGAAATGGCTTCCTACTGTTTTCCAGTAATCCATCCAATCACAACGCGTAGCTACGGCTACGGTAACGGTAAGGCTACAGTCCCGCTATGAATTTATATAGTTTCCCACTCATTCGAAAACCACTCTATTTGTATAAATACTATAAATTACTCTATTTGTATAAATACTGTATAAATAACATGAATAGCGCTTTACTTTGTAGCATTCATTTTACGTAACCTTGAGCAAAAGGCAATTATAGTGCGCAAGTGCAGAATCAGTTGCTTTTGTTTGATTTGTACGAAGCAATCGTTTTTTAACCTTCATTGGACCTCCATTACGCGGCAGCAATGTTTATTCCCATGAGCATAGAGCAGTTTTCGTATACCTATGAAAAACTTACGGCACGAACCGCGACTTGCTGTGACCGTGTCAGTGCCGTGCCGAGTATGAAAATATTCTACATTTGGTGCCGTGCCCGCGCCACACCGTAACCGTGCCGTGTGCCGTAACTTTTCACACTTGCAAAACTGAGGTGTCATAAAGCCTGTGGAAATTGGCTTATAAAAGTTATATCTAAAATAAATTTAGATTTTCTATGATATTCATTATGGAGTGGGAAAAAATAAAGAAATAACCAGCTGATCTGGAATCTAGACGCGCAATGCATTGTTTGTCACACCGAAAGTTTCAAATTGTTTTCTATTATCTCTTGTCAAAATGAATTATTTTCCACCAACAACGACGAAATATGCTTTTTCTAAAAGTTATTTTGTGAATCTTTGCACGGATGAGTTTTATTGCCTTTATTTTCGAGCAAAAGCTGTCGTAAATCGAGCCGAAAACCTGGAACTAGGAAATATTGAGCTACGAACAAAATGTTCGCTGATTGGCTAATTCCTTCGGCCTGAGAGAAGCGAGATCACCAGGAACCTTTCACGAGTCGCCAGACTACCAAGGATAACACTCCAGTCACGGTTTTGCAAATTTTCTCGATTTTCATTGGCTAATATCTTTTTTCAGGTCAGCTGGCAGAGTTAATGCATCCTGGCGTGCATAAATGTAAGTCCAAGCGCGGGGGAAATCTATCACTCCAACCCAACTGGCTGCCGCGTGCGTGATAAAGGTCCATTTACCCATGCATATTATGAGTCAAATTTCTTACATATTTTTGATTTATATAAATATCGATAATCTTCACCACGGCAATGACACCAATACCCATCTTGATTATCATTCCAACACGTTGCTCCATCTAAACAAGCGTATGGGTGGGTTTCGCAATACTTTTTATCTGGAAATAAAATAAGACGTGTAAATAGAAGACACAGGAAGCCCAACGGTCATTTTCAAGAGTTGCCAGACATTTTATTCGTGAGTAATGAGCCCATGAGTTCGCAATTTAACACCTCGCCTCTGACTCGTATTACGATCTATTTATACTATACAAAAGAGTACAAATATAGTTTTTTCTGGCAAGACTGAGTGTGTGGATTCTCACTGGGAGCTTTTTTGTAGTCTTAGCAGCTCAAGACGCTTTGCAAACCTAGTTTATTTTTCTTTGAGTCTGTTGAAAAAAAAAATGCAACTATAGTTCATTAATGACCCGTAATTCCTTTCAAGATTGGACAACTCAGCTGACTGGCCTCATACACGGTCGTATACGGAAGTCAAGGGTTTTTTTACCGGGTTTTTCAGGTTTTCCTCCCTCCTCAAAACCTCGCCAGTTAAATTCCAATTCGATATGTGAGTTAAAAATGCCCTGAGTTTGACCTGACCTGAGACTATCCAGGGGTTGTGCCAGGGTTTGATAAGGTCGAAGGTTCTGAATTTCCTAAATTTCTTCCCGTTATGGAAATAGTAAAGGATCGTATAATAAACCTACACTGGCAGTGGTTGCCCTGGTAAATGCTGGTACAAGTACATCTTCCATCAGTTGTCCTGTCCGTACAAGTTCCTCCATTCTGACAAGGTCTGTATAAGCAGTAATCAATATCTATAGTATCAAGGAAAAGTTACCATAATTATTAGTAGCACAGGGACCCCAATTCAGATAAAAGCAGAAGATGTCCTCATAATATTTCTATATAGAGAGCAAGCCAAGTACCTCGAGGGGATTATCACGGCTATGATAGGAAATAAGGCTACTTTCACTACACTCTACTCAATTTTTCTGTTCGCTTACTATGGAGGACACTGACAAGGGCGGGGGAGGGGCTCCAAGACCGGCAATAGTCCCCTTCATAGTTCCCTGCAATATCTTAAAGGGTAGCCATGCCTTTGCATCGAAGCGAGACATGAGGTGACCTTGCAATGATAGAGACATGGGAATAATTGTCCAATGTGTTAAAAAGGTCTCTATCATTGCAACCTCACCGTTCGTCTCACTTCAATGCAAAGGCACGGCTACCTTTCAAGATGGTACAGGGAACTGTCAAGGGGACTACTTGTTCAATTCTCAGATTCCCTCTATTAATCTCGCTCTACTTACGTATACCTCCTCCCTGGCCAAATGACTACTTCAACTTTTGTGTTTTCAATTTCTATCCTATTTTACACTTTATGAGCTTACATGAAAAATTCAAAAAAATTTTTGGGTTCAACATACTTTCACATCTAGACCCATAATGATAGTCTTCACTGCAGGTACAGTTGAATCCATTCACCATGTCATTACAGATGGCACCATTTCGACAAGGATTGCTTGCACATTCATCGATATCTTCAAGAAACAAAAGCAGTCATTAAAAAGGTAATAGGCATTCTTTTAAAGCCAAATTAACGTTGCACCTTAAAAACATTTAATTTGGATTTGGATTTAAAGATAACCAATTTGATGCAAAGAAAATATGACGGTATGTAAGGAAGTAAGGAATCAGGTAGATAGGTAGGTAGGTAGGTTGGTTAGTAGGCCAGGTAGGTAGGTAGGTAGGTTGTTTGGTAGGAAGGTAGGAAGGTAGGAAGGTAGGAAGGTAGGAAGGTAGGAAGGTAGGAAGGTAGGAAGGTAGGAAGGTAGGAAGGTAGGAAGGTAGGAAGGTAGGAAGGTAGGAAGGTAGGAAGGTAGGAAGGTACATAGGTATGCGTAGGTGGTAGCAGCCAGACAGCTAGGCAGGTGTTTAGGTAGGGAATCAGGTAGATAGGTAAGTAGGTAGGTGAGTAGCTAGGAAGGTATGTATTTAGGTAGGTAGGTATGTAGGTAGGTATTCAGGTAGGTAGATAGGTATGTAGGTATTTAGGTAGGTAGGTAGGTATGTAGGTATTTAGGTAGGTAGGTAGGTATGTAGGTATTTAGGTAGGTAGGTAGGTAGGTAGGTAGGTAGGTAGGTATATAGGTAGTTAGGTAGGTAAACAGGTTAGTGGAGAGTCTCACCTTGGTCACATATTTTTCCAGTATATCCTGCAGGACACACGCACTGGAAATCATTGATTCTGTCAACACATGACCCTTCATTTTGACATGGACTGGAGGCGCAGTCATCAATATCTAAAGCATGAATTAGACGTTTAATTTTTAATGTGAAGACTTGATACCATAAGAATTCAATTTATTTACGAGTTAAATCGAAAAATTCATTCGCTTTTAGTCCAACGCTATGGTATACTTTAAAAAATTTTCTTTGCCAAAAAATTCAGGTGAACAGCTAGATTTGCACCATCATGTGAACGCAGCAGTTCAGCTCAATAAATTCGTTTTACATGAGAAATAATTCAATTCCCAACAGTAAAGGAATCTTATTAGGCTTATTATTCTGCAAACAGCCGGCACGCGATGTTGCAAAACGTCTATAGGCTGTCAAAAGTGAAAATGTCTTAGCATTATTCCTGGAAACGCATTCATCAATATCTAAAACCGGACATTTTTCTTTTAGTTTGTTGCTTATGTCTTGATACTACAAGCATTCGATTACAAGTTAAATTATAGACATCCATTCGCTTTTAGCCCATCTCTATGGGTACTTCAAAATACTTTCTTTCAAAACAATCCACACGAATAGGCTGTCAAAGATGAAAGAACCCGAATCACAAAGCGAGAGATAAAGGCACATTGGGGAGTGCATGATCTGGATGCTTCTATATTGTTAGTAATTTGAAACAAGCTTCAGCTAAATAACGATTTTCCATGAAATTTAAAATTTGAGTGTTTGTTATTTGCAAACAAGCTTCAGCTAAATATCGAGTTTCCATAAAATTTAAAATTTGAGTGTTACTAATTTGAAACAAACTTCAGCTAAATAACGATTTTCAATATTGAAGATAATGTTTTTCTTGAATTGCTAGGAGGCTGTCAGGAAAGTGAAGTTTTTTGTACAGAAAACTGGAACTGAAAAATTATCGGGTTTTTCACCTTGCATGGTTTCTTATGTGTGTGGCAACTTTTCGGTGTAGCTCAAGTCCACCTTCCTCATGCAGACCTAAGGTCACCTAATGGACGCTTTGCTTAAGATGGATGTATTGAATTGGGACTGAGATTTAGGTGAACGGTAATGGGAAGTAAAACTGAACATCGTGTAAATCTTTAAAAAAAAATTAGTATATAAGTTTTTAAGGTTTTAGGAAGGCAGGATAACAGGAGCAAAATCCTCAAATCATGAGAGAGGTACAACAAACTCAGACTCGTACCCAGTCGTCACTTACTCTGCTGCTAGTCTTTATTATCCGCTGCCGTCGCAGTGATGAATGCACGCAAAGGCCTTCCCTTGATACACTAAGAACAAATAGCTCAAAGAAGCGACTGGGTACGAGTCTGCAACAAACTCCACTCAAAGTGTCGATCGAGTCTCCAGTATAATATTTCTCCAACTTTTATCACTGGGGAACGTGCGAAAATTTAGTCTAAATTGGCCATGGATTCCCTCTGGAATCTATATATGTCATGTGTCAGTGCACTTAGAGGCCTACTCTGGGGTCCAATGACGCCGAACACCACCCAATACTTCCCAAACTCGCGCAACATTCCAGCATCTGCTGAAATGTCTTTCTCATTAAATCTTTCCATTATACAATCTATTCATACTAGAACCCAGTTTCTCATGTATGATTGACCAAATTTATCAACCCAGTGCTGCTTAATGTCGCACAATATCGCCTAATGCTACCCACTGCTGCCCAATGATTTTGGCAATTTTCCTTAAAATGTGTCAATGTCGCCTGATGTTGCATTGTGTCGCGGCGACATTGGGCCTAAGAGTAGGCCTGCTTCGTTTTTTTTTGTGTGCGATAGAACAAATCTTAAAGCGAAGAATTTAAAACCTTCATAAAAAGCAGACTAGAGTAGATGCTTGACTTAAAAATAGAAAGTGTTTACAAATGATGAATGAAATCAGTCCTTACTGTGTTCACAGTGAATTCCATTTGTTCCAATGAGACACTGGCATTTGTAGCCATCGATTTCATCAAAACAAGTGCCCCCATGGTGACAAGGATTGCTGGAACATTCGTTAATATCTGTAAATATAACAATCATACTCTTTATTTTCTAAAAAAAAAAAAATTTAAATATGACATGTTTTCGTGATTAGAAATTTACATTTGCTTCTCTCTCTCTCTCTCTCTCTCTCTCTCTCTCTCTCTCTCTCTTGCTGAGTAATTTGGGAGTAATTTGATGGCAAACATCTCAGTCCACCAAACCCCCCCCCCCCCCCCTCTCTCTCTCTCTCTCTCTCTCTCTCTCTCTCTCTAGGTATTAGGTATGAGGGTGCCAAGATTTGGAATAGCTTGCCGCTCTCTGCTAAATCCTCAAAGTCATTTAAAGAATTTAAAGGAAAACTATGAATCTAATTAACGTAAAGTGTATATTTCCTTAGTCTGATTTGTAAATTTGTAAATATCATAATTTATAATGAGTCATACATTGCAATTTAACACTGATTTTTTACATATTTTGATCCACGGCTTCCATGGAAAGCAATTTTTTAAGTTGATGGAACTACCGTGTCTAAATAAAGGTGATCCATTCATTCATTCTCTCTCTCTCTCTCTCTCTCTCTCTCTCTCTCTCTCTCTCTCTCTCTCTCTCTCTCTCTCTCTCTCTCTCTCTCTCTCTCTCTCTCTCCTCTCCTTTCCTTTCCTTTCCTTCTTTTCTTTATTTCTTCTATAACTTTCTAGTATAGGATAGAATTTAATAAAACAGTCGCTTCAATAACATACTATTTTCAAGCACTATGAAACGAGCTGAGAAACGTTAAGGTAATAAACTAAACCGGGTAACGCGTTGCTATGTACGTTTTGACGCTATTCAAAACCTCTGGGAATAAAAACTTGTCAACCAAAATTTTCCACTTGAAATCGAAATACAAAAGACAAAGAATCTTTAATATTCCCAGATGTTTTGAATTGGGTCAAAACGTACTGATTGCAACGCGATGGCCGATTTGGTTTATCACTCGAACTTTCCCCAACTTTATTTTTTTTCAGTATTCATCAGGTAATTAATGAAAATCGTGGGGTTCTTATTACGTCACTTGTTATTGTATTAAGGTTATAGAAAGCCGCCCACTTGATGTTTACTCGCACCGTTGTGTAAAGAGGGGGAAAATATAATTTGGAGTTTCAATGTTTTTATTGACTTACTGGTTTCACAATTCGATCCCGTAAAACCCGGCCTGCATACACATGTCCCACTGTGGTTTATGAAGTCATACTTGCATATTTGATTTCCTTTGCAGTTGCAGGTGTTCTGAAACGGAATGAGAATCAGTGGCTCTTCTTTGAATGATTTCTTTTTGCAGGACGCTACAGTCATGTAAAAATATTTCAAAGTAAACTTGTTAACTCTCTTCAGTAGCCCCCCTAAAAGTTATCAATCAAATTGAGTCACAATAATTATGAATAAAATGAAAAATATCATGATTAGCCACAATAGCTTTATATTCATCAATATAGAAAATAATGCTATGAATGTTTGAATTGAAGTCCTCAAATAATCATTTTTCAGTAAAGATTGGCTTAAGGTACCAGGATATGATTAGGACCCCTATACGCGCTACTTCAAATTTCGCACGGGCTTTACAATATTTTGCCATAAAAGTATACATTTTCTGAAAGCTAAATAAATGTAGTTTTGGAATATCTATTTATAATTGTCTGTTTTGGAACACAAAAAAAGTTATTGGGTTCAAAGTTAAATTCTACCTCACTTCATTCGACGACTTCCCGCAGGATCAGAATTTTCTATGTCGATCAAAATACATTAGCATACTCTGTGGATAATGAGCTTCAAAATGGTGTCTCAGATTTTTGATATCTTTTTTAGATCGTGCGCAATGACGCGTTAAATGCGGAAGTTTGAAATTTCGGTGGTTATGATTTCAAAATAGACAATATCTTTTGAATGAAAAAACATTTCAAAAATCTGAGACACCGTTTTTTTAGATCGTATTGTCATTTATCATAATCCAAAGTTTCAGTTCGATCCAATGTAATCCGAAAGAGCTACAATGTTTTTAAAACGATATTTTGGTCACTCAAAAACTGCGGAGAAAGCCAATAACTTTTTTTGTGTCGCGAAACAGAAAATTCCAAATTGATTTTTAAAAACTACGTTCATTTAGCTTTCAGAAAATGTATACTTTTATATAATAATATTGAAAAAGGCAGCGCGAAATTTTGGTCGCGCGTAAAGTAATCTCGAAGGCCTCAAACGTATCCTGATACCTTAATTCACCTCCATAAAGTTATTCAGTCTAGTTCTGTTTAATTATTGCATGTCGACTCGTACCGTATTCGTTAGCTGTAAGTAAGTACCGTATGTTTGCCACTCATACGAAAACCACTCTATGGCATGTCGTACCGTGTACGTGCTGTAAGTAAGTACCGTATGTTTCCCGCTCATACGAAAACCACTCTATGGCATGTTGACCGTGTACGTGCTGTAAGTAAGTATCGTCTGTTTCCCACTCATACGAAAACCACTCTATGGCATGTTGTACCGTGTACGTGCTGTAAGTCAGTACCGTATATTTCCCACTCATACGTAAACCACTCTATGGCATGTCGTACCGTGTACGTGCTGTAAGTCAGTATCGTATGTTTCCCACTCATACGAAAACCACTCTATGGCATGTTGTACCGTGTACGTGCTGTAAGTCAGTACCGTATGTTTCCCACTCATACGAAACCCACTCTATGGCATGTCGTACCGTGTACGTGCTGTAAGTCAGTATCGTATGTTTCCCACTCATACGAAAACCACTCTATGGCATGTTGTACCGTGTACGTGCTGTAAGTCAGTACCGTATGTTTCCCACTCATACGAAAACCACTCTATGGCATGTTGTACCGTGTACGTGCTGTAAGTAAGTACCGTATGTTTCTCACTCATACGAAAACCACTTCATGGCATGGAGAAATGAATCATACGAAAAGCTTACCTGGGCACTTCTATAGATGACACCTTCTCTTATGGCCAAATCTTCTGGATGCATAAAGTGGTTCGAGTCACTCAGCTCACACATGTATTTCTGTCCGTCAGCGCTGGTGCCGTAGCTATAAGAGATACACCGATCGTCCAAGAAGCATTGGCTCTCACAGTGACCATCATTAGTAGCTGGGATGGTTTTGAAGACGTGGTTTGCTAGAGTCTTTCCTTTGAATGTGACTTTAAAGTCCATTTCTTTACAACTGTGAGCTAAAAGATCAAAGGTATCATCAAAATTAAAGAGAGAATGTGAGTAAGAGAGAGAACAAATGAGAAAGAAAGGGATACATAGAGAGAGAGAGAGAGAGAGAGAGAGAGAGAGAGAGAGAGAGAGAGAGAGAGAGAGAGAGAGAGAGAGAGAGGGGGGGGGGGGGGGGTTTGGTGGACTAAGATGTTTGCCATCAGATTACTCCCAAAATTACTCGGCAAAAAAATATATTGTCCATATTGAAATCTCTTGATCTTCTTGTTCTTCATTTTCTATTTTTACTTCAGTCTCTTCACAAAGCTTCAAAATTATTTGTGCGACTCTTCACCCTCACATCGAACAGCCGAAAATAAAAATAAAAAAAAGACGTAAAAAAAGCAACGAAAGAAATTTACACTGAAAAGGTGTTATTAAGATAAGAAACTATTTCAGAATGAATAAAAACAATAATTTTCCATGATTGTATTTATATCCTATTTGATTTAGTTAATGAAGAACAACAATTTTCTCAAGGAAAAATGATATATTTATATGTGTGATCAAGAAATTGAAGATATTTTTTTGATTATAATGAACGTTAAAATGGATCATGTCAGATAGTCATTACCCATCAAAGTCAAGTGATATTAACCTACAAAATGCCTTGAAACAATTATTGAATAGCTTCTTAACTTACCTTCATATTGGGAAATTAGAGACACGATTAATAGCATGAAAATCATTCCTATTGCATCCATGATGAACTGAGATGTGATGTTGCAAGTTGCTGAGACAGACCTATCGAGAAATTCGTGGCTTTGATAATGAATGACCGAACAGCTATACCGTGCTCTAGAGATATGACAGAGTCAGTAAGCTTATTTGGAAGACTCTAGAATGCTTTACCTAAATAGAAAAGCTAAGATACATAAATAATAAATTAGGTTTAATTAAGTAATTTAATGGAAAGTGACGCTCATAAACACGCGCCGGCTCGCAGTTATACTTTGTTAGAACGAAACAACAATTTCAGCGCTTTCCAATCACATGCGTGAATCGCCGTCATGACAAAATAAAATGTTGGTGTACCTCAATCAAGGCATTTCTACAACATTCCTTGTGGCAAGTGCTTTGATAACTTTTTGTTTTCCGACAATGCCATGGAAACACTTTGATATTGACGTCCACCAAAATCTTATTTTGTCACGACGACGATTCACGCGTGTGATTGGAAAGCGCTGTAATAATGAATGAGAATGGCTAACTGAGGAAGTGAAAATTTTGTAAGTCAATAATTATTGCCGGAGGGATAAATTTGTTCGAATTATTGGCCGTTGGAAATAAGGTGCCGCTTTTAGGCAGTGGTTAAATATATATGTTAGCTGTACTTGAACCAACAGCAGTAGATAATAGACTTTCTCACCTGTCGCAAGCAGCGTGTAAAACTGGCCGGCCAAGATTGTTTCTCGGAATGGGGTATGATACTGGCAGGGGTGCCCCAGGGTACTAAACTAGGCCCATGGCTGTTTATTATCATGATCTGATGATCTCGACATTCCTGATACTGAGCTATGGAAGTACGTTGACTAAAGAACGAAGTCAGCAATATCCAGACCGCTGTTGACGTTTTGGCTCGTTGCACCAACATGAACAAGTTCCAGCTCAATGAGTCAAAATGAGAGGAACTGCGTATTATATAGTTTTAGTACAAAGAACACTTCTTTTGACCCTGTTGTCATTAATGATAAACAAATTGATATTGTTTCCAATGCTAAAATCCTAGGCCTCCACATTTCAAATGATCTTAAATGGAATTACCATATAAGCGAAATTACTAAGAAAGTCAGGAAACGTTTATACTGCTTATCTCAGTTTAAGCGCTCTAGTTTGGGAACCAGCGAATTGGTTCAATTTTTCCGTACGTGTATACGTCCCATTTCCGAATATGCATGCCCTGTGTTTCACGATAGCCTGCCTGATTATCTTTCACATGATCTTGAGTCTGTCCAAAAGCGAGCAATGTGCATAATTTCCCCCTCTTCTCCTTATGAGGAGGCTCTTGCTCTTGCACGCCTTTTAAAACATGCTATCCGATTGCCGTCAAGAATTGACAGATAAGATTTTTTCTACTATTTTTGAGTCACCTGACCATAGATTGCGGTGGCTGCTGCCGGCGCCTAATTCGTGTACTCGCACTTTAAGGAAGAAGCGTAGTTTTAAGCCTGTCTTTTGAAGACCAATATATTTCGAAATAGCTTTATTATTCATAATGCCCTTAAGGCCTAAGTAAATCACGACCCTAGATTTTGTAGTAATTTTAAACTTCTATCAATTTAGCGTATATATCTTTATTTCCTTATTAGTATATATTTAACATTTTTTGCATATATTTAGTTTCTTATAGTTTTTATACTTGTAAATATTAGCGTAATTCAACCCTGTAGGTTGCAATGCTTTTAGGAATAAACTATCTATCTATCTATCTAAAAGTTCATCTCAAATTCCAGTTATTTGCAGATCAGTCCTCAACTTCACTTTCCAAGATTTATACCGCAGAATTTGCTCTAAGGCTCTTTCCTGATGAAACCCCCGCCCAACTATCTCTAAGTGGGCTCCCTGTGGTTGTCACTGCTGGTCAGCGCAGCCAGCGCAGTGGCAAATCCAAAATGGCGGCCTGCTTGGCCCAACTTCCACCATGTTATGAAACCTTCTCCAACGACGTGGATAAACTTGATTCGAATGTTAAAGCTGAATTTGTAGAAGCTTTAAGCTCAAGCTTAGGTGTGCAGCCAGATAAGAGGTTAAAGTTTCGCGAAACACTGAAAGTGGCTCAAAAACGTGGTTTTCTTGATGATGGAGAATCAGCTTCGAGGTTACTCTCTAACGTGGCAAAGACAACTTCAGGTCCAAAGGAAATCGAGAATATTATTCAGAAGAATAAATCATCCTTCCCAGTCCAAGAGGAGAAAGCGAAATTTGTCGGAAGGGAAGAAGACGTGAAGAAAATTACGAAACGCTTGAGAAACAAAGTTATTCCAGGGATGAACTTGTTTGGGGAATCAGGCGTTGGAAAAACAACATTGGCCAAAGAAGTTTCCAAAGAATTTAAAGAATTTAAAATACTGACTGTTGATTTAAGAAATATCGAAGATATGGATACAGTCTATTCTATTACTCTTTTGAAATGTGAAGTTAAATGCTGGGACTTTAGTCTGAACAAGGTCTATGAGTATCTCAATGAAAAGCTGGATGAAAAGACTCTGGTAATTTTTGACAATGTCGAACAGCTTCTAAATAACTCTGCTACTAAAGAACAATTTGTAGGGTTCCTAAAAGCTGTTATTGAAACAAAGGCTTGCAAAAATAAGCTACTTAAATTTATTTTGACTTCACAAGTTAAAGTCAATGAGCCTTCATTGAAAGGTAAATATTTCACTGAATATGAAGTTCAACCACTTGATAATGAAGTTTCCAAGAAGTTTATTATTAAAAGAAGAAATGATGTGCTTGGAGCTCAAGAAGAAGAGAATGATCAGGTGTTAAATAAAATTTCTAACATTTGCCATGATATTCCTTACTTGCTACAATTGGCAGAACAGCTTGTGAGGTCTAGTTCTTTTACTACTGCCGATGTGTTGAAAAATCTAACTACACAGATTGAACGGAATGTACCAAAAGAGTTTGCCTGTATCAGTGAATTATTTGATTCCCTACCGAGTGATCACTTGAAAGAAGTTGCTGTAAAGATTTCTTTGCTCCGTCGTCCTTTCTCTGTGTCCACTGCAATGAAAATTACAGAAATTGAAGGTGATAATAATGCAGAGCTTGATTTGGAGATGCTTGTAAATTACAAAGTTATTGAAGCTGTGGATGTAGAAAGAAAGAGGAAATATGATACCCATGGCTTGTTTAAAGACTTTATCAAATACCTTCGTGGTTCACAACCTGGCTTTGACGACAACTTGAAGCAAGGAGAAAAACAGTTTTTTAAGCACTTCTCTGGAAAAATGACCAAACTTGCCACAAATCTGGAAACTGAGTTTGTGAAAACGCATTCCAAGCTGGAGATCAACAGAGCAAACTTTGAGCTTGCTATTGAATTGTCTGAGGAAAACAAGGAAACCTTGAACCTGCTGCTTCACACTGATGACCACAAACAGTTTGCACTGATGGGAATTCTCTTTGAAGTTTTAAAAGATGTAGACGAAAGAAGAAACCTTTTTGCAAAATGGGCTGATGTGGCTGAGGAACAAGGTACTGTACAATAATTACTAAACATTCCAGAACTCATTAAAGACGACAAGTAATAAGTTGTACACATACTGTAGGGTCACAAAAAGGAACTTGTGAAGAAAACAGAAGGTCTATCTTTGATCTGAATTCATTTTCACAATCCAATGTGGTTTCACCTGGTATTTATTGATAGGTCTTTGGGTTAGATTGAAGTTTCCCTCTTTCATGTAAAGGCCTCCTTTGCCAGTTTGGTGCTGGACTTGATCTCTCTCCCACTGTGGTGTGAAACATGCTACCATGGCCATCTAAATTAACCCTTTTTAAACTTGTTTTCAATCAGAAGACTTTCCTTTGAATAGTCCCTTTCGCAGTTCCTTGCACCATCTTGAAAGGTACATGTAGCCATGCCTTTGCATCAAAGTGAGAGGAATGGCGAGCTTCTAATGATAGAGACATGTTAATAATTGTCTAAGGTGTGAAATACAGGTCTCTATCTTTGCAACCTCACCATTCCTCTCACTTTGATGCAAAGGTATGACTACCTTTCAAGATGGTGCAGGAACTGTGAAAAAGGCTATTAGAATATGAGTGAGATGCTTTTATGTCTTCAAATTGGTAACAGGTATTTAATTGGCCCATCAAAACAAATTTCCCTGCTTTCTGGATGCCCCTGGTAGAAGGGGTTGCTTTTCAGTGTGTGATATACCAAACAGCAAATTTCATTTCCAGACATCAAGCAAGAAGATTATACAATATAAGCATAACATCCTTCCCTCTCTCTGGCTGTCTTTCCATTCATCCCTCTTTCTTATTCCTTCCTTCCTTGCTTCCTTCCTTGCTTTCTTCCTTGCTTCCTTCCTTGCTTCCTTCCTTGCTTCTTTCCTTGCTTCCTTCCTTCCTTCCTATGTTCCTCTACAGCCTGTACTGTATTTATTCATTCATTCCTTTCTTTTTTCTTTTTTCTCCTGTCATTTTCCTTTTGTGGCTTTCCCTTTCATTTTTCTTTATTTCTTTCCTTTCTGTCCATTTTTTCTTTTTCTGAGTTTATTGTGGTTGGCTGAGTCTCTTGAGGAAACTTTCTCGACAGCATAGTTTTGTGAACATATTTTGAGCTTGCCTTGGGAGCCCATAATACCTGTAGTCTTTTTGTGTAGAACACATCTATTTCCCCAATTTACATAACCTGCCATTCCCTTGAGCAGTCTTTGCAATTTGTTAATGGTTTTATAATATGTTTATAACAGGAAACTGGCTAGCCAGTGCCCTCATGAGATGCTGGCAATCAATACAGTGTACTGATAAAGAAGGAAGAAGACTTGCTCAATCAACATTAGATAAGGCACAGGAATGTATCAAGAAAGCAGAGGCAACAGCAAGCTGTGAGCAGATGAATGAGGTCCAAAGTTTGTATTCACACTGTTCTGGTAAGATCAAGTATTATACAGCCACAAAGTTAGTCGATAAGCCAAAAGAAAGAAAAAGGCTTCTGGAAGAAGGAATCAATGATTTAAAAAAAGCAATTTCATTGAGAAAAAAGTTCTTGAAAGATAGCACGTTGAGTTCAAGGGGCTTGAATCTCATTGGCAATTGCTATATGGAACTTGATGAGCCACTGAATGCAAAAAGTTATTACCAAGATGCAATGCACATGAAGAAGAGGCTTGTTAGAAGTGATGAACACTGGGAGTTCCCAACTTTTTACAATCAAATTGCACAAGTTCATGACCAGATTGGCAGAAAGCACGAGGAGGGTTTTCTCAAATGGTTTGGTGGAAAGGAAAAGGCAAAGGAAGAATATGAAGAGGCCGTGAAATGGATGAGAAAATCACTTGAGTTGCAAGAAAAGTTAGAAGTGAGTGGTACAGAACACACAGCCACTTTCCTAAGAAACTTGGCCAATATTCTTTTGGGGCTTAAAGAATATGACGAAGCACTTGAATGTGCAAAGAAATCCTACGAGATCAGAAACAAGTATCTTGGAAAGCACCCAGATACCGTGAGGATTCTGTACACTACTGGGACGATTCATGAATGGAGAAAAGATCCGGAAGCAGCTCTACAAACTTATGAAGAAGCTATTGAAATGGAGGAGTCTTTACCTGAAGATAACCACAGTGTTGTGAGAAAACGTCTGTATGACAGACTTGAAGAAATGTGTAAGAGAGTGAAGAAAAAATATTATGGTAAGCAGCCAGAGAAAGTAAGGATTCTATACTTGTCTGGGATCAGTCAGGAATTCAAAGAAAAAAGTAAAGCAGCTCTGGAAAGTTACAAAAAGGCGTTGGAAATTGAGGAGAGTCTACCAGAAGATAATCACAGTATTGTGAGAAAGAAGTTGTATGGCAGACTTGCAGAAATGTACAAGAAGATGAACCAAGAGGACAAACTGAGAGAAATCGAGATTAAGATCGAAGAGATGGAAATGGTTAGTTGTGTAGGCATTCTATTAGTGTTCAAGAGAAATATTCTGGGGGGGGGGGGAGGGGGCTATATTCGGGGGGGGGAGGGGGCTATATTCGGGGGGGGGAGGGGGGCTGCGATACCTCGACTTACTTTGCATGGTCGTGGATCGTGGCGGATTCGTTATCAAATGGAAGTATAATTCTTTTTTTTTTTAGATTTTTACTGTGGTCCGATCCCAGACCCGTTTTTGTTCGGTTTTTCTTTCAAATTTGATTTCGATTAAGAAACGTGACCCATGCACATGTTTCCCATTACAAATCTTTTAGCATGCATGTCCAAGTTTTCTCAACACGAACGCCAATTGTGATGATCTATTATGATTTTGTTGTTTATCAGGAAGATGAATCTGAATCTGAACATGAAGCTGAATTGGAGATCAATATGTAAGTACAGTATATCTTACTGTTTTAGTACAAAATCCGAATACTCTTTCAGTTATGTGTTATGGATTCTCATTTTGGTGTCTTTGTATTTTGATATTTGATTGGTTGCCCTAATAATGGACCGCGGAGGGGGAGTGGCTGCTAGTGCTATAACCCTACCGCTTTTTCCCTTTTCCCATACTAGTCTCTTATATTTTCCAATCCCACCACTTTTTCCCTTACTAGTCTCTTATATTTTCCAATCCCACCACTTTTTCCCATACTAGTCTCTTATATTTTCCAATCTTAGCCCCACTACTTTTTCCCATACTAGTCTCTTATATTTTCCAATCTTAGCCCCACTACTTTTTCCCATACTAGTCTCTTATATTTTCCAATCCCACCACTTTTTCCCATACTAGTCTCTTATATTTTCCAATCTTAGTCCTACCACTTTTTCCCATACTTGTCTCTTATATTTTCCAATCTTAGCCCCACTACTTTTTCCCATACTAGTCTCTTATATTTTCCTATCTTAGCCCCACCACTTTTTAGGGTGCTCCGCGACCCCTGCTAATAACTGTTTGGATGGTCGGTCTATTCAAATGGTCGTGTTCGTAATTTGTCAGATGGTCATTCCGCCACTCTAGTCTTTGTGTTGGTACTTATATATTGGGACTTATATTGTGGGACTTATTTCAGTCGGTGATTGACTGGTGGGACCACTAGCTGTTTGGACGAGTCATTCAACTCAGTCCTGCCGATGTAACCTGCCGGTTTTATCCCCGCTCGAGGCCAGATGGTCACTCAACTACCCTAGTATGTTTTGAATTTAGCAGGCCCGTGTCTGGGGGGGCTAGGGGGTACACGGGGTGCGTCCGCACCCCCCTCACACAAGACCCAAAGGTCCACATTTTAGTCCACATTTTAGTTACGCGAAGTCAAATGTTGCATACACTGTGGTCCGTTTTGACCAAGCTCGCACCCCTCGCAAAAAGGCCTTGGTACGGGCCTGTGTAGTATGCTTATTTGAAATGTTTTCTGATGTTTTCACAGATACCAAAATGGGGGCTACTACAACCACTCCAAATATGGCCATTTCATCTATGTTCCTCCAAACACTGTCACTGAACCAACGAAAATCACATGCAAAGTATTCAGCACTCCGCGCATTCTCTCCCCTGCGAGGTTCACCGAGGCACTAGCCAGCTATGTTGTAGAACTGGGCCCAACGTCGGTGGATCTACAAAATCCCATCATTATGACCCTGCTGCATTCTGGGCCTGTCAAGAAACATGGCTATGAGATAGTAGTAAGGTCATTCAACGCTGCAAATGAATCGTGGGAAAAAATTGAAGGTAAAATTGCAAAGTTATTTTTTCGTTATCACAACTAGTTGGCTCAGTTGGTTGAGCACCGGACTTTCTTGCGGGAGGTAGTGGTTCGAGTCCCAGCCGGGCCAACACTCAGGGTCTTAAACTAACTGAGGAGAAGGTGCTGCCTTTGTCATTACATCTGCAAATAGTTAGACCTTCACATGGCTTAGATGAGCATGTTAATGGTGGTCCCGTCCCTAATCAACTAGAGACGTTAAAAGCCGAAAACCACGAATTTATCAGTTGAATTACTGTCAAGTGTTATCCTCTATAGACAAAGTTGTTTTATTTATTCATTAATTTAAGTAAGTCATAGCTGCCATGTTGGAGGTATCTACAAAAGATTTCTCATTTGCTTTCTTTATCAATACCATCAATATGGCCGGCGCCACTTTCTTGGTTTATGACTCTTTTGGGAATGATAGCAAACCATCAGTTGAAGCAAACATTTTGAAGCTGTTGAATTCTTGCGAACGCTATCCAACATACTGTACGTCAATATTAATGGTTCTGACTACCCTTAGTTACCGTTGCTATGCCTCACAAGCTCAACAAATTATATAGAATATCTCCGAATTTAAAACTCTGATCGCAGATCGCAGTTGTTTATGTGACAAGAATTTAATTCTACTGGGAAAGCTGATGCAACGATGATTGGTTCGCTATTGTTTGAGTGGAAACCATGAATTGCTGAATTTGTTGTATTCTTGTTTACACGCAGTTGCTTTCATTTTAGTGCTTAAAGAAGATTCACATGCTCCAGAATACTGTAAATGCCATTATCTCCAAGTGAGCCTAAAAAAGCTGTCAACTTTAGCAGTTGTGACCCGTCTCACCACAGATCGATTCCAAGTCACACCGAAAGGATGTGTTGTCACGTCATCTGTATATCATGATATCACAGTTGAATTTCCTGAAAAAGCTGTACACGAAACCGTGGAAGGAACCTTGAAGGTGAGGAAAGGAACGACTTTATCTCTATGTATACCATACGACACACTACGTTTATTACAGCTCATTTACAAAATAGCCTGAAAGTATAATATATTAGTATCATTACCTAGGTAATAATAGAAAATTGCGCGCGCTGATTGGTCGAGAAATAATTCTCTATAATCACCTACAGGTGAATATACTGTAGGATTGCGCGCGCTGATTGGTCGAGAAATATTTCTCTATAATCACCTACAGGTGAATATAGGATTGCGCGCGCTTCGTTTGTTGATATGAGTTTCTTTCAACATACGAAGATATCTGCATTTTAAAAATAAATCGATGTCTTAGAATAATCACTTGTGTAATGATACTAAAATTATATAATCTAAAACTATTACAAAATGAAAATAATTTTCCAATCCTTTTATTCACTACAGGTGTTGCCTGAGAAAAAAATTGTAATAGAGGACTGCATTGTTGGATTTCCAGCATTGCTGTTCTATGGTTTCCAAGGCGTTGTGTTTTCAGAGCCTGTGAAAATTAGATTTCCATTTGCATCATCAAGGACTCCTGGCAGTCATCCTAGACTTCTTCGTTTGGACTGTGATAGCCAATTCAATGGACAGTGGAAAAGTATTACCGATTTTAAAATAGAGCACGGCTTCATGGAATTCAGCGTTGACCATTTTTCAGCGTAAGAAGCTTGTTTCTCCCTACATTTGCCTTATTTTACGTTCATTTTAGTTTTCTGACAAATGAAGAAGTCATCACGTGGACCAAGCCTGCGGCGAAACTAGACCACCCCTTACTTTAGTTTTTAATAGACCTCATCGGCTTGGGTGTAATGTTGTCCCATTTCAGACCACGTGTCATTCCCCAGAGTATCATTTCATTGTTTAACGGTTGCGCATGAGAAGATACATGAATATTGATACAACTCAAACAAAGAATCTTATTCTCGAGAGAATGACACGTGGTCTGAAATGGGACAACATTACCCCAAGCCGATGAGGTCTATCTTAAATGTTATCTGTTTTCACTGTTCCAGATATTGGCCTCTTGAGACCCTCAATGCTTCAGCAAAGTATGTTGTAGACAGCGTCAGTGCTCGCTATCAGAAATTGTTCATTCCCCAAAGTGATGTGAGTTTTGCTGCTTATACAAAACAGATACAAGCAGGGAGAGATCTTGACTTGCAGTTAACTTGTGTGGCGCTTGACAAACAGGATGCTTTGACTGACAAAATGGAAGGTAAGTGGATGTTACCGCTGGTCATCATGTGAATGTTGCTGCTGGCAATAGTAAGCCCTAAGCCGGAAATGCGTTAAAAAAAAAGAATGGAAACGAAATCTAAGCTAACAAAGATTGAAAATACAGCAGTTTCGAATTGGATGCAAACCGCTGTTTTTGAAGACCAAACTGATTTGCACAGGGTTAGCCTCGCTTCAAAGACACCATGAAAAGTCCATGGGATTTCAAAACATTGGTATTATTCAACTTGCACCGTTCTTTACGTTGCAGTTGACTTTTGCAAATCATTAGCAACAGCCAACTGTAATTTAAAGAATGTGCAAGTTGAATTATACCAATCCCACATGGTCTTCTGCGGTCTTCAAAAACAGCGGTTTGCATCGAATTCGAAACTAGTTTATTAGATATCTAAATATTCCGTTCGCCTGAGGAAAAAAGCTCGTTTACAACAATAGACCATTTACAACAATAGACCATGAAATAAGATTAGTTAGTATTTGAAAAAAATGGCCCTTCTATACCACTTCCGGCTTAGAGAGCAAGTGTATATGGGAAAGCAAGTTTAAAAATTTTGTAGCATTACATAGTCAGGTCTGTAAGCGAAAAGATCGTGCACTTTTGAGTACAAGCACCAAACTTGGCACAAATGTTCGTTGGAGCATACTAAACAGATTTAGGGGTGGGTGCCAAAAAATGTTGGTCGGGGGGAGCCATACCACATTCTCTACTAGATGGATGAACTTGATCAAAATTTATATGAAACAAAAAAAATCCTTCAAGTTTTAGTGCTAACATGAAAATACTGTTTTAGAAATTCGGAATGCCGTGTTACAGTTTTTCAATATCTCTCTTTGTTGCAGAGATATCAAACGTTTTCCAATATGCAAATTTTATATATGTTTATACGTTTGTTTCGAAAAAAATTTAGCAATCCACTTAGTTTTTCTACAAAAAAATGACTTTACTTCTCGACTTGTATGTATTGCGCGCAAGCAATTTTCGACAAGAAAAAGGCTGCACTTTGATATCATCTCACTCCTAAACGAGAACGGTGACCGCCATTTCTTATTTGCTCAGGGAACTTTTATGATAGTCTTATTTCATCATGCGAAATTTGAAGGAAAAAAAACATGGGAAAGGCTTTTGCCCACGAACGTCCTGAACTAGAGAGTTGACTCGACTATGTTTTGGTCAGTAAGTCAATCAGGGTTGATGGCGGCTTTATTGAGCTGAAAAGTTCTATTTTCTGGTTGCAGGAAAGTCATTTGCTACTCTGGTTGAATGTACCGGCAATCTTCCCATGAGGTTGAGAGAAAAGGCTCATCCTGAAGTAGAAGGTGTATCAAACTGGGACGAGGAATTTTATCTGCAGTATGTAATCTGAACTGGCCTTTTCCGAATTCGCTTTAGTGACGACGAAACACTGGCTCCAAGTCGAGGTTGGACTTGATGTGTTCATACATTTCAAGTCCAAACTCGACTTCAACAGTACAGTCTTCATACACACTTTGTATATAGCACTTCGGAATGCTGCTCAATTTGGAGGACAAAACAATAGGTTCCAATTCTCGGGAGATTGAAATTCTTTTGTTTTGTCTCGGCTCCAAATACTCCCGTTTCGAGTTCTCTTTTACGCTGTGTTAGCCTCAATTGTGCGTAAATTATGCAGAAATTTAGATAAAACTCGTGAAATTTCAAAGTATTTTTATTGTCTTCTTTACACACAGATCTCTTGAATTTCCACGGGCTGTTACTGAATAAAAGAATATATTACACGGTTTTGAGGCTAACACAGCGTAAAAGAGAACTCGAAACTGGAGTATTGAGGTGCTTTGACGTCACATGTAAGGGGTCTGTAGTTCGTTTTTTTTTATTCGTGACGCCACAGATAGTGTAGGTCAGTTCTTGTGAACGCTCAAAATACGAACGCTTCTTTTGAAACTTAGTGTTGATCAAAAATGTCATGGACAAGGAGTCATATTCAGAAGTCCCACCCATTCATTTTGTTCGGATTTTAAAATTCTCTTAAAATGGTGAACGTCAATCATAGAACCTCTGGCATATAGGAACAAGGAATTATACTCGGAAGCCCCTCCCATTCTTTTTGGTTTAATTTTAAAATTCTCTTGCATTGTTTTTAGGTTTCTAGGCCATGGCGAGAAAGAAGTATGCCGCAAGCAGTTCTGTGGTACCCCTGAAAGAGATTCCATTAAACTGTACTATTACAATGTCCTTCAAGAACGTCTATGCACCCTCAGGCTTACCCTGGAAACAATATTAGAAGACAACATTGGTGATTCTTCGGTAAGTACCTTTTATTTATCTATTTTTTTCATCAAATAATGATGGTGATGGTGATGATGAGATAATAATGATAATTGATGATGATGTTAATAATTTATGATGACGATTTTTTTAATGATAATTGACGATAATAAGTGACGATGATGATGATGACTGATGGTAGTGACTGATGCTGACTGATGATGACTTATGATGTTTATATGCCGATTGGTGATGATGATGCTGTTGATGATGATTGATGATGATTGATGATGATGATAATGATAATGCTAAAACATTCTGAGGCCTTCCAGATAGGCCATTTGCATCCACTACCGCTACCAAGGTCCCGGTCACATTTCTATTTTTTAATTAATTGGCAGCAATTGTCTTCTTACTCTCACGAGGAAAAGGAATTGGAATGCGAAATAAAATTTGCGAATATTAGTAAAATGACATTATTATCACGCAAACGAACGATACTTTGGATGAATTCAATTTGACTGCCAAGTATATTGTCTTTTATAATTGATATTATGATTTTCTTAAAATACATATAGGGCTTTATAGAGTACTTTGGGATTTCCTTGGACATTTTGAAGGAATCTCCAGAAGATATTGCAGTTGCAGAAGAGTTGTCAACGCACCTGAAACAGCTGAAAGACCAAGTCAGTTTGGCCAATTGGGACACAGAAGGTGTAATACAGTTCTATTCCTCCTTACCGAGAAAAGAGGATTGCTTTAATGATTTGGTAAAAGGTTTAGACTCATTTGATGGTGCTAAACACATATCTCATAATCTGAAGACAGGTAGGTTACTAAACTGAGCACATACTTATTACTTGATTGTTTACAGGCCTTCGTTATCATAATATTTCAAATTTATATGAAGCAGCACATTTAAATTCTTAATTATATCCATTTTGAAATCACTAGCAAATCCTGATTGGCTCTCAGCGGTGCGATTTGTTCACATTTTGAGATTTGAATTGCAAGAGCCAATGAAATTTCAGAAAACATTTGCAATCAAATAATAAATTTTGAATTTAGCCAATCAGATCACAGAAAACAAAAGCCAATTCGAAGCATGAGAAAAAAATTTGAAGCAGAATTTCTAGGTGAAAATGGGTGAAATTGAGAAAATGGATTTAAATTTTAAAATCCTACAGTAGTAATTTCAAAATGGATATCATTAAGTGGTAATTGAACTTTGTGTCGTACGATTTTGGTCTGAAATCAAACTGATTAACAAAGTGCACTTCCGCTACGCGGTTTCAATAAGTTTTACTGCGATTCTCAATATTCTGCGAACTCGGTAGTTGCGAGTTTCTCGTTGGAATTTGGTTTTTCACTGACGCCAGTCAAAAATATAAAAGATACCGACTGATTAGTTTTGATTGACGGCAGCGAAAAACCAGTTTCACAACAAGCCGTTGAAATGTCTGAGTTCGCAGAATATTGAGAATCGCAGTAATGGCTGTTTTGTAATGGTTTTGAGTAGCATGACAGGGAATAGAGGTTTTTCACTATCATTTGCCGGAGGCCATGCTTGATGGCAGAACAATAACTTGGGAATTGTCATGAATTCTTTCTCATGTAAAACGATTGTATTATTCCTGCCATCTAACATCATGATGGATGCCGCCACGTGATGGTGCAAGACCTCATGTATATCCTACGATGCACTTGTAGTAGAGTGTACATACTAGCCTTCTGGCAAGTGTCTCTGTAAGAAAATATTCCATGGTTTGTCACTAGAAAGCAGCATACAATAGACATTCTACCAAATCGCAGTGACGTACTTCCGGTTAACACTAGATGTACACGTGCCGCCGTGAGTCAGTACGAAGTCTCGATTAATTTTCAATTTAATGTTACAAATATATAATAGCATTTTTTCCGAATTAATGTTAATTTGTTAACTGATTCCAGGCCATGATTTAGTTACAAAAAGACTAAAAGACTTGGAGCAGGAGATCCAAGATAAAGTCATTGATATCGTGGCCAGAAACACTGGTTATAATGGATCAAAACTCGCAAATTATTTAGATGTTAGCAAAGAATTCGTAGATGAGAGACATTCAGTAGCTGAACAGGTTAGTGAAATACTTAGAAAGTGGATGACATCTTCTGATGAATGTACAATTGAGAAGTTGTTTCAAGCTTTGAGGTATGTCAAGGTAAGAAAGGCTGAGGCAGAGCTTGCTAATTATACCACACAGCTGTCTATAGAAAAAGCACAGGCTCCGTAGATGAAACGTTTAAATCACGAAATGTTTGTTCATGCTTCTGTTATCTCATCTTCTGAGCATGCGTTCCTCTTGCTAACATGATGATCCTACAACAAACCTGGTCCCCTCCCTCTTACATAAAGATAGTGACCCATTTTTAAAAAAAATATTGGGTCTCCAGTAACTAATTTTCCATATTGTGGTCAAAAGACCAAAATCAAGGCTCCGAGGAAACAAAAAAGCACTTGCAATTATTCATGTTTCACAAGAGCCCATTTATATCGAAATTGGGCTATATGTACCTCCAAAAAGGCCAATTGTATATACTGTTCTAGTGTGTAGATTTTATATTAAGCATAAGTGAAAAACAACAAATAACTAAAAAGAAGCAAGTAAAATGGGTAGAACAATAGGTACTGTAGTGACTACATATATTGCAAAAAAAATAGAGAATTAGAAGAAAGTATTTTATTTAAAGAAATTTTATAACTAAAACAGCTAGATATTTATGTATAGTTTTATTTATATTTTTTATCAGGTAAAATTACTAGATATCCATAAATAGTATGAATATTTTTATTACTGTAATTTTTTTAATGTAAAATGGTCAGATATTAATGTATAATTTTATTACTATTTTTATTACTGTTTTTGTCAAGTAAAATGGTTCGATATTTGTATGTAGTTTCATTAAAAATTAAGAGTGTTTAGTTACTGAACGTTGATAAATCCGTTTTAAAGAATCCTAGTCAACTACAATTCACTGCGCGCCAATATCATTGTTTACATGCGAAATTTACCTTAGATTCGTTGCCAAAAATTTATAAGATCTCACGAGCTAGCTTTCATTATATCTTGATGGTTTTAAAACTTCTAGCATGAATAACAAGACCGATGGAACTGGATTCCCGAACTTCACCTACATACCCGAAATCATTTCCCTGGCAGAGACAATGGCGCAATGCATTGTTTTCGGCGCGCAATGCATTGTAGTTGACTAGGATTCTTTAAGCAAGTTTGTTAAAAAGCACGTATCGTCCGAAGTAGTAAACGACGAAAACAACATAGCTAGTTGGAAAGATAATGCGTGACAGTTTGTCTACACCATAAGCTAAATCACGTGTTTTTGTCTTCACAACTTCGAACTGCTGACTAGGATGCTTGCGGGCCTTCTCTGGTTGGGCTTCTGTCATTTTGAATCCTTCTAGGAACACGTCTGTGATAGTATAGGTATGGTCTTCCACGACAGACAGTTCATGCTATGTTAAAGTAATAGAACAAAAGACGAAGTTATCTTGATAATGGACCCTTCTCGAAATTATAATGAATGCGAGACTAACATGGAAATACATAAAGAAATGCCTCAAATTTCATCGAGAAGTGTGATATCTTTTGGGTTTCAAGTAAGCCTCGCATCCATGCAAGATAATTTTGAGAAGGGTTCATAGGCAGTGTGCATGAAAGCTCACAAAGCACTCAGGGAAACTGAGTCCTGCAAAAATGAAACAGGGAACTCAAAGGAACTGTCAGTAAAAAAAGTACTCTGTTATTTTCGTCTGTTTAAGTACTTACATTTCCATTGAAATTGTTGAAGGAAAAATTGTCAGGTTAATTTTTAGAGCAGCTAAAAAAGCTAAGGACTCAGTTTCCCACCATGCTTTGTGCTAGAAGTTCGAGCTCGTGCAAACTTGGCTATTGGAGGGCACATACACGTTAACTGATATGGGGGGGGGGGGGGGGGGGGGGAAGAGGCTGAAGAAGGAAGCATTACCAAGCAAAGAAAAAACAGATACAGAAAGTTAGAGACACACAGACGGGCACACAGCCACAAAAAAGCCGGGAAACCAAACAAAAATCCGAATGTGAAGTGTTAAGAGTAAGGCTAAAGAATGAAGCATGGAGAGGAAACAAAATTATGAGGGAAGGAAGCATTGAAGAAAGGAGGCATTGCCAGAAATATGGGACATGAGCCTGCTCATACATGCGCAATGATGCGTTTCAGCTTACAAAATAGCCGCCGAGTCTTATAGGAAATGTATGGGGAATATAGAGCTTCCTCTATTTACGGCGAATAGGGTTTTATTTCCTCTGAGCTCCACATCGCGACAAACAACCCACCCTACAAGCTACTAAATAAGCGTAAAATGATCATTGAATCATGCGACATATTGGTTCCCGGACTACTTGCCTTCGAAAGGCTTCGAAAGCTCTAGATTCCATACATCGTCTATAAATCTGGCCACACTTGACCCCAAAATCGTCTTATTTGAGCTCGAAAAAAATTAAAAGTAAAAGAGCTCCACCTCGATATCACCAAACGAGTGTTTAATAAATCCAAAACCGCTCAAAATAGACAGCATGCCTTCAGAATGTAGGTTCCCAAGAAGCTTGAAGTTAGGTTAAATTTTAAGCGATTCGACGCGTTGTTAGCTCGTAGTTTTCAGTTAAAAATGACAAGAAACCACAGAGAACTGCTTCAAACAGCTTCAAAACCCCCTACATATCGCCATTTTGTTTTTACAAGCTCCTATTGACTGCTGAGATACAATAAGGAAGCTTAAAGTAACGATTTACGTTTGAAACTTGTTTCTTGTCCTTCATGGGCTTCCTGTGGTGAGGCTTATCAACAGAAAAATAATAGTTGTTCTTTTGATTGTCAAGTAACTATTTTTTGGCAAGAATTGTTTTACTAACATCATAGTTGAATATAAATATGTGCTTGGAAACCATGTAGTTATATTTTTCCTCTAGAAAACCACTTCATTTTCATTCATGCGTAACACCGCTGACAATGTCCAATATTTCTGGCAATGAAAAAGAGGGATCGAAGTAAGTTGGGGAAGAGAAGGAACAAAAGGAAGGAGGCTAGAATGATGATATTATAAGTTTTCTTAACATCTTACCGATGGTTTATTTTGACGACGAGAAATTTGTGTCTGTCTCTTCTTCTCTCTGACATCCACTCGTACATTATAGACTACAACGCTCTCTATCAAAGCCAGCAAAATAAAGAGAAAAGAAGCCAAAAGAAACTCATCCGCCGCTTTGATGTAACTGACTTGAGGCATGGCACTGTTGATGTACTGGGACAAGAACATTTCTGTTAATAACGTAGTGATCCCCAAGGACACGCGGTCGCCGATCTCGTAGCGATCCATCCAGAATGGCAGCCACGATACGACTGCGCACAGAATACAGGGGAAGTAGAATTGTATCATAAAGTAGCCAAGCCGACGACGGACCTTGAACTGAAAAGTAAGTGTGCTGAAGACGCCTAAGGAATTGAACCAAACGGAATAGTAAGTCAAAAGAGGTACAAACCATAGACGGGGAAATCATGATCTTTCCAAAAACCCGTCACTGTAGAATTAATTTCACATAAAAATTAATAAAAATTAATTTAATTTCACACGAAATTTCTCATAATTGCCAGAGTTTTACGAGTTAAACCAAGTACTCAAAACCCTGCGATGACGTATCAATTAAACGTTGAAATATTTGAACAGTCAACTATTCACTTCACTTCACCGACGAAGGACTAGCGTCCGAAACGTCAGTAAGTGATCTCTCTTATTTTTTACGGTGTAAAATTTAACTTTTTATCCATACTATTCACTTCATTTAGAATCAATGACTCATTGGACTCAATCGGCCGAAAGTGTTGTATCAGGGGCTAGGTGCACTTTAACTTACGACTGAACTTCCAATAAGGGAACCTGGATCTTCCCTGGATACCCCCTATTTATAACTTATAAATCTTGAAGATGTTTATTTGACCTGTGATAAATCTGTGCTTCTCTTCCAGCATGATGACATCCTCGCTTATGAATGCTGCCAGTTCTTTGTTCAGTAACACTCCGCTTTTCCATTCCAAAAGTATTTTGTCAGAATCATGGGCATCTGAAACAAATCATTCAAGATGTGGGTTTTATATATAATAACAAACATGCAGCACAACAACAATACCCTACTGAGTTACTGACTACCACCCAACAACGACGACAGTGATATTAAAGATCATAACAAAATTGACAGAAACATGAACATGACATTCACCACTAAAACTAAAACAACATCACAAAACCAAAACCACAAGCAGCGAGAAAACAAACGGTGCCTAAAACAACCACTCCAACACCACCACCGCCACGACTTTCAACAACAATAGCGATACTTCCTGTTTACTAAAAATAGCCTTGTCAACCGTTTTCAAAAAAGCTCTTCACGAGTTGCCTTATTTTACCATCCAATCCATCTTTCGTTAGCACATGAATGACAAAGCCTTAAGACGTCACATGAAATATCGCTATAGCAACAACAGTATTTTTGTTACTCACAGCTGTAGATTTGTACTTTGAGTATCTGTTCGTCCATTGGATAATTGAGAAAGTTCATTTGCGACAATACAACATACGTCGACCTATAGAATCATTTAGAAAAAGATGGTTGCTTGTTTGTTAGTTGTCCGTTTATTAGCTTTTTTGGCTTGCTTGGAAGCTTTGAAGGTTTGGGGTCCGGCGTTTGAGTCTATCCGATCGAACAGATTATTCGCTTAATTTTTTGCTTGGCTTTTGGAGTATTAACTTCCAATAAATCTGGATATACCTACTTGAGCGAATAAAAGATAGAGCCATTTGCAGATAGAATTGCAGTCCTGGTACTTTTTTCCACGACTGATTTTCTCGCATTATCAATATAGGTATCTGGAAGCCACATCTTGTCGAGAATGTCACCTCGAAGAATGATTGATGTGTTGTCTTTTCCGTATGTTGTCATGCCAATGTTGACGCAAATATACATCTGCTTGAAACTCCTTTGATCATGCAAGGATAATATGGTAAATAAATGAGGTTTTTTCGACAACTACTCATGTCAAACAATTAGGAGAATGTTTTTAATTAATCAAGCAAAATTAAACTATTCGCAATTACTGAGTATCTGCAGTAAGTATTGGCAAATTAGTATCTGCAGCAAAATTGTGATTGAGACAAGTTTCTAAAGAAACCTTATTTTTGGCAATGTTCCTTGCAACTTGCCGAGTAAAAATGAAAATACTAATTTTTTCTTGTTATTGTGTGTGAACAAATTCGCTGTATGAATGTTAAGTTACAAATTTGCTTACCTACCCTCACACAAACTATCACTATGGTGGTTATTTTGTGTGCACAACTTTCAGCTCGCACGTTTTTTATGCCAGAGGAAAAAGAACTAGAGAGCCAAAAACTTGGAGCATGAAACAAGTTGCTAGTTAATAAGTAACATTTCTCTTAGTGTGATGTAGAGTGTCTTTCTTCTATTTCAGAGTTTAATATTTGAGCGCGAAGTATACAGACTCACCATGTCTTCCTCAGAAATATGGCTTATAGAGAGGACTCCTAATGAAACTGCAATTTTTAAAGGCTTAACTGCAAAACAAAATGGATGTAAGTTGAAGAAAAAACATCTTATGATAAACTGAAAAAGTTATACTTAATCGGACGTTTCAGACGTTAGTTTGAAAAATGGAGTGTAATATCACAATCCAAAACCATGGACGATCTACTACACTTTATTAGTCTAGTACTTCACAAAATGGATTTAAGTTGAAGTTAAACTTCTTATAATACAAAGGGTACACTTAATCGGACGTTTTCAAAAGACGTTAGTTTGAAAATTTATATGCAATAGTCAAATTGTCGCAACACAAAACCATGGACGATCTACTAAGCTACTACCCCGCTTTTTTTGGGTATTACTAGCTTCACGGGTTACACAGAGTCAATCTAATAAGCAGTAAAACTAGGTGCACCAATAACTCATACCTTTATGGTAAGGTCTTTGGTTTTTGTCATATCCAGTGAATATCTTTTTTATAATCTCTGTAACATTGTCTGTCTCTAAGGTGTACAAGGATTGGTCTTCTTTCTTGACATCTCTACAAAATGGAAATCGAATGGAACAATAACTTCAGCAGCAGATGCAGCAGCAGGGATGATGATGATGCTGCTGCTGATGATGATGATGATATCAGGAGAAACAAGGACAAAAGCGGTAACATGCAACGACGTACCAATAGTAGCTGCAACAGCAGCAAAAATCACGCCAAATCATCATCATCATCATCATCGTCATCATCATCGTCGTCGTCGTCGTCGTCGTCGTCGTCATTAACAACAAATGACAACAACAACAGCAACAGCAATGTACACAATTAAGAAGGTAAGGCTTTATTGTATGTACTCTATCTCTTAGCTCTAATGTTACCAAGGTCGTTACCAGTCGTTATCCTTACAACCTTATTATCAGTATCTCAAAATTGTATTCATTCATTTCGTATCTCAAGAATTGTTTTGTCAATAAGCTTATTCACAGTTTAAGAATCGTTATCAGTGGGCATGCGATTTTATCCCGAATTTCTCACCTTCTTTCGTTTAAACCTTCTTCTGTTTTTAATTAAACAAAAGAAGGTGAGAAATTCGGGATAAAATCGCATGCGCACTGATAACGATTCTTAAACTGTGAATAGGCTTATTATCCCTAATCTCTAGAACAATTCATGGTTGATTAGTTACCGCTGCTCTGTCCCACAAGCTCAACAAATTAGCTAGAATATCTCAGAATTTAAAACTCTGATCGCGGAAAATTGTGTATATGTTTAATTGTGTAAATAAGAGAAAAAGAAAAAGTAAATTGCCTTGTTATACTTGTAGTACTCTTTAAAACAGACGCTGTGTAGTTGTTTGTGAGACAGTGAAGATTTTAATTCCACTACTGCATCGGTAATCGGTTCGCTATTGTCTGAGTCGGAACCATGAATTTTCTTTTGTTATCCGGCCTTATCCTAAAAGTCCTCTTGCTCTAACTGTGCATTACGAATTATACTAGTGGGCAAAGTGACTTCTTTATTTTCGTAATTTTAAGTCCTTTTTTTATAATTTTAAATATCATTTTTGAAAAAAACTATGCATTCAAGTTAAGTATAAATAAAATCTTTCCTATGATCTCAATTATAATATTGGTCCACAGCTACTAATATTTGGGAAAGCAATCAATTATTCAATAATGATGCATGATTATACTTAAGCTTGATGACAAAACATGTTGTCATTCAAAAGTCATATGATTGGTCGAAAACCAGGGTTCTTTTATCAGTAGTGCATCACCTATTCTAAAAAAGTATGAATACAAAAGCGGGGAAAAATAGGATCCGTAAAGGTATCCGGTACACTTAAAACAGGCAAATTTAAAACAAGTTCAAATTACATATTACAATTCATAGGAGCCTGTCTGGCTGTGACATTGTAAGCTGATGTGGCAAACATTTCATTTCTGATGTCAAACATGCATGGCTATTGACATCATTTCAGTTTTGGAAAACTGGTTTTAGAATTAGCTCATAATAACGACCTTGTTTCCTTGGGATTCTCCCTATCCTATGAATATTATGGAGGTTTGAACTCTCGTAACGGAATTGTTTATATAGATCGATTCATGGTTCCGGTACCTCCTAGTTACTGTTGCTATCTCGCACAAGCTCTACAATTTAACTGTTGAAATTTAAAATTCGGAAATGTTATTTGCTACTATTCTATAAATAGCGAGTTTTGGAAGTAGCGAGTTTTGCTCGTTTGTGGCGGACAAAAAATTATAATTTTAGTGTAGGGAATTTGTGACTTAGCTAAACAAATACTTTTTGTATAATACTATTTTAACGTCAACATAATTAAATAATATATACTGGTATAGGAAGATGGATATGTAAAAAAACATCCAAAAAAGAAAGCATCAAATTGTGCATAGTTAAAGCTTTCGCTATATGTATTTGTGGTTAGCAATATCTATTCAGACTTATTCCAATAAGAACAGGTGCAAATGCTTTAGGCTTCTTAGTTTACGACTTACCCAGCATCGGCGACAGACTTCCCAAAGAAGCTTATTAAAAGGAAAACCAAGGTTGTAGATTGCATTACTTTTCATGTAGAACGAGAAAAATTCTCGGTGAGCATTTTTTCAAAGTACCATCTAAGTAATTCCTGTTTTTTTTTTCCCTTTTGGAGCAGATATAACATAAAATAATCATTACCAGATGCTCCAATTGAATATATGAGACTTAGGACGTTATAGTTACCATATACTAGCACGAAAGAAAATTATTTTGACGAAAATGAGTTGAAAAGAAAATAAAAGCGTTAATTTTTGTCGAAACTCTGAAAAAAGGTCCAACAGATCCCTCTCGAATCGTTTTACCTTGAAACGACAACAGCGACGTGATGCTGCACATCAGAATGCAGATCTATTTGGAGGGCAAAACAATAGGTAAAAACAATAGGATAAAGTCAGATAGGTCATATTTATACTGCCACGATACACAATAGCAGAATTACCTGGTGTTGCGTAATTGGCGGTGTAGGTCTAATCAGTGAGCGTCTAATTAGTGTCGATATCTAATTAGTGCGCGTCGCCGCTTCGACGTCATAATGACTTTTGCTTTTGTTTATAAGCCTATTGTACGGTGTCGCCGGTGATTTCTCAGGACTACATCCACCCGGATGATCATAATACAAATATTGTTACTTCGATAAATATATTATTATTATTATTATTATTACTATTATATTATTATTACTAGTCATTATTGAAATTATTATTATTATTATTACTATTATTATTATTATTACTATTATATTATTATTACTAGTCATTATTGAAATTATTATTATTATTATTACTATTATTATTATTATTACTATTATATTATTATTACTAGTCATTATTGAAATTATTATTATTATTATTACTATTATATTATTATTACTAGTCATTATTGAAATTATTATTATTATTATTACTATTATATTATTATTACTAGTCATTATTGAAATTATTATTATTATTATTACTATTATTATTATTATTACTATTATATTATTATTACTAGTCATTATTGAAATTATTATTATTATTATTAATATATATAAAAAAAATTATTATTATTATTATTATTATCTCGCTGTTTATCTCATATCACAGTAGTCCAATATGTCGTCCATAATTCAAACTGCGACATGATAATAGTTATTCAGTGAGGATCTGTTTGGAATCCTGCCAATTATGATGTCGTCAGTTCGAAACCGTTTGGTTAACCGAAAGTTGTTGTTTTCGGTTTCTAGGTTATTTCTGAATCACCAACTAGCGGGCTTTCTTTGGCATTCTTAAACTCCTTCACCACTTCTTCAAAGTTCTTAACCGTGAAGATAAGCCCAGTTAGAATGTTGTTAGGGTTACGAGTTGTTCGTGGCCCAGACTGGAATTTAGGGAGCCTTGATGGCGAAGAAGGTGGAGTTGGTACAGTAGTGAATGTCGAAATCTGCCAGCACGGTAGGCCTTTGCCGGATAAAAGTGTTTTGGTTTACTGGGATTCAGGCCGAGCTGTAGTCTGTAGAGCTGGCTTTGGTGATTGCTATGACTTGCGAGTATATGACTCTGCATCAGCAGGTATTTTACTGTGTAATCTTCATCAATGTTGTCAACTATAGGTGGTCAATAAGAGACTTAATTAGAATTGAACGTTTGACGGCTTATAATACCTTGGTTCAATTGTCAATTAGAAGCCATTCATTCGAGGCTGAAGTGATTATTTGAAGCAGTATCCTGCACCCAGGACCAGAATGCTTTGTCTTTGATTGGTAATTAACGAAGTTATGGAAGATGATCCATCCATTTCCTTATTGAATATTTTTTTTCCGTCTTTGTTGGGTTTTCAGTTTATCAAGAAGGAAGTTGATGTGCCTGTTGCGCCGTAAAAAATAATTTTCACTATCGATCACCAATCTTTTCGTTTTTTTTTTAAGATATAGACCTTAATAATTGCACGGGACGCCAGGGCTGCTTAATTTGGAGGACAAAAAAAAATAATTTCAATCTCCTTAGAATTGGAAACCTATTGTTTTGCCCTCCAAATTGAGCTGCATTCCGAAGCATCTAGTTTTAGAAATACGCATCGTGTTTAGTATTGCACCGCCCCTCATTGCTATTGTCGTGGGTTCGACATTCGGAAAAGTTTTAATGTTTGTGCATAATGTTTCACTTTTGACCTCACCCTTTTGGTTTTGATTTTCATAATGACAGAACTAGGATCCACAGCCATCCCAAAAAGTCACTTTGGTATTTAGGGACGTTGACTATTGCATCTGGAAAAGATAAATGTTTTAACAAGCAGACGTAACTTAGAAAATATTAGAGAGGATTGCGTAAAAAAGCTCAAACTCACCATGTTCGCCTATTTTTGTCCACGTCCAGTGGCGGATTTAGGGAAAGGTCACAAGGTTCCCGTGCACCTCGCTTCTAGCTTGGAATTAGTGGATTTGTCATGTCCAGTGACGGATTTAGGGAAAGGTCACAGGGTTCCCATGCACCTCGCTTCCTAGCTTGGAATTAGTTGATTTGTTTAATCATGTCCAGTGGCGGATTTAGGGAAAGGTCACAGGGTGCCCATGCACCTCGCTTCTAGCTTTGAATTAGTTGGTTGGTTTAATCATTAAAGATCGAAAAGTGCTAAAAAGGTACATATCCTTAATTTGGTGAACCTCCTTCTCAAAATCCTAGATCCGCCCATGGTGTACGTTAGTCAGTCCCCATGCACACAATAGCTAATGCATTTTTTCTTTACCTCTTTAAGGTGTCTTGCACTCACAATTTACTTGCGATGAATGTGACCAATCAGGTATTGCTGGAATGAGGTGGCATTGCTCTGAATGCCACGACTATGACTTGTGCTCTGATTGCTACATGGATGACAAGCACCATAAGAACCACAACTTCGTAAGGTTTGACAAACCCAATAATAGAACTGATGGGTGAGTTACTTAAAATCGACAAACATCACAATGGGCTATATTTCTAATAGACTTAATAATAGGCTCATTTGACGTCATGTCCGCCTTGTTCACTGTCTAACAAGCGGGGGCCTAGTATGCAAATTAAAGGAAACCCCTAGAGGAGGACTAAGATTAGGAAATATAAAAGACTAGTATGCGAAGCCTCTTGGTTTCTTCATTGTTATGTCAACTTACATGTTGGTTACGTCGTTTCTCCTCTATTCTCATGAAAGGATGCCTGTGACATATCGACTTTTTCCGACCTCCCTTGAACAAAGACCAAACATTGGTGTTCAAATCGACCTTGGTTTCGCTAGCGACGCAAGCATTAGCATAGCAACTCAGCTGAGTTTACCGCGTTCCTTCCTGAAAGGAATTATGGGACAACTATTTCCAAGAAGAGACATAGGAAATGCTAATCAAAATACAATGTCGAATTGCCAGTTCTCATTGGTTGAGCTTGAGTTCGCTCTGAAGGTCAACTTAGCTGGCGCGAATAGTCTTTCACAGTAACTTCTAATTAGTGGAAGTCAAATTTGATAATACTGTAACTAGAGCTAAACTTTTGCAACAATCCTATTGCATTGACTATCTGTTGAAGAACATTGACCCCAAAAACGTTTTAACACACCACCTGAGGCTTTTTCTCTATTTGATCTTTCAGAAGTTTTCTCGAAGATCGTATTAATGCGGCTAAAGTCAAAGCCAGAGGTATATTTCCAGGAGCGACAGTTCGTCGAGGACAGCACTTAACACTTGATGGTGACCAGGATTCCGTGGGACAGGTAGTTGAGTTGACAGCCCTGGAAGGAAAGCCAAGAAGTGCTGTAAAGATTCAATGGAGTAATGGTCTTGAAACCACACAAAGGGTTGGTTATGAAGGAAAAGTGAGTCTCGTATGATTTTTTTGCTATATTCAAGGATCTCTTGTATAAGTGAGAATTTGCACTTTAAATGAGTGGATGGAGACTATAGTTGATTTGGACAATAGTGTACAATGATTTTTGTGGAGGTGGAAAAGCCGGAGAACCCAGATAACCAGAGGAAAACCCATCAATTACAAGTTTAGGAATCAATCCATGCTCCCACTCATGCTTCCCATACGTTATATCACAGGGGCGGTGGAAGCAGGGAGGCCGAGGGGGGGGGGGGGGGGGCACTGGCCCCCCTACTTATTTTTTTGAGGGGGCCAGGCCTCCCTCAAAATTGTGGTTTGGATAAATCAAAAACTACAAATCATAAATATTTTTAAAGGCATTTGTATTTCGTATTTTGTAAGAAAAAAATAATTATAGTGCCCCCCCCCCCCCCCCCCAATGATTTTCAGCTTCCGCCGCCGCTGTATCATGCAAAACGTTTTTACTTGTCCTTAATATTTGGGTGTTACTTTGGTTTCTATAAAATACAAGTTGGATATCCACGGTATGCCACAAGAAACCATTGTGTAACCATTTTATCCCACACCATAGAAAATACAAATGCGTAGATTCAACGCACAGTGCATGATGGGAAGGAAGAGTGAAATACCGACCAATATACAACGGCTTTCCTGCTTTCTGGTTGGCTGATTGGTGTGGGATAAAATCACATATGAGTCTGGGTTCAAAAATAAAATTGATCCCATGTTTCATTGATATGAGGCCAGCGCTCGCACCTTTACGCCACCCATGCTTCCCTTACCATATACTATGTAACGTAAAGCTTATCCACTTGTTGTTAATTGGGCGTTATTTGCAAACAATCTCTTGACACCTATAACAGGTTGATTTGGAGCTTGTTGAGTGTGCTGATGGACCATTCTACTACAAGGATCACCTTCCTGTCTTAGAGTATCAATCAACAGACACGCAAACAGACTTTAGAGTTGGTGATCAAGTGAGGGTTAATCGGGATCATGAGACTGTGAAAAAAATAGCCCAGGAAAACAGAGGATTGGAAGAAAATGGAAATGACGTATGTAAGACGTGTATATATGTATACAGATATTTCCATAAAGGTTGGTGAAGGTTTTGTTGCATGTTGCATACCAAGCCCGAAATGCAGTTTGGGTGATTGAATTCAAGCAGCGAAAGGTCACAACGATATGGGATTTTCCCAAACTTTGTCTGCACGTTTTCTCAGCATATTCTCTTTTGTGCTGACATTATTTACATATGAATTTCAAACTTGGTAAGCAACGTGCAACATGCAGCATGCAACAAGCAACAAGAAAAAAAACCTTTATCATAACCTTTATTGAAATAGCTTTATCTGATGTGAATGAATTGAAGTTGCGAATGAAAGAGTTTTGAGACTATCGATGGCGCAAGTTTCGTGGTACGGGGCTGTTGGTTTTAGACTGGCATATGAATATTGGTTGATCGCTCTTTTGAGTAAGCCAAGATTAAGTCGAGTTTCAATTGCATTTTCAGTTACTTGATCAAGTTGGAAGAATTTTTAAGATTGACGATGATGATAACGTTCATGTTGCATATGGGCCAGTATGGACCTTCAACTCTAACGTGCTTCAAAAGGGTTAATCAGTCAGTAAGGATCAAGAAGAGTGCTAGCACTGAAAGAAGAGCACCTACAAGCAAGGTTCTAGCTTACTGGCTTATCATAAGCGTCTATTATAGAGTAACATGTAGATAACTCTTTGCAACAGGTTGAGCTGCCAGTCCGAAACGTCCAAGATGAGGTCAAGAATGATATGAATACGTGTTTAAAAATGCTCTTCGAAGCGTTCCAAGACATTCAAACCGATATTCAAGAGGTATGGCTAAGGAATATAGAAACTTAACGAGGTTGGATTGTAACACAACCATGCTCACAGGACGTCTGTACCCTTTTAGGTGGTAGATGACGACAACAAAGGAGCAGTAATACAAGAAATAGATGAGAAAGTCGATGCCTTGTTTAATGTAGAAACCATCAAGCAAATCTTAGACCTGAATGATGATCCAGAGATGACAGGTTTGTTAACAAATAGTACAGCAATAACTATACGGGAAAGAGGCAATGTAATACCCCCATCTTCTCGTCCACCTCTTTCACGATCAGTTTTGACCTTCCGGGAAGGGGGGGGGGGGGGTGTGACACCTTTTTCAATTCAGAGATTACAGGTTTGTTAGGAGATGGGATGCTAACTATATAAGAAAACGGCAATCCAGTTGCCTTCATCCCAACCCACCACCCCTTCCCCCACTTTGTGGATCGGTTTATCGCAATAATGATAAAGAATGATAAAGAAAAGAGGTGATATTATTCCCCCTTCAAACCTTAACCCACCCCAACAACCGATCTATCGATTTTGGCATTTAGTGGGCAGATCTATATGTGACACAAATTTTTCAATAGTCAAGTGCCTATTAATAATCAGTTGCCTCCAAGATGTTAACTGCCAGTTTGGTTTTAGAACAAGAGAAGATGAAACAGCTTTTCTTTGCATGCAGCACTGGTGATTTAGAAAGAACACGATGTATTCTCACTCTTGATGAGGATTTGGTGAGTTTCAGCACTAATAGTCTTCTTTATCATTTAATGAATACCGTTGTTTTTCATGATTATGAATCAAAGTCCCGCATCAGTCCCGCGGGATATAACAAAATTGGTACGGTCAAGTTGAACATTCTTTACATTGAAATTGACTTTAGCAAATGAAAAAATGATTTTGTATCCAAGGATTAAAGTGGTATTTATCAAATGAGAAAAGGGACGTCTATCATGATTCACCATTTCAATACATCGGTTCACAGGTCCCAGACAAAGCATTCAATCGAAGTTGCAAGGTAGCTTCAAAGGATTATTCAAATTTGAACCTTGCAGAACCGATGTGGAAAGTGGTGAATGCATTATTAATATGACTGACTGTGTTGTGTGGTTAGGGAAGACCTGCTCACGAGAGAGTAGCAGACTAAACCTCTCCTTCTTCAGAAGAGGACAGAATGGCATGAGAGTCGGAGACTCAAAAGAAATATTGGTTGTCTCAGAATACTCCAGTTTCACATTCGGTGAAAACCGCTGTTTTCGAAGAACACAGACTCATTTGCACAGGCTTAGCCTCGTTTATAAGTCATCTATTCAAATACATCATTAAAAGTCCGTGGGATTGGTATTATTCAACTTGCACATTCTTTACATTACAGTTGGCTGTTGCTAATGATTTGCAAAAGTCGACCGTAATCTAAAGAATGTGTAAGTTGAACAATACCAATGTTTTGAAATCCCACGGACTTTTAATAACGTCGTTGAATAGCTGACTTATAAACGAGGCTAAGCCTGTGCAAATGGTCTTCAAAAACAGCGGTTTCCATCGAATGTGAAACTAGTGTATTGGTTGTCTCAGGATGTTTCGGTTTCAACTGAAACCCTCATCAATGCGTGACTAGGACTACGACATTTTTAAAATCGGAGACTGACTTATAGGAATCATTTTTTTAAATCACTTTAATTTCAATTCACTTTTAGGTCAACGAGGAATCAAAAAGCAGTCAGACAGCACTTCATATGGCATGCCTAAACGGTAATGCTGATGTCGTGTCTTTTCTTATAGAGAATGGAGCAGACGTGGAAAAAAAGGTAATTCAATGTGATACATCTAATTAGAAGTCAGCTGCAGAAGCTGGTGTGTAGCCAAACTAATTAACAATTAGTCCTCGAGTCCGAATGGTCTACGAGTCAATAGCCCATGAGGCCGAAGGCCGAATGGGCTATTGACTCGTAGGCCATGAGGAAGAGAGGTCTAATTGTTTTAGTAAAAACCTACTAATCGGTCCAATAAAAGGATGCAAAAAGTTTTGGATTTTGCTTTAAATATATATTTTTTTGGTTTTCAAAACCGGCGCTTTTCGCTACTAGAGGTCTATCACTAATAGACCCCTAGTAGCTCAGCCAATCACAGGGCTCGATTGGTGATAGACCATTAGTAGGTTTTTTCTAATATCCAATAGACCCCTAGCCTCCTTTGCTGACGTTCTTAGGGTCGTCACGTCGTCACGCAACGTTTCTGTATTGCGTGACGACCCTAAGAGCGTCTGCGTAGGAGGCTAATACACCCCTTACATGCAGTAATTCCCAAATTGGAGGACAAAAAACCAGAATTTTACTTTTATGAGAAAAAAGTTACACAGTTTTATTCTCTAATTTGAACTACCCTGGGAATTGCAGTAAGGGGTCTTTTTACTTATTGAACTGAATTGTACCGATTTGCGTTGATATGTAGGACGAGGAAGGATACGCACCTCTACACTATGCGACCTCTGGGTGAGTATTTAATTTGCATTACTAAGCCAATGGATTCTGCAAGAGTCTGACATAATCACGGAACGCAAAAAAACTTCAAAAACTTCGACTTCAAAAAACACTGATGATTTTTATTTGTTCTTCACTCAACAGAGATGCGACTGGCGAGTGTGTAGTTCTCATGTTATCTGCTAACGCGTTCGTCAATGTTGTGAGTGCAACAAAGACGAAGTTGACGCCACTTCACCTCGCAGTAAACGCAGGAAACTTACCAGCTGTTAGTGCTCTTATACACTCTGGACAATGTGACGTTAATTACCAGGTTTGAACTCAAAAAATTATGTCAATCTTATGAAGCAATGTCGGATACGTACGGTACTGACACCCAGAACGCAAAGTTAACTACATGCCATGCCCTAAATTCTTCAGCTATTTAATGCTTTTATACTCTGGAAATTTGGACGTTAATGTTAGGGTAGGGCATGCCTGATAGCGATATTACACTCCCCTCTCACCTCTGGGATCCTGAATTCGATGCTTGGACTGTGAGTAGATTTTGTTAGATATTTCCCTTGATTGGAGGGGTTTTCTCCGGATTCTCTCTCTTCTTTGCTTCCTCCGCAAAGCCTAGAAATCTGGGTATTGATAAAATTTAATAATTTATCAAGAGAATGCTGCTGGCGCCCATCTATCTATATAATATTATCTTTTAAATTTTGTTATATAGCAAAATAAGGAGTGCCAATAAAGATGTTTGTTGTTGTTGTTGTTGCTGCAATTCTGAAATTTCATGGCATTCATAAAATATTTCATTTCCGAGAATAAACAACTTTAAATTAATTAAAGGACCAATTTGTTTTTGTTTTCTTTTAGAATGCATCAGGAAACACAGCCTTACACTGTGTAGTTTTGACCGAGGATTCGTCCATCTTAGCTGAGATTTTGAAAGTTCCTAGTCTCGATCCCTTTACCTCTAATAATAATGGACTTAACGCTTTGCACTTGGCCTGTCAATATAACAATGCAACGTAAGTTTATTAGGCAACAAAAAAACTTATTCTTCAATTTTTATTTGTCATGTGGGATAGTCTTTCGAATTGATGAGTTAAATTTGTATAAGGAGGAGAATAAACATTAATGGGAATCGAGAGTGAAGTAAGACAGTTGATAATGAGTTGTTACATAAGGTGACAGCGGTGGGATCCTACCTTGAGAAATTAATAAAACTTTGGTAAATGAAACCCAGGACACGCTCAGCGGGAGGAAAGAAGTTAACGGGAGTTAATAGCGAAGTAAAATAGTTGAGTTGTTACATAAGGTGACAGCGGTGGGATCCTAACTTGAGAAGTTAATTAGCCTTTGGTAAATGCCCAGGACAAGCTCAGTGGGAGGAAATAAGTTAAAGGGAGTTAAGAGTGAGGTAAAATAGTTGAGTTGTTACATAAGGTGACAGCGGTGGGATCCTACCTTGAGGAATAAACCTTTGGTAAATGAAACTCAGGACAAGCACAGGGGAAGGAGAGAAGTCAGTGGGCGTTAGATATCAATTAAAACAGTTGAGTTGTTATATATGGTGGCAGCGGTGGGATCCTTCGTCGAGAACTGAACAAACCTTTGATAAGTGAAGCCTAAGATAATCTCGATTTTACTGCACTGAAAACAAAATCCCCTCTCACCACACCTTAGGTATAGGAGAATCACCACAACATTTCATCCTAATGTTATTTACAAAATAGTCATGGAAATTCTTCTTAATTCCAGGGCTACCCGTGCGTTGATAAATAAATTCCCTAAATTGATTGATGTAAGAAACCAAGATGGCTTTACTCCCCTGCACTTTGCTGTCTTAAGCAAAGACTGCCAGAATGCTAAAATCCTGATCAATGAGGCAAGTAATCTTATGCTTCTAAGTTATACTCATCAAATAATTCAAACAAACTATGGTTTTTTTTTTGTTATGTAAGTTGATTAGTTTTATGCAGCTAAACATTTGGGTTTCTTTTCGCGGCAAGTTGTTAGAAAAATGCACTATTAATTAAAGTTTCTAAAGATTTCATCGTGACTTTCAATTACCAGTGGCGTATAATCAAAGTTCCCGCTCATGGAAAATCTATTGTTTACGCGGTAATCCATGTATTTCAAAAACTCTGCTCTGACCATATATGGGAGTTCTTTGTTCTAAGCAAGTTTACCCTAATCTTTGATACTACATGATTTCCCACCATTATTATATCCACTTTGAAATCACTAGCAAATCCCATAATCTGATTGGCTCTCAGTAGATTGATTCAAGCACGAATCGCACTATTTTGAGTCCAAATCGCATCTTTTTGTCAGCCAATCACAATGCAACACTAGAAAAGGTAACCAATCAGATTACAGGATTGTATGTAATCAGCCAATCAGATTACAGCAAATAAGGAACATAAAATGTAGCTTTTTTCAAGTTTGACTGCAATTTTTTGTTACAAAAAGAAACAAAATACTGGCTATTTGTGAATAAATACTTTTGTATTTATCACAAATTTAGTGTCTATCTAGTATGATTTCAAAATGGATATAATAAAGTGATAATTGAACTTCGTGTCGTGCAATTTTGGTCTGATATCAAACTTGCGATTACAAATCACACTCCCGCTACGCGGTCGTGTGATTTTGTTATCGCGCGTTTGATATCAGACCAAATTGCACTCCACTTAGTTCAATTACCATTATGAAACTCGAGTAGCAATTAGTTATGTAGCCTACTTTCTCTCTTTACAGGGTCACTGCTCAGTTGATTTACCCGATAGCAAGGGTTCAACAGCCTTAGCTTTGGCAGTGTCTCTATCGCTTAAACACATAGTGGAGATTCTGATGGAATGTGGCGCAAATGTGAATGCTGTAGATAATGATGGTGACACACCCCTTCATATGGCCGTCATGATATACTGTATATCACAGAAAGGAGTAAGTAAACGAACAAATAGTGGCATGCAATTACATATATATGCCTTGCATTGATGCTTGTCGTGGTATACACTCATGCCGGGTGACAGGAATAGCGTGCTCCCGATTCATATTTCGCTCTGTTCCTGCGACTTGAAGCTTAAGCGAATCGCTTGTCTAAATTGTGTGAGAAAACAAAGTTGACACAGTTAGGCTGTCACAAATCTACAGTCATTGTTTAATATCAGAGGTTCAAACCCCCTTGGCCAAAATCCGGGATTCTCCTCTGGTGCAGTACCTTTTTTTCTTAGCGGTTTGTACACGCTATAAGCACGCCTTATATTCCCCATCTCCACCCTCAGCCCAATATCACATTGTATTAACTTATCACAGTTCCCTGTGTAGTCTTGAATGGTAGCCGTGCCTTTGCATCGAAGCGAGAAATGAGGTGACCTTGCAGGGTTAGAGACATGAATAATTGTCCAAGGTGTTAAAGTGTCTCTATCATTGCAAGGTCAATGTGAAGGGGACTGTTTCATGTCGTTTGGGCTTTTTTTAGATTGATTTAGGAACTGCTTTGGGCTCAGAAAACTCTAGTGAAGACAAGAAATTGGACAATTCCATCATACAGTCTCTAGTTGTTCGAGGAGCAGACATTAACTTGAAAAATTACCAAGGAGGCACACCTCTTGATTTATGCGTCGATGGTGAGCTGGCAAGGACCCTTGTTCTATATGAACAGCTGATAAAGTACCCAAGGTTTGTTGTTTTTGACTACTAGCTTCCTATGCCGTTTGCAAGAGCTTTGGCATTATTTATTAAGGATCCGGCTCGTAGCGAAATTCTGTAGAGACTATTTAAGGAACGCTGTATTACACAGTGGCGGATTTAGGGGGATGGTCACAGGGTGCCCATGACCCCACTCTCCCTCCTAGCTTGGAATTAGTTGGTCGGTATAGCAAAAGGTGTTCCCTGCAGACAGAGTCTCCTTTTCTTTTTTTCCGTTAGACCTGGAAAATAAATGAGCCTCTGCTAGCAGGGAACAAAAGGTGTATCTTCTAAATTTTGTAACCCCACTTTCTTGATGGAATTAGTTGGTTAGTATATAGCGCAAGGTGCATCTTCTAGATTTTGTGACCCCCTTACTCAAAATCCTAGATCCACCCCAGTGACATCATCCATATGCAGCTATCTATCATTGTTCAAAAATGCACTCATATGACTAACACATAATGATCTTTTGGTTGTTTAAGCTCGTCCAGGGCATCAAATGTACCAAGCCATCAATCCCTCACAGAGGCTTCGAAGGATGAAGCCAAGGACTCTAGTGATGTAGCCTTACCTACCTCTTCTAAAGGTAGTAAGCATTCCACGACTGATGGATCAAAACCGGAGGCTTTTCAGAGCGTTCCAACTGGTCGCCATGCTACTGTACCGGTACACGATGGCCGTGGTACAAACCCAGGTGCAAATGAGGACAACCAGCATGCAGCTTGCAATAAGATTGCAGGTTGCGATGAGACTAATATACCGGCACACGACGGCCGTGGTGCAAAAACAGGCGCAAATGAGGACAACCAGCGGCATGCAGCTTGTAAGAAGATTGCAGAAGGTAATCAAGTGTAATGGCAACTGCTTCTGGTGAAAGAGGAGAATAAGGTTATCACTAATGTTATAGCAATTGGGATCTTTGACGAAGAATTAACCTGTCAGATCTTAATATCAGGTTCCAAGTGTCTAATAGTTTGTCAGAGGAAGATGCATATCCTGCCTAGCCTCTACTTTCAGTATATATTCACCACTTTCACATTCCCATAATGCTTTGCGTTTTTTTTGGGGGGGGGGCAACAATAGCAAAAATTATTTGAAAATTGAAAACTTTTCGTGTAGGTGCTGAGTATATTTGCTATTATCTTTGAAAAATCCAGTACCCGATTAATCAGAGTTAATTCCACATGCATAGGAGAATGAAACGTTTGGTGTTACAGACATGTATGGACTTACCAAGAAATGTCACGACATTTACTCGTAAACTTGTTCAAATTTCTTTCTATCTGGTTTTCGTGAATTCTGATAGATCTATCATAGATGCATAAGTGTTTTTAGAGGTTTTTTTCTTCAATTCTTATTAATCTTCATGGTAATATTAACGATTTTGTCTCGTTGTTGCCCCCAAAAACGCAGAGCATTATGGTAATGTGAAAGTGGTGAATAGCCCCTATTTTTACAGCATGTTTTTCTTCTGTTTTATTTCATTTTTATGTCTTTATTTTCATTTATCTGTGACTCTCTGTCCGTTGATCGTTTGTATATATATATATATATTTTGACAGAGGAAGTTGGAGCTAACGTTTCTATCAGTCTGACATCAGTGGCAGGAAGAACATCGAGGCCTTCAGTTTAACATCCTGCAGCAAAAACTGAAAGAGGAAAAATAATTTAGACACAAAAGTTAAGTTTATTCTGGATGGAAAATAGTTAATTCATAAGTAATCATAATGTTAAAATATAATATGCTGCTGAAGCAACACTGTGCGTACGGTTCAAAGTCATTTTAGGAATCCGAAATTAAAATTGAAAATATTCATCAAGGAACTGATATATCTTAGAAGTTCCCTTTACCACAGGGAGCCCAGCTTTCCTTTGCCGCATTCAATATTCACTATTCTTTACCACAGGTATCCCAAGCTGGGTTTCTGTGGTATCCTATCGAACTTATAAGGCAATGTATGGCGATTTTTAGAAAAAATTAAAAATCAGTAAATCACACAAATAAATGTTCCTACTTGTGTTTCGTGTTTTCCTTTGAGTCTCTGTGAAGTTTCTGGTCATTTGCAGCATTATTGAGCGAGTATAGTACGAGGGATACTCCACCACGATACTCGCTCAATATTGCTGCATTTTGGATATAATTTTTACCTAGAATATAAATTAAAGTAAAATGCCTAAACTGTGTGAGTTCACTGCTTTTAGTCGTATGCGCAAAAAGATGCGCAGTGCAAAACAAGGGAATTACCTTAAGGAAGTGTTTTAGGTTCAGGGTTCAGACTTCCCGTACAGTAGGTATTGCTAAGTTCCGCAAATTCAGGAACTTTGCTTGCACAATATCTCAGAATTGAAACTCTGATCTCGACACAGGTAGCCCAAGCTAGGTTTCTATGGTGTCATATTATAAAAAAATGTATGGGGATCTATAAAAAACCTCAATAAAATCGTCAAAATGTGAAATAAAGTAAAGAAATCTTAGTTGACCTTTGAGAAGTTATACCTCTATCGCCCTGTCTGGTTAGAATTCGGATTAAGCCAGTTTTAACATTTTTTTTCGAAAAAATGTTTATAGTTCCCCATACATTTTCTTATAATATGACACCACAGAAACCTAGCTTGTGATTATGCAGGGATAACTGTGAAAACATAATACGAAATTGCAATTTTTTTAAAAGAATTGAAGCGAATAATTCTTAAATAAAATCACTATTACTCAATCACTAAATAATCCGTTTCTTTCAACCAACTATCCATCATTCTTTTTTGTTTTGTGTTTTTTTTCGTGATGTTACTAATGATTTCGTGACATATCATAATCACGTGACTTACGCGACGCTGTCTGGGTCACGCGTTACTATTTTTTACTCGTAAGCAGTTCTTGGAATTCTGAACTATATTGATATGAAGCTAGCTTTTCTTCCGTTTTAACGCATATTTCTTCGCATTTTGTCGACTTGTCTGGTTGATAAATCACCCCAGGATGTAACTTTGGACTTAGATGAGAATATTATATCAATCATGATATTAGGATGCCGAGTTGTTCGAGGACCAGACTGGAAGTGGGGCGACCAAGATGGAGGAGAAGGAGGTGTTGGGACAATTGTTGATCTTCAAAAGTTTGCAGATGGTCGAACATTGCCCTCTAAAACTGTACTGGTGTGTTGGGATAATGGCAGGCAAGCTGATTATCGGACTGGGCTGAATGGCTGCTATGATTTACGAGTCTTCGATTCCTCTTCAGCGGGTACTACCTTGTATATACTACTTTCATTATGTATATTTCATTAGTATACCTTCATGTGTCACGTTTCTGCTGATATGAATCAGCAAAACCATTACAATGTAACTACTCTAACTTCCTTTTTCTTAAAGCTGCATAATACGTGCACAGAACATATCACAGATATCAGTAATCTTGGAAAAACTTCTGATTCTTTCCAAATGATCGCTTGACTGAATTCGAACCAAGCCGGAAGTTACTGATATTCGGTTCTGTTTGGTTGATGAGATCGTGTTTTTCGTTTTCCTCGCTTTCTTCGTTTGTCTTTAATCTGTAAGCAGATGATAAAAAGTAGCTTAGAAATAATTGCAAAAAGCTGATTTTTTTAGCCTTGAAATACTTGAAATATTCTCAGTTCCTCGCTCGGTCGATCAAATCGCCTTCATAGTCTAACCTTCAGAACAAATATAAACTACATTGCTAAGCAGAATTTTATTTCTATCGATTTTTTTCGTTCCCCCCTCCCCCCCCCCCCCCAAATATTATCCGTATAAGTTCCTGGTTCCATTAATAATAGCTGAGTCTACCTTATAGCTTTGATTGCTCCAAATTTGATATACCATCAATATTACACGTCCTTCTAGTTTGTCATGTGTTTATATTTTTATCAATACTTGCCTTTCTTGGTACTTCAACAGTCCATGCACAGACTGTTTGTCTGGGGAGTGAGCTTTCATGAATTTTGTTTGAAGGACCACCAGTAGTCAAGTTTAGTAGTCAAGTTTAGAATTAATATTTTTCGATATTTCAGTTTATATTTTTTGTATTTTACTTTTACTTGAATTGCACCATTTCATTTGAGGGTCATAGGGCAAATTTGACAAAGGTTTATCTATTTCGTACATTTTATGATTTTGCTTTTTCGAAGTTCAAAGGAAATTGCCTCGATCGAACTCAGAGCCGAATTTGAGGTCAATATCGGGACGAGATCGAAAAGCTTCTCCCATGTTTTCCATCTCGTCCCACGAGTTTATCCTAAACACTTACAAGTGGTCATCAACCTTTCCATCTATTACTGAAGTTTGAGCAAAGAGTATGCTAAACTACTTTCAGTTGGTCCTTCTCCACTTGTAGCGAATAAAATCCCCCTTTGCCATGGCGTTCCTCGTATTATCGTTGCCATTATTATCTTTCTCACCCGGGGAATTCTAATATATATCTTGATGGAAACTATCTTATCAATTTCCACACAACAAACAAACATCACAAGGAGATATTAATTTTAGTTTCTCTTGTCGAGAAATATCTCCCAACTGAAGATAAAATTCTCCGTGTGGCCATGTAGCATCCCTATATACATGCAGCTATTTAAAAAAAGGTTGGTGAAGGTTTTGTTGCATATTGCATACCAAGCCCGAAATGCAATTTGGGTCAAGTGAATTCAAGCAGCTTAAGGTCACAACATTATGGGATTTTCCCAAACTTTGTCTGCACGTTTTTCAGCATATTTTCTTCTGTGCTGACATTATTTACATATGGATATTTTTCATTTCAAGCTTCGTAAGCAAAGTACAACGTGCAGCATACACGGCGTGCAACAAGCAACTTGCAACAAAACCTTCACCAATCTTTTTTGAAATAGCTGTATATATCTCCGTTATTTATCTTTCATTTGTAGGAGTCGTGTTTACAATTTTTACGTGTGATGGATGCATGCACTCGGGAATTACCGGAATACGATGGCACTGCACAGAATGTAACGACTATGATTTGTGCAGTATTTGCTACATGAATGATGTACATGACAAGAACCATGCGTTTATGCGTTTCCACATATCGAACGACAGAACCAACGGGTGAGTGAATAATACCGAATTACTTACTGTCCATAGACGCCCAGCGGCAGATTCAGTAAGTTCAGAAAGAAATAGCGTAAGCACGTGATGATGAAGTCTTGAGATAGGCTAACTGTCACTAATAGAGGGTGGTTTTAATGACATCATAGGCCGTTCGATAAACATGATGCATACACTTTAAAGAACCATTGTTCTGGATTGACTATAGCCTCGTGTTCACATAAAAGCGTTTTTAGATGTTCATTTGCTTTTGAAGACTAGAATTTCTGATTTTTGATTTTTCAGAACTATTGTTGGAAAGCGCTCTGACGGCGATATAAAAAAGATTCGCTCCAACGGGATGTTCCCTGGCGCCAAGGTGAAACAAGGACGGGACTGGGCATTAGACAATGAGTTGGGTGCGAAAGTTGGAGGCGTCGTAGGGCTAACAGCATGGGAAAATGTACTCAGGAGTGCAGTCCTCGTAAACTGGGGTAACTCTAATGAAACGAAGCATAGAGTTGGATACGAAGGCAAAGTAAGTTAACATTAACAGTGTACATTAGGTTATCAAGGGTGGTGTAGCGGTAATACTCTCACCTCTCTCCTCTGGGGTCTCGGGTTCCACTTTCTGGCATCGGCATCACAGGTGAATAGAGTTTTTTGGCTCTTTCCTTTTCCGGATATTCCACTTTCCTAACACCAAGTTGCTCATTCCCAAGGGAGTGAAATAACAAACGGCAGCAATGTTGATTGATATAACAAAAGAGTTCATTGACAATTCTTTTGTTAAATTCAAGCAAGATGGCCGCTATGACGTCATGCGCAAACAAAGAATACCCCACATTGTTATATTCAAACTCGATCTGTAAGTTAGCCGAGCCGTGCCTTTGAATCTTTTTGCGAAAGATAGAAAAAGAGATTTTCTAAAAAAAAAAAAAAAAAATTTTTAAAGACATTTGTGGCATATTTTGTTTTCTAATAATAATAATAAATAATAATTGTTATTGTTACATTGTAACTCTCGAATAGGTGGATTTATGTCTTGTCAAAGCTGCAAATGGCCCTTGGTACTATAAAGACCATCTCCCTGTGGCATCTACGATCAACTTGCCCAGGCCCGCTTATACAGGAGGGAAAGAACTGCGAGAAGGAGACATGGTAAAAACGGAACTGGACGTTGAAACACTGAAGCAAATGGCGGAAGGACATGGTGGATGGGTAGATGGAATGCAAAGAGTGAGTTTGCACAGTATTCACTCTTTTTGGGGTTCTCATCACTGATTCCCGGGTCAATATTCCAAGAATGAAATGAAAAAACCCTGATAGTGGAACGATATTCCTATACGCTCCTACACTCTGCAACAATAAATGAATTGAAAAAATGGTTTCGATGTGAGGTCAAAACGACTCAAAAACACTCTATTTTTCGTCATGCCATCTGCGTTGCTCTTGCGCAAAATAAACAACAACCAATGGAAACGTCATTTTGATTATCACCTGACTCTTCAGTAGAAATAGCGGTGCACACTGGCTTTTCCCACTTGTATATGCAACATGTCCCCTTATCTGGGGTGACCTCTTTGATTATCGCGTAACCCTTCAGTATAAATGGCGTGCACACAAAGGGTGCCTTTCACCACTCGTACATGCAACATGTCCCCTTGTCTGTGCTGACCTCTCATCTTCTCTGTTATCTTTAAAGGTGATTGGACAAGTAGGTAGAGTTAGTCGTATTGATGAAGACGGTGATGTCCATGTCCGATATGGACTACTCAAGTGGGTATTCCATCCCGAAGCACTTTGTAAGGTACAATACTGTACATTTTCAATATGTTTTCGCTTTGGTTTTAAAAGGTACGCATGATCTACCGCTCTTGATCTCTCATTAGGTGACAACAGGATTACGAACTGGAGACAAAGTCAGAGTTTCCAACAACAAAGAGACGTTGATGAATCTCCAAGAAGGTCATGGAGGATGGAATAACGCTATGGAAAATGTATGTAAAATATCAAGAATGATAAATCAAAGTGACAATAGCTAGAAATCGAGGAACTGAATGAAGATGGAATGAAAAAGGGCTCCTAGATCCCCAGGCTATTTTCCACTAGTTTCCTACTGCTTTGGCGGAAGTGATAAAGAGCTTACTCTGCAAAACTCTGCAAGCACACAGGACAATTCTGCTGGATGGCAAAATATGCAAAACATTTAAGCTTGACTTTGCTCTTGATCTGAAGCTCCCATCGTGTTTATTTCACAGTATAGAGCCCTTGCACGTGACATCAAAGCAATTTGGAGGACAAAACAAACTAAATATATTTATTTGGGCATATAGCTTGTTTATTAAAAAAACAAAACAATTTCAATCTCTTGAGAATTGGGATCGATTGTTTTGTCTCACAAAATTGAGCTGCATTCCGACGTGCTGTAACGGTGGTCTATGTAGACACGGGTGCCATTTTTTATTCCTAATATACATACGGTATGGACCTCTCTCTCTCACTCTGTTATTATATATGACCTATATTTTTCAGATATTAGGGAAAACTGGTCAAGTCATTCGAGTTGTTGATAACGGAGATATGGTGGTTAGCATCGAAGGTCGTGTTTGGGTTTTTAATCCAGATGCTCTTATTTTGGAGTCCAAAGAAGAGGAGAGAAGGCCTGCAGGACAAGAAGATCCTTCTGCCAGCGCTACAACTGCTCTAGGTCAGTGTTTGGTCAGACTAGATTTTTTCAGCCCTGCGCCGCTCCATCACAAACATCAGCATCAGCAACGTGCGCAAACAGTACTGAGCTAGTGGCTCTTGTTGCATGTTTAAGGGAAGACCTACCATACGTATGCTTATAAATGTTTGTGCTGCAAGTGTAAACCGGGCCTTAGAAGTGGGTTAGTTTAGTCGAATGATGCACAAAAGTACGACAGTTTGTCGAAAGAACTTTTGTAGAGCTCATTTTTATTGTGCAATTGTCGATCATGTTCTTTCTTGAACTCTATATATTTGCGGGAGGAATCAAAGTTCTTGAGATAACCAAGAACTAACTTTAAAGGCGTGGAAATACGAGCAACAAAATCTTGCAACTTGTCGCGCAACATTATGGCTTTGCAAGTTGCAGAGAGAATGTTCTCGTATTACCACCCCGTACAACAAACAAATTTTGTGGCGCGACTTTGTTACAGAAGTAGAAGCTCTTTCTACTCTTTGCAACGATGAAAATGTATTGCGTGCGGGGTGGTGATACGAGCAAAATTCATTCTGCACTGACTTGCAGCGCAACAATGTTGCGCGACAAGTTTGCTCAATTTTGTTGCTCGTATTTATACACCTTTATACATCTAGTTGGAGAATCACACCCGGGTCGCATTAGTGAGGGCGAGTACTTTCATCACCACGTACGTAACCCATGCTTTTGATTTTCATGTAGAAATGGGTGACTGACAGAATGAGTGTTCTTTTCTTGTAGAACTTTTGCTTCACGCTATGCTTGAAGGAGTGTCAAATTCTTCCAGTTCAGGAATCGGTTCACCTGAAACCCTTTTGGTGGCTACAACTATTGGGGACTTGGACAAAGTCAAACAAATTATTGGTAACAACAAAGCCTTGGTAAGTCATTGTTTTTCTCAGAGTACATAAGGACTTTCCCGACACATAATCAACTTTCAATAATATATTTTTGGATGTAGATTATATGGTAAAACTAGTCACAAAATGAACGACATTTCGTTGTTCATCTAACACCATTATCAAGCTCAAATGATATTAAAGATGTTCGAGTTAACAATAAAATATGAATACGTTATACAATTCCCCATAGTCAACTTTGCTGAGAAATATAAAGATAAATAAGTAGTTTTCTAGTTATCAATAAATGGTTTTCTAATTGTTCTATTTTTAAATAACTTTTCTTGGATCCCTTTTCTTCGCTGCTTCGCTGCTTCGCTGCTTCGCTGCTTCGCTGCTTCGCTGCTTCGCTGCTTCGCTGCTTCGCTGCTTCGCTGCTTCGCTGCTTCGCTGCTTCGCTGCTTCGCTGCTTCGCTGCTTCGCTGCTTCGCTGCTTCGCTGCTTCGCTGCTTCGCTGCTTCGCTGCTTCGCTGCTTCGCTGCTTCGCTGCTTCGCTGCTTCGCTGCTTCGCTGCTTCGCTGCTTCGCTGCTTCGCTGCTTCGCTGCTTCGCTGCTTCGCTGCTTCGCTGCTTCGCTGCTTCGCTGCTTCGCTGCTTCGCTGCTTCGCTGCTTCGTTGCTTCGTTGCTTCGTTGCTTCGTTGCTACCTTCCTTGCTTTCTTACTTCTTTGCTTCCTTCCTTTCTATCTTTGTTTGTTTCTCTCCCTGTCTGTTCTGTTATTTCCTTCCATGTACATACCTCATTGTTACACTATTATCTAGGTAAATCATAAGTTTTCCAGCAACAAAACGCCCCTACAAGTTGCCTGCCATCAAGGAAAATCTGAGATTGTGTCTTTTTTACTGGAAAACGGAGCTGACAAAGAACTGAGGGTAATTGTGACTCAACATCTTACAATCTTATTTCTTTTGTCATCTACTCGCATGCCTAATTTTATTTAATACTTATTTATAGGATGAGGAAGGTTACACAGCATTACACCATGCTGCTTATGGGTGAGTTGTTCCATCGTGCGTTGCTTGTTTGAAGGAAGGAAGGAAGGAAGGAAGGATATAACCCGTTGTATTGAAGATTAGCACACTCGATATGTGCGCAGTCCATCTATCCATCCATCCACCCACCTACCGGCCCATATGATCATCCACCCATCCGTCCGTCTACCTATTCAGCAACTCAACCCCTCCCCTTTCCCTTTTCTCCCCTTCCTCCATTCTTTCCTTTCTTCCAAATCGTTTCTTCCTAATCGTTTATTCCTTCCTTCCTTTTATCCTTCTTTCCTTTTTCCTAATCGTTTCTTCCTAACCGTTTATTAGCGCAAATGCGTTAATCCATCCATTTCATTCTTGTCATTTCAGCGACGAAACTGGTGTATGTGTTGTAGTCATGCTTTCTGCCAATTCTAAAGTGAATCCAACCGATTTGGACCGAACTAAAGTAACACCTCTCCATCTCGCTGTTCAAAGAGGCAACGAAGCAGGTGTGGCTGCTCTGGTACAATCTAAGCACTGCGATGTTAATCGCCAGGTAAGATTCATCATTGGGAATTCATGTCAGAAAACATATACTGTATCGTACTTGCTGATGGCTTATGTTTCTAGTGGAACCAGGTGAACCTGCCCCTTCTCATCCCCTTCTTGCAGTTTGCAAGATCAAAATTAATTTTATAAATTCTCTAAAAAGGTAAACGATGCGGGGGCTTTTATGAAGCATGATTCTTTATTGGATCTTCGTCCCTGATATCATTGTACTTTCTCAAGTGAATCAATGCCCCGTTTTCAGTGAGGATACATTACGCGCAACCTACATTTTTATCATTTTATCTACGCGTTATTATCATTATTTTTATACTAGGACGTATTGGGAGATACACCTTTACATGAAGCAATTTTACGCAGTCAAAATAGCATATTCACCTATTTAATCAAAGTCAAGAACTTGGATCCTACTATTTGCAATGCAAATGGATTTAACATACTACATTTGGCCTGTCTAAAAGACTGTCAACAGTAAGTTCTGATTTATGTGTGTGCCTACATTTTATAGAGTATATCGAATACTAAAGAGGATTCGGAAGTCCATTCTGTTAGTAATTGGAAACCTGCTAAGCTAGCGGATCTTAGTTCAATCCTTATGATTAGTACTTTGGTTCGACATTTCGAGTTCATTCCAACAAGCTTCCAGGAAGCTTGGGCATCTTAAATTGGCGAGGAAGCGAAGGGAGGGGGAACTTAATAAAAATTTCGTAAAACAGTATATACATATACAGTCAATGTCATTAATGTTGTCCACCAAAAAAGACATTTAGACCAAAAGAAATGTCACGAGATACCTAATACACTCGCTCTTAATGCTCGTATGCGCATTTGATCATATTTCAAATGTTAAAATGCGCAATATAAGTATTAGATATTATTATTATACCAGCAATCATTGTATAAGTAGAGTTCATAATTATTATTCTCTCTTCATTGTTATTCATTATAGAGTTTGAAACCAGAATCTATATCGTTTAAAACAAATAAGCAAATCATCACGTGATACTTCTTTTGGTCTTTATGTCTTTTTTCACAGGACAACCTTTTTGACAATGACTGTATTTCCAAAAAGTTTGATGAAGGTTTCGTTGCATGTTGCATTTGCATAGTAAATTGCACCTTGTGCGATGTAAATCCAATCATCAAAAGGTTACAACAATATGAAATTTTACTGAACTTTGTCTGCAAGTTTTCCCGGAAAATTTTCTTCTCTGCTGACAATATTACATATGCATATAATACAATTCAATCTTGGTATGCAACATGCAACATGCAGCATGCAACACAACCTTCACCAACCTTTTTTTGAAATAGCAGTATATAGTAGGCTATATATTGCGATCTGCGATAACAATTTTGGGCAACGAGCAACAGGCAACAATTTGGGCGAGTTCCCTCCTTTTGGTATGGGTTCTTGTTTTAGTGTTGTACATATACATATTGTGTATCGTGGCAGTATAGATATGACCTATCTGACTTTATCCTTCACTTGACTCTGAAGATGACTTCCGCTCAGGTTGTCGAAACGTCAGTCACATCAAACAGTCCTTCTCACGACTACATCCACCCGGATGATCATAATACAAATATTGTTACTTCGATAAATATGTTGTACATGTATTATCTTTCTTTCTACATACATTTTTACTTTGAAAAAAACCTGTGCTGTTGTTGTATTTGTTTTCAGTGCAGTCAAGCTATTGATCGAAAAGTTTCCAGGTTTAGTGGACATTACCAAAGAAGATGGATTTTCAGCGCTACATGTCGCTTCAATAAACAACCATCATGAAATTGCCAGGTTTTTGATACTGTCGGTAAGCTTGGATCCTGTGAAAACAGGACTGACTAGATTTTTATTCACAAGGATTAATGGAGAGTAAAATGTGCTTTGTTCAAAATCTTTGGTTTTTGAAACCTTATGGGAATATACAAATATAGAAATCAAGTGCATTATCTGTTGTGTAAAATTTGTCTTTCCAGCCGTCTATACGTCATGTTAGTCGTCAATCTTTCATTCCTTTCCTTGTCTTTTTTCTTTTTTCCTTTTTCTGCTTTGCTTTCGTTTCGTTTCGTTTGCTTTGCTTTGCTTTCGTTTCGTTTGCTTTGCTTTGCTTTTTTTTCTTTTCGTTTCGTTTGCTTTGCTTTGCTTTTTTTTCTTTTCGTTTCGTTTGCTTTGCTTTGCTTTTTTTTCTTTTCGTTTCGTTTGCTTTGTTTTCGTTTGCTTTGCTTTTATTTCGTTTCGTTTGCTTTGCTTTGCTTTGCTTTCGTTTCGTTTGCTTTGCTTTCTTTTCTTTTCGTTTCGTTTCGTTTCGTTCGTTTGCTTTGCTTTCGTTTGCTTTGCTTTCGTTTGCTTTGCTTTCGTTTTGTTTCGTTTGCTTTCCGTTATTTTCCATTTCTTTTACTTTTCCCCCTCGTTCCTTCTTTTTTAATTTCTTCCTTTTAACTTTTTTTCGATTGTAATAGTTAAGTTGTTAATAATTGTGCTATAAATATCATTTTTTTAAGGGGCACTGTAGCATCAACATGCGAAACGATGAGGGGATGACAGCTTTAGCTTTGTCTGTGTCAAGGAGTCACAAGGAGATGATCGAACTTTTGATTGAGCATGGAGTAGACGTTAATGTGGAAGATAAAGAAGGAGACACACCCCTTCATGTTGCCGTCATGAAACACTGCATTGCATACGTAGGGGTACGTTCTCCGTAATGGCAATCATGTTTTTTATATCCTCCAGCATGGTGGCCATGTCTTTTGTCATATCATCTCCTTCTTTTTGTCCTTAGCTTATAATAATAAATAAGATTTATTGATAATACTTTTGCACCATTCTGTGAATTGCAGTATTCACTAAAATCGCAAAAACTACTAATTTATAACAAATATTAAAAAGATGGTCCGATATAATCGACACTTACTTAATGAAATTGTAAAACATTCTATAATACTTTTCTACTACAAGTTTATATTAAAAACCGCGACAGCACTAGGGATAAAGCTTCTTCTAAAACTCTCAGTCCTATATTTGAATAAAGAAAAATGCGATGCATTACGCAACCTACGGCAGCTTCAAAGGTTTCTCTCCGAAGAAGAGAGTGCCCATGTCTCTTGTTATGTCATCCAATATGGTGGCCATGTCTTTTGTTATAGCAAACGATGTGGCGACCAAATTATTATCTTATTTCCTTCAAAGTGATTGCAAACTAACTAGCAACTATATATAATTTGTCTTTTCTTTTTTGACCCAGGTTAATTTACAGGCTCTTGGCTTGGATGGTCCAACAGGCAACGATGCTGAAAAAGCCATTGCACTTTTCCTAGTCGTCCGTGGCGGAGCAAAAACTGACTACAGCAATCATCAAGGAAAAACCCCACTGGACCTTTGTATCGATGAAGAATTGAAGGGGATGCTCAGGCGACAAGATATAGTGTATGTTTATAGGTCGATTTATACGGTACAACTTGTCGCATGTAATCTGCTTACTCCACGCTTACAAAATTGCTTCGTGTAAATCAACCCTACAACTTGCTTACAACGGCTTACAACTGTTGTGTATGGTAAGGGAAAGCGCTGATTTACACCAAGCAAATTCGTGTTGTAAGCATGGCGTAAGCTGATTGCGTGCGACAGTTGTAAGCAAAAGTTGTACCGTGTCAATCCGCCATTACCTGTCATGCACCTCCACCATGTTGTGCATCTTACTTTATCGTTATTTTTGATTCATATGTATCGGTCCTTTTTTGCTTCTTTGATCTGTCCACGTCGTCGATCAGTGACAGTTGGTCCTCATTTGCAAGAATGATCGTAACTTTTTTCATCTTTAAATAAATAGTTACTAACTTGATCTAATATTTTTACAGGCGAAGAAATAAACAACAAGGTGGAACACTAACTACTTTGGCTACACCAGCACGACCAGTACCAGGTTGTGCTCGAGCTCTCTCGCCGAGGACAATTGGTCCGCAGTCCACAGCATCATCTGTTCCAGTAAATCCTAACCTGTCACTACCTTCTCCAGGTTGCGCTCGAGCTCCCTCGCCTGGGACAGTTGGCCCGCAGTCCACACGTTCATCTGTTCCAGTAAATCCTAACCTGCCACCACCTTCGCCAAGTTCTCCAAGGGAACCTTCAAAGATTCCTCCCCAACCATTTTCAAAACCTATACCTAATTCAACTAAAAGTTTCATAGAACCACCCGTTGCTCCCGCAATGCTGAGTCCACCTAATCCTCTTCCACCTAATCCTCCTTCGCCGGTTTCAAAGCTTCCAGCAGTTGTTCTAGCAGGAGGAACAGCAGTATTTTCAAGACCGGTAGATACCAGGGTTATGGCCACTATGCCTGGGCCTGAGCCTAGGCCTGGACCATCTACTGCTGAGGCTACTCCTGCTGCAGATATACCTATGGCATTAGCGAACATGAAATTAGAAGATGGCCGCCCATGTAATTCAAATTTTGAAGGCGCTTCTTCTGCGGAATCAGAATGGAATCGTGTTGTAGCATCTGAAATAAAGACCTCTTCAAATGAAAAGGCAAAAATGGTTCAATCCCAAAAGTCTAACGTACAGGTGAGTAAGCGTCGTCTGCACAAATAATGCTGAGTAAAGGCTAGGACAACAAGATGCCACGTTGCCTGCAATATTGCTTGCAATGTGTATTTAGGAGGGATGTCACACGTTGCAACTTTCCTTGCGAGGTCGCATGAAATTTGCTAGGCGCGGTTACAAGTTATATGTTGATAAAGCTTATGAAATCACAACTATCGCATTTCATCTGCTGAGAGCAGCACGCCGTTGCAAGCAACATTGCCTGCAATATTGCGTGCAATGTTGCACCGTGTGTCCTCGCCTTGATGGATTTTTGATATCTATCAATTCAGGATAGCGCAGACGATTTCAAAGACAAAAGGTTCACTTTAAAGTTTGGTGACACTTTCAGAGTTACGCTTTATTATTTAAGTTTGATCGCCATATTAAGTTTTATGAGTTGTAGTCCTTCAATGACATTGACCTAAAATTTTGTTTGCTTTTTATTCTATAGGATGAACTGTGTCGTTTTTGTAGGGAGGAGAAAGCAGATGTGATTTTCAAACCTTGCAACCACAAAGTCTTGTGTCAAGGTATGTAATGGCAATACTCAATCAAGGTCAAAAATGACTTATGATAATGATGTTTTACGTTGAACTTCAGGATGGGCCTTGTTAAGCACGCATATCCAATGTTTGTCAAGGGGAAATATTTATAAATACCATGTGCTTGGTGCAGAATAGACCTCTTTACCTTGAACGTAATGTTTTCTCACTTCAAACCACATTTCATTCTCTTGAGAAGAAGATTCTTTGTTTGAGTTGTATCCATATTCATGTCTCTTCTCATGTGCAACCGCTAAACAAAGAAATGATAATCTAGGGAATGATACGTGGTCTGAAATAGAAAAATAATGTACCCAAGGTAAAGAGGTCTATGATTCCAAAAATACGAAAATACTATTAAATTAAAGCAATGGTCATTTGCACAGTGCGTATATCAAGTTCTGGATGCACGTGGAAGGTTCTCAAAAGAAGAGAAAGAGTAGCTAAGAGTACACCGTCAGTGTTGGCGCGACTCTAACTTCTTAGCGCAAATTAAGAATATTTATCATACGACCGTATTTCACTGTACGCGTGATTCTAAAAAAAACCTTTGGGGAAAATGTCGTCAGCAAAAAAAGTACGCTTTTCCGAAAAGTGTAATAATTTCCCGTTCGGACTCGCCGTTCGGACTCGCTGCCGTCGATCATGTAAAAACTACGCATTTTGATTCGCATTTATTAAAAACGCCTTGAAATCGATTTTTTATATGTGGTCATATGATAAAATGCTTATTGACTGAGTTAAGGTCGGTCCGAACGGGAAAATATTTGGCTCTCGGTCCTTGGCACGGATCTCGCTGCGCTCGTTCCGTACTTCAGGACCTCGAGCCAAATATTTTCCCGTTCGGACCTCCCACTCAGTCAATAAGTACATATTATATTTTTAATTGCGTACTTTCTAATCGTATTTACTTGCTATTTTTTATATACAGGGTGCTCCGTGAGGGCAAGAGTTTGCATCCAGTGCCAACAAAAAATCAGTAGCAAAATTGATCCAGGTAACTAAGTGTACTATTAGTCTCAAAGATGTCGCACATATTTCGGCAAGTTGTCAGTGGATGGGAATGTCAACTGTCTTATTCATTCTTGCGCTGCTTTGCAAATGGGAAATGAAATAGAATTTCAGAGAACGTTGAATTTGTCGATTTGCCTGGAAAAGGATGCCCTCTTTTTTATAGTTCATGGGTTTCACTTCGGGTACTTCGGTTTTACATCATTTGCAAAATTCCAATTCGGTCTGTGAGTTACACTTGCGCTTATTTTATTAACCCAGATGTTGTTTAATAATGCAAAGGAATTGGGAATATATATATTTTTGTAAAATTCCAGACCACGTCACTAACTAATTTTGTGCTTTTGCCATGTCTAGGAACGGAGGCTCCACTCTCGTCCTTAACAGACATCAAAATGGCTTATGAGAAAAAAATAGACTACCTAGAGCGTGTGGCAAATTGTCAAATTTGTATGGAAGACACACCAAGCAACGTGGTATTTCGGCCATGTGGTCACAAGTGCTGCAAAGAGTGCGCTAGAAAATTGTACAAATGTCATATTTGTATGATTGTAATAGCAGAAAGAATTGTCTCATATCAGTAACAACAGGACTGCTGAGGTACTGCTGAAAGACTACAATTCTGGCTGGGCGGATCTAAGGATTTAGAAATGGACAGCCGAAGCACAATATGATCATGAAGTTCTCAAATGGGCTCCTGGGGCTACCTGTGTTCACTTGAGACGAATCCCACAAGCATGGGAGGTCCTGCGTGTCACTAGTTTAACTTCCCCGATTTATCTGGCTTTGTTCTAGGACGTTGTTCTTAGTATTAGCATTCTTCGCTAGCTGCGGAATTTATTTTTATAGCAAGATCAGTTTACTTTGGGCTTGATGTGTTTTACCATTAAAAAGCTCTTCCATGAGCCTGCGCAGTAAAAATGATAGGGCTCTTGGGTCGATTTAGTCTTAACTGGTTAGAACTGGTCCCACTTTTCTCACCGTGATATAAATCAACGTTATTAATTTATATCGCAAAAATAAAAGGAAAACAGCGCGGGCACGAAATAAGAAAAATACTGAAAAAATTGGGTCCCACTTTTATTTTTACGATTCTTACCAGTCTCTTTACACTTCTCGTTTCGTCTCGCCACATGCGCATCAGTGTGTTGGCTCTGGACTAGGGTCGAGAGTATTCCGCACCCCCCCCCCCCCCCCCCGAAAAATATAAATGAATGAATAAATAACAATATGCATAAAAAGGTCTATATTATGATTATGGCACCATAAGTATTCCACCATATTGGAAGATAAATATAGCAGATACTTGCATTAAACTTTCAACGTGTTCATTAGAAATTAGGCAGGTAGCCCTACCTCATTTCAGGTAGACCTTTTAGGGAGGACTCCGCGCCACACCCGCGGGGGTTTGATTTGAGCCACAGGGATCCTCCCACTTAACGTGACAAATAAAAAAATGTTTTTAAACAAATGTGCCTTTTATTGAATTATTTGCATTTTCACGATGACTGAGGTATATTGTTTTAACATGAACGAGAAAATGCAAAAATCAGGTAAAATGTAGTGCAAGAGCTCCATGTAAATGTGTGATGTAAGAAAACGACTTCCGGTCCGCGATCAAGAGCATTTCTTTAAAGTGTGTGCTTGTATTTTTTCTTCCTAGTACGAATTGTTCTTCAAAATTCTGTTTGGTGCAGTTGGAGTATAAATTTTTATTTTTTATTTTGCTTATATTCTGTGGCTGCTATGCCACTCCCATGGATTGTGGACAAACAGAATTTTCCCGCCAAAATTGACGCGTTTGCGCGTGTCTTTTATCTTGTCACGAGAAACCATTCACTTGCAGTTGATTTGATTCAAGCATGTCTTCGAACATACTCCAACAACAAGGAGAGGGTTTTTATCATAAAATGATTTCTTTTACTCCATTAATGGCCTTATAGGAAGCAGTACAGAATTCAACAGAACGTGAGTATACAAATATTTCAAGGAATTAAAAGTTTCTTGATTAAAGTAATAAATTAAAAGTTTGCATTGGAAATGGAAAGAATTTCGATAGATACGACCTGAGTTTTTAAAGATAACCTTCGATCATTAAGCTTACAATGTATACGGTTATTTATAACTATTATACATGTTTTCTGTTACACATACGACCCTCTGTGACCTATATTGTGGCGCTAAACAATGAGTCACGTTGGATCTTCCCGCCTTTCCAAGAAACTGTGTAGAAACTATTTCTTGGAAGTCGAGGTCTCCAAATCTAGAGCGAAGCAAACATGAGGAGAATTCGATTTCAAAACGACTGTCCAAGCTCAAATAACCGATTCCAAATCTTAGAATATACCTAAGAGTAACGATCAAGGAATGTATTTTTTATTTTTAATCTGAAAATATGACTTTGGAAGGAGCTAGAGTGGTTCGTGGACGAAATTGGAAATGGGATGACCAAGATGGCGGCGAAGGTGGCGTTGGGACGATCATAAATAGTGACGCTTCGTCTAAAAAAGCGATAGTTCTTTGGGATAATGGTAATCAGGCGCAGTACAGGGCTGGTTATAATGGAAGTTTTGATCTGAGGATTCTGGATTCCGCACCAGCAGGTATATATAACTTGATTGTTTTTGTAGTTAACTTTGGTCAACTTTAAATGGAAGTGAACAAATCTTTTTATAAATATTGGGTTCATTATTCACTCTAACTCGAAAGTTGAAAATAAGTTATCTACTTTAGTTTTGATTTGATTCTTCAACAATTACCATACCAAGGTAGAAAAACTCCCCATTAAAGGCCATTAATACTTAGAATTTTAGTTGTGAAATGAATGTGAAGTTTTGAGTCTTCGAATTTGTTATGAAAACTCAGAGTGAATAATCAACTCAATATTCGAATAATGAAATCATTAATGGAGACTAGGGGGTATGCTTGAGCCATTTTGACTGAAAATGGAGGAGAAATGTCGTAGAACAAATGGTGGAACACAGAGGCAGTGTTGATCCTTTCTTTTATGATGACTTCCAAATATTGCAATCACTTTCATTTGATGGAGTTATAGAGACTGTGCTCTTTATATTAGGTGTGAAGTATATGTCTTTTTCTTGTGACGGATGCATGGCAGGCATTGCTGGAATGCGTTGGCACTGCATTGAAAATCAGTGTAAGAGTTATAACTTGTGTACTACGTGTTACTTCAATGACGTTCATACGAAGGATCACACTTTCAATCGCTTTGATAATCCAAATGACTCATGTACGGGGTGAGTAAAGTATCTCAAGTTCATACCATTCTTATAAATTTAAAACAATTATAAAATAAATTTTAGAAATCTCACTTTCTGATTGGCTTGGGCATGTGCTTTGTGAGAGTACACAGCACACACATGTGTTTTCTATTTCTTCATGCAAATCAAAATTATTTTCTCTACCTACTAGGCTGTTTCCCCCCAATCAGTTGAACCAAGGGGACATGGGTTATTGATCACAAATCATGGACAATTTTTCACAAATCACGGAAATACTGTATTATTGATTATTATCTAGTGAATAACCTTGATACAAGGATTCAGGGTGTACTACAAATTATTACAAATCACCCTCTTCAAAATATGCAGATCATGCATCACAGAGGGACTGAAATTCATGAAACATGGACTTTTTTAAATTTCACAAATCATGCACCAAAAAAGTAGGCCGAATCATGAATGACATGTAACCTGCAAAAGGCCTGTTCCCAGGGGCTATTGTAAGAATTGGCAAGGATTGGATAGATGGAAAGGTGCACATTGACAAACACATGCATGGTATTGTTCTTGGAGTTAGTCCATGGCTGGACACACCTAGAAGTGGGGTGATAGTTGAATGGGGTACGTCCAATATTCAGTCATGTCATAGGACAGGATTTCAAGGAAAAGTAAGTAATGTTGTCATATGAGTGGGAAACATGGTACTGACTTACAGCATGTACACGGTATGACAGACTGCAACATTGAAATGGTTTTCCATTGTCTTCCACTCAAATTTATTTAATTGTTAGAGTATATAAAGATATAGAGAGGTTTTCGTATGAGTGGGAAACATACGGTACTGTCTTACAGTACGTTCATGGTACGACATGTAGGTGACATTGAAATGGCTTCCCATTGTCTTCAAGTAGTTCATCCAATCAAAACGGGTAGTTTCGGGTACGGTAAGGTATGGTAAGGCTACAGTACAGCTACGAATCTGCCGTATCGTTTCCCACTCATAAGAAAACCATCCTATGCAAAATATGATTAATGAGTGAATTAGTGCCCATTAGCCTGTTGTGACCTTTGTCTTGATCAGTGCATACAAAGAAAACAGTGGTAAAATGTTTACATGCAAGGATGATAGTTAGGGTCAGGCTTCACTCGGCCACTGAGTACTGGAATGATACATTCAAATATTAAGTAAAATGATATATTTTTGAATATCAACTGCTTACATATATTTCATGTACAATTTCTAGGCTATCACTTAAATCTCTGAACTGAGTTTAGCTATTGAATAAGTTGGAAACTTTGAAACACTGTGGAAAAAAGTTTGTAACTTTTTGCAAAGTGTTCATTTATTAAAGGTTTTCTACTTATTCACTTGTTGTATTCAATACACCAAACTATTATCTGCTAGTTAATATTATGAATTTAGCTATTGCCAGGATGTGATTTATATTAATATTCACTGGTAAATAATTTATGGTCGTCTACATTGTAGGTAGACTTAAAGTGCAATGATTATGGTGAAGGGTATGTCTACTATAAAGAACATCTTCCTGATGTGTCTGTAGACACTGTTGGTAGAGGACGATTAAGAGAAGGTGATATGGTGACCATACACCTTCGTGTTGATGTATTGATGGCTATGGAGAAAGGTCATGGAGGCTGGATTCCTGCAATGAGAGAGGTACATAATCAGAGAAATTAAAAAATATATATATTAAATAATAAATAAATTTATTAAAGAGTGATAAGTCACCAGCTGAGTAAACCTTCAGTGAGAAAGAACTCCAAATTGAAAATCTGACATATATAATAGTCCCCTTCATAGTTCCCTGTGTCATCTTGAAAGGTATAGTAGCCATGCCTTACATAAAAGCGAGACAAACAGTGAGCTTGCAATGATAGAGATAATTATGTGAATAATTATCCAAGGTGTTAAAAAAGTCTATCATTACAAGCTCACCATTCGCCTCTCTTTGATGCAAAGGTATAGTTACCTTTCAAGATGGTGTAGGGAACTGTAAAGGGGACTATTGTATTTTGATTAGCATTTCCTGTTTCCCTACTCGGGAAAATTCTAACCAAAATTATTTGACCCATAATTCCTTTTGGGGAACACGATCAACTCAGCTGTCAAGAATGCTAACTATTTGCATTGGGCTTTTTAATTTTTTCTCTAGACTATTGGGAAGGTTGGAACAGTGGTTGGAACCAACCAGCAAGGCAATATTGTTGTTAAATATGAAGGACTCAAACATGTTGCATACACTTTTCATCCTGCTGCTTTATACAAGGTAAGGTATATGTTATAAGAGCCACTGAATAGATGAATTAATGATAATTATTAAAAATAATAAAATAATAATATCTAATAATTTGAAATAGAATATAAAAACAAAAATTATTTTATAGTATTATTAATAATTGTTATTAAAGAAATGTCATGATACTTATTCGTTTGTTTAATGATTGAGGGTCATTTGCAGAGGACCACAACATTTCACTGCAAGCTGCTAGTCTTCATAAGGCATCGGGACCGGTGTAGACTGTATTAGAGATGCACTATCCAGTATACACCATCGCCTGATGAAGACTAGCACTTACATTTTGTATCAGTCAAAACGTCTCAGTCCTCTCTACAAATGAGTATGAGACAAACTGATAAGTATCATTTCTTTACTAACTATTTCATGATGAATATTTTTCATTCTATTAATAATTATTGTTATTGCTATAATTATTATTGTTCTCACTATAATTATTGTTATCATTATAATTACTATTTCTATTATTAATATTAGAATTACTAAATAAATATAGTAGCTACATGTAGCTAGTATATTTTGATGGTGTACGTATACTCTAACAGATACCAGATGTCAAGGAGAAAAATAAAGTACTCCTCTTAAATGACATAGAAATTGTCAAGAAGTTACAGAATGGCTTATGGGAAGATGATATGGTAGAGGTCAGTAAACCATCTGAAAATTGTAAATAATTATAATTGCAAAAAATAAAAGAATAAAAAAAGAGAGAAAAAAATTTGCATGTGATAACTAAAGATAAATGAAGGTTATTTACTGTCCAGGAGGTCTGGTTACTGAAACACTGTGACTGGCCCATTTTCAAGGCTGAGGGGACAGTTTTTCCCTATGTGGACCAACTTTAGGATGGTAGATATCTTATCTATTTTTCCCATTTACTTTTACACTTGTTTTGCAATTTTTGCTGTTTATCAATCTATTATCCCATGCATACACATGAACTGCAGGCAGAGATAAAAAACGCCCGCTCCAATAACCAATCAGAACTCCTGATTTTTACAAGTGGACTGAGAAAAATAAAATATGTTCTTTTACTTTCAACAGTTGCTTGACTTTGTTTAATTTTTGTTTGAAGGTATTAGGATGCACAGGTGAAGTTATTGGTATGACTGAGAGAGGTAGTGCTATTGTGGCAATTGATGGGAGGATTTGGGTATTCGACCCTGCTGTCCTGATACTTGAGCATGCTCATCATGAAAACCATGAAGATACCCACCAAGGTACGAGAAGCTAGAATCTATTTCAGTAAATATTCTTGTGTTCTATACCTCCCATCAACACCACCCCAGAAATAATGATTCAGATTGTTTATGCACTGAATCGATAAATTGCTACCTTTACACTTACGCGATGCAGATTCTCTGGCAGCTTTTAAATCACAATTGAAAACCCACCTGTTCATTGAACACTTTGACTAGCGGCGCAATCAATTAATTATTTGTACATTTATAATACATACATATCTATATATTATACTATATATTATACTTATATATATATACGATATATATTGTTACTGTGTCCTATACTATATATTATACTTTACATCTTATTTATATTATTTAATACATATTATTATACCATATATACATCATATATATATTTTCTTATTATTATTGTAAATAGTGTTAGTTTAGTAGTCTATAGTTTACATTAATTTAGTTAAATTGTAATTAGTATTGTAAAGCATAGAGACGTTGTATTATGCTTAATAAATTATTATTATTATTATTAATTTGACAAACAGTATTGAATTACTATTGTTCTGGACTGCCTAGCCTCTCATGCATGTAAAAAATGCTTTTATGTTTCCGAGTGAACAGAGGCTCAGTCAGTCCAGAACAATAATTGTTAATTATCATAGTTATTCAAATAATTCCAATCTTAATTTAATTTGTAAATACCTTAAGCAGGGGCAGCTCCAGGAATCAAAGAAAGAGGGCGAGAAAAATTTGTCCTGAAGAGAAAACCTTCAAGACCATATGCAATTTTTTTTTTTTTTTTTTTTGCCAAATTAAAGTACATATTTTAAAAGGGGGGTACACACATACTGTTGAAATAATCAAGCTTGCTCGTTGATTTTTGTGCAGGAGGTAAAAAATCTCTTAAGGTGATGTCAATTTGATGACTGACTAATAAAATGTATTTTATTTTTTGAAATTAAGAGAGAGTTTCAAACATGCTGGATCAAGTCAAAGAAAATATACAATCTAGAAATTTGGAGGATATTGGGGATAAGCTTGTTTCAGCAGCTTTTGAAGGTGACATGGCTGAGGTTGAGAGATTAGTACAAAAAGATAGAACTAAGGTAAATGTAAGTTTGATTTGATAGTTTAAAATGATGTCATGATTACAAAATATTAGACTTGACATGCTTTGTAACTTTGAAAGCATTATAGTGATATTAACGGGGAACATATGATTGTGTATCTGGGGTTGTGTATCTGGGGTATGTATGTATGTATGTATGTATGTATGTATGTATGTATGTATGTATGTATGTATGTATGTATGTATGTATGTATGTATGTATGTATGTATGTATGTATGTATGTATGTATGTATGTATGTATGTATGTATGTATGTATGTATGTATGTATGTATGTATGTATGTATGTATGTATGTATGTATGTATGTATGTATGTATGTATGTATGTATGTATGTATGTATGTATGTATGTATGTATGTATGTATGTATGTATGTATGTATGTATGTATGTATGTATGTATGTATGTATGTATGTATGTATGTATGTATGTATGTATGTATGTATGTATGTATGTATGTATGTATGTATGTATGTATGTATGTATGTATGTATGTATGTATGTATGTATGTATGTATGTATGTATGTATGTATGTATGTATGTATGTATGTATGTATGTATGTATGTATGTATGTATGTATGTATGTATGTATGTATGTATGTATGTATGTATGTATGTATGTATGTATGTATGTATGTATGGATGGATGGATGGATGGATGGATGGATGGATGGATGGATGGATGGATGGATGGATGGATGGATGGATGGATGGATGGATGGATGGATGGATGGATGGATGGATGGATGGATGGATGGATGGATGGATGGATGGATGGATGGATGGATGGATGGATGGATGGATGGATGGATGGATGGATGGATGGATGGATGGATGGATGGATGGATGGATGGATGGATGGATGGATGGATGGATGGATGGATGGATGGATGGATGGATGGATGGATGGATGGATGGATGGATGGATGGATGGATGGATGGATGGATGGATGGATGGATGGATGGATGGATGGATGGATGGATGGATGGATGGATGGATGGATGGATGGATGGATGGATGGATGGATGGATGGATGGATGGATGGATGGATGGATGGATGGATGGATGGATGGATGGATGGATGGATGGATGGATGGATGGATGGATGGATGGATGGATGGATGGATGGATGGATGGATGGATGGATGGATGGATGGATGGATGGATGGATGGATGGATGGATGGATGGATGGATGGATGGATGGATGGATGGATGGATGGATGGATGGATGGATGGATGGATGGATGGATGGATGGATGGATGGATGGATATGTATGTATGTATGTATGTATGTATGTATGTATGTATGTATGTATGTATGTATGTATGAATGAATGAATGTATGTATGTGTCTATCTGTATGTATGTATGTATGTATGTATGTATGTATGTATATTATATTATATATATAAATATTCATTTTTATCTAGTATATTTTCTCACAATTGTAAAGCGCCTTAAAATATTTTATAATTTAAGCACTATATAAATTATTAAATTATAATTTATTATTAACAAAAAATGGAAGAATATAATATTAAAAAAGAATATAATATTAATACTGTATATCAATTAATTAAAAATACTGTAAACCTCCAAAAATAAGCCCATGGGCCTTTTCATGTAATTCTATTGTCCTCAGACCAAATATAAGCCCAGGATTCATTTTGGAGCTTTATGGTAATGCAAATGGAAAGACAAACAAAAATTAAACTGAATCAAGGTTCTCTTTGTTATGACTTGATTGTGGATCTAAATATTTCACTTACCTGTTAGGTAAATTACCAGCTTCCCAGTGGCAAATGTGCTTTGCATATGGCATGTCTTCATGGCCAAGTTGAATTGACCTGTTACTTGCTAGACAATGGAGCTGACAAAAACATAAAGGTATGTTTTAATTGTAGTACCCTTCTTTCCCATTTGATTTCAATCATTGAGCATGTAAATGAACAGGATCTTAACTTTTATTGATATTTTAATTTTTATCTTAAACTATTATTAAATTTTTAATTAAATATAATGTCTTTCACTGCAGGGGGTATTTGGATTTTTAAAAATTTAATGTTTCTAGCGAGGGGTGGAGGGGGAACCCCTTCCCCAAAAAAGTTTGTTCTCAGCATCAAAATTTCATTAATTCCTGTGGATATGTCAGGAAAATTCTTCGTTACACCCCTCTCCCCCTATGATCAAGACCTCACTACGCCCCACACGTCTGTTGACCTACATGCAGCCCAACTTTAAATAAGGGTGTGTTGCATGCAGGCTACAATTTAATTGAATGAAGCTAAATAAATAATATATTGCCAAACAGAGCAAATTTCATATGAGTGCAAAAAATCATATCACACTGCTCTATTAATGTTTGGTGCAGACACGACATCGAATGTCAAATGTTTTTAGACTCTGCACCACAAAATTATGACAAGGTGCATTCCATGCTGTAAATCTTTCCTGGTCATACTACAAATGCTCTAACCTGAGTTGTGACATTTGTCTTGATCAAAGCATAGTAATGAAAAAAGTGGTAACAACTCACTGTTTCTTTTTTCATACATTAGGATAAAGATGAATGCACTCCGTTGCATAATGCTGCCGCAGGGTATGATAAATAGTAAAATATGACATGGAATTTTCAAAATAATGTATAGCTTCAAATTAAATTGCATACTCAGCAGCTGTTTCTATTTGCATATTTTTTAGGCAACAGAAAATACTTTATTATATTTTTTGATTAACATTTACCTTTTGCATGCTAGACGAGATTATGAAGCACTGTGCACACATTATCTTTTGGAAATGAGAGCTAATGTCAATGCCTGCAATGCTGCTGATGAAACTCCATTACATTTGGCTGTCCAGAATGGCAATGAAGCAGTTGTAGGTGCACTTGTCCAGTCTGAGAACTGTGATGTGAATTACCAGGTTAGAAAAACTGAATAGAATGAATAGAAAAATGGCGGACAAAAATTCAAATGAATTAAAATTGTATAAACTAGTTCTAGTTCAAATATGGAATATTCTAACTTGTAAAATATATTGTGGTTCTTTATTAATAACTCACCTTGTACTTGTAAATGGAATCTTTAAAATATAGCAAGTAGAAGCCAATGAAAAGTTGCCAGGGTAGTTTTCTAATTCCAAAATTTACTGCTTCTTGGGGCTTTCTTTGTATGATTTTTAATGGACATGGATTCAAAACGGAATAAAGGAACTTAGTTTACCATTTTCTTTAACCCCACAGGATAAATGTGGAAATACGCCTCTGCATATTGCCATATTGCAGAGTAAGGATGCCATCTTCTCTGAGATCATTGGTTCTTGTGAAACGAGTGCCATAGATCTAGACCCAACCCTGTTCAACAAGGAAGGTCTAAACCTGTTACACTTGGCCTGTAGCAAGAACAACACCCAGTAAGAAAACATTAGATTTGCAAAATTTATTATTACCATTAATGATGATGATGATATATGAAAACCACTCAGACTTTACAGCACTTTTCATATTTCTGTGACTTAATTAACTGACTCAAGACGTCTGGCGTTTTGGATTCCATCAATCAAATTTTTGATGAGCCAAGTTCATTCCGATCGAGCAGTAAGGAAATTCCCTTGACTAGACAGCCATTTTCACACAGGAATTTCTTTATCATTCGTGATTGGAATGAACTCGGCCCGTCGTAAATTTGATTGATGGAAGCTAAAACACCAGACGTCTGGAGTCGGTCGGTCACAGAAATATGAAAAGCACTGTAATATTTGTTTCTTAAATCAGTTATACTTGGACTTAAGTATAATTATTACACTATGCAACTAGTATGAATGGGAAACAAATTGTACTGTATCTTACCATATAGCTGTAACTAAGCATTGTGATTGGATGAACTACTGGAAGACAATGGGAAGCCATTTCAATGTTAGTAATGGCATGTCATTTCCCTGTTATGCACTCATACAAACACCACTCTATCACTATTTTCATTACTACATTCTGATGTACAGTGACAAAATTTGTGACAGGTTTATCAACAATCTGACAACCATTACTCCCAAGTTTCTTGACACAGTTCTCTTGTGCCTTTGCATAGTTTATTTGATTGATGGATAATGTATTGCACATTAACCTGTTACTCTTTAAGAAAATTAATATAATAAGTGTCTAGTAGACTAGCACTTTCAAGCTAATATGGAACACTTTTCACTGAGACACACACCACCACTACGTTCAATATTGATTGTTTTGAAATTTAACCACAGACTACCATTTCCTTACAGGACAGTGAAAGAACTGGTTAGCAAATATCCTTGTCTTCTCAGTACAAAAAACCCAGAAGGATGGTATCCCTTGCATCTGGCTGTCTTGAACAACCAATACGAAAACACAGAATCAATACTTGATTTGGTAAGATTGCAGAATTTTGTCTTTTAACTGTGATACAGTAAAATCCTGGTTACCAGCCACCCCGATTGTAAACCCTCCCAGTTATGAGCTCACTAGTCTGATAACTAGGCTAAGAGAAAGAAATATATGTTTCCTCTTCATTTCAAACTCTTTTTCCTCACGGTTTCAAGCCCCACTTCCCCCAAATATGAGCCATCCAGGTTAAAACAAATCAACAAATGAGATAACCAGGATTGTACGGTATATCCTGTTTGAGATTTTTATGAAAGCCATTGAATAAAGGATGTAACTCAGTGGGCTAAATTTTAATTGAAGTATAATTTATATCCAAAATTTCTTTGTTGGTTGGTATCATAATTCAAACATAAATTGTATCCTCAACCATAAATTGACATTTATTTTGCCAAGCTTTCGGGCTTAGAGTGCAAATAATATAACTGTGAAATAGATAGCAAGAAATAGGAGATAGTTAGTGCTTAGTTAGGCAAGACATAGGAAATAAGCGAGGCATGACAGGAGCACGGGCTTTTTCCAGATCAACGACTCAGTGCACAAAAGAATGTGTTTCTGACGTTTAATGAGTTAAAAATGAAGACACAGGTCAATAAATCAAGACGCAGATACAACTATTTGAATTGTAATACTGATAGATTAATGTGGAATAAAAGTTTGTTCAAATTATCACGGTTGTTTTTTTTATTCCGCATTACAAAACCGCAGCGTAGCGGTGATCATTTGGCTAATTAAACATGCTTGCACGTGCAAGACCCGTCACGGCTCGCTTATTTCTCCACTAATCAAATTTAGGCAGAACTTAGGACATAATTAGTCATTAGTTAGCTAGCTAACTATTTCACGGTTATATTATTTGCACTCTAATTGCCCATCCTCAGGGCTAAATGTAACAAACAACGACAGTTACAATCAACTGCTTAACTCACGCTCATCGCGCAATCAAGCATTTATGGTTGAGGATACAATTTATGTTTGAAGTATAATTTATATATTTATTTATCAAATATTAGTGGAATAAAAAATAAATATTAAATAATCATTAAATTTATAAAAAGTTATAATTCCCCCCCCCCCCCCATCCCCCCATAATATGAAAGACTGCATGCAGTTTGGAAAACCCCTTGCATATACATGATATTTAATAGATATTTAAAAAATTATTATTTGAATTATTTAAAAAACAAGCAAAAATTAACTTAGGTTGGGAGGGGGAGGGGGCTTTGTGGATTTTGAGGGAGGCACCAATTTTTTCAAATAAGGGGGTCATTTTATGTTTATTCCTGGCAATTCTAAGGACGGAAGGACACTAAAATGATGTTATTTTAGAAAATTCGGAATCCGCATAGCCAACCCCCAAAACAATAAATAATGAAAGGTCAACCAGGGTAGTCTAAAAAATATCAAAGGTTTGACTGTATATTTCCCCATGGCCTTCAATTATCATCCTTTCCATCGTTAAATGAACGGTTGCAAATGCATTCGACTGTTTGTCCGCCTCGAGAACTGCCGCAATTGTTCGATGATGAATGCCTTGTTTGTCACGAAGATAGCGATTTTCGTGCAAATGACCAGATAGACTGACCTTGACGCTTTTATGAGACCATACAAGATCCACGACTTCTTCGTAGTTCCATAAAATATCGGTGTCACCTTCACGCGTTGGATGTAAAGGAACATGGCTGAAAAGGATCACTCTTTGATTACAACCGTCAGCATGAGATAACACATTATCGAGCCATTTCATCTGAACGTTACCCAATCCCCCATTATCTGCGATGTAACGCTTGGCAACCCCTTCCATACCAGTGCTGTCTTCAAGATCTTCGTTGACGTTGTGCATGCGAATGATATTGTAAGCATTCTTGTAAGCATTACTCGTTGGGCTTCGTCCTAGAACACTCACATCGTATGTGTCCAGCACAATGAAGCGATAATTTGGAAATCTTCTTACTGTGAAAGTGTAATAAAAGGCATCCGGAGGAGAAGAAATATCTTGTATTGTCAGATGTTTTCTTGCGTTCTTCGAAGCGTGACAATGTGAACTGCAACAAAGAGCAGAATGTAAAGATGTTTTGAGGAGCTCAGATCGGCTGAAATTATAGAGCTCGTGATTCCCCAAAACATGCTTGATGTCTACATCTGCTCTATCGAAATCGTCCAGGACAGTTTTCAGAGCTAACTGCGAGGAATTATTGTTTTTGTTTACCCCATCGATGATGTCTCCAAGATGAATAACGAACGTGGTATCTCTCTCATCATTCAAGTGAGATATAGCTTCCTTCAAGAGCTTCCTGCTGTTTTGATAATGTCTGGAATTCGTATCAGATAAAACTCTGTCTTTGACGAAAGCGAACTGAACATCTGAAATTAGACCGAACGAAAAGCCGGCCATTTCCTTAAAAAAATCACGTCACAGCAAAGGTTTACGCATTGGTTACAAAGTCCCAGAGTGGAACACCAATATGGCCGCTCCATACATTTTAACCAAAAATCGCGTCATGATTGCTCGCTCATAATTCCACAACCAAATTACCTATAGCCTAGAAACTTGACCAGTATGCGTAGTTTTGGCCGCTTTACAAGATTGTAGAATTCTTATTTTATGATAATGCGAATTTATGCTTTTGAAATTGATGATGACGTAGATGAAAGCCGGCAATACCATTGTTATTATGCAGGAGTGGGCTTATTCCAGGCGTGGTTACCGCCTAATGTTCCAGGGGCCTGTCCACAGTCTCCACAGATTTTTACAGCTATGAACAATACTAAGCAGTTTGAGCGAGATTTCGGCTTAGCTGAAATGAATAATAATGAATCCCATTATGAAATCGCATGCTATAAAGGATTTCGTATCAACTTTTTATTTATGCCATCAAAAGCTTCAAAGCCAATTTGACGATTTACGGTTGTAAAATCATCATAAAGAGCACTGAATAGTGGCTCTATTTTGTTCGATGCATGGCAAATGTATTGCCAAAGAAACACAAGAATCAATCAACTAAAAGATATCCAAGTCATTAGCTATAACAGCATAGTGGTTTCCATATGTAAAATTATTTTAACATTGATACAATATTTTAATGTTTTAAAAATAGCTTTTGGATTTTTGGGAAATTCAAGAATTATCATCTGTCTTTTGTGTCCTACCTTTTCTAGGGCTGAGTTTTAGCGCAATCGAAACCTTTTTCAACTAAAACAATCAGAAAAGAATAAGAAAATAGGATATTTTAATACTACTGAAAACTAATATCAACAAATCTGAGTGCACGTTTTTTTTCTTTTTTAATTCCCTTAATTAGGACCAATGTGATATTGATCTTAAGAATGGGGAAAAGAACCAGACTGCTTTATTTTTGGCCGTTTCCCAAGGCTATAGGAATATCATAGAGCTACTCGTAAAGAAAAAAGCGGACGTGAATGCCGAGGATGCTTTTGGGAATACACCACTCCACGTTGCCGTGAAAAAGCATTGCATGTCGCAAGTAAGTTCATTTTTTGCTATAGTGTTAGGGACACCGCCGCGGAGACGGGGGGGGGGGGGGGGGGGCTGTGAACCCGCCACTTTTCCCCTTTTTCGACACCAATCTTGGCTCCCCAACTTTTCCGCATACTAGTCTTTTATATAGCCCCCTTCCCCACTTTTTAGGGTGCTCCGCGGTCCCTGAGTGTCCTCAATTTAGTAGCGATGCTAAATATTTTGACACTCAAATAAAGTTCATCATCATAATCATCATCACTGAATTGCAGCAAGTTAAAAAATCTGATTATTGTCTTGTATTGTATTTTCCAGGATTCGTTGGCAAACAAAGATCTCTTTAAAGATTTGTTTAACCCTAATGTTAAACACCTTGATTATGCAATTGCTCTTTTCTTAGTGCTTCATGGTGAAGCTAATATCAACTATCTAAACAATGAAGCTAAAACGCCTTTGGACTTTTGCACGGATGAGGGGTTGGCCAGGCATCTTAAAATATCTTCGAAAATGAGTACAGCAAATTTACGGTAAGGTATAACATTCACCGATGTACGTAGACTTTTCGGACCAATTTTCACTATGAGCAACGTTACTTAGTCCCTGTTTAGAAGTCGAATTTCACTTGTGCCGAAACTTAGGCCCGGTTTAGACGTCGAATTTCACATGTGCCGAATCTAAAAATAATGAAAATGAGCAAAACCTATTTTTTGAATTCATTTGCATTGGATTCGGTACGAATTCGGTGAATTCGACTTCCAAACTTGGCCTTACTCCTTGCCGAAATAAATAGGATTGACACCGACGCAATTGCAAATGCAACAGAGACCTTTTTAAGCTCAAGTCTTACTCTATTATCATTATTTTTTTTGGATAAAATTTCAACCAAAGAAGCGACACCTTTATTATTTCCTATATGTCAGTTTTCTTGAGTAATACCTCCTCACTATTATGTTTATATAACATCCTGTCACATGTACAGTATTGCGCGACTTTAATTTTTTTTACATTGTATTATTTAGTAAGTCTAACGCTATGGAATCTCGTGATGAATCCAACCTCAAGCGCGCAGTGCAGTCTAGCACCGGATCAACACCAAATTTGACCAACATGGTTTCCCAGACTGCGCTATTTGGCGGATCACCACCACGTCAAGCAGGAACATCAACGAGGCGAGGATACACTGATACCAAGCTTTCAGTGGAAGCCCAAGAAGATTTTTCTCCTGAACATTATGAACCAACAATTTTCTTCAGACACAGTGTTTCTTGGCCTTCCCTTCCTACGTTACCATACGATTCATTCGCACCTCCACCAACAATTTATTCGCCTCCGCCAAGTTTGTCCCCATCGATTCCTGCGGGAAATACGTTATCAGGAGAGCCTGCTTTATTACCCACAGACACTTTTGCACCTTCAGGGAATGCTTCTCCTCAACCGAGAACGTCAACACCAACTACTGAGGATTTCCTTTCGTCTCCACTGCCGCCCTCATTAGAGTGTTCTTTACACCCACCACTTATTCCATGCATTCCATCGTCGTCTCCACAGCAACCTTCGGCTTCAGGAGCATCTCTCTCATTTCCACCACCCATTCCATCAAAGACGGCCTCAAAGCAATCAGTTGCCCAAAACCTACCTCAACGTAGAAGTTATCCAGAACTTCCAAGCTCTGTCGATGTTAATGAAAGGCCACAAAACCGATATCAGGATATGTCAAGCCCCCAGTCACAACCACTAGAAAAAGTTCTAACTGAAGAAAAGGATCCAAATGACAAAGTTGTTTTCACCATGGAAAACATGTTTGAAGCACTTGCAGTAAGTTTTTTTCCCAGTTTTTTTAAAATCCACTAAAAAATGGCTCGGCTCCCTCCCATTTTCAAATCAAATTCCACCACTTTCAAGGCTGCTCTGCGACCTTTGTATATGTTTTTAAAATGCTCGCCGCTATGGGTTTCTGCCCTGATCCTAAAATATGATTGTCAATGTACAATTAACTATTTACGAAAATGAAACAAAACCGTCCCCCGAGTCATCATAACGAACACTTTTACGATGCAGAATGCTACAATAATTATTATTGAAGTTAATTAACTGGAAATGAAGAGTTTTTAATTTATAAGCGGGTTCTTTTTTAAGCACTACATTGCTGATTGTTATCATATCATCATCACCATCAATATCATCATCTTCATCACCAACCCTCGTGATTATGAGGAGGAGGAGGAGGTGATGTATTAGGAGAGGCACGATGCAAAGTTAATATACTTTTTAAATGGTTTTAAAGGCTTCGCCATTATCTGTCCAAAGTAAGACAGAAGAACAAACACGATGTCTTTGTGAAGACAGTATTGCTGAAGTGATCTTTGAGCCATGCCAGCACAAGGTGGTTTGCAAAGGTTAGTGTAGCAAGCTGCTCAGAGGATAAAAAGAGTATGAGTGGTAAACGTACGGTACTTACTTACATCACGTACACGGTACAACATGCCATAGAGTGGTTTTCGTATGAGTGGGAAACATACGGTACTGACTTACAGCACGTACACGGTACGATATGCCATAGAGTGGTTTTCGTATGAGTGGGAAACATACGGTACTTACTTACAGCACGTACACGGTACAACATGCCATAGAGTGGTTTTCGTATGAGTGGGAAACATACGGTACTTACTTACAGCACGTACACGGTACGATATGCCATAGAGTGGTTTTCGTATGAGTGGGAAACATACGGTACTTACTTACAGCACGTACACGGTACAACATGCCATAGAGTGGTTTTCGTATGAGTGGGAAACATACGGTACTGACTTACAGCACGTACACGGTACAACATGCCATAGAGTGGTTTCCGTATGAGTGGGAAACATACGGTACTTACTTACAGCACGTACACGGTACAACATGCCACAAAGTGGTTTTCGTATGAGTGGTTGTGAAACATACGGTACTGGCTTGCAATGACTTCCTCTTGCCTTCCAGTAATTCATCCATTCACAGTAATTACGGTTACGGTAAGATACGGTATGGCTACGGAAAACCCTCTATTTTTTCATTGTGACTGAATGATTTAAATTCACTGGTAGCAAACTCAAAAGCGAAGCTAAACTTTTCAGTATCTGTCTTTGCTTATCAAAAACATCGCCATGCCTTTAATAAGAAGAAGTACCATGCCTTTAATAAGAAGAAGTACTATAACATTTAAACTTTTTTTGTTCTGTGAAGAATGTGCCATTAGGATGAAGAGATGCCCAAAATGTGAAGTGAAAATCGAGTACAAGAAAACCACAGGTAAAGTAATCGTGTTCTTTAATGTTAGTTGATTGTCCACCCTTGTTAGACCTAAAAGGAAAAGGCTCAAATATCAAAAAAGCCAACCCCCCCCCCCCTTTCCAAGACGTCTATTATGTAAATGTGGCAATCGCTTGTGGATCTGGCGGGGTGAGGAGAGGGATCTCATGCTGATATTGATTTTAGGGTGGATTAATTTTCGTGTGTCGCGGGTGTTTTCGAAAATGCACGAAGTAGCATCCGTTCGAAGACGTAAAATGTATCTATTTTTTCAAACCCCACCAACAAGCCCTCGGAGCCGCCTATAGAAAGTTTATGCCGTACCATGGGCTAGTATTTGTGACCACAACTTGACTCAAACTTCAAAGGTCATTCAGTAACGCCTGATACTTATGTTCTTTCTAGATGGCTCTCTCTTGAGTATGACTTCACCCCGTCCAGAAGATGAGGAAAAGGAAGTGAAGAAGCTAAAAAAGCAAGTAGAAGAAGGAGAGATAAAAACCATATGTCCAATTTGCATGGAACACGACAAAAACGTAGTGTTTGACTGTGGACATGCGTCATGTGAAAATTGTTCCAATGATCAGGACGTCTGCTATTTTTGTGAAAGGCAGATAACACAAAAAAACTCTTTATTCTTGTAGTAGCTTTTACGGCCTTTTTTTTTTTACCAAAACTCAGTGCATTTACTAGGGGAGGTGTTTTTGTCCTAGTCATTGATTTAGCGACCATTTCTCGGTGAGTAAGAAAGTGGCTGCTTTGCCCGCAATACTCAGTTCTAGCCCACGTGATACTGCATGTACTCTAGGAGGGGTGCTTAGCGCTACTGAAACGCTTCATAAAATTTTGTCTTAGTCATTGATTTAGCGACCATTTCTCGGTGAATTAGAGTGCTGCTCAATACTCGTTACCAGCTCAGGTAAAACCACAATTACTCCAAGGGGTGCTTAGCCACACTCGGCCTTTTTTAAGTCTTCTCAATTATTCTGATGATGGTACTCGACCAGTAATGCCAAATCGTCAGGTTTGTTTTGCTACATCTGTTAAGCTTTCTTAATCATTCTGATGATGGCATCAACCAGTGATGCCAGAACGTCAGGTCTTAATAAATATCATACGTAAAACGTAAAAAAAAATGACTCGTATTCATTTTTTTTATTTTCTTGCTTTGGCTTTTATTTTGTTGGTTTAGTAATAAAATGAGGTAGCACAGCATTAGCCATAATTTTTGCTTTCTTTGCTTGTTTTGTCCCTGTTTTTGTTTTTGTTTGCATTTTCTTTCTTTTTCTTTGTTTTTAATTTTGCATGTATTTTTTTCCTTTTGCTTTCACTTCACTAAAATACAAACTACACAGACTGATAGATAGATAGATAGATATGTTTATTCATTTGCAATGTAATTTGCAATTACAACAATGGGTCATTCAACAGTTAAGCAATACTAATCCAGATAATAGACCTCTTTCATGTGACGTCAAAGCAGCTCAATTTGGAGGACAAAACAAAAGAATTTCAATCTCATGAGAATTGGAATCTATTGTTTTGTCCTACAAATTGAGCTGCATTCCAACGTGCTGCAAGGGGTCTATAAATATCGATTACATAATACACTTTATACTAGACTGAAAGTATAATTCATCAATGGTCAGAGAAAAAAGGAATCCTGGCCTATCTGCCAATTGCTAATAACTTAGAAACGAATTAGTAACGACAGATCGAATCGATTCTACTTCTTTATGTGGTGGTTAATTCCAACGTTTCGTTATTGCTTAAAACATTCGCTTTCTCTCAGTTATGAATCGTTTACAAATAGGGCATTGGTTGTTGTCTTGACCAATGAGATCCGAGCATTCCATGCATGTCCTGTGCCCACAACCGAACAGAACATTGCTCCGTTCATCCATACAAATGGGACATTCTAACTCTCGTTTAGCTTCTGCGAGTTCCCTCTCAAGCTCTGTCATCTTTTCATTGTTAGAAGTATCTATTTCGTCAGATTCAGGTAATTGCGAGCCATCTAAAAGAAGAAAAGGTAATACTATGTAATTACCCCATATACTGTGGGTTTGGGGGGGGGGGGGGGGGGGGGGGGGGGGGGGGGCGTGGTGTTGCTGGTGTTACAGTCCTTTGTGTCGGCTCATACATCCTTCAACTTTTTTTTCACTAAATATTGTACCCCCTAAATAATCTCTTCAACACACCCCGCCCCAGCCACAAATGGTTATTCCAAAGATGTAACCTCCGGCTATAGTCTTGTTAGCCATAACCCTTTGCTCTGCAGTCATTTTCCACCATCAAGTGGTGGCAGCCATGACAGGATGCACAATAGAGCCTTCCCCTGCATGGGAAATTGAATTCTTTCCTATGTAAATCAGATTAGACCAAATCCAATTGTTCCTCAATCCTCCTGTCATGGCTGCCATCGCATGGTGGAAAGCTTCTATTCCAAAGTCAAAACTCTGCCGCCCCTTCAAATGACAGATTTTCTTTCGGCCAACAATAACAGTTTCAATTCTATTTGCTGTGTCGTGTTCATTACCTTTTTATTTTTCAAGGGTTCTGAATGCTTCAATGTAGGAAGAGGAACAGAGAACTGAACGTATCGATAGCTTGGAAGGAAACTAATTATAATGTAAGTGAATACCTGGTGTGGTTTTCTTATTTATCGGTTCGTTGCACTTGAAACAGCGCTTCAACTTCCATGCACACCCTGTAAAGTGAACAAAATAATCAGAATTTACCTAAAGACAAATACAATGGGGACAATTTTGTTTCGCCGATAACTCTTTGGTAAATAAAAGCTATGAGAAATAACTATAAGAATGATTTGTATTATAGAAGACAGTGAGACTTGGTGCAAGTGCAGTGTTTCTTATTTGTGCGACTGCATTAAAGCCATAAAACACCAATAGACCTTTTTAGCTTGGGCCATTTCAGACCACGTGTCATTCTCTAGAGTATCATTTCTTTGTTTAATGGTTGCGCATGAGAAGACACATGAATATGGATACACCTCAAACAAAGAATCTTATTCTCAAGAGAATGACACGTGGTCTGAATTGGACAACAAACCACCCAAGCTATAAAGGTCTATTAGAATGTAATTGTGAAAAGAAAAAGAAAAACAGGAAAAAGAGTTGCGACTTACTCAGGATTAACAAACCAGTAACGAATGAACCAAGGTTACACTTACCAAGACAAACTACGTCTACCAAATGTCCACATGGCTCAAAAACCACCTTCGATGCTTTTTCATCGCAAGACATGCATATCAAATCGCGTGCTGGAGGTTTTTTAGTCTGCATCCGACTCTTTGATGGATCCAATTGCTGTAGAAATAACGAAGACACCGGTTTTCCCATCAGTGGAAGTATTAATGCTACACATGATATACATTTCTCAGTGTTCCTTTTTAAAGGGGGCCACTAGAAAGTTAGGGTACATTGTATTAAACACAGAGATACTTTGGATTCTTGTTGGCTCTATGTCAAAGTTAGAAATTACAATACAACACGGTAAAATGCAGTTGAAATATATAGTAATATATATTAATGGTTTCGGTAATTAAAAGTTACTTACTAGTAAATTGTCCAGACTTGCAGCCAAGGAGGCAACGCGCATTCTAGGTGGAGCAACCTTAGTCTCTTTCGTCTTCAGTTCTGAAGAGATGTTATTGTAGCCTGCAAATATTGTTGAATGCGGTCGAGGTGGTGGGGGCCGAGCAGTTCGTGTCTTGTTGGAAGGTTTTACTGTAGTATCAGAGGGGTTTACTCTATTGGCAGGCTTTGGAGGCGCAGGAGGTTTAGATTTAACAGACGTTCTTCCACCAGGATCCCCCATATTGGCTTGTGACATCCTTTTCACCAAATCCTTGACTTTCTTAGTTGGTGCTGTCGTAGGCTGTTCTTGCCTTGCCTTTGATTGTTCTACTACATTGCTGTTGGTAGAATTATTATTGCGCGGCGAACGTGGTGAAGGCTTTGGTAGCGTACGTGGAGGCCTAGGAGGGGGTTTAACTGATGTCGTATTATCACTTTGTTGACATGTTTGAAGACGCTGGATAAGTTCGTGTTGCAGTTCTCCTTTTTGATCTGCGTTCTGGTTACTTTGAACGCTTGACTCCTGAAAATTTGCAATGTTCCATAACATCGTTAGTCAGTCATATATATCTCACCTCGAATCTAAGACTAATCACATGTATACAACATTTTCCATGATGAATTAATCATACCCCAGGTTGTTGGCCTTGCTTTGCACATGAAGAGGAACACCGCTTTCTCAGATTATTCATGTCATCTAGAGATACTGTAGGAAGATGGTCCTTGTAGTAGAATGGGCCAAGGGAGAACGGACTAACCAGTTCTAAATCAACCTGAAGTGAAGTTATAATCTTATCAACAAAAATCTGATATCTTGAAAAAACAAGAAAAATAGAAAGAAGGAAAAGAAAAATATTCTATCCCGGCCCTTTTCCTAAACTAAAGCATTAATTTATTGAATTTGTTTTCATTCCCTCATTATTCCTTACTATACTGATATCTGGATACTTTCGATCAATGTTCTGTCTAAATGTTAGGAAAATAACAGTTACAACATTTAAACGCGATTAGCAAATGAACAGCAATACTGATGTCAGTGACCTTGTGCTAAAGATCTCAATAAGATAATAAAGAAAAAAATAATTAAAGTGCCTATGACACATCTGAAAATATTCTCAGTAAAGACTCTACATGAGATGAGCTGTAAAATATTATAAAGTTTGAGTGATATGATGCTACTTGAAGTTTTAAAGGTTTTGTCATGCCATATGCTAATGACTGTGACGTCAGGGGAGTCATTTATGTTTATTTGTTGATAGGATAATTCGAAACATGGCTGCTATGCGAAAACTAATTAGCAATATTTTTTTAAGAGCCATGCGTGGAACAGTGATACTTTCCAAACTTTATCTGTATCAGTTACGTTTTGTATATTAAATGATGACTCCCCTGACGTCACAGTCATTAGCATATGGCATGGAAAACCCTTTAAAACTTCAAGACGCATCACTCATACTATATTTTTTTGGTCTCTGAAAAGCTCTCCTCGTGTAGAATCTATACTGAGAATATTGTCATGAACTTAATCATGAATTAGCAATTAAGAAATAAATTTAAAAAATTATTATAATTTATTACCTCAATATTAATTCAAATGTTATACTTAAAAAAGAGAAGAGAAAAGTGGAGCACAACTCACCCATTAGTTCTGTCATTTGATACATCGAATCGCACAAAGCGGTGGTTCGTATCATGTATATCATTCAGATAACACAAGGTGCATAAGTTGTAGTTAGGACATACTGCACACTGCCATCGCATTCCAGCAATACCTGCTTGTTTGCATCCATGACATATATACCAATAGAACTTGATACCTAAAAACATTTTGAAACCATCACTTATGGAATACCATACGGTTTAGCTCATAAAATATATTACCTATATGAATTCTTTGATTCCGTTCCCCTCATGAAAATTGGTCTTACCTTTTGCCGATACGACAAAAGCTTTAAAATATCAGACATATAATGTGGTCAGGCATAATACATGTTCAACACTAATGTAAACATATATTAATTGTTATTCAAAAAATAATGACATTTTTTTCAATGTTAAGTGGTCTTCAAAATCATCGAGGCAATTCAAATATACGAGATTTATGTCGAGTTTGGAATATTATATCAGACTAGTAATTGATTCGCAGTTGTGTCTTTTTTAACAATGTAATGATACTGAGATTATCTGGGGAACTTTCTGACTTTTCTCGATTGTTAATAATAATAATAATAATAATAATAATAATAATAATAATAATAATAATAATAATAATAATAATAATAATGATAATGATAGTTTTATTGACAACCAATATTGCAGTCATGAGACTGAATTACACTGGTGAAATAAAAAAAAAAAATAAACGCTACGTTTGGAAAATATTATAAGTTCCTAATAGAAGCCATAATAAAAGATTTCTTAAAACGTTCAGTACTATAACGTGGTTCAATAAAAAGTCTATTGTTCCTTGAAGAGTATCTTGTGTTAACGATGAATGCAGGGAGAAGATTGTATAACTTGTGGCTTGGATCTCTGATAATATCCATAAAAAGTTTCTCACACAACACTTGTCTGCGGCACGCAAGAGATTTCAACTTGGAAGCTTCCATTCTTTCGCTGTATGATAGGTAAGGACCATGGATGATGGACAAAGCGCACTTCTGAATTCGTTCAATGCATGCCATCGCTGAGATATGTTTGCTTTGCTTATTCCACAAGTAACGCATTCATAAACCTCTAGATATTCAATAAGTTTTCAAAACATGCTACTGACTGGTAAGAATAAAGCGCAAGAAATATCAAGAAGACATGACAATGTTCCAGTCCGGCCTAAAATCTTTAAACCATAATTAATTTTGTTTACCTAAAAGACTGACACGGCTTTTCCGAGTTTTTGTTGTTAAATGTGATTTTCCCGTTAATACGTTCTAGATTAAAGCGTTATTCAACTATTCGATGGATTCCAAATACAAATACTACCTGAAGGTGCAGAGTCCAAAATTTGTAAATCATAGCAGCCATCCTGTCACGGCTGTTTCATTTCAAAAGAAAGTGGACATTAGGTTCCAGGCTCTCCAGCGCACGCTTTGCACGGTTGATTTTCATGAAAACGAGGTTTCACTTACCGAGTTCGACCCGTCGAGTTGAGTTTTAAAAGGGTTGTAAAAAATAGCGTTATTTTGCTTCTTCAAATCGTAAAGTATACATTTACTCTCAAGAGAAGTTTGCTATTTATCATGAAAGTATATCTGAAGAGTTGGAATGTCGATTTTCTACGAAAAAAGTGATTTTATGGGATTAAGCGAAGAGAGCTTCGTTGACGACAAAAATGGCGGCTTGGACAAATGAGCTTCAGAAGCATTTTAAAGCAGAGGATAAATCGAACTTAGGAAGTTTTTCATGAGTCAGGTGAGTGCACTTTTAATTCAATACATATTTCTTTCCATAGTTCTTTCAATATTTTAGTACTAACTATTTTTTAAGAAGGTAAAATTAAGTTTAATTTGTAGCTTATAATTCGAATAGTTGATCGATCAAAAGAGCATGTTTGTCCATTTCTGATCTTTAGACTATAATGTATGTGGTAGCTAGAAATAACATACTTGATTTATTGGCACATTAATAAGAGGTGGCCTGATTGCATTATTGTAAAGTTTGGCCTTTGATAACACAGAACCAGCTGCTTTAAATCTTTGATTGTCTTCATGAAGCATTTTAACTGTTCTAGGTGGACTTGCTTTTCTCTCTGACTTTGGTATGGCCATTTCATATTGTGTAATTATACACCAAAGGCAGCAGTGTCTTCCTAAAAAAACAAACATTTAAATCAATCAAAACCACATTTTATATAAATTTTGTCAGATTTTGGACAATACACAGAACTTTTTAATTTTTTCCTGTCATGCCAACCACTAAATACAACTAAACTTTCCTTTTCATAGAATATTATCTACTTACCACTTGCTCCAGAAATGCCATATAATGCACACAGAAATGCATAATCACCAAATACAAAGAGTCTGATAGACCATTTCCTGTAGGAAAAATCAGGTTCTTAACAAGGTATGCTATTTCCTGTTAAAGGGCATACATCTATATGTACAACAAAAGCAACTAATAAGGCCAAATGCTCAGTGTTAATTCTAATAGAACAACCTAGAAATAATAGCAATATTATTTAATGACATCATACCCCCACTTAGCTTCCTGTAGAGAATCAAAATCACTGATGTAGCGTTGTAACCCAAGATGTAGGTTGTGAGGGTTGTCTGGTGCCTCAAACATGGAAAAAACTATGGTATTCCTTGTGGAGTTGGGGTTTTCAGTATTGGCTATTTCAAATGCCATCTTGAAACTGCCACCTTAATATAATAAAATATACACACAGTATAAGGTTTTCATCACCTGTATTAAAATTATTGAGGTGAAATCAAGACTACTAAGTGCTTTTACTCCGACGAAGTAAAATTTAACTTTTTATCACAACTGTTTCATTAGAAACACCGACACAGCCCACACTAGCTTACCGCTAGTTATCATATCACTACTAAGGATACATAAGTTTAAACGGTTTGCTGAAGTAGTTATCTGGGATTTTATTTACCTCCCTTATCCCCTCCAATCTTTAGCCATATTTCATTTGCTGGTATTAAATTGTCATGCCATGTGAGTCTTTGATACCTAAAACACAAAAGCATTCACACTTTAATTTATGCATTGTTATGAGTGTTTGCATTGCCTATAAAAGCTTTTGAATGATTGTCAATAATAACTAAAACTTATTACTTCTTGTTCTCTTCCAGATGACCATATATCAAGGCCTTTAGGTTGGAAACTTGGGCACAAACTGCCAAACGAATTTCAGTTTTCTCTTTGGCTTTAGAGAATACAAAGGGCATGACATCACAGCACACCTGTGTACAAAAGATAATGCTTATGTATTACATCCAGAAATACAGGTATTGTAAAATGGAAGTGAAAGCTTTTGACTAACTTCGTCAAACTTGTGATCCTTCGCAATAGATCTTTGCTTTTTTTCACTGGATAGCTGGACACCCCAACTTGATAACCACCTATAAGAATTTTAATTTATATTAACTGTTGCAAAACAACTTCAATAAAACTTCAATATTACTTGATATACATAAAGTCCACTGATAAGCTGATTTTTCAGAAGTACAATTCTACTAACTAGTACTAAGACCATTGCTTAACCAACCTTCGTATATGCCGCATTTTGTTCCAGGGTATCCCAAGGTCAGACTTCATTGCAAGGCCTTCATCAGGTGGAACTTCCAAGCTCAATCCAGCCTGAGGAATTTATAGACAAATAAACTTTATTAAGCATGCCTATCTCTTTGCAACTGCTGATTTAATTTGTAATACCTACCTCTTGAACAATTTGTTGCCTTTCCTCTCGACCAACTCTTCTCAATTCAGACAATTGTTGAACCGCAAAGTCTTCATCGGATCCACCACTAATAGCACGTCTTACTTTCTCTGTTGCAGAAGCCCTCCGCTGAACTGTTTTTAGACTTGCCTCTGAACTGTTTTTGCGAACAGAGCTTATGATAGAAAGCTTGAGGGGCTAAAAGCAATAATATTGAAAATGATCCAGCATTATGAAAGAAATGTTAGTCAGAATTGAGAAAATTCATTTATATTTTTGGATTGGGGGAGGATTGTGGTTTTGGGTAACATGTGTCAAAAATTTTACATAACCCCCTTTGTTTACACATTTTTTAAACCTGACCCCTCTCTACATATATATACTTTTCAATTGACCCCTCCCCCTCAAAAATGGCAGTGCATTACTGTTGTTACTGAGAATTATGAATTTTATAAAACGATGAAAAAAACCCTGAGAATAATTGGGTCATAAGTTTTCTATTTTTAAGATAGTACTGGTTTATAGAGCTCTAATTTGTGACGTGTCTGAATCGAATTATTCGTGAGAGTGACTAATTATTCTAGGCCTATATAATGTAGTGGTAATCTTAACTCTACCCACCGTTCCTCCTGTTTTCAGAACAACTTGAGATGACTTTGCCAGTTGAAGTTTTCTTTTCATTAGATGTGTAGTTACTGTCTCTTCAATAGTTGAAAGGGGTGTGGTAATAGGGGTATCAAGAACTTGGGTCAGGGGGATGCTGCATGGCTGGGCGACATAATTGCTACACTGGTTTTCGTGGGACTCTAATCGATCAAGGGGAACTGCAGACTTGCACGACACGCACGTTACACAGAGTGAACCCAAAATGCTCAAGAAAACTCTAGGAACTTTGGAAAGGGTCGATGCTGTAATTACTTGAGTACAAACGGGACACTTGGAACTTTCACCTGTGTGTTCCAGCCAGGCACGTATGCAGTTGTAACAAAAGTAATGTTGGCAACTTGACTGTACAGGCCGCTCAAAAATTTCTTTGCATATACAACATACAAGGTCTGCAGGTGGATTTAAGAATCGATTGATTTCCGGCATGACGCTGATTATAGGAATTGGCACGATTGCACTAGATATGTTTATAACATTGACGGGTTCTGCATGATTCGGCATGGTAGATTTCTTTGGTCTGCCCCTTCCCATAGTACCTTTCCGTTTCCTCCCTCCACGTTGGTCCTTGTGGAATTTCTCACATGTACAACAGTAATGATCTTCATGTTTTTCCCAATTGAATGCTTCCATGATGGTATTGTAAGCTGGATCTCTTTGGCCTTTCATGCATTTTGCATAACAGTTGTTGCAAAGTTTTGTAGGGTGGATATTGGGATCGTCCTTCCCAACATCCACTCCAAAAACTTGCAAAACTTTATTTCCTAGGTCGTTATCATTCAGGTTATATTTGTACTCGGTGCATTTCTCTCCCTGGTAAACACCACAAACTCTACACGTTTTTTCGAGGCAAGCCAGGTGAAAAGCCAATGTTGACATTTTCTGAAGTATTATAATTGAAACAATAGAAAAAGGGTTTGAAAAAGTGCTTATAAGTTGTTGAGAAAAATAGTTAGCTCTAAAATATTGGCAAATACTTAAAATACATCATCATTAATTAACGGAAAAGCCTTACCTTTTATCAGAAAAAGTTCCGGTGGTTATCTAGAGGGCGCTTCAAATTGCCGGTTTTAGGGAAAAAAGTGAAAAGACGTAAGACGATCGTCTGAAGTATCGGACGTATTTCTGAAATTTTACATATTGTTATCGAAAAAAAACTGATTGAACGAGGAAATATTTCGTATATGAAGGTTCATAAGGGTCTTTTTTGATTACTTGTAAAGTGAAGTGGCTAATTTAAGCATAAATTAACCAAAAAAAATATTTCAAGTTTGCCGCCATCTTGGTTGCTACGGCTTCATTTTTGCATAGCAACGAAATATGACCGCGCGGTAGCCTGGAACCTAATGTCCATCGTGAAACATACGTGCTGTCCTGGCAAAGCAATTACGTAAAGAATAATGAATATTGAATGCGGCAAAGGAAAGCCGGGCTCCCTGTGGCACAGTCTCAAAATGCGTCGTGTTTAATCTCTCCGTCCTTTTACTGGGTTGCCTGTGGCAGCATAGTCTCAACTGAATGCGTCGCATTTAATTTCTTCGTCCTTTTACTGGGTTGCCTAAAAATGCCTATTTTTAGTTTTATTTTGTTTATTATTATTATTATATATATATATATATTTTTCTCATCAGTACTTAAGAATTCCATAGCACTTAAAGTGCAAACAAGAAAATCTCTACATCGTTTTGCAAAGAAAAAATGATTCCTATCTTAATAATTAATGACTAATACATAACGGCCCAATCGATTCCTCGCTATGTATTGATACATTCCAACGTTTCAGTATTGCTTAAAACATTCGCTTTCTCTCAGTTATGTTCTGTTTACAAATAGGGCATTGGTTATTGCCTTGACCAATGAGGTCCGAGCAGTCCATGCATGTTCTGTGTCCACAACCGAACAGGACTTGGCACCGTTCATCCATACAAATAGGACATTCTACCTCTCGTTTAGCTTCCTCTAGTTGTCTTTCAAGGTCTTTCATCTTTTCATTGTTAGAAGTATCTTTTTCGTCGTCAGGTTCAGGTAGTTGCGAGCCATCTAACAAAAGAAAAGGTATATATGTGATTACATCATAAATTGTGGTTCTTTGGGCGTACGTGGTATGGCTGCTGTTAAAGCTCTTCGGGTCTACATAAGTACTTAATATCGTACCCCCTAAATAACCTCTCCATATCTAATCAGTGGTAACAAGTGAATACCTGGTGTGGTTTTCTTATTTATCGCTTCGTTGCACTTAAAACAGCGCTTCAACTTCCTGGCACACCCTATAAAGTGAACAAAATAATCAGAATTTACCTAAAACATAAATATAGTTAAAGCAATTTTGTTTGGCCGATGATTCTTAGGTTAATGAAATACACCAAAATGAAAGAAAAAAAACGCTGCAGGTGTAAAGCGAGGGTTTTTCTATTTTCGCTATTGAGCTTCAGGAAATAGCGCTATATAAATATTGTATTATTATGTATTATTTTCTCCCAGTAATCTGCAGCTTCCCTTCCTTTGTTAAACTGAGGCCGAGCATGTGGGCAGATGGTTGTAAGCTGTAATTATCGAAGGTCGTGATAAGGAGACTTGGTGCAGGTGTGGTGTTTCTTTTTGTCGAACGTAAGATAAAATTAGGGAATAGATAAATGAACCAAGGTTACACTTACCAAGACAAACTACGTCTACCAAATGTCCACATGGCTCAAAAACCACCTTTGATGCTTTTTCATCGCAAGACATGCATATCAAATCGCGTGCTGGAGGTTTTCTATTCTGCATCTGACCCTTTGTTGGATCCAATTGCTGTAAAACAACGAAAAGATCGACACCAGTTTTTCCATCAGTGGAGATATGAATGCTATATACATCTATATATATTCTAGTGGATAATGTGATCCCTTTCCATGTTAGTTAAAACGGGACCATAGTTTGGCTATGTCTATTAAACTCGAATAAGTGTACTTTTGATTCTTGATCGCTCTGTTTGAAAGTTAGAAATCACAATACGATATGGTAAAATAAAATAGAAATATGGTTGTAGTATAAATAGTAATTTTAAAACTTTACTCACTAGTAAATTGTCCAAGTTTGCAGCCAAGGAGGCAACGCGCATTCTAGATGGAGCAGCCTTATTATCTTTTGTCTTCAGTTCTGGAGAGATGTTATCGGAGCCTGCAAATATTGTTGAATGCGGTCGAGGTGGTGGGGGAGCAGGGCGGGTCTTCTTGGAAGGTTTTAATGTAGTATCAGAAGGGTTTACTTTGTTGGCAGGCTTTGGAGGTGCAGGAGCTTTAGGTTTAACAGACGTTCTTCCACCCATATCACCCATATTGGCTTGTGACATCCTTTTCACCAAATCCTTGACTTTATTAGTTGGTGCTGTCGTAGGCTGTTCTTGCCTTGCCTCTGATTGTTCTACTATATTGCTGTTGGTAGAATTATTATTGCGCGGCGAACGTGGTGAAGGCTTTGGTAGCGTACGTGGAGGCCTAGGAGGGGGTTTAATTGAATCAGATGTCGTATTATCACTTTGTTGACATGTTTGAAGACCCTGGATAAGTTCGTGTTGCAGTTCTCCTTTTAGATCTGCGTTCTCGTTACTTTGAACGGTTGACTCCTGAAAATTAGCAATATTACATAATACATAAGATTATTAATTAAACAGCCAAATATATCTTCTGGTCTCTTCCCGTTATCCAAGATTGATCATATGTAAACATTTTCCATCAAGAATGATATAATCTAAGACGCAGAGCAAGGTTTATCATTACCACATTTTGTTGGCCTTGCTTTTCAGATGAAAAGGAAGACAGCTTTTTCAGACTATTCATGTCATCTAGAGATACTGTAGGAAGATGGTCCTTGTAGTAGAATGGACCGAGGGAGGACGTAACGAGTTCTAAATCGACCTGCATTGAAATTCACAAAATAATATGAAATTTTGAAAAAGGAAAAACAAACGAAAAAAAAAGGATTTTTATTTTTTTAGTTTAATAATATATGATTATATGATTATATAATAGTATATACAGTCAATGTCATTAATGTTGTCCACCAAAAAAGACATTTAGACCAAAAGAAATGTCACTTGATACCTAATACACTCGCTCTAAATTAATGCTCGATACCAGCAATCATTGTGTAAGTAGAGTTAATTATCTTTTCACAGGACAACCTTTTTGAAAATGACTGTATATGATAAAAGAGCATGTTATTCTTACTTTTCCTTCATGACCAAGTCTAAGGAATAATTCACAGAAGTTGTCCCAGTCCACTTTTACTGCACTTCTTGGAATATGTTCCCAAGAGGCTAATTCTAAGACTATTCCATTCCCAAGAGATTCTGATGTCCAGTCATGTCCTGTTTTCACTATTGCTGCAGGAAACATTCCTTTAGCTTGGATTTTTGAAGACGTGGAGCGTTGTCCAACGTCGATCCTACAGCAAAGGAAAGACTCACTTTCACTTTTTATAACCTATTTGGTAGCCCTCTCTCATTACAGAGCAAATGCTATTATTTGATATACAGTCAATGTCATTAATGTTGTCCACCAAAAAAGACATTTAGACCAAAAGAAATGTCACGTGATACCTAATGCACTCGCTCTAAATGCTCGATACTAGCAATCATTGTATAAGTAGAGTTAATAATTATTATTCTCTGTTCATTGTAACTCATAGAGTTTGAAACTAGAATTCATATCGCTTAAAAGAAATAAACAAATCATCACGTGATACTTCTTTTGGTCTTTAAGTCTTTTTTTCATAGGACAACCTTTTTGACAATTTCTGTATTTTAATTTAGATATTATTGTTTCAAAAAGAATGGGAAAAGTGGAGCACAACTCACACATTAGTACTGTCATTTGATACATCGAATCGTACAAAGCGGTGGTTCCTATCATGTATATCATTCATATAACACAAGGTGCATAAGTTGTAGTTAGGACATACTGCACACTGCCATCGCATTCCAGCAATAACCGCTTGTTTGCATCCATAACATGAATACGATGAGAACTTGATACCTAAAAACATTTTGAAACCATCACTTATGGAATACAATACGGTTTAGCTCATAAAATATTACCTATACGTTGATTCCGTTCCCCGTTAAATTATCAGACATCTCATATGTATTAAGGTAAGGTCGCGGTAAAAGGAGGAAAGCGGAAAGCGGAAAGCGGAAAGCGGAAAGCGGAAAGCGGAAAGCGGAAAGCGGAAATTCGATACATTTCATTATACTCCATTTTTTTAAATTCAATACATTTTAAAATACTCGAATTTTTGTAAGAGAATCAACATAAATTTTTGAAACTTCAGAAATACTCATGTTTTACGATAAAGAATCGAAAACATATCTATGAAATTAAACCAGACACCAGACCTTTCTAGGGAATTTAAATATACTTGGCGAGATGAATTTAACTGCTAGAATAGGCGCTGTACGCGAGATTATTCTATATGCTTTTATGATCCCGGGAAACCTATAATTTAAGTTTAACTTGTTTTTCAACCAATGAACGACTTTCTGTATTCACTTTTCTCTTTAATTCTATCTTTGCTACTTGGACGTCACATATCGCGTCACATAAGACAAATTAGCACAAAAAAATACTTAGCATTTTTTAGGTTTACCGTGAAGTCATATCGTTTCTCTTTATTGATATGGGTTTTATTTACGACTTTAGCACACTACTACCTTTATATCGGCGATGAATCCCGCGTACAGCGCCTATTCTAGCAGTTAAATTCATCTCGTATACTTAGAGTTTAAAATTCCTAGAAAGGCTTAAAGTTGAGTACAGTACAGTATAATGAAATGTATCGAATGTATTGAAATGTATTGAATTTCAATTCATGTTGATTCTTGTACACAAATTGGAGTATAATGAAATGTATCGAATTTCCGCTTTCCGCTTTCCGTCGTTTCAGTTTCTGCGTTTTACCGATACCCCTTTAGGCATAATAAAAAGTCAACTAATGTAAACATACATTGTTATTCAAAAATAATGTCTTTTTCATTTCAGTGGTCTTCAAAATCATCGAGGTCAATCAACGAGTTTTAGGTCGAGTATTCAATATTATATCCGTATACTTGAATCAGTTGTGTTTTAATGTAATGATTCTGAGATTTCTTGGAGAGCATTCTGTTTTTTTTAAATTGTTTGCTTTCCTTATTCCACAAGTAACGCAATCATAAACCTCTAAATATTAAATAAGTTTTCAAAAATTAATTATATGCTACTGACTGGTAAGAATAAAGCGCAGGAAATATCAAGAAGATATGACAATGTTCCAGTCGGGCCTAAAATCTTTAACCCTTGATAGTCTATCGGCTTATCTAAAGTTTTTTTATTGTTTAATGTGATTTTCCCGTTAATACGTTCTATGTTATTAAGAACGTTATTCTACTGTTGATGGATACCGAATATTACCTGCAGGCGCAGAATCCAAAATTCGTAAATCTTGACATCCATCTTGTCCTGCTCTATAACATCCTTGGTAACCAGTATCCCAATAGACAAGCACTGTTCCCTTTGGCAAGGGACTACCATCTTTAAACTTGTGTATGCTTGTGATCGTGCCGACAAAACCTTCGCCTCCATCTTGATCCTCTTCTTCTTCGAATTTCCAGTCAGGGCCTCGAACCACTCGACTTCCGACAAGCATTTTCGAATAATCAAACTAAAAACAATCCAGTTCGGTCTTGCAAACTTCAAGCAAGATTGATTCGTCGATGATCAGTCCCGAAGGACTTTGTCAGCAACTTACTTCCTTGATGCTCCGTTCGGCTTTCAGTTCTTGGAAACGAATTCTAAGTTGACATTTGATTGGACAGCAATGATTCGTTAAAACATGACTAAACAAATCATGTCATCTATATATAGCTGCCAAAAAGTCCTGTCGCGTTACTTGACCTGTTTCATTATCTACGCTCGAATAACCTAGACGATATTCATGGACTCAGTTTTTCTTGGAAAAAGCGGAAAACATAGAAAGTATGTAAGCAAATGGATCGTAAATGTTGAGGTGAGAGTCCTCGGCAACTCAAGCACATTTTAGAGATTCAAGTTGGTATTTATCCGTTCATTTTGTAGTCTCCTTTGCAGCCGTTCTTAGTGTCGGTCTCAAAATCCCTCCCCACTAACGGCTGCTTACTGCAGCCAGACATTCCATTCCAACGGCTAAGCCAATCACAGCTCTAGTTCTAAAATCGAGAACTGAATCATTGTTTTGAATGTCAGAGAAAAGCCGTCAGCTCATTGTTTATTATATTTGGCGAGAAATCAACAGGGCGGCCTGTCACGGGCCTGTCTCCTGATTGGCTTAAATCAAACAATTGGAATGGAATGTCTGACTGCAGTAAGCAGCCGTTAGTGGGGAGGGATTTTGAGACCGACACTAAGAACGGCTGCAAAGGAGACTATTCATTTTGTGATCCATAATATTCGTTAATATTTTAAAATGCTTTACATTATTATATTCGGGGGAATATTTAATTGATATTACATCTATAAGTCACATTTCAGTCCACGGTAATTTTCCCTACTCCAACAAAGAACTAACTCCGTAACGTCGTCTTTATCTTTCTTAGATTTCACGTTGTTCAATTGTTCACTTATATCATTCCCATCACATATGATAGTTTTCATCAAGATAAATAAGTCAACTGAGTGTTATGAGATTATTATTATGGTTATTCTTTTGCATTGAAGCTGTTTTGCTCAAATGGTCAAAACATGGGAACTTCCCTTGTATAAAAATCCCGACGTCATTTCCGAGAACCTGTTATATAACTGACTAGGAATCAATGAAGCTACGATTCAGTTCACCAAAGTTCAGTTGCAGATTTGATTCTATTTGCTACCACTACAAGGAAAAGAAAGATTTCAGTGTTTGCTTCATTTTCTTTCAGATAATCCATCTAACTAATTTCCAAAGAATTTCCTGTGGTAGAAGATGTTATTGGGAAGTCGTGTGGTTCGTGGACCTGACTGGAAAACTAGAAAAAACAGTGATAGTATTGAAGTAGGTTTCGTTGGTACGATTATCAATCTTCATCCTTTTCCAGATGGTAGACCTTTACCGAAAGAAACAGTACTCGTTCATTGGGATACAGGCGAACAAACATGTTGCAGAGCAGGGCAGGATGGCTACTACGATTTGAGGATTTTTGACTCCGCACCAGCAGGTAAATTGCTAGAGCAAACGTCTTCCTGTTAATTCGCAGACTAATTTCCTGTTTACTACCCTGGACTCCAGAAGTTCTATTTCGCTTCGGATCGGTTTGGGCGACGGCCCATCAACTGAAAATGCGAACACCGGAGCGAAAATTAATAATCTCTGAACCCCAGGGTACTTGTTTATGATTAGCCAAACGTTTCTCAAATTGTACAAGCGCTACCACAAATGCATTGAGTTGTATTTCTTTAGGTTATTCGTAGACGACAATTAAAGTTTTTCTTAAGTCGTACTCCTCTGAATCCCTGGAACTACTTCATTATACACTACTTAAATCCAAAAATAGAGTGAATTCGACGAACATTTGAGCCTTGCCGCAGATTTCCGATTTTGTTTGATTTATACAGACAGTTGCGCAAGTAGCGAACTAGAAATTGAAGAAGCAAAGACTTCAAAGTGAGCCAACATAATGTTTTTCGATTTGCAAACTTTCATTTACTGTTCTTCTTTTTTATGTATGGATTGGCTTGATCTTACAGTCAAACTAAGAAAACCGTGAACACCTAAAATATGTCTGGAATGTTTATGTGTTTGATCACAGCGCGGTCACGCAAAGTTTTTTCCCGTTTAAAAGTTTCAAACTTCATATTTTAGTTTTTTTCTCGTGAAATTAGAGATTTCTATTCGAGACAGACGGATACACGAGAGATGGATTCAAAACAAACTCTTTTCACGGTGGTGGGAAACATCCTTTTTAAAAGCAACGGTGTAAATAAACATTCCAGACATATTTTAGGTGTTCACGGTTTTCTTAGTTTGACTGTAATACAATGACGGGAATGTCGTATTGTTCGACATCATCATCTCGTATAGCAATAGCTGGGTTTCATTTGACGTCATTTCCTGTCTCGTGCAGAATGTTCATCAGCTGAATCACAAGTTTTCAATATAATTTTTTCTGGCTGACAGCACATGGTGGTCAGTGTTTGACCACCATTTGGAGCAGATAATGAGATTCAAATACTTTTATCAGCTGATTGAAACCCAGCAATAGTCGTCGTTGATTTCTTGTAATAACCAAGTTATTCTGAATCGTATGACTCACAAAATCTAATGTTCAGTGCAACACGATAAAATATGTTCGGTATACATCACCTCTTCTGTGTGAAGATGAAAAACCGCGCGGGGGGGGGGGGGGGGGGAAGAGCTGGATTAAAATTCCACACACTCGATCACCAGCAAATAGTGCAACTGTAAGAGACAAAAAAGTGACTCTGAAGATTTGGAAAGCAGCTGACTCGTAGGGAACCTGAACTGAGAAGATAGTGAAAATTGAATACTCAACTTTCCAATTATTTAAGACGACAGCATATAATAACAACCTATAGTGTTATGGATAATGAACGTCTGATGTGACGAGTCAAATTATAAAGTGAATGGAGTTTGATTTGGTCTAAAAACATATGAGTGATTAAAAAAACCGTGGTTTTGCGTTTCTCATGTTTTCAAAAGATCTAACCGAGGGGTAAATAGGCTGCGGATTTTTTAATAAGGTATTTAGATAGTGGTATCGGTGACCAAACAGCGTTTGCTCAACATTTTGAGCCTTTATCCATTGCATGGGAGCGAAATTTCCATAACCTACAGTAACGTATGTTTTCAGGTGTGAAATTCAACGGCTTTTGGTGTGGTGGCTGCCAAGCTGCGGAAATTGCCGGAATGCGATGGCAATGTGCAGTATGTCCTAACTACGTTTGTTTATGCACCTCGTGTTATATGAGTGATATGCATGATGGGGAGCATCACTTTGTGCGATTCGATACCCCCAGTGATAAGTACAATGGGTAAGTAAACTATTTATTTACTGGCCAGTTTGAATAGGATTCCATTTTTTTTTACTATCATTTTACTTCTTGACCTTGCTTGCTTGCTTGCTTGCTTGCTTGCTTGCTTGCTTGCTTGCTTGCTTGCTTGCTTGCTTGCTTGCTTGCTTGCTTGCTTGCTTGTTGGCTTGCTTGCTTGCTTGCTTGCTTGCTTCCTTGCTTGCTTGCTTGCTTCCTTGCTTGCTTGCTTCCTTGCTTGCTTGCTTGCTTGCTTCCTTGCTTGCTTGCTTGCTTGCTTCCTTGCTTCATTTTTCCATCTTTTTTCTCCTTTTTGTTTTGTTTTTCTCCTGTCTTTCTTTTCTTCCTGCGTGTTTCTTTGTGTGTGTTTCCTAATTTCTTTCCCTTAATTTTTCTAATTACATGTAAAGCATCGAGGTTGGGGAGCGTTCCACGTCTTTAAAAATCCCTTCAAGAGGAATATTTCCTGGTGCAAAAGTGCGAACTAAAAAAGACATGAAATGCTCATGGACTTCGCCAGTTTTAATTGGTGGTGAAGTGCAGAATATAATGACATGGGATGGCATACAAAGAAGCACGGTACTTGTAAAGTGGGGTGAGGTCGGTGAGCAGACACTTCGGCTTGGTTATGAAGGAGAAGTAAGATAATAACCTTTTATATTTATAACAATTTTGACCAGCTGAAGACTTGACTGAAGACTTTGCTTACGCAATGAAGAGGAGTTTTTGCCTTAGTATGTTGTGTATATCACGTTTTCCATCCTATTGTAGCACTAAGTCATTGTTACTTACTCCTTATACAGGTTGATTTGGAGCTAATCGAGTTCGCGGATGGCCCTTATTTTTACCCCAATCACCTACCCATGGTGTCTGTTGGTGCACATCTAAGGTTCATCAGTAAGCTTGTAAGCTGTGAAAAAGTATCAACTAAAGAAATAACGGACGAGGGGGAGAATGCAATCAATTACTTGAATGAGTTACTGTCCAAGAGCGACCATGAAAGCAAGGCTATGGTGAGTATTTACTGAGATTGCCAGATGTAGATGTGTTTGAAGAAAGGTTACAAGTGTGATTAAAGTAGTTTTCGCGTATGACTATGAAAAACTTACTACGCCTTGCCGTGACCGTGACCGTGTCAGTGCCGTACCGTGCCGTGCATGCATGAGAACATCCGAAATTCCGTGCCGTGTCCGCGCCGCGCCGTAGCCCTGCCCTTTGCAGTGACTTTTCACACTCATACGAAATCTGCTCTAATTTTGGCTCATTGTATCGCAACTAATTTTACAGCTATGCAGAATCAAAAGAGAAATACAGGAACTACAACATGCAATTGACAAATCTGAGAACATCCAAAAATTGGTATCATTGACTTCTAAGCAAGACAAAGATTCTCAAGCTAGTCCAACGCCAGATGTTGCCTTGGAAACCGAGGTAGTTCAAGCTAGATCAACGCCAGATGTTGCCTTGGAAACCGAGGTAGTTCAAGCTAGATCAACACCAGATGTTGCCTTGGAAACCAATTCATTTCAAAATGCCAATCATTTTTCTGCGGGTACTGACGAAATCGACAGTTGTAACATCAATAAAGCGAGGGTTGCTCATTTAGTCAGCAAATTGTCACCCGATGGCGTAAGTATACTCTTCAGTAGACTCTATTAAGAAATTCCTTGTGCTGCTACTCTTCATTTTTGAAACTGCCAATCATTTGAGGAGGCGGGGCTTATGCAAATTATCGAAGATTATAGTTCAGCCAGTTTATCTTTGTGTATTATATTTCGTTATTCATAGGGTCAAAAAGAAGGTCCACTTCCTGGAAATGAACGAAAAGAGTGTGAAGTTCCAGAAGTACGACAAAACGTTTCGTGGATTATACAAAAATTTAACAAAATGGGTGAGTTGAGCTGATTAATTTTCCAACCTTTGCAACGTTCAAAATAATGCTTTAGTATTCCAGAATTATGGCACATGCTAAGTTCAGTTACACCCATTTTCATAGAGCAATTTTCGTATGACTATGAAAAACTAACGGAAAGGTCCGTTAACACTAGCGATTTTTAAGGCGATTTTAGATGCGATTTTTGCGGCGATTTGGGTTATAGTCAAAAATGGTAAAGGATTAACTTGTAAAGTTTTATCCATGACACCAAGATTAGCCCGATAACTGTCTCTTTAGAAGCATAAGACAAAATTTATCATATAATCAAAAATCGCCCTAGAAATCTCAGCAAAAATCGTCATTGTTAACGGGCCTTAACATTGTCATTGCCGTGCTGTGTATAAAAGCATTCGACAATCGGTAACCGTGCCATGTGCTGTGACTTTAAGTTTCGCACTCATACAAAATGTGCCCTAATTACGCGACCAACACAGCCCAAGACGTCTGATTTTTTGGCTTTCGTCCATCAAAAAATGTACTCACTTCGGCAGACCGTTGGAAATTGATTCAGCCAACAACTGAGACGACTTAAATTATAGCCATTTATCTTAGTGTAGCAGTATTATGAAAGGATTTATAATATTGAACTGCTTTTTCTTTTGGCAGCATCATATAACATGCCCAATCTGTACAATTACGACAAAAAACCAATGCAACGTGCTCCGTATGTCAGCAATGAGGTTCCTACTGTACCTTCCCATGGCCAAGATAAGAAGCAAGATGGCATTGATGATACTTTTGAAGGTATCAAAACCCTGTCCAATTCTGTCGACAAAAGATCAATTCAACTTGCACCGTACGTCGCCAAGGAGCAAGAAACCTTTGATGTTATCACAACGCCGTCTGTAGCCGAGAGAGTCAAGAGAATGAAGTCTAAATTTGAAGGTGAAGATGAAAACATCTGTGCTGATGGAGCGAGCCCCATCAATTTGGCAGCATCATTTAGGAAACCCAGTCTGTCCAATTCCGACAAAAAACCAGTGCAGCAGCATGCTTCGTATGCCACCAATGAGGATCCTACTGTATCTTCCCAAGATAAGAAGCAAGGTACCTTTGATGTTACCACGACTTTGCTTAAAGAAATACCCAAAAAGGAGAATTCTGAGTTTGAAGCTAAAGGTGAAGACATCTGTGCTGATACAAAATATGTCAGCCGTCTTATACACCGATTTGAAGTGGATCGACCTAACTAAATAACTGACAGTTTTAAAAAGCGCTTCGCTTTATGCTACGCCATGCATGTTAGTCATTGATGTAAGAAAAACAAACAATCAACTACTGAAAGTGCGGACACACGATGCAATTTTTCATGCGACGTCGCAAAAACTAGATCGCATCGTGTGACGTACCACCCGTGCGATGTTGTGTTTGTACGGTGAGGTTCGTCGCGCGCGACGTCGCAAAAGTAGAACTTGTTTCTGCTTTTTGCGACGTCGCCGGTGACGTCGCGTGCAACGTCACACGAGTGGTCACACGGTGCGGTTGCATGAAAAAATCGCATCGTGTGTCCGTACCTTAATCGTATATCGCAAATCCAAAGGTTCGGGAACCCAAGATAAGCAACTATAATCTAACATTATCCATGAGGCTTTTTTTTGAGCAAGAATTGGGTCAACAAATCAAACAACATATTCATATTTCTATTTTTTTGTTCTCTTTTTGCCACAAACTAACCTCAAATATGGAAATTTCGCTATATTGATTTATTTAACGCACGGAAGCAGAAAGCCACTAGCTGACGTCGCGTCGTCCGTACTCTCGGAACGTGGCCGGCTTAGAGCCTGGTCAAAATCTAAACAGTTTTTGGTAAATTTTGTGTACCTGTCAAAATTGCGTAATTAATCATATATTGTGTCGTCGCGTGTCGTGTAGTATCGTGTAGTGTCGTGTTGTGTGGCTTCGTAATGTGGCATTCCGTGTCGTCACGATGCCGTGTCATCGCGTCGTGTCGTGATGTGATGAAGCCGTGTCGTGTCGTGGAGTGCGTTGCGTGACGTGACGTGGCGTGACGATGCAGTGTCCACTGAAGGAATCTGATTTCGTGAGCAATATTTCGTGCCATGTTATTGCTTCTTTGCATGCCGTGGTCAATATTCTGTTCTGTACCCATATTCTTATAACCATATAGCACTATAAATAAGGTGTGTAGACAAAGACAAATGTGTATCTGTAATTTTTGACACCTCGTCATACCACAGATAGATAAGCTTATAGTATTGCGTCATAGTACACGAATCCCTTTCGTTCTATGATGTCATTTGGTGACATTTTAGCAGATCCGGAATTCAGTTCGCATATTTTTGGACTTATATCTTTTCCGTACTCAAAGTTGAATGACGTGCATTGTGATGTTCGCTGACAACGAAGAGCACACTCGATAGAAGATCTTGTCTTGGTTGTCATGAGAACGCTGCCCCTCAGAGAACGGTCTACGAAAGCAATTTCGCTTCTAAATAAATCTGCATTGGGTCCTGCAAGTGACCAAAAAGAGTAAAAAGGTTGAGTCTTGGAAATATACAAATCTTTTATAAATTACACTTTAATTGTAGGTATTTGGGGGAAATTGGGGAAATTTTCCAAACTCCCAACAGCATTAATATAATATCAATTCGTATGTAAATCATAATGTGTAAAGTGGTTGAATTTGTGGAGGAGGTCTTATTGGTTTAATAGGATTCAAACACTCGATTGACTAAGCAGCTTATCTTCTCTTGATATATTTTAAATTTGAGATTAACGACCATATTGTTTCAGATGCATTAATCATGTAGCCCTCTAAATTAAAAGTGTCGAAATTCAGTTGACAGATTTCAAACTGCGCCAGTTTGACATGACTTGACATGACTTTTCACTAGCCCAAAAATTAATTACAATGTCTTAGATGGAGAAAAATGGGATGGAGAACCTTAGGCACCCACCTTCCTTGCATGGTGTATCTTGTTTCCTCAGTTCGAACCTACAGTACACTGTAGAATTATGGATACTATTGTTTGCTGTCCATATCCAAGCGGCTCCGTCAACTATTTGTGACAGCGGTCCTCTTGGCACAGACAAACTGAGATTGTGGTACGAATTGATGGAATGCAATGTGGCATGTTTCCAGGAGCTATCGTCAAAACCTGCCTTACTCCACCCCTGTTCGGTAACATCTGAACAGCGCCACGATGCATTGGTTATAAGACCATTGCTGAATGAACCGAGAATCCCGCCATCCATATTACCACCAATATGACATCTTAGCCCGATGACGTTTGGATTAGGTGGTATGACGTACTTGGTGACTGTATTATAGCCTTGGCTTTCCAGTCCGATTTGATGTCCATCCACGAAGACTCGTAATGCATAGTCACATGTAATATTTGCTGTGATGTTCTCCGGAGATGAACCTTCAAAAGAAGCAAATCACTTATTGTGAATGATATCTTAAAATCTAAACCAAAGCTAGGCTCTACAAAGTTTGCTGATAGCCCAACACTGAGGAACCTGTTCTTGGGTTGCAACAACGTGTCTCAAAATCCCTTGAGGTATAAATAACAGTGAAACAGTCGCCATCTTGTTTGATATTCTTTTGGCCGAAGCCTCAAAAGAAAAATCTGAATAAAGTACTATGTACTAAAACTAGCTTTCGACGCAAAGTAGAATAGTGGGTAAAAGATCGACACAACTGTATATAGTTTTATTTAGTAATAGAACGTATTTAAAATGCAGAGTAGAGTTGTTGTTGAGCTAATGTTACTTTATGGTTACTTTTGTTTGAAAATGATTCTGAAGTGTTTTGTGCAATGAAGTTCATTTAGAAATTGAAAGAAAGACTTTTCTTTTTTCGCTCTGCTTTTATATTTAATTGTCACTGATTTTATAATGAGAAGAAATTATTCATGGATGTCTACTTACTAAAATTAGCCTTTATCTTCAACAAGAATTTGACATCTCGTAACTATTACGGTACGACCAAAGCACGTTTTTGACCGGTGGTACTTTACGCAAACGCATTAGACCAACAGATAACTGACTAATCAAGCCAAACAATCACAACAAAGTGGACTCTAGACGTATAGCTAAGTAAATAAATGTTAATTAATATGAACGCGGCTACCGGAAAACTCAGCGAAAAAGAAAGCTGCTTTGAAGTCTATAACTTCCAAGAGATTCTTTTTTGATAAAGAAAGAAAAATAGACCTTTCCCGAATTCGCTTGGATGATCACGAAACAATTGTTCCAAGTCGAGACTGAACTTGATTCTTTTACTTATCAAGGCCAACCTCGACTTGAAACCATTGTTTCGTGATCATCCAAGAGAATTCGGCTAGAAAGGTCTATTAATGAGTTTGCAGAAGGTGAATTTCCGAAACTGCTTGAGAAAAGTATTGGTGGTGGTCTGATAAAGGAATGACAATTAGTGGTGATTTATGACTCCCAAAAAAATTCTAATAACTTATAAAGGAGCAATTCTTGACAAAAAGTTGGATGACGGAAGGTTACTTTCTAGATATCTTCCAAGAAATTTATTTGGAGAGATCAAAAAAGTTTCTAACTATTAAGAGATGTTTTAAAAATGAGCCCCACGAAGCTAAATCAATGGATCCCAAGAGGAGCGAGGCAGTGTTGACGGAAATAATTGGTATTTCATACCTCGATAAGTTGGTATTAATAAATGGAGGCAGGAGCATTTGTTTATTAGAAAGGAAAAGCGTGGACTATCACAGAAAAGAATAAATATTGTGATCCTTCTTATTGTTCTTTTAGTCTTTTTTTTTAGCAACAAACTGACTTTCAAAATTGGGTTCGATGAATATACTAATGTCTCTCCTTCTATTGAGATTCTCAGTTAAAATACAGGGGACATGTGCTCATGCACCGATTAATTTCTGAATTTCTTAAACTCTAATGAATTACTGTACAGGAATTCTTCTTTGTGTTTATTTGAATATATTAGTTTAACGTAATAATCAGGGTGTTGAATTTGATCTGTTCATACGTAGTCATGCAGTAATTCATTAGCGCTGTCTGTGGCTCTATTCTATCACATGTCTATCATAGGGAATTTTCCATAATAGGAGCATGAAGCCATATGACGAAGCCTAGTCCACTCAGCCTCGGCTGGCTTCCACATTGCTTTTTCTTGTTTTTCTTGTTTTGTACAAAACCTGCTTTTTCCCTCCTTCAGTTTCTTGTTGCTCGTGTTTTATCCACTTTTTTAATTACTTTTCCTAGCTTTTCATTTCTGATACGGCATTTGGATACGAGAGACAAAGAATTCGAAACTAGAAAAGCACTGACGGACTAGTCCTTTAGTTTTAGTGTTAGAGAGTACACTGATAAGCTTGATACAAGTGTGTGGATTAATTTAGGAACTCTTACTAAAACCACATCTTGCCTACAAGAGTTACGTGACTTCTTCCACCATATATGCGGTGTTTCAGTGGCTAAAACTTTTAAGTAAGAAAATAAGATTTCGTTTTATCACTTTTGTATTCAATTTCAATATAAACTATTATTTCTTTCCTAAATGTCTGAAAAATTCCTCTTTAACTACGTATTCCAACTTCTTGATATTATGAAAATATCATGAAAAAGTTGGGAAATTGAGTAACTGAACGTACTGTGTTAGACTCTCATTTTCTACCTCAGTACAATGGACCCTTCTCAAAATTACCTTGAATGCGAGGCTAATATGGAACACAAAATGAAGAAATGCCACAAATTCCATCGAGAAAAAGTGTGATTTCTTTTGTTTTTCATGTTAGCCTCACATCCAAGATAATTTTGAGAAGGGTCTATTCGCGTCGTAAAAAAGTTAAAAAGTTTCCAACCTTCCAATTTGATGCAGCTTGTATGTATAATTGTACAAAAACACTTACTTGGCTTTGCACAATAGTTAGCTTCAGAGCTAAGGCTTTGAATAAGTAAACCACAGACAAGAAATCCAAAATTCCACAACATTCTCCAGTTCAAATATTTAACCCTTGGTCCAAATTATGACATAAGTTCTGATGGGAAAGCAAACGAAATGACTTCCCAAGGCGCCCTGTATCTTAGCTATAAATATCCCTCAATAATATATTCATGGTAAATAGCTTTGCTTACATAGTAAGGGGTCTTTTACAGACAGTTTATTGAGAGTAGGACGCTAGATCAGTGTTCAAGATAAAGCCTCTTAAATCAGATCTTTAATCCTTATCAGTTCATTTTGGTTCTCCTATTATCAATCATGGCGAACATTCTAGTTTGAAGCTTGATTGACATTTATACTTTAGCGCACTCGTTTACTCGTTCTTTTATTTTCTTCGAACGTTTCTAACCGAAAATGATAATAAAATAATCGTAAATAATGATAAAATATTTTTAAAATGTCTTAATCAGCCTTTTCTTATCATTGTCTTTTTTCTATTTACCTAATTTCTTTTCAATTCAAATTCGACTCATATATAAAATTTTAGTGATAATTGGTAAATATTTGAACTAGAAAGGAAACTATTATTGCTAAAAGCCGTATTATTTCCTTAAAGTATAAGAGTGATTACCATTTTGGCATCAATCCCTAAATCATTTCAAATGTCGACTTTCATGATTTTATCTCTCTTCGTTGTTTGTGATTCCCGCGCGCGTGCTTTTTGTTGCAAGGAGCTGAACGCGCAAGGAACTGAATAAGAATATCGTTTCATATTTCTAGTTGTATTATATTTTGCCATAAAAACAACATATAAAATGGAAGCGCCGGAATAGATCTCTTGCACTAATTCCCAATCTTCTCTTGAGGATTGAAATCTTTTGTGATGTTAATATTTTTCATTGTTTTGACCCCCAGGTTGGGATTTAAGGCAAGGGTTCTATATAAGGAGTAAAAAAAGCACGGGTCGCGCAAGAGACACCACTTACATTATAACCAATTACAGTGGGCACTGATATACAGACTGAATCGTAGCAACGAAACTACGCACAACATTTCATTCATTTGATGCACTCAATCAAGCAAACGACATGTTGGAAAATTTTTGGTTTCAAAACCTCATGAAACTTCTTCCTTTGTGATTATCAACCAAAATGCTGAGACGACGGATGTACACGGATATGCTCGTGTAATCCTTTTTTATTACTGTCACCATGCGTGACATGCTTTACCTGGACGTTTCACAACATTTAAAATTGCATAAATCTTTTTCAGTATTTTACTTAGTTTTTCCATTCCTCCCTTTCCGCGTTTCCTATTCTCAAAATTCTTTCTTTTATGTTTCTGGCTGTTTCTTATACATCTGTAAATTAGTCGGCCTTCAGCATAATATGTATGTTTGTTACCATGGTTACCCCCAAAGCGCAGTGTATTATGGGCAATGTTCATGAAAGTAGAGAAAGACGGTGTTAATCGCCTTTCTCAGTTTCAATATCCTCTTGCTTAATACTTCCATTTAGGATTTGACTCCAAGGTAGTTGGAAAAGCGATTTCCTTCTTTTCATTAAATTGAACTAATAGGTTGTTTCGAGGCAACCCCAAGAAAAGAAATGAGCAAAAGACTTGGCCGTTATGTGATTGTTAACGCTATAAATTAGGGAGCTTTAGATTGGACTACGAATACGACTACGACTACGACTACGAGAATATTCCTTTTAAAGCATGCTACTACAAACTCGTAGTTGTCCTTGCATTGGTTCAGCTGTTGTTTTAGAGATGTGTTGTGCCAAACAGAGGACGACAACGAGTTTTTAGTGGGCGATTTTTAACGCTCAAACTCGTACTCGTCGTCAAATCTAAAACTCCTTACTTTAAAAGCAAATGAAACCAACGAGAAATCTTTTGCGAAATCGAACCAAACATAACATGGAATTTGCCTAAAAAATAAATTATCACTCTCGCGCTCTCGAAACAAGAAAAAAACGTTTTAAGAAAATGCTCTTAGTGTTCAAAAAGATAAGATAAGGTTATTAACTCGATCGAAATATTTTTCTAGAATATTTTCCTTTAATATATACGCTGTAGGAAGGATCTGAAGCTTAGAGGTTAGGACAGGAACTGCAATTAGAGTTGGTGGACTGTTATTGCCGACCCTTAACTGATAAAGATACTAGCGGCGCCTCATTCTGAATATTGAAAGCCTTTCTTTCAGTTTCTTTCTTTTTTTCCTTCCTTCCTTCCCTCTCTGTCTTTTCCTCTCAATCCTGGCTCGTCTCTCTCCTCTCAGTTCCTCTCTGAGTTGTAAAAAAAAAATTGTTGCGCGATGGCACGATTATTGGCCGTAAACTCTTTGATATATCACTGACAATATAAAGGAGTACACTCTGTAGTTGATGGCCATGAACTGTCACCTTTACTCACACTAGAAAAGTAATACTTCCCTTATCGATATTACTGTCAGCCAAATTAAAAACGATCCTCATGACTATTGTGATCGTAATCTTTATAAGAGAGGAACTTCAATCATATTCATGGCTCCTTATTTATATTGTAATGGATTTGTATTGCAAACTAAAAGCAATCATATATCAGACTCAAATCACGGCCACAAAGCGCCTCTTTTTCACAAAGTGGCTTTGGATATCAGCCACGTTTCCATCTATATGGTAAAATTGTAGTCTATATAAAGAGATTTTCTATTCTCAAAAAAGGGGCCAAAGGTGATGAGGCGATAAGCGATAGGTCATTCCAATATCCAAGAATAGCTGGAATAACTTGTGTTTCCTATGTTATTCTCAAGGCTTGTCAAGAAAAAGGAGATTAGTATTGAGATATTTGGTGTTCCTCGTAGTCAACGAAACCATTTTTAACACCTCGATCATTGATATCAGTATGCCTATACGGCTGTTAAGTTGTGACGTATTTCCGGGTCCAACGGCTCACAAAACCCGCTTAAATAAAGCGAAAAATGTTCGCAATGATTTAACCTCCACCTGAAACAATTAGAAATTAATTTAGGAAAGAAATCCTGTCATAAAGAAACAGTAAGAAAAATCTTTATATGAAACTGTTTTTCATTTTGGACCCGGAAGTCGTTTTTTCATTCGATTGACGTCACACTTAAAAACTCTATAATTCCTTTCCGTCTTGGAATGACGTATCGCCTTTGGTCCCGACAACCTTATTTTTCAAATTGGTGTATACACAAAAACTAGCGTTAAATAAATAATATTTTTACAATGGATATATCTTATACACGCATCAAGCATTCCGCGCTACTGCGGCTCTAAGCGCATGCTCAGGGGATTAAAAAGTGAGATAATATTTTGTAAAACATGTTATATTTTAGTTGTATTTTTCTTGTCAAACACAATTTTCATTAAATATTCAAGATCACGTACCGTTAAGCGAATTTTGAGTCAAATATACCAAAAAATTGCATATTTTACAAAATATTATCTCACTTTTTAATCCCCTGAGCATGTATAGTAAGTCTCTGTGTTCCCAATTCAAACAACGTCCCATTACAGAGCTGAGAACACTATTGTTTGTTTGACTTGATCCACATATATCTTCTCGAATATTACTATTAAACAAAGAAATAATATTCAAGAGAATGGCACGTGATATCTGGAATAGAGGAAAAGTGGTCAGTCCATGCAAATAGCAAATCGTTCATGATGACATGGTTGCTAACCATTCATTTCTTTGACTGCTATTTTTGTCAACATTAATTAATGACTAATGAACGAGGTTTTACACCACCGTGTGTTGGCAGCCATGCATGTTATAGATGGTGGAAACAATACCATCGTTTTACATGAGAAAGAACACTCCAGTTTCGATTTCTTTGTTGCTCAGAGTTAGCCTCAGCTTAGGATAGAATATTCATGTGTTCCAGTGAAGGTTCCGTGGAATTTCAAAGTGTTTGTATTGTTGAAGTTGTGTGGCATTCTTTACTTTACTGTTGATATTTGTGAATATTTTGACGGCGAAATGAGGCTAACCCTGAGTCAATGAGTCTGTAATTAAAGAACACAGCGGTATTGTGCGCATTCGAAAATGGTCTGGTTTAATTCCCGAGAGCAAGGAGATTTTATTGTTCTGCGGCATCCAATATGGCTGCCGGCACATAATGGTACAACACCTCTATTGCAAGTGAGTCTTACGTTCAGTTCATCACAATTCAGGCTAACCACTTATTTATTCTAGTCTTTTTTATAAGGAAATGGTTTGCGATCGAAAAAAGCTTGTTTCCCAATATTCACCCATGTATATGTGCGGGACCTTTCACCTATTTTCAATCGCGCGCAAATAAATGATCAAATATAAACCTCAGTTTTTTCGAAGATGTAATTTTTTGTGAACGGAGAGATATGCAATTGGGTTCGATCTATACTTAGATAAGCACATCCAAGCTTGTATGAGTTACGCTTCTAAACATATGCATATTTCAATAAAGGTCGTCGCAGCCGAAAGACAAGCAAAAAGCAAAGTTTTAATTAGCTGAATATTCGGGACAACACTTAAAGAAACACAAGTTGCAGCCTACCATTACAAAACGACTAAAGTAAGGAATAAAACACAGATGTTCTTTGCCATCTTTTGGTGTTGCTTGTTGCTTTCAGGTGCGACAACCTTTTTTTTGAAATAACTGTATATCATCATATTTGACTTCGTTTCAAAACCTTTTTTCAATATCCAGCCTTGGTGATTTCAAAGTACTGAAACCCTTTTCTGGAAGACGTAGAAGCTGCGCCTTTTTTATTCTTTAGTTCGCAAAAACGTTCTTTCCTTGTCGTGTCATATTCTGTGTTAAACGACAAACAACCAGGTGTATTCAAGCAACTCATTCCACATTCAAGAACACTACCTACAGTAGTCTTCTTCAGCATCGAGTTCTTCAGGGCCTTGTCTTTCCATTCATTCCTCGTTGTGAAAAAATGGAATCTTCCTAAAAACGAAAACTTAGATCAGAATCGTTTTGTTTTTATAATATAATTATATAATTTGAAAACGCTTGACCACTTTAATTTGTATGTGATAGGATCTTCCTTGGTAGCATCAGTCACTGTTATACGCAACAATATAGATGGGCCTAGATAAAAATTACTTGGTGTAACTCTAGTATAGTAACCCTACAAATTGTGAAGGTTTTTAAATATGGTTTTAATTTCTTTCAACTTATCTTGCTTAATTTTATCGACTTTTTTTGCAGAGATCTAGAATCTCTAAGTCGTACCACCTTTTACTTTTTGCATTTTGCAACAATTTTCTGCCGAAGACAATTTGCAGCAAAGTTTGAATTTGCGCATGTAACTTTAATAATTAATATTCATTACTTATATAGCGCAAATTAACATGCTAATGATATGATTAAAAACTATAACTAAAATATCGTAACTAAAATATTGTAAACAATGCACTGTTACATATATATAGATTCTTGCATCACATCCCGCAACAACTTTATTTTGTGTGAAAATTAACAGCGCCTTTCCTTGAAACAGCGACTGAAATTGAAATCCAGCAAATTTTCTTGTCTGGGTATTTTTGTTGTCAAATACTCATGTACTTAGTATTCGCATACAGCTATTTCAAATAAGGTTGAAGGGGCGAACGGCAAATGGTGATCGATGATTTGCGATTGCACAACCGAAAGGAACTATGATATAATAAGAATTTTTTCATATTTGTACGTAAACACTGCCTGCACCATGAATAATGTCAGCAGAGCCCCAGTAGAAAATATCCCGGAAAAACATGCAGACAAAGTTTGGCAAAATTCCATATCGTTGTGATCTTACACTGATTGGATTCACAACACCCATAGGCTTGGTATGCAACAAAACCTTCGCCAACCTTAATTTATTGAAATGGCTGTATACGAAAGATATTGAGCATGTTGACTTACTTTCACTGCATCTTGTAACCAGCAATCGTCTGCAGTAAATCTCAATGTCATTGTTACGGTCGTCAGTCCATATAAACTTTGCGCCGTCGGCAATATCAAGTTTCGGACCCCACGGCAGTACTGAACCCACGTGACTATTTGTAGAATATTCTTTGGCCGAGGGCCAATCCAGATCGTCAAACGTCTTCATATTCCATCCTGGTTCTAGACTTGTGGTGCATTTCCACGTGTGATCTGTTATAAGGCCGTTGCCAAGTGACGCAAGAAAAGCTTTGCTCAAAGGGGGTACTAGTCCTATACACAACAAACAAAAGTTTTATATTTTTCTTTGAAAGTATTTTTCTAATATTAAGGATTGGTCTAATCTGGTTTGGTTTGGTTTGGGTTAGTGACGAAATAGAATTAAACGCGCGCGCGACCTATGTGCATTTATAAAGCACTCGGAGGTTGGAAGAGCATGGGAGAAGCGTTAGAAGAAGCACGACGCGTAGTGAAGAAAGAGAAAACGTGCGCGCAAAACTATGTGCAGTTTAAATCACGCGGGGGTCGAAGCCACCATTGCCAGAAATATTGGACATTGTCAGCGGTGTTACGCATGAATGAAAATGAAGTGGTTTTCTAGAGGAAAAATATAACTACATGGCACATATTTATATTCAACTATGATGTTAGTAAAACAATTCTTGCCAAAAAATAGTTACTTGACAATCAAAAGAACAACTATTATTTTTCTGTTGATAAGCCTCACCACAGGAAGCCCATGAAGGACAAGAAACAAGTTTCAAACGTAAATCGTTACTTTAAGCTTCCTTATTGTATCCCAGCAGTCAATAGGAGCTTGTAAAAACAAAATGGCGATATTTAGGAAGTTTTGAAGTTGTGTGGAGCAGTTCTCTGTGGTTTCTTGTTATTTTTAACTGAAAACTACGAGCTAACAACGCGTCGAATCGCTTAAAATTTAACCTAACTTCAAGCTTCTTGGGAACCAACATTCTGAAGGCATGCTGTCTATTTTGAGCGGTTTTGGATTTATTAAACACTCGTTTGGTGATATCGAGGAGGAGCTCTTTTACTTTTAAATTTATTCGACTTCAAATAAGACGATTTTGGGGTCAAGTGTGGCCAGATTTATAGACGATGTATGGAATCTAGAGCTTTCGAAGGCAAGTAGTCCGGGAACCAATATGTCGCATGATTCAATGATCATTTTACGCTTATTTAGTAGCTTGTAGGGTGGGTTGTTTGTCGCGATGAGGAGCTCAGAGTAAATAAAACCCTATTCGCCGTAAATAGAGGAAGCTCTATATTCCCCATACATTTCCTATAAGACTCGGCGGCTATTTTGTAAGCTGAAACGCATCATTGCGCATGTGTGAGCAGGCTCATGTCCCATATTTCTGGCAATGCGGGTGAAGTGTTAGGAGAAGCGCGCACGACGCTTAGAGTGTCCTGCCAACACCCAAGTGTTTTATGTCGCGGCGAGTCGAACTAGGTTTTGGTGGACGTTAATCAAATTGTTTGTTTGCAAATACTGCAAAGATAAGCCTGGTTCACACTAGCGACGCAAGCATACGGCATAACGACATACGCAAGCGCAGATAATACTTTAAGGATATCTGAATGTTTTGTTCTGTCCCAATATGAAGGGGTTAACTAATCATGATATACTATCGGCGCGTGCGTATGTCGTTATGCTTATGCTTGCGTCGTTAATGTGAACCAGACTATATTATGGGCACGTGCATAAAATGTCATGGAAACGGAGCCATGGTTGTCGTCCATTAAAACATACTTCTTCCGCGAAATATATGGGTCTCAGAATAGTCTCATGAATAGTCTCATGAAAGCTGGCCGTGCCTTTGCATCGAAACTAGAAATTAACCGGGTGACCTTGCAATGATAAATTTTTAAAAAATACCTTGGACAATTATTCACATGTCTTTATCTTTGCAAGGTCACCTCATGTCTTGCTTCGATGCAAAGGCACGGCTACCTATCAAGTTGGCGCAGGGAACTGTGAAGGGGACTATTCATAAATTTATGCCCACGAATCTGGAATTTGCCTTCATGCTCTGCGGTCGAGATTTCTTTATAACCGGTACACTGTGTCGGTTATAGTTATTGTTGCTACATATACCTCTACATTTGACTGCAATCACTTCAGAGCCAGTGCTAATAACGTACTTTCCAATGGTCGGGTATTCTTCCCCTCCAATGTATTTCCCATCTGCGTACACATCCAGATGACTATCACAGGTGATGTTTATCTGAATATCTTGTTTTATACCTGAACCAAAAGAAAAGTTAGGTCCACAATAGACCTCTTTACCTTGGGCGTAATGTTTTTCTATTTCAGACCACGTGTCATTCTCTTGAGAATAAGGTTCTTTGCTTCAGTTGTATCCATATTCATGTGTCTTCTCATGCGCAACCGTTAAACAAAACAAAATATGAAGCTCAAGGGAACGACACGTGTTCTGAAATGGGAAAAAGAAACGAGCACAAGAACTGAACTGAAAGAATTGTTTGAAAAGAGAGGAAATATAAAGAAAAGAAATGACACAAAAGAGAAAAAGAAATGAAAAGAAAATATTGTTCTTGTTCTTTACTAAAGAAAGCAAAAAATACGTCTAAATGTTATCTTTTTATGAGCGTACTTTATGAACAGTATGAACTTGTCAAATTGTTTGTTTTTGAACGCTGGCTGTCCTTCTTGTGTTCTAATAATATCCGTACTTGCAGGCTTATCATGTCATCAATGCACTTTAATATCGCAATTCTATAAAACAAATTATTTTTTTAACGAATATCTTGAGTTAATTCATTATAGTAATCAACCAAAAATGCCGTGTTGGTGTCCGCAGTGGTACGCGCAGTATAACTTAAAATTTTGATTCAATTTAAGAGACAGAGGACCGGAAAATGGGGAGCTTTTGTTAGAGCAATGATGAATCGATAACATTGGGATAGCGGTGGTGTCGGTCGGAAGAAACCTCAAATAAAAAAAATGTACAGAAATAATACTGAAAATGCAAACATACATTGATAAAGCTGTTTAATATTGACCCCAATTCCCAAACAAGACTGATTAAGAATAAAATGCCTTTCTAAATAATGATAAAGAAAGAAACAATATAAAGAATAGAGGAAATATTACGCAGTGATGTTCAAAAAATTATCGTTTTGTTTATATTTTTTCTCCGCCAAAAATTGATTTTCAAATTCTAAATCTCATCGATATCCTTATAAATAACCTCTGGGCTGTCTCTAAGTCAGGACACGGCTAACTCACAGATCGAATTGGAATTTAGCGTGTTAGCGGTTTTCTGAGAGGAAAACCGGAGAACCCGGAGGAAAACCCTCGAATCAATAGAGATACGTAACCAACTATACTCGCACACCCCAGAGGTAAGAGGCGACTGTACTATCGCTGCGTCACCCTTGATTCTCGAAATTATAATTAATTGCACACGACCTGGCTGAAGTGTCGCCGCAAAAGATAAAACTCAATAAGAGATAGGGTATGTGAGAAAGGGACTTTCCTGACTCTACTCATGCAACTTTATATAATAGTTATACAACAATCCCAGAATCGGAAGGCGCGCGTAGTCCTATGAGGACTATAGTAGTTCTATAAGGAACTAAATATATACAAACGATTTTGCTTTCGCAATTTGAGCACACAATTACTGAAGATATTACTAATCAACGAATGTATTACATTTAGAAATGACTTGGAATCTGTCAGTTCCCTGCAGAGAATAACTGAAAAGTAGAAAAGGACTACTAAGAGCTGTTTGCCATACCTGACAAACTTTTCCTACTTCATTCGCATTTATCTCCAAACGTAAAGGAAGAATTAGGACACTATTAGCTATATAGCACGCTACGTTTACCACATACATAAGACAGAAATAACTTTGCAGGCAAAAGGCATAAAAGATTAATGCGAACTAAGTTATCTTTAGGAAAGAAAGTAATATTCCACTTGTGGGCCTGCAAGAACTAATACACTTGAGTCATGCAGCGAAAACGAAGCATTATGATTGGTTAATTAAACTTAGGAGCTTACTGTACGTCATTAATGCAGTGACAGGCCATTGCGCATGCTCTGCGGCTGATTGAATCTAGTATACGTGAGGTTTTGAGGAAGGCAGCTGAAGTACACTCATTACACATATATATTGCTACCATAGTGTCAAATGAATTGATCTTCTCAATATCCGCTATCAATTTGAACTCCGAATAGAGTTGTTACAGCGAACAATAAAATCTCAGTGCATATTATAGAGAAGAAGGGAATTCGGATTTCTGAGATCTGACAATTCAAGTAGAAGGCGGGGAATATAATACGCACTTTAGGTCTTTAGTCTCTTCTCACGGAAATATTTCAAGTAGAAATGTAAATTCTTTGAAGTATATTGGGCTATTTGTTTGGTTTAAGTACTAAATCGACTCAAGTAAAAAAAATAGGAAGGTCTACCACACAAAAACATGAATGAATCCATGAAAAACAGTTCATCAAAGGACTCAAAAAGCTTGTTAGGTTTTCGCCGACAAATTTAGTTAGTTTTATAAATTTCCAGTGAACTAAAGAAATGACAGTTCCAATTGTCCCCCCAAAATTTAAAGAACGTTTTCTTTATTTAACCGAATTACAACGACTTTGAAATAGAAGACAAAATGTTTACATAGTCAAACATTTTTAAAAATCAAAAACATAACATTTTTCGTTCACGTACAGGAAAAAGGGAAAATATTTCTCTGAAACTTAAGAATTTAGTGAAGAATTGAAGAAAAAAACGCATTTTGAATTTGGAAAAAAGTTCACAAAATCAATATTGAGTTATGCTTTTTTGAAGCTGGCATCCTCTTAAAGAAATAACAATAAGATGAACGAAACGAATATGAATTGTAGCGAAATTCTGAGATATTTTGTTTAAAAATCTAGTGTAAAGGCCTTACCAGTTTCACTGCATTCAGATGATTCGCTTCGAGCGATCCAGAAGTGAATTCCCAAGCATAAAATAGCTCTCCAGAACATAGATTTTCGCGTTGACTTCATTGCGCAAAAAAGTTCCCTCCACAGACCTTCCTTTTTTTATCAGTTAAGTTTCCTTTTGTAATTTCTAAATTGATAGGTGGTACACACATTTACGTATCAAGTCCACGGGAAGCGGTCCTTCAAAGAAAGTTAGTAAATACATATCTTTCTAGGGAAATAATTGCTTAAATTCATTTGCCGTTCTCATCTGAATGGTACATAACTTTCTATGAACCAATTGGTCAAGAAAATTTAAATATACTGAAATGAATCTCGTGAGCTATAAGCCAATAGCAAGGCGGCCTTTTCTTTTCAACAAATTTCTATGTTTATTGAGGATCGCTTTCTGATTGATTGAAAGAAGAGACTCACTGTGTCAGGCACAGTCTGCTATTCTTTCGCTATACAGTACATTGATATTATAATCTTTCAGTCGCTCCAAGTTTTTAATACTGTTTACACTGTACTCGAGTTGAATGAAAAAAGGAAGGTCAAAATGACAAGCTGTATATATTATTTGATTTGATATAAAGGGTACCGCAAAGGAAATCTTGCGCCGATCTTGTGCAAAGCACGAAAGAGAACTCTACAAAATAATGAAAAGAAAATGAAGTTAAATTTAAGGCACTCGAAGCGATAAAGCATCAAAATTGACACAAAAAAATCTACAAGTTTCTTTAGATAAATAGAATTTGTAATTCAGAATGCAAAAGAGAAAGCAAGGAATGAAATTAAAGTAGAAAGAAAGCAGCAACATGGCTGATAGCAATGGTTGAAAGAAAGAAGTTAAACAGAGAGCTGTGATTTAAAGAAGAAAGAAGGAACGTAGGAAATATCGTAACAAAGGAATAAGATATCATGATCAGGGTAAAGTATTTTTTTATCAAATCGGAGAAAAACGTGTTGAAAGCTTCGAGTCATAAAACGAACATTAATGGCATATTCGTTTTTAGTGAAGAATCATTTTCAGTGTTGTCATAGCGACTGAAAAAGATTGCGCAAAAGAGAGGCTGGTGGTGTGAATACTGAATGCGATGAAGTGTTGCAAATCTGAATTAAGAAAATATGATTAGCAAAAATGAGATCAGAAAGATGTTGCCAGAAGACTTTTTTTTTTCTATTTGAACTAGCTTACGAGTTCCAATCTCTTTGGGGAACTCACATTGAACTGCACAGTTATTAAATTAATGGTCTTCTAGTGAACCAATCAAAAAGGAACAATGCGTCACCTTATCAGCAGTTAGATGTCAATTTCTTTCAATTTCTTTCAATCGGCAAAGTGTGGTTGTCGAAACAAGCCGTTTATTTTCCATCCAAGGATCAGTTCGCCATTCTTTATTCTTTAAATAAAGTCGGTATCATTTTCGTCTGTTAATCAAGCTTCCCATTCGTCTAGCGCATTCCTCGCCTGATATCGGCAGGCTGGTTGAATGACTCAAAGGGACCTATTAAAAAAAAAAAAAAAAAAAAGATAGGAAAGTACACACTGAATCGAACTGAAATTAAGAGCTCTGATACCGCATAGATTTCAGACAGGATGAGTTACTTATATGGTAAATATATATAAATATAAATACACATATGTCTATATACAGTTATTTCAAGGAAGGTTGGAGAAGGTTTTGTTGCATGCTGCATGTTGTTTACCAAGCTTGAAATGTATCATATTCATATGTAAATAATGTCAGCACGAAAAAAAAAATGCTGGAAAAACGTGCAGACAAAGTTTGGTAAAATATCGTTGTGACCTGGCGCTGATTGGTATGCAACATTCACCAACCTTTTTTGAAATAGCTGTATATTATGTATATTGATCAAGACAAGGGTATAGACTCCTTGCATAAGTTCCCAATCTGGAACCAAAAACAAAAGATCTCCCTATCTTGAAGACTGAAATATCTTTCGGCCAAGCAAAAGTACTGAGCCCGCAATTTCGATCCTTGAACTTGTTCTTCGAGGTTACTTGACCAGGATGTTGTTGCTTATCCCACAAGCTTGGCCCAGGCTCAACGGATTATGATAAAATTCCTGTCATATAGTTTGCTGTCTGATTGGTTGACGCCCGTGCTCTACGGCTGCACAGTTCACACAGCAGCACGTGCCTGTCAGTTTCTTTTCTTTTAATACGCGACGGGCCCGGTTGCAAAGCCCAATTAGTGCTAATCATAGTTTAACTCTGATAAAAGCTATAGATTTACTCCTGGACAGATGATGACACAAATATAGCCTTTCATTCATTATTCAGTTCCCTTCCCTACTTCAGCGGCGGCGGAAGCTGAAAATCATTGGGGGGGGGGGGGGGGGGCACTACGATAATTTTTTTTAATGCAAAATACAAAAGAAAAGAAAAGAAAGAAAGAAAAAATATTTTAAAAATCTAGACCAGACCTCCTCGGTACTCCAAGGCAGCGGAGACTGGAGCTTCCTTTATCGCGCATGCGTAATAGACCGAAGACTTCTTTGGAAAAACAAAATGGAGGGCAATAAAGACGAAGCTCACAAATGCCGGCTTTTAGCAGAGAAATTCCAAAAACAAGGTGACACAGATAAGGCTATAAAGTTCTTAAAGAAGGCTGAGAAGCTTTATCCTTCTAAAGAAGTTCAAGGTATGTAAATCCAAGCTTAAAAATCGCTAAAAGACAACACGAAATTCTGTCAACTGTTAAATATGGAGATGACTCTTTCTTCTTGAAGCCAGGCTGTTTGACGTTTGGTTTGCTTCTATATTTTATATCTTTGACTAGATTTAGGCTTTCAGGGATCTGAACTAGAACTTAAGGTTTTATTTAGTTGCGAAAAAGATCGTTTTTATGGATTATTCTAAACCAGGAACAAATATGATTCACAGACAGTCTGTTTAGAGTCTGACATGCATGAAAACCAGAACTTTGAATGACGAAATATAAATTTGTAAAACAATTTCATTGCTTCTTTTTCTATAGAGTATAATAGGTTTATAGCCTTTAAAAACCTTATGCTAGTCTTAGATTACTGGAAACGATTATTCGTGGTTTATTTTGTGTTTGAATTTTTTCATACACAAGTGTATTTCTAAGCTTTAGTCTTCGAAGAGATTTCCCATTTGGTGCAGTACTGTAATATCACTGTTTAAAAAATCCAAGAATATAAAACAAAAATAGTTCCAGCCAAAAATGTTGTAGCAATTCCCAATGAAAAAATGAATTTGTAGTACAAAATAATAAGTATTTATTTCTGGGTTCCATTAAGAGACTAGAAATTGATTATAGAAATGTCTTGTATTGTTGCATTGGGATTGTATTGCATTGCTACAAGTGATCTGTATTTAAGGAATAAAAAACAGTTTTCCGTGTATTATACTCTGATAAAGACACGCGGGATGTGGAGAGAACACGAGAGAAGCGTAGGAAACCACGACCGCGTGTCGGGAAACATTTAGTACTGACTTACAGCACACGCATGGTACAACATGCAGTGGAGTGGTTTTCGCATAAGTGGGAAACATTTGGTACTGACTTACTGCACGCACATGGTATAACATGCAGTGGAGTGGTTTTCGTATGAGTGGGAAACATTTGGTACTGACTTACTGCATGCACGCGCATGGTATAACATGCAGTGGAGTGGTTTTCGTATGAGTGGGAAACATTTGGTACTGACTTATAGAACATGCATGGTACAACATGCCATAGAAGTACAAAGCATTTGAGTTACAGAAATACAGTTATTAATTATATTCCTTCGCTTTTCACTAGATTTGCTTAATTCTTTACTCAAAAAAGAAAAATCTGAAGAGGCTGAAGACTCAGAGAAAACAGATGGAGTAAGACACAGGAAAAGAACTAGCAGTCATGGTGAGACTGCTAATGGAAGTGCAGCATATGAAAAAAACTACACATCTGAGCAAGTAGAGGCTGTTAAAAGGTGTGTAATACTACTGTATGTACAGTATTTGTCTCCTGTCTTGTTTCAAGAAGAAACAGGGGAATCTAATATAGGACTTCAGCTGTCTTTATTTCTCTGGCTATGCAGTGTACACATGAAATGACCAATCATAGCTTGATTTGATGCTTAGCCAAGCAGCCCTAGATTCAAGTCTCTTCCCAATACAAAAGTATACGTTTCGAAGAAGAATTTAGAGAGATATTGTTGAAGTATGTGACAACATGTATAACAAATTAAAGCGAATCTTTGCCATAAACTCTCCATTTGTGATCCTCATCTCCTCCAATTCCGTGTGATACATGTATATGACTTTTAAAACTGGGGCAAAGGCCACTTGAATTACAAACAATCCTTTTCATGCTTAGTTTTTCATAAAGCTGGTGTTTTTGGTATTTTTTTCCTCCTCTCAAACCGATAATAACTAATTCAAACTGGTTAGAGCTACTGTATGCTTCGGGGTCAAACATGAACTGTATAGTGGTTGCCAGAGGCACCGTCACATGCTTTCAGTTCGACTCTGTTGAGCTTTACCACTGCTGTACAGTACTTGCTGTCATGATTAGCTATAACATTCAATAGCATGACAGCAGTGCACACCCATGCTTCAGACTCCTTCAACTCCAGCAATATTGTTGTTGAAAAATCACAGTTCTAATACGTTTTTATAATTGTTTTGGTTTCATTTGAAAATCAAGAATAAAGAACTGCAAGGACTTCTACGAGATCCTAGGAATTCCCCGTGATGCTTCTGATGCTGACATAAAAAAACAATACAGAAAACTTGCCCTTCAGTTCCACCCAGACAAGAACAGGGCTCCAGGAGCTACTGATGCATTCAAAGGTAAATATCAGCATTCATTTACATAAGAAAAAGTGTATAACAAGGTTTGGGGCTCCTGTGGTTTTCTATCCACAGGGATCACCTATGTATGCTATTTATGTTGTACAGTATTCTTAGTTTGCAATGTAATTACGTCATCACAGCCATTTTAGTGATATTTAAAAAAAAAGACCTCTCGTAAACTTTCCTTGTTTATACCACCAAGATGGCCTCCATATCTTTGTTATTTGACTCTTTTGGGACTGCTTGCAAACAATTGCCCACTTTCTATATTCTGGTTGAGTGATCACACACAAAGCAATTCAAGATGAGGCTCCGGGGAAATGATGAATTAATCCTAATATATTCTTTTATTTCCCTGGAGCCTCGTCTTGAATTGCTTTGTGTGTGATTACTCAACCAGAATATCGAAAGTACATTAGGCTATTTATTAAAAATATAAATATAATAATTATACAGTAACCTTATAGATCTACTGGTCATACGCTACTCTTTTCAAGTACTGACTAAGGATTTTTGATACCAACAGCCATTGGCAATGCCTTTGCTGTGCTGACAGATGCTGATAAAAAGAAACGTTATGATAAATATGGTGATGAGAATCCTCAAAGTGTTTACACCCATGACCACTATGACTACTCCAGAGGGTTTGAAGGTAAGCTTACAGTTTACATGTACACTGTACAATCATCTATACTATTTCAAACTCTTGCTACCAGTTTGTGTTTTGGTTTTTCAAAGGAAGCTAAAACAGGACTTGTAATAACAGCAGGTCAGTCGCTGGTTGTGTTGACTGGCCAAATTAGTTTTAGCTTTTCTGGCTTGATGTTACTGGTCAAAATGACCAGCAAGGTGAAGATGTATGACCTGACAAGTTCTTATTCTGACTGGACATTGCCCGTTGACCGGCTGTTAGTTCAAGCCCTTCACATCAGTAATTGTTATCTCTATTCTGTAGTCACAATATTTTGCAAAATATTGTTCCTCACAGCTACAGTTGTACTGTACATGTCTGTATTGGGTGACACAAATAGCATACATGTACTGCTAATGCACTCTCTTTAATTCAATGATGTTTTTTAATTCTCTAGCTGATATCACTCCGGAAGAAATCTTTAACATGTTCTTTGGTGGACCAATGCCTGGTGGTAAGAAAAACAATCAAATTTACATGTAACACCTTTGTTTATGCTGCTGTTTATAGTGCTGCTGATTATGACGTCTTAGATCTGGTGCTCTAATATGCTAATAAAGTTATGCTCTAATACATAGTTTCATGTGTCAAAAGTATCATCATCATACAGTAATTAGTTTATAGTTACATGTAACTGTTTTATTACATAATGTACAACACCAATGTTTCCAAGGTATTCCCAAACATTCTCCGAAAAAATAAAATTTGTTGCTTCTGAATGGATGATTTTACTGCCTTGAGAGAAATCCAGCTTCTGGTACACATACGTGTAATTATGGCCTTATGCTCTCATGAATGATGGTTGCCTTGGAAACACTGGTTAAAGGATGTTAAATGCAATTGTAAAAATTAATCCACAAATGTAAGATTAATTGTGTAAAAAAATATGCAAAATAAATGATAATGACGTGAAGTGAAGTAAAACTTTATGACAAAAATTTATGACTTTATTTCAAACTCAACTGATAAGGTATAATCATTTGTTTTTTTCATTGCTATTTTTTTGTAGGCCGTGTTTATGTGAACCGAAGGTACAGAAATAGAAACCACCAACATTCACATGATCACTTTAACGATGAAGGGCATGAGGTCAACGTAAGTACATGTACATGCAGTAACATGTAATGTCATTGAAACTGATAGTCATCATGGTCCTATTTCTCTTAATTGAAGCAGTTACATCGATGAAGAGAAACCTGAGAAATGAAAAGAGGACTGTGATACTGTACTTATAAGAAGGCAGTTTCAGCTTGTAAATAGGGGATACAAGTCATGTACATGTATTACTGTCCTTCTACTCTAACCGCGGTCACCCAGAGTTCGTTGACCAATAAGATTACGAGTTTTTACACAATCCTTATTTAGTAAATCCAGCCATAGAAATTGTCATTTAATGTAAAACAACCGTGCACAGAAGTATGAACTTGAATTATATTCAAACATAAATTGTATCCTCAACCATAAATTCAATCCCATGTGGTGAGTGTGATACAGTATACATTGGAGAGACGAAAAGAGCCATGGGGACGAGGGTTAAAGAGCACAAGGCCTGGGTACGGTTACAGAAGACAGAAAGCTCGGCGCTATCAGAACACGCGCATAAATTTGGACACTCAATAGCCTGGGATAATGCTAAGATATTGCAGAACGAAGGAAGATGGCACCAGCGAAAATGGGCTGAAGCTTGTTACATCAGCAAAAACAAGAGTGCCATTTTCAATAGAGACGCTGGTAGAAAGTTACCAGAAAATTATTTAGCTATTGTCAAGGGTAATTAGCTTTCTCAATTCTAGAATGCATTCTTTATGTTAGCGCGCGTGCTCTAAATGTTATACTCGTGAGCGCTTAAAAATGCTTGATTGCGCGATGAGCGTGAGTTAAGCAGTTGATTGTAACTGTCGTTGTTTGTTACATTTAGCCCTGAGGATGGGCAATTAAGCCCGAAAGCTTGGCAAAATAAATGTCAATTTATGGTTGAGGATACAATTTATGTTTGAATTATGATACCAACCAACAAAGAAATTTTGGATTGAATTATATTGTTCTTGTTTTTGTATTCAGTCGTAATCTGATTGCTCAACGAACTCTGGGTGACCGCGGTTAGAGTAGGAGGACAGTAATTACTCGGTGGCGAGAAGATATGAAGTTTATCTTTGAGTGGTGAAAATATTTTATGAGTGAGCGCAGCACAGGAAGATCAACTTCATATCTTCAAGCCAACGTGTAATTTGAATCTTTTTATTATACATGTATAGACACATCACGAAAAATAAAATGCCATTTGGCATGCATCCATTTTGACTGATCCTGAGTGAGAAAAAATAGGATGTGATGTCATCGATGTCTTCACGTGTGAGGATATAAAAAATGTATCACTGTGGTCCATGGTGTGGTTCGCATGAAAAATACGAGTGGCATATTTCTCAGTAAGACACTAGTGTCTACAATATAATGTAGATTATGTATAGGACAAATGACATTAGATACAAAATACAGTAAAATATTTTATGTGGATTTGTATGAGAAAATGTATTGGATGGCTAGAGATTGCTTGTCAACACTTCACATGTTAATTATCTCTAAGATATTTGTTGTGATATTATTGTTATTATTGTTATTATAATGCCTAACAAGGGAAAAATATTTATGTAGTTAGTAATAGAGTAACTTGCTTGTTTGTTTTCTTTTATACAGCAGACTTTATACTCATTGATTCAGTTTTTACCCATACTGCTATTAGTATTGGTGTCAATGTTGAGCACGCTCATGTTACAAGACCCTCTATATTCATTACAGAAAACAGGGTGAGTAGAAAATACCTTCTGTGGACTAGATGTTCTTCTGAAGAAATAGAAAATGCGCGTGCATGCTATGTGCAGTTATAATGCATGCTGGGATTGACTGAACACAAGAGAAGTGTTAGGAGAAGTACTTTATGACAGATAGCAGAGTGCTTCTCAACACTTCTTGAGTGTTCTGCAAATCCTCAAGTGCTTTATAACTTCACACAGCACAGCAAGCAAGTTATTTTTTTTTTATAGATTGAATACAAATTAGAGTAGCTGTTATTTTGGACAGGAATAATGAATTATAGAAGTGTACAGATGCTGTGTGCTCTCGTAATGCATGTGTTTCCAAACCAATCAGAACGTGAGAGTTATAATCATTTTATAAAGCAATTTATAATATTGAATGATTTATTTATCTTCAGATCATATTACTTGGAAAGAGAAACATATAGGTACAAAATAAATTATTATGTCCAGGTAAGTCGGCAGTAGTTATATTCTTATACATGTAGTTATATAATGCATTCATTAAAAAAAAACATGACCACATCAGCCATGCTGTAAAAACCCATCGTGTATAAATAAATAAATATCATTATCATTATCATTATCATTATCATTATCATTATCATTATCATTATCATTATCATTATCATTATCATTATCATTATCATTATCATTATCATTATCATTATCATTATCATTATCATTATCATTATCATTATCATTATCATTATCATTATCATTATCATTATCATTATCATTATCATTATCATTATCATTATCATTATCATTATCATTATCATTATCATTATCATTATCATTATCATTATCATTATCATTATTATTATTATTATTATTATTATTACAGCATAATTTATTTGTCCATGCATTTACTGCCAACAGGTGATTTTAATCAATTCATATTCAATTTATTCTGGTTTATGCTATGACAACCAATACATGTATAAATAAAAAAATGTTGTTTGGGAATCAAGCATGGTGTGTGGTATTAGGTCAACTGCCTCTCACCTCTGGGGTTTTTCTCGACTTCTACTTTTAATAACAGTTTTCCTTCCTCTGCAAAACCCCATTACACTATTGACGGTGTAAATTCCAATCAATCTTTGAACGGTGAGTAAGTTCAATAAATGTTGAAGGTTACTTATTTTATTATTATTTCATCATTTGTAGGAAGGATTTAAGGAAAAATATTCTGAAGTTAATGTTTTACACAAACTGGAGAGGCAAATTGAAAATGAATACATCACAAGATTACAATCACAGTGTTACAGGGAAAGACAATACAGTAAGTACAATACATTTGTATAATAGTAATTTTGTAGGACAGTTGTGTTAAGAATGAGTATTACACATCAGAGTTACCCACCCCTCAACAGGGCGAATATGGAGCCAAATGAGCTTGACCCATACCTCCCTGGTCAGAACTTTTTGTAAGACGGCTGTGTTAATTATGAGAATTACACATTACCTTGTCCCACCCATTCCCCAGTTACAATATTCTAGGGGAGATATACAGTAGAGTCAATTAAACTTGACCCACTCGCCCTTATTTCAATGGTTGTGTTTCATATGGCAACATCAGGTAGCTTTACGTACACCTGTAGACCTGTACTACCCAGTTCTTCTCAGATCAAATATTTGAACATATATGCATAATAGGGATGTAGAAAAATAATTAGCCTATTACACTACCAGTGAAATTCCTCTTTCTTTCCATCCTCTCTCTTATCTTACTTGCCATTTCATTTTCTTGTTTTCATCGCTACAGTAAATGTACATGTATGTATACTAAAACCACTCGTACATGTGACTTACAAAAAAATACTTTTTGCTAGTTTGATAAGAATTTTGAATCAAGAATAAGATTTTCTTAAAAGTAATCATGTTAAGTGCCATTGCCTAAGTGTCATGTACATATAGATTCCCACCTTAGATACATATTTTAGAGTTTATTGTTAATGTTACGGATATATATACTTAGTTAATCATGTTTTAAGGATCAGTGTCTGCAAAGATGTAAATTTGAATATAGATAGCATTTTTAATTTGTTTTGTAGACTCTGGCTTAGTTTTTTAAAGAAATTGTACAGACGTTTCTGTCCGATCTCAGCCTTTCTCCCGATCGAAACGTCTGTACAAATTTCCTTAAGCTAGAGTCTACAAATCAAATAAATTGCCATGAATCTTGGCTGCAACTCTCACATTTTCAACGGTTTGCGAAACAATCATAGAATACTGTACAATGTAGATCGTATTTATTTAAATGATACCACTGACGCAGATGATTTGATTTTTTTCCCATGGATTCTTTCATTTTCTGCTAGTTTTCTGTCATTTTGTTTGATAAGTGAACCACTTTAGAATGAGACAAATCAGCTAGGAGTACTTCACTTTGCTTTACATATACTAAAGGGACGATAATAGTTGATGTTATGTCATCTCCAGTTTTATTGTCAACGTGCTTCTACTCCCCTCCCCCCGGCTAATTCTCTCTTATTGGTTAGTTTCTTCGATGTTTCCAGTAGATGTTTCTTATTTTCAACCCCCCCTCTCTCTCCACACACACACACACCAAATTATAGCGTTTTGTCATATAATGAAATGAACTTTCAGAAGAATGAAACAGCATATCAACCAATACATAGACCAAGTAATTGTCTTGCACCTGCTTCCATCAAGCCATCACTCACTGTAAATAATACTATCTATATCTCATTACGACTAATGGGTTTAAAACAATTTCAAGCTTCAAACCCGTCGGCTATTACAAAAAAAGTCTTAAACTAAACTAGCATTTTGAACCAGATAGTATTACAGACATAGCAAGCTTTCCGTGACCGCTTTGAATTAAAGCTTCTAGAATCAGTGGTATCTTTGTTAGGACTGAAACAACTTGGTCTTTATGATTGTAATGTGTATTTGATGGATGTCTGTAGTGTGGGGGTCTACCGCTGATGTGCGTCGGTTGGAATGATTTTTCTCTCTGACTAATGTATTTCCTGATTAGATTCGGAATATTCATTTCCTGCGAAGAACAAAGCAATTTGTCCTGGTGCTTTGATTTTTTCCCGAGGTGAAAAGAATTATTATAGATTAACAGTCATTGAAATTTCCGAGCAGGAAAAATTTCGTGTTCGTGAGTTATCTGGCTTGTTGTGGGGATGATATCTTTTTTTGTATCCTTTTTCTTTTTCCGTCTTTTTGGATTTATGACATACCACTTCTGTTATCTTTTCATATTGTCTCTTTTCTTGCCCTGTTCCGGTGTCTTTTCGTCATCCATGCATCCATCCATGCGTCTAACCATCCATCCATGCATTTCATTCATTCATTTAGTTCCTCTCTTTTTCCTTCACATTTTTCTACAAACTCAATGCACTGTTCAATCCTTTTTCATTGTTGCCGAGAAACCTTTATTGCTCTCAAAGGAAACAAAAATAATAAGAAAGAATTTAATAAAAGGTTCTCACTAAACTGTACAAGCTATTTACAGACTCTCGTATTGAATCTCAGCCACGTATGAAATTAACTTTAAAATGCCGTCCAATATACACATTACGTGTCGTCGTGTTTCCTGTCTCGTGATGTAACAGACAAAACTTGTTAGGTATTTGTGGTGCAGTAGTCGCCCTATTTACCGTCTTTGGTTTCATATGAAGATCAATGTGGTCACTTTACCATCCATCATTACATATCTAGTGAACTGTCTTATCTACAATAATTTATTTGCTAATTCACTTGACATCGTCTTACCTTGTCTGAACAAACTTCTTCCACGTGTCCTTTTTAAATCCAGGTGATTTTATTCTGCTTGAAAAGGAATTCTGTCGACGCCAATGTACCTGTATACCTAGCAGATATTTTTTATGTTACACATTCTCAATTACGAAAGATCGAAAAAAATAATTAATCAAAGAATGCAAATACTTTTTTTCCTGTCATACTAGCTCTAAGTATTCCCAATGGTTCTAATTTCTTGGACATCCTTTTTTGCCTGCATATATCATTGTTTCTACGTCGGTTATTCTGTCCTTGGTAAGACTATTGTCTTTCCCGAAGATATTTTGTTCTGAGCTCTTAGTCCTACCATTTTGTATTATTCTGATTGGAGCTTTTTTTTTGATTAAAGTAACCAATGTCATAGATCTATTGCTCACAGTCTTCAGTCACGACACACTTGTCTCCTTTGGAGATGGCTTTTAGCTGTGATCTTTGTATCCCCTAAACAAGGTTTCAGCCGTGGCCCTATAAGATCTATCAGTTCCCTTGGTTTCCTCACGGATACCAAACAAATTTGGCAACTTCAACTTTCAAGTCAACATTTACATCACCAAGAAATTACGTGACATTGATGAGTGAAGCCAATTAAAGTATCCAATTCAATTTAATACGACAGAGGAAAAATATGCACTTCCACAAAATTTAAATATAAAAAAAACCTAAATAATCTTTGGGATGTTTGTATTTATTGTATATTAAATATATCGAATCTGGATAATTGTTTGTACATCATGTGTACAATAACAGTTACTTTTCTAGCGTACTTTATATTTTGTCTTGGTGGTTTCTGGAGGGGTCAATAAGCAGACACTCGGTTACCACAATTTATCAAAATAATTATCGATTTAAGGTTTCAATATTTTAACATAAATTCATTGATAATATATGATTTCAAAATAAATACACTCTGTATTATCTTGTACATAAATGTAAAATGATATCCGAATATTTTTCATGTAGAAATGTTTTTCTTCAATGTTGCTAGTTTTATCTTCTCAATTATAATCGACATGCAATGTTGTCACTTTTTTACCCATATTTCAATCATTCCCGAATTGTCAAATCCATTGCTCTATGTTCATTATCCTTTCTACCTTTCATGTACTGATTTGCTTTATAAGATGGCACATTTGTTTTTCCCCTTCTTGGAGTGTGCAATGCAACCTTTGACAGCCTCTGTAAATACTTCGACATAACCTCTCTGCGTTAACGCCGAACACTCGATATACTTCAAAGCACCTAGCTTCTTCATCATCTTCCTTCCTTCTTTATGGCTCACGAATCGAGGCGATTCTCCGTCTTTCTTCCCCTTCTTCTTGCTCTCCGCCTCGCGAAGATCTGTCTTGGTGCCGACCAAAATGATCGGTGTTTTGGGCGAATGTCGCTTTATCTCTCGATACCATTTATTTTCGGCATTTCGAAACGACTCTAAGTTGTCCACCGAGTAACATATACAAAACACATCAGTATCTGCGTATACTTCAGGGCGTACATTCTCTTTAGCCTCTACATATTCTGTATCCCAAAGCTCTAGCTGATAAACCTTTCCATCCACGATAATATTCGCCTTGTACGTATTAGAAAACGATTCTAGATGCTTTCTTGATATTGTATTGGACTTGTAGCACAGTTGAAGAAGAAGGCATGTTTTCCCGACTGTACTGTCTCCAAGAACCACTATTTTGATTTTCCTCTCGATATCAATGTCTGTGTTCGGTACGACAACGAATCCATCCACCATCTTGATGTTATATCTTTTGCCTTTCCTAACTTCAAACGGTAAACACCGACGAACGAACGAACCCTCGATACGTACGAGACTCGTGCTTTACAATGAATCGATCGACAGCCCCGTGACTTGTCACAGCAGTATTTTCCAAGTACTACGAGCTCACTAAGGTGTGACTAGGAGAGTCGTTGAGTGCAGAATCCAACGTGTCTTGAAATATAAAATTTTCAAATTGAATTTCTATCAGATCGAGGTGACAGACTCGTTCGACTCGCTCTCAGTGGTTCAGTCAGTTCCGTTTGAGTAATGTAAACACACCAGAAAAATTCTCCTATGCTAATACATGATTTCTAGACATCTGCATCTCTCGCTTAAATACTGCCTGGAATACTCTGGTCTCAAAACCCTGTCGAGTTTCCCACCTTTTCTCCCTCAATAAGTTCTTGTTTTGGTCTCTGCTGGTGAAGACCCGAACAAACTCCGGTAGTAATGCGACCTTTGGTTTACCGAAAATATGAATTCCAAATTCCTATCATCTGAATAATTCATCATTTCCCAGGTTCGGTAATTATGGGTATTATTCTTGGTGACCCAGACGGAGTATGATTTGACGATTTAGGCTAAAACATCCTTTTCCTAACCAGTAAAATCATTCCGATTATTAAGATGAGTTTTTAAGGGAAATAAAAATTAGTATTTCTCGATTTTGTTTTGGTTGTTGTTAAAGCTTTTTTTAAGCCCTCTATGGATTATCGTATTCAAGTTATTTTACTCTTTAATCCATGTATGCGACAGCAAGCTTATATTCCATTTGTTGACCTGTCGCCGCATGATTCTTCTATGTTAGACAATACAGCTTTTTTTGTTTAAATTTTTATATTTTAATTTTTAAGAGTTTTGAGAAATAGATTTATTTTATGCACAACAGGCTGTGATCTTCCTGCTGCTACCACGAGGATGTCTTGTCTGAACCAGATAAAATATTTGAATAAAACAAAACCTTGACAAAGCTCATTTTCCAAAATATTTGTAGTCATTGAGAATGATATTCAAATTTTCAACTGAATGTCCAAATAAAGTTTTCTTTTGACTCGGGTATTTTAGCCTCTTTAACGAGTGAATGTCGATTGTTTGAATTCGTAATTTTGCATCGGAAGTTCCCAGGGCCAAATCTTGGCATGTGGTCGTGTAGTTTACTCTAAAGGCCCAAGAGGATATGCAAAATTATGTTTAGGTCGTTTTTGTGGATGTAGGTGTGGTTGAAGCGTTCTTTTTACCGACTGAATATCAATTGTCTGTGTAGAATCTGTATCGGATGCTCCAGGGTCAAATCTCTAGGTGTGGGTGCGGTGTGTGGTGCATTGTCTATTGAAATTCTTTTTGCATATGACTTTTTTTATTTAGATGAAGTAATCAATTTTGAGGGTTGTCCTTGTAGAACGCCGTCATCACATCTTGTTTTTCAATTTCTGGGTTTTTTTTATTCCTTATTTGTATAATTATTTTCAGTTGTTTCCAGTGCAATGTTTCATTTTTTCCCTTCTCATTTATTATTATTTATAATCATGATTATTTTTTTGTGTACATATTATATAGATGCAGGGATCATATTTATTTTGACAATTCTCCTTGTAGAACGCCGTCTTCACATCTTTTTTTTCAATATCCCTTTTTTAATTCAACATTTGCATAATTATTTTCAGTTGTTTCCAGTGCAATGTTTCAGTTTTTCCTTCTCATTTTTCCTGAGTACTAATTCCAGCTCTACATCACTTTACCATTTTAAAATCTTTTTTGATACAGACATTCTTGGAAATATATCTTCATATTTTAAGTATTTTTTAAAAGAAATAAAACATTTTTTCCGATGCCTTCCTAGCCTGGTGAAAACCTCGGCTACGCGTTTGGGAGAATTCTCGAGCAGGTGAAGGCACGGAGAAAATGTTTTATTTCTTAAATATTTTCTTCCTTTATCCATTTGTTCTTGTTCTCTTTTTTCTTTTCTTTTGAGGCTTTTTTTAATCTTCCTTTTACTTTCTATTTTCAATATTTTATTTCTCAATACGAAGAATCAAATGAAAAGTAATATTGTTTACCCTAAGTCGTTTTTGGCCACTTACTGCCCGCAGAAACTTGGATAACTATCAATTTCAGCATTGATTACATGGAACATTGTTGGCGTTACTGGTACCTGCAAATGTACTTGAGCATTCGTTCAAGTGGACATAATTATCCATCGTGCTATTTATATATTACTGGTACCTGTATGATTGCGTCTGGCTTAGACGGAGATAACACAGCTGTTTATAATAATAATAATAATGGGAGTTCTTATATAGCGCATTTCACATCGTCTCAATGCGCTTTACAATTTTTAACCAGTGGAGGACTTTACGGGCTACATATTATATGTATTTTATGTATTTCTCCACATTATAACATAGATAGATAGTAGTGAACAAGGAATACCTTTCCCCCCTATTTTTTCATTTTCTTTTTGTATTTTATTTGTCACAAAAGGTTTTGTAGTAAGAAAATAGGTGCGTTGCATATAGTAATGTGTTAGTTTTATTTAGAGGAAGCAATCTTTAATTTTCTCTTAGCTTTAGGAAATAGACCCTTCTCCAAAATTGGCGACCATAAATTCAAATGAGTTAGAATTAATCTTTGTGGGAAACCTATACCCGCAGTCATACAGACGTCTGTAAATTTGTCAATTCTCAACTTAAGTTTTCTCGGCCGATATAACACCTGACATGATGACTCTTCGTAGGGTTACTAAAGTAATGGTGCTCATTTTAGTGCTGGTAAAGGTTTTCTTTTTTACTCAGTTTATTTTTTACTCATTCGAATTTGCGGCCTCCATTTTGGAAGAGGGTCATTATTCCCAACTCCTTCATTCATAGACTTCCCCCACCTCTTATCACCTACTCAGCTACGGCGCCTTTTTTGATATGATACCTCAATATGTAAACATTATCACGTATCGGATTTCCTGTGGTTAATGAGGAAGTGGGGGCTTAGGTCGGATCTTTCCAGATCTATTATGCGGCAAATCAACACAGGAACCCCACCGCACAACCTGATCTTCAATTTCCTTACCTCAGTGGCTATTAATAGACCAATTTTTGAATTCGTAAAATACCGCTTGTTCCTTGATTAAAGACTTATTTACTCAGGGTTAGTTTGATTTTAGCGTCAGATATACAGCTGGTAAAGTAAAGAAATACCAATAGTAAAGTAAAGAATGCACAACTTCAACAATACTTGAAGACGGACATTCATCGGACCTTCACTGGAACATGTGAATGTATCGCGATTTTCATATAAGTTTGATCAGTAAAGAGCCGCCAATATAAACCCGTATTGTCGGCTCAGAATTACCGTGTGATGGGAGAATGGCGATACAAAACGTATTGCGATTTTGAGTCGCCAATACGGGTTATATTGACAGCGTTGAAAGAAATATATTCCGTAACTAGCCACAAATATACTGAACCCGAGTCATAAATCGCAATAAGTTATTTTAAGTACAATTGTCATTCGTAGGCGACCACCTTGGAGTGAGAAAGAAGTGGTCGCTCACGGGAGGTGGTCGCTTACCAGAGTGGTCTTACAAAGAGAGTCGACTGTACTACGCAAAATCGAGGCTAATTCTGAGCAACAGAGAAGTCGAAAACTGGAGTATTTTAGGAGTCTTTTTGAGGAACGTGCTCCGTGATTTATTTTTTTTAATATGACGTCATAGTGTTATTGTCGTATGACTTTTTGAACCCCATTTGCGTCATTAAACCTCAGTTCCTGGTGCGAGTCTCACAAACAAAATCCTCACTTTTAATGGAATATGATCCAGGGTAATTTTAAAGACTTTATGATTACCAGAGCTTTCCATCCATCAATACAGCTGATTTTGAATCAGTTAACCGTGGCATTTTTATTTTGTGGGGGGAGGGGTGGTATATTTCTACGCTAACAAACTGAATGGTTTCTCTAAAGCAAGGCTGATATACAGCATAATTTATGTGAAGATCAACATGTGAGTTGAGCGTTGAATGCATAGAAAATAGAATACAGTGCATGGTAGTGTTTGTGAATAAAAAGTGTCCCCAATTAGTACGAAAGCGCTAGAATAAGTAGTAAAACGATGTGAAGTATCTTTGTACTTTTTCGCCAACTGCGATTGTTCTATATTTAGTATTTCTTATCGTTTGTAATGCTTCAATTAACCTTTATGTAGAGAAACAATGGTCAAATAATAGGGAATAATAAACATCTTGAAAGTTCCAGTTATTAGAAATAACATTCTTAACGTTCACACCGGCGGGCTGCAGAGTCCCACTGGTTGGGGAAATTTTTTGTTCTAACACAGTGGGGTTTATTTGGGGTACATATTTTTAGGTATAGTTCCCATGCGGCTATCACCGTTTGGGGAAACCACTTTATTTGGATTACTGCATATCAGGAAGTTTTGTTAACAATTTAGAAAGAATTGCTTACGTTAACTTGGTACTGGAGATTTAAGTCTGATAGTTTTTTTTTGACAAATCAATTAGAGTGGAATCTAGACTCTAGTGGAATCTAGAGTGGAATCCTACATGTCGCGTAGACGACGGAACAAATTATTGACTCGTAATAAATAATATTGTACTGGACTCCTTCGCGATGGCTGGTTTATATGCGAAAATTCTGTTCGGATGTTTAGGGCCAAATGTTCTTTTCCCTTTCAAAAGACGTAATACACTGCACCCTCACTAATAATCATTACTTCTTCGTTAAAAAAACAACAACTTGTGGTGAATAGTAAATCAAGTTTTATTCCATATACTTTGACTCATGAGCGTTTTTCATATTTCAATCAGTACTGATGCAATGAAACAAATCTACTCATTTGTTTGATGTTGTAGTGGTATTGTTATTGGTAGTGGTAGTGGCAGTGGTTCTAGTAGTAGTGGTAGATGTTGTAGTAGTGGTAGTGGTATCGTGGTAGTAATATCACTACAGTGATCGTCATACAGAAGCAACGACTACGTTACGAACTTAAGATTAATGACTTTGTCTGCCAATTTCATTACGGTAACTACCAATATTGATGGCGGCGCAAATATTAGTATTTCTAGAAGTTCAATGATTCGTGAAAGCTGTTTTTCATATATATTATACTTATGTTATGCTTATACTAATGCGTCACTAAAGAACATTCTTGCTAGTTCAACACATCAGTCGTGTGACTGACTAATTACGGAGAAATAGTAAACAACAACTGTCATCACGCTGTAAGAGATAGGTACAGATGTGCAAGCTTGGTAGTTTTCATTCAAAATGGTTTTTGTTTCTAGAATTAGTTCGGACCACATGGGTCGTTTCTTGCTCACTTAGCACAGGCAGACCATGCAATGAATAAGGGAAAAAAGACATCTGGGATCAAACATGGGAAACCGCTAGAACAAACTGGGGTATTAATATGCGTACTTTGCATGCTTTCCAGCGGTGTTGTCTCAAAGATATGTGGGTTTTAAGAAATCGAGAATAAAATGAAAATTTTGTAAGAAAGCAAACAGCAAAAAAAAAAAAAAAAAAATGTATTACTGGTCTTTGGTTATAAGACAAACTTTGGGAAAGATTAACGGTGTTATGCCTTCCTCTACCTCGCCGCTCTCCATCGGGCTTCCTTATGGCTCAGAGCTACTCTCGATAACATTAGATCAACCAGTGCCGGCCCAATCGAGATTCGGCTTATTTTTTCCATTTTCCCATCCAGCCTTTTTATAGACGTCTGTCAAACCTCTATATCGTTGTGTTTGGAAAATGTGTTGTTGGTCGTGTGTGATTGGAGATGGAGAAGATTGGGGATGGGTGTCACCATTTTTGGAGTGTCCATATTTGCATGCTTTCTTCTCAACTGATTTTCATTGTTTGATCTATTTGCAGAAGAAGAACTTTACGCTAGAGGTCGTTTCTGGCACGAACCTTCCTTGATTGAAAAAGCCAACAATTTGAAAATGCGGAATTGTGAGGCATTGGAGAGATTATCAGAACGTGGTTAACGCAAGAGATCAAGAGAATACTCACAATACAATGTTCTTATATCAATTATTCTAAAAATTCCCGATGTATTTCACTGCAATATTTGAGTGAACTTAGCCTGCATGTAGCCCGGCTGATAGCTCTGGCTGAGTATAATTTAAAGTCGAGCTACACACAGGCTAGAGTGACCTCAGTTAAAACAAACTACTGTACAAAGGTTTTATCCCATGGTTTTCATTGAGCCACATTTATAGTCGATAATTAATCTTAATGAAAACCCTTATTATTAGTTAGAATCTATACTGTATTATTGAATGTAACTCTATAGTAGTGATATATGACTCAGGCTGCTGCCTTTCTTAGCGTACAATTCCCTTTCCTCGTTATCTTATGACTGCCGATAAATCCATGTGGTTCACTTCAATAATGCATGTGATTTAATAGGAGAATGATCTATGATTATCCGCACCTTAACTTTCATAGTACTATTGCAGCCCTCAGATGCATTGTCTCGTGTCCTCTTCTATTATTAGACTTCAATAACGTTCAAATGACGGGCTTGCTTCAATATTGCATGTACATATATGTCTTAGAAAAATGCTGTATGATTGTCACCTTTCATAGTACTAATACAACCCTCTCTATTGCCTTGTGGCCTCGTTTGCAACTAGACGTCCTCAACGTCCAAATGGCGGGTTTTAATTTCATATGTCTTATAGCTTAGAACAGTGCTCTATGATTGTTACTCTTCATGATAGCACTCGTACACGTCTTCTCTATTTTCCTTCTTGGAATGGACTTTTGTAAAGTCCATGTTTTTGCGTTAGTATTCTGTGTATGATATGCGGTATGTCTTGCAATTGTTATATTTTATTGATGGTGTGTAGAGTGCTAACACTAAACCCGTGAAACAAATAATACTCATTAGTACTAAATAGCACAAATTAAACAATTGAAAACAAAATTAGCATGATTTAGCACTATTTATTAGTACTATTTAGGTATTTAGCTATTTAGTACGCTTTTAGTGTTTGTGCTCTAACCACTCCCAAGAGGGTCTGAAAAGGAAAACACGTAGCAGCCATGTTGGAGGTATAGACAATGGGATTTAACGAACAATGTTTAGTTGAATACCACCAACATGGCCGCGATGATATAAGGTGTAACTCGGGAATAGAATCTCACCTCTTTCAACTTTAATCACAGCAATAACTTTTGTAAAGCTCTTTTGCTTTGCGTCAACTTAGCATAGTCGTGTACTCTATAATTTTATCCTTGGCCAATGCGAGTACAGCTGGTGCCTAGAATGAATAAGTTATATTCTTACGTCGGAGACTATATGGAAAAATGGATGGATCGGTTTTAATAATTATAAATAGAAGTACATTATCTAAGAGATTGAATTAATTGTGTTTTGAAGACACCGAATATGGCGACCAATTTAAATAACTATTCTAAACTTTCTAGCAGTCCAGAACAATAGTGATTCAATAATTGCTCACTATATTTTGATTGGGTTTATTTATTAAATATCATCGAATCGAAAGAAAATAATATTTTTTAGGCCCCGTTTTTTTGTGGAGGTAAGTTGATTCTACTGTTGCTACGTCCAACCCTTTTGTTTCTTTAATAGAGAATCAAGGAAAGAGAACGAATTCCCCTTGCATCATCAACCTACCTTCATGTAAACGGGCCACTAGTAATAGTAACAGTCATGAAGTAAAAGTTAGGAAAACTTGTGTTAGGCATGCACTGGAAATCCGTAAGGGCGGTCGGGATTTTCCACGCCCTTCAATTATTTAGTAATCTCTTTTCAAGAAAAAGAATAAATACACGATTGTTGCTGACAAGGTTAAATCAATAGTGATGGTTTGCGATCCCACCCAAGGGAATCGGAATGCAAAGACTTGGCTGTATGGATAGAATTTTAATGAAAAATATTGTTTACTACGATTCTCAATATTCTGCGAACTCGGTAGTTGCGAGTTTCCCGTTGGAATTTGGTTTTTCGCTGCCGCCAGTCAAAAATATAAAAGGTATCGACTGATTAGTTTTGATTGATGGCAGCGAAAAACCAATTTCACAACAAGCAGTTGAAGTGTCTGAGTTCGCAGAATATTGAGAATCGCAGTAATCTGTAGGCCATGAACATGGCGGCGAAATTACGTAATTTGCAAACCGAGATTTGATATTTTACCTAAAGTTTCATATTTCTTACCAAGTCCGCTTACCTTAGATTTACACGTTTTTCGGCTAATTCGCTCGAATGATTACTTAAATACTAACAATTTTTCAAGTCGTCATATATATAGTTGGAGCCAGTTTTAAAGAATTCTGTGTTGTACTTGTCTATTTTCCACTTGAATGACATTCAAGCGAGTTCGTGATTAATTGATTGATATTTTCCATTTCGTAGAGGAATAAATGAATGAGAACAGCATGAAACACGGCCACATACTTCGCAATCTACTTTTATCAATATATTTTTCTTATTCGAATTGATTTACATTTTGATAAAACTTTCATATTGTGACCAACTGGGATTTCCGATACCTGCCTACTTGTCCTGTAGAAGTCAAGCCCAAAAACTATTTTGTGAAAAAGAGGGTTTGATGCGGAACTCTTCACGTCGCTAACCTGCGAGCAGCCTCAAATTAAAGGAGACACTGTTCGGAGAGTAGCACCTCGCATTCATGATTCTTATATAGGCATGGCGCTGAAGCAGCAGTCTTGATATGAATGGAATATGTAGTACTCTTAATACTTTAGTTTGAGTTGTCCTTCTTTGCTGTTGCTGACTGACGAAGTTTTGATGACTAGTGTTGCTTTGTCAAAAAGTTTTTGAAAAAGTCGTTTTGTTGTTGCAGCCTGCGTAAGTAGCCGCGGACCCATGTGTGTTGGAACATCCACCATTAACCAGTATCGTTATAATTGCTGTGCTTGCTTTTGTTGCTGTTGTTGAAAACGCCGATGTGATTGCACTTGTCTTGCAGCAGATGAGAGACAAAGCTTCTGTTGCTTGGCTGTTTGTTCCAAATGTCGATGTTGCATTTTTTCCTAAGTGTTAATACAAAAGAGAGTTTTTTTGTTGCTACTCTGCTCTTGCAATTACTAATGCTGCTACTTGTGTCATTTTACTTTACTTAAGCCGAATGGGATGTTACACGAGTCGATTTGCAACGACGATATTTCGCGCAACGCTGTTAAAAAATCGTCATTTTGAATTGCGAGGTTTTGATTTCAGATCAGAAACTCGCAACGTGTTGCCTGAAGTCGAAGTTACTCTAAAAATCGTTTTATCTGGTATGTTACATGGTATAAACATGTCGCGAAAAATCGTCGTTGCAAATCGTCTCGTGTAACATCGGCTTTATTTTCGTTATCGTTGCTGAATCTCCTAAACTATAACATGCTATCCCTAATGTAGAAAACTAATATAGTGTCATCGCAGAATCAACTCTGTATCAAACCACAGCATTCCTAAAACATTTTTTTTTAGTTACTGCAGTTGTTACTCTACTTCTGCACGCAGGAAAATGTCCCCCACATAAAATGTCCCCCGCATTCTCTGGCACAAGAGGTTGGTCTTTGATAACTTCAAAACAGTCACGGAAAGCAGTCTTTAATATTAGAAAAGGTGCTTAGGAGTTTATATATCCCTAAATTAACCGCTTTTATCATTTCTAACATTTATTTTGATTATAGTGGTTTTTCTTACATCTTAGCAAACCGGTTTCACCATAACGATGAAATTCATATAGTTATTCAACGGGCCATTTGCCAAAACAATCTAATCCATTTCTATAAAATTTACTCCTTCCGATCCACATTTATCTTATTGTATTTTAAATTCTTACTGTTGTCTTAGTATTGGCGGAGTTTGTCATTTCCAAACACAAAGTGCTGACTATTAGTGTATATGAGTAATGGGAGGTTTGCCATTATAATTATAGATTTATGCTATCTATTCTTATATCCAATCAGAACAACCACAAACAGTTTGCCAGCTTCCATTCGTGCATTATTCATGTTTCAACCGCTAAGGAAAGAAATTTACGCAGGATTCCGAATGTAAACGAGGATTTCCTTGGTCAAAATCTTCATGATAAGCAGAAGGCCTGGACACTTGTGAGGTAAATATACTTAGATAGCAATTGTTTCTTTCTGTACGTGTACTTGTAGTGTATGACAACTGCAATAAATTTATGAAGTTTCGCAATAGCATTTAATGGTTGTACTTGGGCACTCGGCAAAATCTTAATAATGAGTCATTTGTTTGCGTTACATCAACTTGCAAACTTAAGTCATTTATCAATATTACTATGGCAATCGGAAACAAATCGTGTCTGTAAGGAGTTTCATCCTATTCAGGATTCAGCAAGATATTTTTCTACAAATTAACGAACGTATTTGCTCAGTTGTTTGCAAACTTGTATTGCTCAGTGCATGATGGCAGTTGGCAAGAACTAAACCTGTTCCATTCTTTCATTGAATGAAAGCCAATTTCAACCAGCATCATTTAGTTTTAGATTCAGTTTCACAATATTTTCACCAGCTGCTGATCTATCCACGCCATGTCTTTAAAATTTGAAAAATTCAAAAAATAGTTTAAACTTAATATTTCATTTCTCTTTATATTCTTACAACTCGAGTTACTTTCTCAACTTGAATTTCGTAGTAATTACTGAACACCTTCACAGATGTGTCCGAGGCATCTTATAAAATCGCTTTTCGATTGGCTAGACACTATTCTTTTAGCTGAGTGCATGTAATTATGAAACACTCCAAACAATTTTTGCATTCAAGTGTAAAGCAGTTACCGGTGTTCTAATCATATACAATGAACATTGTGATGACATCATTCCTAACATTGTATACTGAGCGGCCGTCAATCAATTAACTTAGCAACAAGATGGAGAGACGTCAGACGAGAACTCATTCACATCCTTCAATACTATAAAAAATATTTTCGGAATTTAAACGACTCGTGGAAGATTATTCCGTACTTAAGTTTGATAGACTATGGATCCTTGTATTGAGCAATAGAAGATAGCGACACCGCAGGTTTTAAAATTACTTCGATATATTCATAGACTCCCTCATTTGGGTCTTGAATTTGGGATTATTTGCTATCGGTAATTTATTGAAATGGTGCTCGCCCTCGGGCGACGGTTCTGTCCATATTGTATGATTAGTAAGGAGCATATTCATTTATTCACAGCACTTGAGTCGAGAGAGTCGAGAGAGTGGCGACAGGAAAAAGTTGTTCATTGGAAAGATCACCGAAACTGTTATGCAACGAACAATAACTTCCTAATATTGCTCCAAATTCTAATACAACACTGAAATATTATGAAGTTCAGAAGAAAATTATTGCTGCTTTTGGTATACACTTCAACTTTGATCGATTGGTGTTATTCAGGTAAGTCCGACCTTCGACTGAGAGACGACCATTCTAGTGCAATAATAGGTTAATGCTAGCGAGTGGTCTTCTCGAACAGTCGAGCCCATCCTAACCGGTATAATAATCAACAACTTGAGATGATAATACCGTTGTCCGTTATATTTTTGTATGTTTAACCATGATATACACTCAACGTTTAATCCGACTTCTTAACTCTTTATCTCAAACTCGTGGTGTATAGAAACTTTATTGTGGTACATAATCTCCGTCTTTTGAAGCTTTCTTCTGAGAAGGCATCATGTCCTGACAATAATAAGTATGGCACACACGCACACAGATAAATGATATTTACTCAAGAGGCATTTTTAGAATTAAAACAAGAATATTTTGTCGTGTGTGCCACTCAGAACGAAATGTCAGTTGTACGATCAATTATTAAATTCATTCATTGGAAAAGATTTATCTAGATAGCCTTATAGCAGTTGGACCAGAACGCTGTAAAAAAACATTGCCTTCCAGCGCTGTTACAAATTCCAAAAAAATATGCGGGGTTGTTTTTTATATTCCCATTTCTAAAGAAATTCAATGGCTATAATTCACTATTCGACGCGAAATGATTAAGGCTATATGTGTGTTTTGTGGTATAGGATTAAGTTCTAAGCCATCCACTTCCTTGAATTGGCAACGGGTTCGATCCACGGCTATTAACGAACCTTAATATCCAAGTGTTTTTCCCATCGATTTTGTCATAGCATGGCATTTCCATAGATTGAAATGCTTTCGCTTGCCTAGAAAGACGTTAGCAACCGAACTATGATTCAGTGTAATCATGTTCTTGGGATTACGCTTTTCATGATGAAAAAACACAGGGATTATAGTGGGTTATAGATGTCTGTTTTGATATTTTGTACGTGCATATACAATATGTTCTGCACGGGTGAAGCCTAAGTCAAAAGCAGATTGAATAGATTTTCTTAGAAATAATAATGAATAAACAGGTTCTATTGTTGTTTTGTAGTATACATCGTGATAAAAAACGCAAATTCTACAAAATAATAATAAAAAAAGTTTATAGAAGCGAAAATAGTTTATTTGCTTTGTGAGGTGTCGTCTTACAAGATGATTTCAAGAAGAAGATGACGAATTCACCGAGCGTCCGACGCCATATGCTAAAACGTTTTTCCAAGAAAAGACCGCTTTCTAATTTGCACAAACATCAATATTATTCTACACTGCAGGCTGGACTGTTATTTGCCAGACATGTTAAGAAAACCACTAGAAAAAGCTAGTTGTATATATCATTGGAAAAACCAGTGAAAGTTATTAAGTTATTTGTCCATGGCATCTATAGAATCCTAGGTGATGTTCGAACTTTTTTCCTACTCTCACCACAACCTTATTCCTGTTCTTCCTCATGCATCTGTTTACTGCAGACTGCAGAGAGTATCGCGTTTTCAATGTCAAATTTCATTTAAAAGGAAATTGATTGTCGAAATAAATCGAAAAACTTGTGAAAATTATTAAGTTATTTTTTATTGTATCTATAGAATCCTAGGTGAGCTGTTTTTCCTATTTCCATCGAACCTTTAATTCTTGTGTACTTCCTTCTTTATTAATTTCACGAAACGTCCGCAGAGAATAGCGTTGGCGGCAAGGAACTTCTGTGAGAAACGTCTGATGATGTTGTTTGTCAAAACCAAAAAAAAAAAAGCGAGACAAAAATAAAGAAAATAAAAATAATATAGAAAATTTTGAAAGCAAGTTTTGTAACTGTAAAGCATTGTAGACATAATTCCATAAATTCGTTTATTTCTCCTATCGAAGCGTTTCAGCTTCAACTTCCTACGTTAAGAAACGTTTATCCATGATGAACACTTTGCTATATTCAACTATCATGTAGTCCACGATATCGTTTGATCATGCGCACCTTAATAACCGAGTGCTAAGGTTTTCGAAGCACCTTTCAGTTTGGATAAAAAATCCTTGAAAACTGAAGGATCATCATTTTGTTTTCAGATGTATTTCGAAACCTATCCTTTTCGATAGGCCTGCAGATCATAGCAGTAATGTGCAAATAGTTGTTTGAAAGATAAGGTTTTCGAAGCACCTTTCAGTTTGGATAAAAAAATCCTTGAAAACTGAAGGATCATCATTTTGTTTTCAGATGTATTTCGAAACCTATCTTTTTCCTTTTCCTTTTCCTAAACCTATCCTGGAGATCATAGCAGTAATGTGCAGATGATTGTTTGAAAGATATTGCACGACCATTATGTTTTCATTTGCAGCAGAGATTTTAATACATCATTATCACAGAGCCATATATGGTAGTGTTGTTTAGTTGATAACTCGTTAAATGAATATAGATCGCTTGGTTTAGGCTTTACTGGTGCTATAAATCGATAGAAAGGTTTAATGGCTATCATAAATGATATGTTTTCGAGTTCCTTCTTAAGGTCACTAAAAGTCAAACATTTCAGTGGCTGAGCACTAGTGGCTCAGTGGGTTGTTATTCAAAATCGAAGCTTAACCAACCATGTTTAGAAAATGTAAAATATAGACTGCTGAAGAATACTAGCTTCGTTTTCGTATGAAATAAAACTTCATTCATAGAAAAATATATCTCCAAAATATGCTACGATTCATGGGATGGCTGGTGTCATCATCCTAAGTATCTGCCATTAGGCCGATCTTGAAAATAATCAACAATGGGATCAGTATCATAGTTTTTATAATATATATATAGTTTAGTTTATTATTTAATTGCCTTCATTTTTCTTGTGCAATTGCATACTATCTATACTATCTGCATATGTGTATATAATTGAAAGGGTTTTGTCAATTGTGTCCATAATTTGCAAATCCGGTAAGAAGAGATCTTGTTTTGACTCCATTCTTTAATTTGCAATTGGAAGCCTAAGTATGACGTTAGCTTAGCTTGATGCCACACTTGGTTGAATACTATATACCTTGGGTCTTATTATTGGCATTGTCATAGTTGAAGTATGCTAAAGGTCGATACAGAACATTGGTTTTATTGAATAACGCCGACTACATACAGGATAGCCATCTAAGTGCTTAATGATCTGATCTTTGTCTCGAATCACGTCTTTCATCAAGTTTCTTGAATTCTTGCATAGCGAAAAAACAAAAATCTCGAATAATCCCTGCAAATGAGCAAAATTATAAGTTAAGTGAATACTTATTGTACTGTGCTTTTGAATATTGATTTGAAATGCCTGGAAGACATAGAGAGAATACTTGCATTCTTTATCTTTCGACCTGTTGTTTATCATCCACTACGGTACACACTCAATGTTACCCTCAGGCCTCGAATGCATTTATATAATTTTAGAATTATAAGAAACAAAATAAATGACATAAATAAATAAATAAATAAATTCCAAAATGGCGGCCACAAATTCAAATGAGTTAAAATTAAACTGAGTGAAAAACCTATACCACCATTAGAAAGAGCGCCTTTATTTTAGTAATCCTACAAAGATTCATTATATCAGGTGTTATATCGGCCGAAAAAATGTTTTACAATGCATTTACTGTTGTTACGCGCGATCAACTGATTTCTCGTGCACCTTGCTTCGCAAAAAGTATGTTAAAAGTTGATGAGTTTTTTTTGTGCATGTAACTCATAGCTGCGCTCAAATTGTATTTTCCGATTTATTGCGCTGTAGAAAAAGTAAAGCTAGCTTCCTCCTGTGCTTTCTGCAATATGTAACAATTTTCTGCGGTACGAGTTGACACAGCATTTGCGCGTGTGATCTAGCTTATTGCAGTCTGAACGATTTATTTTCGCGAGCTTGCGCGAGAAAATGCACAAAGGCAATTTATTGTAATTCATAAGTCAAGGCTGTAATTATGTGATTTTATGTGTGTCTAACTTATTATCATTTTACTTTAATTTCTTCCCCAGTAACCAATCACAAGCCATTTATCGATGATAGTATCAACATCGTTATTAAAGTACCAGAAGGCACTGCAATCGGTGAGTGTTAACTGTCTCAGTTGTGTGATCATATTTCAACCACAAGTTAATCATATATCTCATCATGTATAACTTGACTTTCTGTGTGTTGTTGTACAGGTACGTCTATTCTTAATATATCAGCTACGGATCAGGAAAATGATCCCATAACATTTGGTCTGGATGATGTTGGTGGAACGGTGTTCAACATACGCAATGTTAATGCAAGCGTTGGTGAACTGACCTTGAAAAAAGAGCTTAATAGAGAGGTAAGTTGTTATATCTCACAGTTATGATATATAACTCCTAAGCGAGCATTTTTCATTTCTGTCAGCTTTGGCTGGTCTACTTGCAAATGTGTTCTAACTTTATCAGCTTGCAATCCCTGATGAAAGCACGGGATTGTGCTGAAATATGTCTGCAAAACTAAAATGTATTCTGTGTTTTTTTCTCAAAATTATATATGAATTAACTATTATTTCTATTGATTCAATTTACATTGTTTTTTTACTTGATTAATGTTATTTTTTACTATTGCTTTTAGTCGGTTAGAAGTTACGACTTCCATGTGACAGTGACGGATGGCGGAGCGGATAGGAAGGTAAGTGGGAACAAATAGCAAATCCATGATGACTTGCTCAATATTTATTTTGCTCCTGAGGCGGCGTTAAAACTACCGGTAGCGAAATGGAACCTCTGGAGCCCAGTGTAACCATTACATTTAACAGATAGGAATATTTTTTATAGTTTCTTTTTAACAGTTTAAATTTTATGGACCGACCCAAACCTCACACTTCGGCGATCAATGGTCATAAAATGCTAAAAAGACTTTTACTTGCCCAACTTACTTGCTTTATTTTAACATCAGACTTCAAAGCAATTTATTCTTGACGTTTTGGACGTGAACGATAATAAACCAGTCTTCAATCAGCAGCCATATTGGACATCAATACCTGAGGTAACGTGACGTTCGTTCGTTATCTTTTTATTGTACTCTGGTCTCATAGTTGTGTCTTTATCTTTTAGAATACAACTGTTGGTACGACACTTATGACCATTCAAGCGACAGACGCCGATTTGGGTACTAATGCTGTTGTCACATACAGATTTAGTAATGATTCCAACTCAGCTCAGGTGAGATAGTACTGAATAGAAAAAACTTACTCCATCGAAATGTTAGCGAATCAAGTCTATTTTATCTCTACAGGGTCCAGCACTGATTTATTTATCATTTTTGTTTGTTATCAGTACACAGGCTCAGTCAAGACTATTAGAATATTACATTTTCCAGATATTTGGTTATAAAACAAAAATCGTACCGTAGACAAGGTCCCATGTTTCAGCTTGTTTAAAAATGAAAGCAATTCTTTAATCTATGATGGCAGTAGGAAATGCGTGAACTATTGGTATAAACTCAATTTTGAATTTCCTTCAACCTACCCCTTAGTAAAGCTGATTCCCTTATCCCCAACCAACAAAAGTTGGTCCTCCCCGCCGAATAACCTTTTTCTGTAATTCAAGTACCCAACGAAATGTTACGGACCTGAAGGTAAAACATAGAGGACATTTAGTACAGAGAGTTCACGAACTCAATTCTTTTGTCGTTTTGCTTGCACTCCCCAGGACAACCCACTTATCACCTTGTGGAAGGTTAGCACTGCTTGCACTATTAAAAGAACTGCATAAAGTGTAAAGGGAATAAGAAGGCAACTTAAACTTAACGCCATATAAAAGTTTGTAACGATACCGACGTTTAGGATGTTAGTCCTTTGTCGGAATAAAAAGCGTTTTGTATATAAAACCTGATAAATATGTGTTGCATAATCTTCACAAGTAACTGTACATGCCTAACACTAATACATGCTTCGTCTGTTGATTCTACTGCATCCTTTTTCACACATACGCACATTCATTCTTCAGCGAATTTTCATTACTGCGCACTGACCAAGAAAAAAATCAAATAAATCGCAAGAGTACGTTAAGGTACACATGGGGACCTTTCTCTAAATCATTTATTTGATGGACGGTAGTCTACTGCCGATAAAGAAGTTTGTCGCGAATTTTGTACTGTTCAGCGCTTATTAATGAAAACAGTGGTACATAAAGCACAGATCATGGAGTGAAATAGTGGTCAATGTTTAGTTGCATGCAACTCAAGTATTACTCATACTGTCTGTTTGTTACATCAACAGACTTCTAAGTTTGCTATTGATAATTTACATGGAACAATCACGTTGGTGTCATCTTTGGATTACGAAACAACAACGAGGTACTTGTTACCTGTTGTGGCAGAGGTAAGGATTTTGAGTATCATCACTGTCATCTTTGGTATCATCATTATAATCCCTGATTATCATCTTCACCTTTGATCTCATCATTATAAATCGCTGATCATCATCATCATCATCATCTCCGTTATTATCGTTATAATTTAGTATCACAATCTTCATCGGACCACTAACACCTCATTATCATCATTGGCAGAAGTGCCATCATATTTTAGATCTTAATCGGAAGAATTGGTTAAAGAAACACTGCATGACTATTAATGATCTTTTCTTGTCAGGATGGCGGTAATCCCAGACAACAGAGTACGACCACTGTGGTTATTGACGTAACGGATATCAGTGACAACCCACCAAAGTTTGAACAATCTGTCTATCTAAAGGAAATCGAAGAAAACACTCCTGTGGTAAGAAAACGCGTTTTAAAATTCAACTATTTTTAAAGCAAAACAAACTATCCTGCCAACCAAACGACAGACAGGCTTACAGACAGACGGACAGAAGGGCAGACAGACAGGCAGTCAGATGAGCAGACAAACGGGCAGACTGAACGGAATATAGACAGGCACACAGGTAGACGGACAGACAGACAGCAAGACGGACAGACAGACAGACGGGCAAGCAGACGAGGAGAAAGACAGGCTGACGGGAAGACATCATCCGAGATCTCATGAAATCGCAACATGCGATACCCTGCACCCATTCCCCACTTGTACCGTGTTTGAAAATAACAAATAGTGACATGCATTACCTATACAGGGAACAACAGTACTGTCAGTTGTTGCTAAAGATGGTGATGCTGGTATCAACAACCCACTGAAATACGAGATATACTCAGGTATTTACGACTCTTGGCACAATTTCGGATCTACCAATGTTTTGAGTTAATTGCTGACATGCCATCTTTTTTATTTTTTATTTTTTATTGCTTATTTTATTTATCTATTTATTTATTTATTTTTGAAATCTAACTCTAAGCCCTTTGATATCATTTCAGGTAATGATGGCACGTTTGCTATTGGCAGCAGTACTGGTGTCATTACGGTCAACAGTACAATCGACGCGGAGAAAACACAAAGCTACAAACTATACGTCCGGGTAAGATATGCATCTGAAAAATACTTTAATAGTTTGATTACACTATTGAAAACTTGTATAAATCGACTATCTACCTCGTGTATCCATGAATTTATACCTCTACAGTATTTCAGTCCCCGGAATTTCTGCTTCTGTATTTCAATTCTTTTGTTCAATTTTGTTCAATTTTCTTTGATGTTTCCTATTTTTTCCAATTGCCATTATCCTTCATTTCGCTGTGTTCAACGGTGAACGTTCATCAAATTGGGTTTTCTTCTTTTTTGATACTTATCTTTGTACTTATTTTTTGTAGTTTTATATTTTTCAGTATGTTTTTACGTTTTATACTATCGCAATATTTCATAAGTAAATTTCTTTTTGTTTTTCTTCAGGCTTCTGAAGTTCCCAATCCAAGCTCCAACGCAACAGTGTCAGTACTAATAACTGTGATAGATAAGAACGACAATCCTCCTGTCTTCTCACAAGACAGTTATTCAATTACATTGCGTGAGAGTGCGGCTATACCTGGACGAATTGTTACCGACGAGTTGATCGTCAGAGATGCCGACAGAAACGTAAGAGCTGATTAGCATAATCCACTTTGTCAAGTCACACCTACTTTAGTCAAAGTAACCTGGGCTTAAAGTAATGTTGCGAAATGTGTGTCAATGAACTCTAATTCAAGTGCTTCGGTATGGTTATTTTGCTGTTTGTGTTGATGCATAGTGATGATGATCTACCTTTTATTTCAGCCTGAATTTCGGCGCCTTACGTATCATCTGACTGGAGGGGATAGCGACAAATTCAAGATTGACCCATCGAGTGGAGAGCTCCAGATTAAGAGTACACTGGACTACGAGACACAAGTCAATTATACCTTTACTGTAAGTAAAACCTTTACCTGTGGCTCTGCAACCAAGCAATGAACGGACATTGAATTGGAGGGGCCAGCCCTGTGTGGATGAAGTGGAAACTGGGATTTGCCTTTACTTTTATTTTTTCTATTATGAGGACAAGGTGTTTCTCTACAATTCATACGTCCGTCAAACAAGGAATTTGGAAATAGGATTGAATGGTCTTTTGTTAATGTTCATGCCGTATCATGACCCATACTGGTAGCAATGATAAGAGATACGTTAATTAATGCGCACTGATAATATAGACATTCTCTCTTCTTCTTGTAGTTTACGTGAACACTTTTTCTTTCAACAGGTTGTGGTAACAGAGACAGCAACAACAGAGAAATACAGTGATAATGCTACTCTTCACTTGACTCTGATCAATGAGAACGACAACGATCCAATCTTTGCTAATCCTTCATATCATTATGCATTCGACGAAGAGATCCCCCCAGGGAAAGAGATTGCTGTCATAACGGTGAGCAGTAGAACGTCTCTGTTATTAAGAAATATCGTTGACGCATGAATTATATTATATTGTGTATGTATAGTATCAAGATGCTGATGAAAAATTGTAATGACGCTGATGGACACAAGTTATGGCATAACTCAGTTAAACGCAGACAATAGCTGAACTAAAAGGGAGAAGGTTGAGGTGGTGCATAGTGAGGAAGCAGCTAAATGTGTAAAAGAGCTGAAAGGGGAATAGCAATGTCAGAAGTTACCAAAAATAGGAATACCTGAGATTAAGGACCTCCTAATCATTTTTTTCTGATGCATTTGACATCAGTGCTCAGATGTTCAACAATGAATGTTAACAATGTTCTTTGCTTGTAACTAGGCAACCGACGCGGATCGTGGTTCCTTTGGACAAGTCACTTACGAGTTGAGAGGCAGTCAGTCTTCATTGTAAGTTTACCTTGGTGACCTGATAAAGCTTCTTTACTACAACACACGTATACATAGCTTGATCCATCTAAGTTTTTTCTTTGTTTTTATTTCAGTTTTGCTGTTGATTCGAATACCGGTAACATCACAGCAGCAAAAACCCTCGACTATGAAGAAGTCCACAGCTACCAGTTTGATCTGATCGCTAGTGATGGTGGTGGAATATCCAAAAAAAGTACAATAAATGTTACTTTACAGGATGTAAATGACAACGATCCAGTGTTCAGTGGAACGCCATACACAAGCCAGATCACAGAAAACTTAGCCGCTGGTGCCATTGCAGTTAAGGTATTTTTTAAAGCTAGTTTACCCACAGGCAGCCCGACCAGCATACTTGAGGCCTAAATATGTAAAAAAAAATTTAAAGTATCGTAAATTAGCAGACTCTTTTCAGGATAACGTTTTTTATATCAGCTTCGCATCTGCGTGTCTCTTGTTACTTTTTAAAATAACTGATGGTTTTTTTGCTGTTCGCTATCACCTAGGTGACTGTCAGTGACAAAGATAGCAAGGAGAATGGAAAAGTAAGTACCGCTAAAGATGCACTATTCACGTTTCACCTTTCTGAAATTCTAAGGGAAATTGGTGGCAGAATCGTATTGGATGAGATTAGGGGGAAGATAAGAAACAGTTGGAGCATTTCACATTCCTATATAATTTGACCCCACAATTTTACATGTTGGTTGACTCCTAAGTTTTCCGTTGAGCTCCGAAAATTCAATCTAGGAGGACCTTCCATAATAATATATTATAGGAAGTTACGAAATACGTTTATTGCCAGGGGCGGATCCAGGAGAGGGGTGCAGGGGGTGCGCACCCCTACTGGGAGCATATTTAGAGAAGAGAAGAGAATGAGAAAAGAAGGAAATAGAAGGGAAGGGAGGGGAAGAGAATCGAACTAAACAGGAAAGTAAAGAAAAGAGATTCTAGATGTCCAATGATATTTATAATTTAATAAAGGTTTGTCATATTGTTATTTAGAATCACTGGTCATAATGACTGACTTTCAAGTTTCTGTTTTTCAGGTGTCCTTGAGCATTACATCTGGTAACATTGATAACTCTTTTACTATCAATGCTACTGGCTACATCACAACAACCAAATCATTGGACAGAGAAACTACAGCCTCGTATACATTAACGGTACAAATTATGAGACAATTATGAAAAATATTTATTTATTGTTAACAATGTATTATATACTTACATTTTTCATTAAGAAATCGTCGTTTCATATTTGTTTTGATGCTGTTCTTGTCCTATTTTTAATCATTATTTGTTTGGGAGTCAATGAAAGATTTGGGATCTTTTACCTGCCTCTTTCTTTCAAGATCAATTCTTTATCGTTTATTCACAAGGTGTCATTTCTTGTTGTCCCCAGATCAATGCAAGTGATCATGGTAACCCTCCCAGAAGCGTTACGGCAAAGGTCACCGTGGAAGTAGTGGATGAGAATGACAACACTCCCAATATAACCCTTGGAAGCTACATTGTGAAGAACATCAGTGAGGTAAAACATAACATAAAATAAGTATGGAAACCAAGGGCGTAGCCAGAAATTTGCCCGGGGGGGGGGGGGGGGGGGCTGGATACGCCTATGGGAACTGAACCAAACATTACAGCTTCTTTGGCAGGCCACACTCTTTAATTTTAAGTTTACCTATGATAACATACAAGTACTTTCTACATCCCTACAGAGTGCTGGAGGTGGGACAATCCTGTTTAACTCTCTACTAGCCATCGATGGTGATGCTGGTTCGAATGGACGTATTACATACTCCATGTCTGGTGGAGATGGCCGATTCATACTAAATAGTAACACCGGTAGGCTCCAGATCTCTCCGACTGGTCTTGACCGTGAGATTAAAAGTAGCTATGACCTGGTCATTAATGTAACAGACGCAGGCTCGCCACCATTACAGGTATGTCAAATGATACGAATGCATACCTCAACTAAGTTCAAATTTCATAACTTAGACTTCTTGGGATCCTTATACTCATATCCTCGGTTCCAATGCTTTGATTTCAGTTTGCAGTTAAATGAATGAGAATTAACAGTGGATTTTACAGCTAGAGTGGCTCTTCTTCCACTGCATTCATCAAGTGGAATTTTTGAAGTTGAGTTCAGCGGAGGGAGGCAAAACCGGCGAACCCGGAAAAACCCTCAAAGCGCATTATTGAACCAACAAGGAACTACTCAAATACGAAAAAGTTCCACATATCTTATATTAGGGATCATCTGTTGCTAGTACATTGGTAGCTGAGTATCCTGGATCAAGGGGTGGGGTAGGGCTTGAACTCTTGCTCTCGTTGTGTATATTCATATCATATTACGGAAACGCGATCATTTCGAATTCATGTTTTCTCTTGATTTCTTTCCTTTTCTAGAATTCCACCACAGTGCATGTGAACATACTGGACACCAATGACAACCCACCAGTATTTGATCCCAAACCATCAGAAGCTTCCTCGGCCTACATAATAACAATAGATGAAGGGCCGAGTACGTTAAATACTGTCATCATTGAGTTGAACGCTACCGACCAAGATGAAGGCCTCAATGGGACAATAATCTATTCGTTGACAGGAGACGAACATGGCTTCTTTAGTCTGGACAATACAACGGTGAGAATTGTAAATATGCTTTCATACTGGGGGGTGGTGGAGTGGAATGCAGGGTAAAGTCTCGTTCATCTCGATTGGCACCATTGTTAACATTTGCTAGTGCTATGTTGGCACGTTTTATCTTCGTCAACCATATAACATCTTACTTTAGAAAGCTGAAAAAGACATTTTGAAAAAAAGTCGTCGTCTTCCGAACAACTTCTTCTGTTAATAATCCTCTACGTCTTCACTTCATAAAGCTGTCGGAATGAGTATTCTAGTATTGTGGAAAATTATTCCTAAGCGCCTTAAACGATCTTAAGACGCAGCTTTAGCACGTGGTAGCTGAGTTTTGAAGAAAGCGTGCACGTGTATGTACCGACGAGTGGAGGGGAGAGGATGGGAGGGACATCTTTAGGGCCATGGAGGTGCTGCTCAATCCCTTCCGGGCCATGATTACTTCTCAGGGACTCAACTTGCGAATTCTTGTCCTGTCAAGACTATTTGGGTAGTATTGATATCATAGACAAACACAAAACAGCTTGAACCACTTATATTGCCTATCCCTAGCTTGATACAATATGTACATTATATTTGTCGATGGAATATTGTTGACTGAATCAAGATAGGTTTTACAGCCGAAAACTGAATTCCTGATTTACAGAATCCATATCAATCTATAGAGTAAGTTTTTTCGAATATCTTTAAAGACTTTCTGAAGAGTCTCGTCACTTGGACGTGGAAAATACTAACTTTTAAAATACCTGAGAAAGGCCGAAAAAAATCATTGGTAAACAACAGGCAGCTGCTGTCTATGTATTTTATTTATAATCTAATTAACGTACACGTGCCTCATGGATTAAAGACAAATCGTTTCTGTAATTGAGGAGGGATATGGTTGAAACATTATTCAAGATGATCAAAATTGTTGTGTGCCAAACCAAAATAAACTTTCATGTTCAGGCAAAACCACTTCAAACCAATTAGTCCACTTAGTTTTAGGCACAATCTCTTGTTAGTTGTTACTGACGAAAACCATATAAGAGCATCCTGAGGAAGAAGGTGCACGTGACAAACGCACTTTTGTATATGATACATTCACAGTGCATGCAAGCGTTTCTAATCCTTGGTTTATATTTAGCAAGGACAATAATGATAGGTGTCACATTTTTTTTAAATTTCAGCCTATCAGCCTATGCTTGATAATTGATTGTTTGATGATTTAAATCCTATCTTAATAATGGTTTTAAGAGCTGATGATCAATTGGATTGTTTTGTATACTCGTAAATATGGCAGGCAACAGTACTAGATAAACAAGAGTTAGTTTAATTGGCATTTATTGAATTGTGTTATTTTGCATACATGTATCCGGGGGGGGGATGGCTTGATGGATCCATATTGGACTTAAGACGAGTAGAAGAAGCTAGAGGAACAAACACCATTCACCTACCCCTTCGTGTCTCTCCCAACCGGCCTCGATTTTGTTAGAGCGGTATGAGTGGGAAAAATACGGTACTGACTTACAGCACACACACGGTGCGATATACCGTAAAAATGAAATGCCTTCCCATTGTCTTCCAGTAAATCATCAAATCACAAAGCATAGTTAAGGCTACTGTAAGATACGGTACAGCTACAGTACAACTACGAAGTTTGTCGTACCGTTTACAACTCATACGAAAACCGCTTTGTATTGAAGAAGACTGTAAACAATGGAAAATATTTAATACGTTTTGTTCATAATACAGCCATTAAAAATGAAAATAGAATAAGTATGAAACTAAAACTGGTTACACAAATATTGCATCAACTTGTAGGAAATGTGTTGTGTAATGAATACCAATTTCTCATGTAAAAATCTTTAAATTGTTTAGTTTTCATAGTTTCTTTTTTCTGTCATTTTTTCAATCAGTTTTGAAAAGGTCTTGCATGTTTCCTGGCATTTCCGTTTGAAAAAAATAGATATTCCATTTCTGGTATTTGACCTCGGTCGAATCTTGGTGTAGACTTTTACCCGAACTTTTAATGAAAGGCGTTTCTGTTGCATATCAACTACACCCAGTACGACACTGATAAAGAAAATTTGCTGTAAACGATTTCTTTCGGTACCCAACTTGTAGTTTTCCATTGCAGTTTCATTTTTTGCGTAGCCTGATAAACGGCGATAGGTTGAAAACTTTTTTTTTTGCTGGATTGGACATGAATTTCAATTGGTTAAATCCACTTTCGGCTCACCATGCCATCTTAGTTCCAGTAAGCCAAGAATTTCTCCATCCAGTTCAGATTTTTAGTACACTATATGCCATCCACATGTAAAGGACTTGCCTATTTCTTGGTAATTTTTTCGCATGCTGTTTTTACCTGTAAATTAGGCGTTCCTTAAGCAAAACTCACAATTTACCGCCGGATTGAGCATAATTTTCGTCAGCAACACCAAAGCGAAGCATCCCAGGACAACAGCTACGACACTATACTCAAAGAAAACCTCGTACTTTGAAAGCAGCCTTGAAATATTGTAGTCTGGTGAATCACTGTTTCTATCGTGTCTCTGCTGAGCCATTAGACTTGTTCGGCTTCCAGAAAGGTCCAGAAATACTTAATATATATAGCTTGGATGAGTCTTGCTTGCCGAAGAGTTATGGACAATATGGTTGCCGTCCAGAGATTTGTATTTTTATAGCCCCAATAACAGCGGGGAGAACTTAAAAATAGACTTACGGCCGTGCTTGTTGCTAAAATTAAATCAAATTCTGCTGTGAGTTATTTTCTTGGTTTCCTAATTAAGTTTTCGTGCTGAGCGACGACGTGTTGAAAACCAGATGCTGCAGCTCAATTCTTCCGCCAGTTAACATTTTTTCAAAAATCAAAGGTCAAGAAATAGTATCTGGAAAAGTATCCCTGTCCAGACAATACCTGGCTTGTTAGATTCTGGCTTATTGGGCAATCCTTTGTTTCCAGTAATATTTCTTTCAGATGACGACTTTTTCAAAACGCACGTACAGGCAAAACCCATAATGGTCATGATAACATCTTTATTCTGATATTGAAACCCTTATATCTTTAAGTGTCCACCGTTTTAATTGATGTCCGATTAGAGGCCATTAGATTGAAGAAATGCAGACTTTGCAAATGAATCTATTTAAGTTTACTATAAAAAAGGCTTCAGGATCAGACGCCAGGATTATCGTGAAATCGGCCAGGTTATGTAATAAGGGAAGACACTAAAAATATTTTCTTTTACATGTTATTATTCTATTGGTATTTGGCAACAGAGCAATTTTATGTTACATCAAAGCTACCTTATGTGTCTGTTAATTTGTATTTAAGTTTGGAGGTGGGGATGGGGATGGGGATGGGAGATTTACCCACTGCAATGCTTCTCAATCGTTGATTTCGAGAAGCACTGGAGCGAGAAAGCCTCTGGAAACCACAGTATCTGTATCTAAACATGATACTCTTAAAAGTTGATACTGTGATATGGTTATAGGGTAAAATATTATAATTTTATCATGAGACATAACTTATCATTGGCATCAATTTTCTTGATTTCGAAGATAATGATATCGTGATACTGATACTTGCTACTTTACACAGGGAAAGTTGACAGTCGTCAAAGAGCTTGACCGGGAAGATCCAAAGATGCCTAAAGATGCTTCTAGTAATGGTCGATTCTTGCTGGACGTGACAGCAACTGACCAGGCACAGCCTGTTTCAGACAGGAAATCTGCAACTGTTAGGGTAAGAAATTTGTCGTTACATTTAACGTCAACCGAGGAATTTTTTCCACATTTCCTTCATAAAAGATACGAGAATGACAACTATAAATGTATTGTGTTAACAAAAGCAGATAATTTCAATAGACCATCGTATATTTACATGACATTCCCTGGAGAATTGTTTCTTTATAATGTTTTCAGAATATGAACGGATAAATTCAGAAAGATTGGGCAATTTACATATCAGGGTGATTAGGTCTATTCGGTGGAATTTTTTTTGGAATAATAATTAAATTTTATTCTAATAAATGTAACATTGATTTCATTTTAGGTAACTATTAAGGTAATAGATATCAACGATAACTCGCCCAAATTCCAGAAACAGACATACGAAGATCATGTAAGCGAGGCTGCAAGGACCGGAAGCAACGTGATCCAAGTACCGGCGGAAGACAAGGACTTAGAATTGGCAGGAAAAGTTATTTACAATATCACTAATGGGGATCCAAAAGGTAAATAAACAATAAATAATGGTAATTGAACTAAGTGGAGTGCAATTTGGTCTGATATCAAACGCGCGATAATAAAATCACACGACCGCGTAGCGGGAGTGTGATTTGTAATCGCAAGTTTGATATCAGACCAAAATTGCACGACACGAAGTTCAATTATCACTTTATTATATCCATTTTGAAATCATACTAGATAGACACTAAATTTGTGATAAATACAAAAGTATTTATTCACAAATAGCCGGTATTTTGTTTCTTTTTGTAACAAAAAATTGCAGTCAAACTTGAAAAAAAGCTACATTTTATGTTCCTTATTTGCTATAATCTGATTGGCTGATTACATACAATCCTGTAATCTGATTGGTTACCTTTTCTAGTGTTGCATTGTGATTGGCTGACAAAAAGATGCGATTCGGACTCAAAATAGTGCGATTCGTGCTTGAATCAATCTACTGAGAGCCAATCAGATTACAGGATTTGCTAGTGATTTCAAAATGGATATAATAAAGGCGCAAACGTGACTAGCATTTAAGAGTAACTGAATTATATCTGTCTTCTTCGCAGCCGCTATCCATGTTTGTTGTAATATCAATCTGCACCTTGGATCAAATTAACACTTATGATACCTGCAAAGTTGTCTGAGACTGCTGTTTCAAACTATTTCCTGTGCAAGAAACGTTTTTTGCGAAGACAGCTAAATAGGAATAGAACTCTGGGAAAACACTTCGCCATATAGTCGTCTTTCTGATCTGGTCCCACGTCCTCTACATCTTGGAATTTTTACTAGTTTTCCTACATTTGAAATTTTGAGTAGCGAATAATCCCCTTCACAGTTCTCGGAGCCATATTGAAAGTTAACCTATTGATAAGATACTTACAATAAGGAATTCTCATATCTACTACTTTTTTTCGTCATCAGGTACATTTGGCATTTCCGAAACTGGCTACATCTTCATCGCGAAGACGCTAGACGCAGAAGGTATTTCGCTGTACAACCTTACTGTGTTGGCCCAAGACAAAGGATCGCCTCCTCTGACGTCAACGGTAAATAGCAAACATTCATCAAGAATTCATAACTAAATATATCATGATGTATCAGAAATTCTTGTTACATACTTGTTTACCGCCATAGTCTGCAGTGAGAAAAATTTTGAGTTGCGGAAAATTGTGGGTATTTTGCAACATTTAATTTCTAATTTGTAAATCACATTTTCTAAAACCATGTCATTTTTCCCAGGCCTTTGCAGTTATTCGCGTGGATGACGTCAATGACAACGATCCAAAATTCAACCAATCAACGTACACTGCATTAGTGATGGAGAATAGCGCAACAGGAACATCGGTTCTCACTGTCTATGCCTCAGATCAAGATAAAGGATCAAATGGTAATGTTACATACAAGATATCCAGTGGCAACCAGAATAACGCATTTCAGATCGATGCCGTCACAGGCGTGATTAGTACTGCTGCATCAATTGACAGGGAAGCCATTCAACGGTACATTCTGACTGTACAGGCTGAGGATCAAGGGCAACCATCAACCAGAAAGGTAGAGCCTTTTTTCCTTCGTCAAGTCTATTAGGGTTGAGGGTGTCAAATATATAATCTCCTCTGTCCGTTAACAACAATTTAATTCACATTATATCTGGGATCAAAATGTTTAGAATTTCTTTCGCTTTTATTATTTACTGTCACGCTTTCCTTGTAAGTTGTTTCTGAGCCGTTTTAATAAGGCGAATGCATAAGTATGAATGTAAGGTTACTTGCAATCTCAGGTTCTTTCCTAAGGGAATAAAACACTTGAAGTATATGGCCGCCATGCATGTTAGATGATATAATGAAAAGGATTATTCTGATCGACGGTTCTTATGTCAAATTCAGCCAAGATGATCGCTATGCAAGACAGCGATATATCGTCATCTTCTGTGATGATAATAAGCACCTCAAGCTTATTAAGACAAAATAGATGCATCAGTGTCTTACATTTGTGAATTATTTTATATTTTTCCAATAGGACTTTACAGAGGTTACAATAACTGTAAACGATGAGAACGATAACAGCCCACAATTCACAGGGAGTCCATACTCAGCTAATATCAAGGAAAACTCACCTCCTGGAACAACTCTAGCACTGGTTGGTTTAATTGTTATCTATTTAAGCATAACTTTAAAAAAAAAAAAACTATTTATTATAGAAAAACCTGTTAATAAAAAATTACTACAAATATTGTTTGTTTGCAGGCAAAAGAAATCCACGCAACAGATGCAGACATCGGCATATTTGGGAAAATAACTTATAGTCTCAAAGGTTTGTGTTGGGAATTTTCAATTGCTAAGAATATGTGTTTGCACAATCATGTACTTGTTCTTCTTATACATCTACTTTGCCTTACAATAATTGCAAGCCGTCAGCAAGGCACACCCACGTGCACGTTACCAGTGCACCCTTAACTTCATCCACCACAAACACGGGCCGGGAGGAGGAAGGGGTCTGATGTTAAGAATTAGTATACTACATATTTATCATTTTCCATCTATCATTCACTAGTCACAGCCAAATCATTCAATTGAGGCTGCAAGATACTTTCAAAGGATTATTCAAATTTGAACCTTGGCACTCTCAACTGAGTGTTTTTTTTTTGACCAGTGAACCGATGAAAATCTCTACCGATTCCTGAATAGTAGCCAACGAGTGAGGTTTCGATTTGTCGTACTACACAAGGACAAAAATACTAATATATTTTTAAACTGTGCAACAATGCTCCACAACTGCGAATAGTGAGTTGTGGGAAAAATACGACTCCGCAGTAGAGGGAGTACAAGACTACCTGAAAAAGTTATATCAGGACGTTCCCTGTTCATTCATCTAAAATAAGCCAAAGACGTGACCCCCCTGATATGGTACACCTTCTCGTGCGACCGAGAGCTTCACCGATTATGCAACTGTGCATGTGTTCTGCCTATTTATACTTGTTGTTGCGCACTGTTGCACATAAATTAGAAGAAATATTCCCTACTTTATTGAATTTTATCCACCATTCATTAATTTTTATTCTAATCATGATTATATTAAATCGAAATGGTTGCGCAAGGAACTTTATATCTTGGCTATATTTCTTTCATTTTCCAGGTTTGGGCGCTGAAAATTTCAATATTAATGCCAGCACTGGCATCATTACAACAAGCAATAACAGTTTACTGGACCGAGAGAAAAATGCTTCATATTCACTAGATGTCATAGCAACAGATGGTGGAAACAAAAACGCCACTGCTCCACTAGCAATCTCTGTAACAGATGTCAATGACGAGCCTCCCAGATTTGCACAAGCAATGTATTATACCAACATATCAGAAGATGCCAGTCAGGGGGATACAGTTGGCAAAGTAACAGCTACTGATTTGGACACAGGAATAAATGGTCAGATAATCTATACTTCTACTGGAGCTGATGGAAAATTCTATGTTAGCAGATCTACAGGTAAGTCAGTAAAGATTTATTTAATGATTTAGTTAGTATTTGGACGTGTATTGACATATTTATGTTTCTTAGTATGTAAGTGTTTATATGTTTTAAAAATGTAAATCATTCTTTCTTTGTAAAGTTTGTTTTCTCATTTATCCAATCCTGTTCATCTTCTTCCCAGGTAACATCATCGTCGATTCTTCACTTAATCGAGAGTTGAAAAGTTCCTACATCTTAAACATCACAGCAGCCAATATTGTTGCACCTCATTTTGAAGGACACACCCAGGTTCACATAACCGTCACTGATGTCATAGACGATAAACCCTACTTCAGTACAGCAACGTTAACAGTTTCCTTGCTTGAAAATGCGTCTGTTGGAACGAACATAACCAGAATAATGGCCTTAGACAAGGATGTTGGCGATAGCGTGAGTTATGTAATTGCTGATGGAGACATTAATGAGCAGTTTAGAATTGATAACATAACTGGAGATATCTTTACAACAAAATCACTGGACAGGGAAAACAAGGCGAAACACACTTTATTGGTACAGGCAAGGGATAGCAAAGGCCTGGTGTCCGAGAACAATGTTAAGGTGGAGATTAATGTCATTGACGTGAATGACAACTCCCCTGTCTTCACAAAGAGAGAGTACATTGTAGATTACAGAGAGCAGTCACCAAAAGACACAAGCATTCTGAAGATTACAGCAACTGATGCTGACTCGGGCGTTAATGCCCAAATTCGTTATGGTATTGTAGAGAACGTCACAAGTCAGATTTCAGTTGATCCAATAACGGGATTGATATCCCAGGGAGCCGATGAACTGGACAGAGAACTGCAACCTCAATTCAACTTTACAGTCGAAGCAACCGATCAAGGAATACCATCAAGAACAACTCTTGCTCATGTGTCACTTGTTCTTGTGGACATCAATGACAATAGTCCCAAGTTTGCAAATGATACTTATTATGCAGAAGTCAAGGAAAACCAACCAATAGGAACTGCATTATTCGTTGCCAGTGCGACCGATGATGACACTGGTAGCAACGCAAAGCTGTTATATGCATTATCTGGATCATCAAGATTAATATTTAAGATCGATCCTGATAAGGTAAGGAAACAACAAGACTCACTTTACTAAAAGAAATTTAAGTTGCTATTCAGTAATATGTTGTGTCATTAAAGTAGCAGTTTCAAGTGACACGAGTTAAAAACGCACTGCGCATGCTCGGAAGTTCGTTGTGTTTACAAAGAAAACCATTGGAGATTTACCGGAGTTTAGTAAATCTCTAAAGTTAGGGCCGTTCGTGGAAAGTTAGTGCTTATTTTTTCCTGACACATTACTTTAGTTGTTTTCTTTCCCTGGTCAAATAATACAGGCGAAACTCACATGATACAAGACATGTAAATCTCCAATAGTTTTATTCATAATCTCGACTCGTCTATGAATTTTCTGCCGAAGTTCCGAGCATGCGCAGCGCGTTTTTCACTCGTGTCGTTTCAAGCACAATTCCTTTAAAAATGTCGTTCATTCCGTTCCGTGACTTTATCTATTACCGTGGTTGTTACTCAAATTTCATACCTCAAGACTTTTCTTGGTTCACCATGTCAAATGAAATTATAACGTTAAACTCCAACCCGAAAGACCCTTCTCAAAATAGCCCATTTCCGAGATTCGTTTGTCACGCAGAAACGTTTCATTACGAGGCTACGTGCTAATTGAATAAAATTTATATATTCTTTTCCCCTGTCATGTATCACTGAGCCTTATGCACGAAGCCTCACATTGAAACCTTTGTGCGTGACAAACGAAGCATATCTCGGAAATATCACGAAGCTAACGAAAAAGTGTATTTGTATAATTCCCATTTGATTTGAACAGCTTGTCATATCATGATGGTATTATGTTTTCCAGGGTAATATGAGTACAAGTGAACTATTAGATCGTGAAACAGTTAGTAGATATACAGTGACTTTACGTGTAGTGGACGGAGCCATACGACCACGAGAAGGATCTGCATCGGTAAGACACTATTCCCATTTCATTGTGTAAACTACGCCTTTACAGCGTTAGTCTAAGTGTCAAAGTGTTGATGTTCGTATAAACAATTTATTTGTGCTTATCATGCAGTTGATAGTAACAGTACTCGACGTTAATGACCACGCACCTGTATTCAACCAAGAGAAGTACTCATTTGCAGTCGACGAGAATGTACCCAGCGGACACTTGGTTGAAACTGTCTCAACTACAGACAAAGATATTGATGAAAATGCACGAGTCTCTTATTCCATCACAGCTGGAAATGAAAGTAAGTGTCAAATAAATGACTGTTTTTACTAACAAATAAAAAATAAAAAAATAAATAAAGATTTTCACAAGCGTTGCAAAGTGCAGAGCGAATGTTGCTCGTATTACCACCCCGCGCGCAACAAACTGTTGCAAATTGTTGCAAAGAGTAGAAAAAGCTTCTTCTTCGTGCAACAAACTCGTGCAACATATACGAGCAGCATTCATTCTAGAACTCGTAACGCAACAATGTCGTGCGAAAAGTTGCACGAATTTATTGCCCGCATTACCGCACATTAAGCCGCCGGGTATTCACACTGAATTTGATTATTTACTGTAAAAGAAGAATTTGTGTTGATATTTTTATCAAAATATTTTCCAGTGAATCTATTTGCGATCAACAATTCATCAGGAAAAATAACCACGATATCATCACCTGACAGAGAAACCAATGATACTTTCACTTTAACCATAACGGTAGGTAGACACTTGTTAAACATATTATGACAAACATATAAAACAGTCTTGTATCACATCTTTTTACAAGATGAAGCTTAAAATACATTTCAAGATGCCAGTGAAAAGTTTTGCTGCAGCCAATGACTGATGCAACACAAGAAAATATCAAGCTATGTAATTCAATTGACTTTGACAATATCTCCGCCGTCCGAAATGACGGAATGGTGATTTTTAGTATATCCACAGAAAAAAAAACCTAGTCAATAGATTGTTAATCGTTACTTTTTCATGAGTTCAATTATATAATGTCTCCCACCAGGCCCGGGATCACGGAGTACCGCCGATGGAAAGTAATACAACAGTCATCATCACCATAAAAGATGCCAACGACAACAAGCCTGTCTTCAGTCAACAGGTGTACACTATATCACTAAAGGAAAGTGTGCAACCCGGACCAGTTGTAAGTTGTTGTTTTAATCATATTTTTTTTTAATTTAGAGGGAGTTTATCTAAATCGGTGTGGTTAAAATCCAAATCAAACTCGTGATTAGCAAATCGTACTCCCGCTACGCGGACGTACAACTTTGTAATCACTTATTCGATTTCAGAACAAACTGCACGACACAAGTTCAATTACCATTATTTATTTTGATCATTAGAAGGTTATCAAATGTTTGTTAATTTGTTGCAGGTAACAGTATCGGCAACTGATGCTGATATCGATGTCAATGGTCAGTTCACATTCAAGATAACGGCAGGAGATGATGACAGACTGTTTAGTATCAATGGTAAGAATGAGGTCCTCACGGTTGTTTTTTTTGTAACACTGTAATAATGATTTTAGGGAAATGAAATGTAAAAAAACTATCTCCTGGCAATACTACTGACTCGACCCCCTCCCCAACCGTTAAGTCCATATGGCATATCCGATCTATTGATCGGGATTTTTGTTCTCTACCTGCAGAGCAAACAGGCGTAGTATCTCTACAAGGACGGCTTGATTATGAAACTAAACCATTAATAAACCTGACTGTTACGGCAACGGATCGTGGGAATACTCCACTGAAGGGTTCTGCTTTTGTCATTATACAAGTAACTGACGTGGATGACAATGCGCCACAGTTCACGAAGGACGAGTACACAGCTAAAGTTTATGAAAACATCACCCAAGGATCATTTGTGGCTCAAGTTAATGCAACAGATATTGACACGGATGAAGCCCACAAAACCATTTTTTATAGAATAGAATCTGGGAACATAGAAGACATGTTTGCAATTGGTAAATTGAATGGAACTGTTTATCTCAAATGTGGGTCGTCTGGTTGTCTTGATCGGGAGACAAAAGATAAATATGAGTTGACTCTTGCTGCTGTTAGTATCGTGAACAATACTGAACAAAAATCAACAGTCAAGGTAAGGAAAATGAATAAGCATTGCTTGGTATTCAAAAATTAGAGTTCTCTCTGAACCTATACCTGAATCAAGTGTAAGCCTTTTTCTCTTTCGTTCTCTGCGTAAGCTAACGAAATAATGTTCTTATTCTTAGTTAGGCACAAAAAATCAGTTCCACTTTTCACAAATTTAAGCTGTGCCTAACTTACAGTTTTACCTTTCTCCTATCCATATGATACCGATGCCTTTTTGCCACAGGCTATTTAAACATTATACAATAAGAAGGCGACATTTTAACAGCCGTACGTAGTTAATAAGCCTACTGTGTGTTCAAATCATCATGCACTCCATTTAAGGTCCAGTAGTGGAAATAACTTGCAGAATGTATATTGAAAACAAACTGAGGTTTGAACATTGTTTTGTAGCTGACGATCACCGTGCATGATGTCAATGACGTCACACCAGCCTTCGTGCCTTCATCCTACACGAAGACAGTACCAGAAGATACTGGTGACATCACTGGCCGAGACAACCCTATACTGACCATAAGTACTACAGATGGGGACATTGGTGTGAACTCTGAGGTTATATATTCCATAGTTAAAGGGAACGAACAAGGTGATTATGTAAATACATTTTACTTTAACACCAAACAAGGGCAAACGCAAAACACCAAACGCAAGACAGCACGACACGACACGAAACGACACGACACGACACGACACGACACGACACGACACGACACGACACGACACGACACGACACGACACGACACGACACGACACGACACGACACGACACGACACGACACGACACGACACGACACGACACGACACGACACGACACGACACGACACGGCACGACACGACACGACACGACACGACACGACACGACACGACACGACACGACACGACACGACACGACACGACACGACACGACACGACACAGACAAAACAAAATAACACAACACACCACAACGCAACGCGAAACAACACAACGCAACGCGAAACAACACAACGCAACAAAACACAACCCACACCGCACAATACAATACAACACAAACAAAACAAAACGAAGAAATAGAAAGGGCAACAGGAGAAAATACTGTAAATCAGCTTCTCCATCAATACTGAACAGCAATTTGTAGCAATAGCAGCTGCATAACAACGAAAGTCATACCTATCATCTTACTCAATTTTTATCAATGACTTTATTCGTTAATATGATGTTCGACTTTCTTGTACCAGGTTTCTTTTATCTGAATAACAAGACAGGCGTTTTGACCAAAGTCAAACCACTTGATCGAGAGAACACATCCTTTTTCAAGTTGGTTGTCGTGGCAACTGACCAAGGCATACCTCCGCTGTCCAGCAATACTACAGTTGCGATAACGGTGGAAGATGTCAATGACAATCATCCTTCCTTCGAGTTGACGCCAGATAATTTCCGTGTTATGGAGGTATGAAATAATGGATTCATAAAGTCCTTATAACCCTCTTGAGACAAGACAACCTACAGCAAACATCATGTGCATATTAAGATTTGTTCCTTTTTTATGAGAAGAAAAGAGATCGCCTAGTAGCATTAAATAGAAGTTTTGTTTTCATGGTTTGATTTCTTACAGAACATCACAGTTGGCACATTCATTACCATTGTTAACGCTACAGACAAGGACGAAGGAACCAACGCGTACGTTGAGTATTTCATTCTTAGTGGTAACGAAGATGGCGCGTTTGAACTGAATAAAACAAGCGGCGAGTTGAAAACAGCCAAAGAACTCGACCATGAAACTACACCTAAATACAAGGTATGCCATACTTCTTTTCTTTGTTTTTTCTTCTTCCATCCATCTATCCAGTAGGAACACTGAAAATGACATGGTTATCCATCCATCAATCTAACCAACCTTCTATACGCCCACTTGTCCATCCATTCATCCAACTATCTATCCACGTACTTCAGTTGTCCATCCATCTATCGGCGTGTGCATCCATTGACCTCCTTACAGTTTCTTGCAGGAGGCAGGTTACGATACAAAAGACAACAACAGAGTGTTTTCCCCTGGGAAACTGAATTATTTCTCATGTAAATCAGATTAGAACAGATTCAATTGTTCCTGCCCCCTGTCATGGCTGCCATCACGTGATAGTACAAAGCCTCTATTGACCCTGAGAGTTATCTAACATACTGCCCTCGAGGTTGTTTGGTGAAACAGATTTCAATCAATTAATTGTTATTGATATTTGTTGCATAACAGCTCGTCATAAAAGCAGAGAATGTAAAGAGTAACCCAAAGCTGACCACGACAAAGGATATCACCATATTAGTCACAGACCTGAATGACAATCGGCCGCTATTCTCGAAGGTAATTTTATTTACAATCAAGACACTCGTGCTGAGGACGCGAAATGAAAAAAGGAAATATTATAGATAAAGACTAACGTATTGTCATTTCTTGTTTGTAACTGTAATTCTAGTCTAGTACCACTTTATCTGTGGGTGAGAATCTACCTGCTGGAACCATTGTTGGTAAAATTGAAGCCAGTGACTCAGATAAATCTGACCGTGTTTACTACTATATCATTGGTAAGTGTCTCGTAGATCAATTAAGTCACGCAAAAATGATCATCAGATTCAACTCCAACTGATGGGGAACTGATGTTGAACTATTCACGTGAACAGGTAGCAGCGGTAAAGATGTCTTTGATCTGAACGAAACAAGTGGAATCGTAACGACTAAGAAACAAATAGTAAGTGATAATACTTAAAATGTTCAGTCATATAGTTAAATTACTTGGATACACAGAGCCCCTACATATCTCTGGTTTTTGTCAAATCAAACGACCAATATATAAATATTTATAAAATATATTTACTAAATATTGTCTTATATAGAAATATGGTATCACTTCCAAGGTGATTATAGAAATTCGCGCATGCTGATTGATCGAGAATTTCGGAATATTTCTCTATAATCACTAACAGGTGAATATAGGATTGCGCACGCTTCGTTTGTTGATACAAAATATTTAAAAAATATCTAAATTTTAGAAACAAATCAATGTTTTCGAATAATCACCCTTGTAATGATACTAAAAGCACTTTTCACTTCAGGCTCGGTGAACATTAGTGAACGATAATATTGTTTAATACTGTATCGCTGTGTCTAAAGCAGTGAAACGATAAGGAAAATCACCCAGAACATGATAAATACTCTGTTTATTACAGGATCGTGAGCAAACGCCATCCATTAGCATGCTTGTTAAGGCATCAAACTACAAGGTTAGTATCGCTAGATAGCTGTCGGAATAAACTTTGAGACTGGGAATGTTATACTTTTTGAGTTCCAATGACAATGTACAGGCGTCCGCGTCATACCCAGACCAAATACACTCACAGCCAATCATAAATCAGCGTATATTCGCTACTCCAAACGAACCATGCCCTAGGTATTAGGCAATTCACTACAAAACCTGCAATCAAATCAGAGCTGATGGTCTTACTATGGGTATATTAGTGATGCGACAGTCTACTAGTAGCAACAAGTCAAAATTTGGCTCAGTTTGCATTCCGTGTTGAAAATATGTCTGGCGTTTAATCTCGATCACTTTCTTCTAAAAACCAGACATCACGTCCCATAACCTGTATAATTGTGTATGTAACCAGCGGTCATGCATCAAATAAGATTAAGGACTATGCATGGTAGCTCTGACTATTTATTAAATTACTTGACTTTTTTGCGTTTTGCCTTATTGCAGCTTGATTCATCATCTTTACTGCGTGCAAGGAAGAGAAGAAGCGTTAACTCAGCAAACACAACATATTCTCCCTTACCAAGTATGTTTGTACCACAGGACTCATTTACATTGTATAAACATTTCTGAGATGGAGATAATAATATGAATCCCATCAACGCTATATTTGAAGCAATTAATGGCATTTTTTGGTAATCCTCATCAAATATAGCGGCTTTGCCATAGTGGACATTTCTGTCACTATACACGCACACAATAGTGTAAAAGTGTGGTAATACGAGCAACAAAATCGCCAACTTTTTGCCCAACAAAAATCGATGTTGCAAGTTGTGGCTACTTGTTGCAAAAAAGTAAAAACCGATTTTCGTTAGGTGACAAGTTGCACGATTTTGTTTCTAGCATTACCGCACCTTATTTTCATTCAACTTTTCTTTTAAAAAGGCTTAGTTCTTACTTTCTCTTGTGTCTTTCAGCTGATCCAACTACCCAGCGCGTAGTGGTGGAGATTGGTGATGTAAACGATAACGGGCCGATATTCACTAAAAAGATTTACACAGGAGGTAAGACTTCTAAAACTTTACTAAAAATATTTTAAACTCAAAAATAACACTGATTTGCATAATCAATTTTTGATGACTTTGTCTTTTTTTCTTTTATCACTACAGGAGTTCCTGAAGACATAAAATTCGGAGGAAATGTCATTCGTATTATTGTAAGTTTCTTCGGAAAATGCTAACAAAAATAGTTGATCCATGATTCCTTTCGAGGAACGCAATCAACTCAGCTGGAAAGGAGGCAAGCAATGATACCGTGAAAAATATTTTTCCTGACAGTTGAGTTTATGTTTCTTATTCTTGAAGGCTAACGATGCAGATATTGGTAGCGGTGGTCGCATTACCTATAACTTCTCCGAAACAGCCGACGACTCAAAGAGATTCACCATCGATAATGAGACTGGATGGATCAAGGCCGCGGATTCGTTTACAGGCCAACGCGGTAAAGAATACATACTTAGCGTTTTTGCTAAGGATAACTTTGGACGAGATTCATATTATTATGACACGGCTACTGTTAAGGTAAAGTATTATGCCTTTACAATAAATTTGAAAAAACTAAAGACAAACAAAGAAACAAACAAAATGCACCTTCCTGGGATCACCTATAACCCACTACATGAGACGTCACACAACACTGAGTAAAGCATTACGTGACTACCATAAGGACGTCTGAATATGAGGCGATCGAGTATAGGCTTTGCAAAAACGTTTATCTAGAGATTCAGTGTTAATATTTTGTAAAAGTAGGCTGATGAAGAAATTAAGGTGAAGTTGTTGATTATATATGGTGATAACCTTTGATAATTATTGTATTGGTGATGATGATCGATGATGATCTTGATGATGACGATGTCGATGACGATGACATTGGTGATGACGATGTCGATGATGACGATGATGAGACTAACGTCCTTGCTCTTGCTTCAATAGATCTATGTTCTCGTCGATGAAGAACGCGTTATTCTAATTTCTGGTAGAGAACTCGACGATGTCAGAAAAAATAAAGATGAATTTGTAAGGTAAAGGAACAAAAACAAAATAAATGAAAAGAAACTTGAGGAAAGTTCTCGACTCTCTAGGGAAAACGCAAGGAAATGAACAATTTATAAGTTAAGAAAATGAAGAAAAATAATTATCATATTCATTACTAATTCATTAGGGTGAGACCCAATGAAATCGCAATACTGGAGTCACATGAGAACACTGTAAACCCCGTACAGCTCAGCTTATTAGTATTGTGTAAGTCCGATATAGACTACTAATTAACCTGTAGGTCCAGCTTATGGAGGATGGTTTCAAAAGCCAGTCCCACCTACTAGATCAAAAACCCTGCAACCTTGCTTTGTTAACCTAAACACAATATTCAATGTGGGATGCCCGTACCAAACAATGCGTGACATCTGAAAACATTGTACGCATGCTCCTTAGAAACACTGCTTTTCTTAAATAACACTGCTTTTAAAATCTATTCTTCATGAAATCAGTATCTTCATCAAGAACGAATATTATAAGAAAGATACAATATTCGTGACAATGTTGTATGGGATATACAATCACTCGCCTCCGGCTCGTGATTGTATATCCCATACAACATTGCCACGAATATTGTATGTATTACTTGTGAAACTTTTAAGTTAAAACCACTCAGTCATCCAAATACAACATAATTTTTAGTTTAGCTGAGCTGGAGTAAGATGAAATTTACTTTATGTTTTCAGGGTGCTTCAAAATATTACTGGTTTAATCATCAACATTGATGATATCAACCTCTTAGAAGAAAACGGAAAATACAGGTTAGTTTATTACGAAAGCAGGTTAGTTTATCCCTGTACATTTATTGTGTTTGTATGCCCTTCTTTGAGAAATGCGAGTATAACAGATAACAGCCTAATAACACCCGATGCGATTCCCATCCATCAAATGTTATCTTGGTAAGGCAACGACCTTTTACTACCAGATAGCCGTGGATGTCATCCATAGCAGTCGATGCCATTTCTATCCATCCACTGTTTTCTTGGTAAGGCACCGACCTTATACCACAACTTTTAACAGTGGATGTCATCCATAACAGTTGATGCATTCCTACCCATATACTGTTATCTTAGTAAGGCAACGACCTTTTACCACAACAGATAACAGTGGATGTCATCCATAACAGTTGATGCCATTCCTACCCATCCACTGTTATCGTGGTAAGGCAACGACCTTATACCACAACAGATAACAGTGGATGTCATCCATAACAGTCGATGCCATTCCTACCCATCCACTGTTATCTTAGTAAGGCAACGACCTTTTACCACAACAAATAACAGTGGATGTCATCCATAACAGTTTATGCATTCCTACCCATATACTGTTATCTTAGTAAGGCAACGAACTTTTACCATACCAGATAATAGTGGATGTCATCCATAACAGTTGATACATTCCTACCCATGCACTGTTATCTTAGTAAGGCAACGACCTTTTACCACAACAGATAACAGTGGATGTCATCCATAACAGTCGATGCCATTCCTACCCATCCACTGTTATCTTAGTAAGGCAACGACCTTTTACCACAACAGATAACAGTGGATGTCATCCATAACAGTCGATGCCATTCCTACCCATCCACTGTTATCTTAGTAAGACAACGACCTTTTACCACAACAGATAACCGTGGATGTCATCCATAACAGTTGATGCATTCCCATCCCTCCACTGTTATATTGGTAAGACAACGACTTTTTGCCATACCAGATAACAGTGGATGTCATCCATAACAGTCGATGCCATTCCTACCCATCCACTGTTATCTTAGTAAGACAACGACCTTTTACCACAACAGATAACCGTGGATGTCATCCATAACAGTTGATGCATTCCCATCCCTCCACTGTTATATTGGTAAGACAACGACTTTTTGCCATACCAGATAACAGTGGCCATGGTTGCCATCCACATCTATATTGTAACAGTTTATGTAATCTGTTTCTTTTTTATCTATAGAACCGCTTTATATTTCCATGGAGTGGACCCAAAGACTAGGAGGATAGTCGACAGGGATGAAGTAATAAGGTAATATTTAGTTGCTTTGCAGCTCTTAGTATTATTTGAGGCTGCCATTTATCCTTTTGCAACTTTGATCTACTTGTATAAGAAATATTTGGAATTTAAAAAATATATTGGATGTTTTGTTGCTTACAGGAGAATAGACGAGAACTATCAGAAGCGGGCAAGTAATAAGGCATTTTTCGATGAATGGAAAATCAAAGAGATAAAGGTATGTCTTTTCTCATAACCGGTTTTAACACCTCATATAATTCTTGGCATATTTAACTTCTTTTCCTAAAACAGGTTATTTATATGTTGTTGTTTTTTTCATTTTCTATTCCATTTCTTTGGGTGCCTATTCTTTCTTTTCCTCTCCCCTCCTCTCCTATTTTTTCCTCTTCTCTCCTTTCATTTCTTTTCCTTTCCCTTCTTCGCCTTTTATTTCTTTTCCTTTCCTCCCTTTAATTTGCCTTTGGCTGTCCCCTCATGTCCTTTCCTCTTTTGGTTAATTAACTCCAATTTTGATTCTAAAATCTTAAATTTAATCTTAAATCTTTCTGAATCTTATTATCTGGTCGTCCACTTTTTTCATCAGCCTTACGTACCAGGTACAGAAGATCCAAAATTCAACATGCAGCTGGCAGTTGCTATTGGTCTAGCACTCCTCTTATTAATCATCATCATTATCTTTATTTGTATTGTCTGCCTTCTACGTAAAAGGTAAGTAACACCTATTGACGACTCTTAAAATTCCAGTGTATGCGGGCTTAGCCTCACTTCTAAGATCGGAAAACAAAAGCAGAAATTAGAATAACAAAAGAAGCAAGTCTTGGATTCGAGGCTAAGCCCGCATACACTGGAGTTTTAAGAGTCGTCAGTTCGAAGTTGCAAAACGATTATGCTTCATATCACTTTGTTTTTTCTTTATTTGCTGTTTGTTTTTTTTGTGAAATTTATCTCTAAATCTAATCTTAAAGCAAGTTGTTTTTATCTGGTAAACTTACTAGGACTATAAAACTGCGATTAATAAATGCTGTGCTATATGATTGTCCTGCACATTTAATGAATTGCTTGAATTCAGTGTATGTTGTCACCACCACATAAGAGTGTTTCGTACTTGCCCGTGCACGATTTTAACCATTCCCTAAGTCCTTACACATCAATCTGAAAGCAATGTCACCATATATCTGCATATATATCAAATAGGCATGAAATAGAAAGAGACGAATTACGAGCAGTAAGTCACAGGGGAGCGTATCGTTCGAAACACGAGTCAAGGATTAACAACGGCTACGTACACGATAGGAACAACAGAAAGAAACATTTCAATGTTGATTTTGAAAACGGTACTTGGAAGGAAAATCGGGGGACATCTTCAGAGGATTTTATTGTCGTTGACCAAACAAGACTATAGACTGCAGTTTAATAATAATCACAACATATAACATTGTTCAAATAATGGAACTAACTATTAACTTAAACTGGACAAATTGGACAGACATGGAATAACAAGTAAAACCGGAATGACTTCTGTCACTATTTACATTAAATTATAACTATAAACTAGAGAATTTTTTAACCCGCTTAACACTTAAAATTCAAGCTTTATTTCTATAATTTTAAGACTTAACATTTAAGATTGAATTAGTCAAGACTTGCAAAAAGTCTGTATCATAACTCTTTTAAAAGGGCTTTTCAGTATGTCTAGCTTTTTATTAGCGGAGCCAAAACCACCACCCAATTTTTCGATTGCACGTGACGTCATAGCCGCCATGTTTGATGACTTTAATAAAAGATTTTTCAATAAATTCATTTTATTACATTATCCAACATGGCGGCCATGTCTTTTGTTATTTTATTCTCTTGGGAATGATTGCAAACCAGCAATAAACATTCGCAAACTCGTATTCATACAGCCATGGATGTCTGAAAGAACTTTTCTTTACATCTCCTTGGTGCAGAAAACATTTACATACCTTCTTAAGAAAACAAAGTAAATATTATACGAAAAATATTTCAAAAGCTTTCTTCATTCACAAAATAATAATTATATTCTCAACTTTTCTAATCCACAATATTTATTAGATAAATATAAAGTTTTTAACTGCTTCTTACAGCGCGAATCGAAAAACCGTGGGCACTCCGAAATATTTCAGAAATCGTTTATTGTTCGTTGACCAGCCTGAAACAACTCTCTGACTACAAGAATGTCGACTGATTTGTAGTCAGATAAACTTCTTGTAGTTAGAGAGTCGTTTCAGATTGTTCAACGAACAATAGAATTTCTAAATTATTTCTGGGTGCCCACGGTTTTTCGACTCGCACTGTAAGAATAAAATCATAATAACAAATAATTTGTAATAATTGAAGAATCTTGCTTCATGTAAAAAGAAGATAATAACTAAGTAATGTAAAAAATCTTTTAGTGTTATAAGTATTTTTTTGATCTGTTATAATCACGAAGTCTTATCTTAAACATATCTATCCAAACCTAAAAATGTAACAATTCCAAGAGTTAACATTGGATAGATGAGTGTTTTTTGTTCTAACAGATAACACAAAAATATATTGCTATATTGCTAAACGAATAAACTGTGCGTTAATGCTTACAACATCATACTCGTAAATAAAACGTGTTTCTAAAGAAGTTGAAAGACATACAATATAATATTTGCTTAACATTAAAATGAAACTTTTAATTCCCCCTTTTCTAAATTTATCATTATTATTATCATTATTATTATTATTATTATTTTTTTGGACGATTAATTTTATTGATTTTTTTTCTTGTAAGTAATTTTTTTGTTGATGGTAATGTTTTTATTTTGTTTTGTTTTGGTTTCTTTTCTTATTCTTTCTTTTTTAATTTTAAGTAATTTTTATTTTTAGAAGTTGCGAAACCTGGAAGAATCCATTCTGTATTATTCTTGGATTTAATTTAAAAGTCGCAGCTGTACATAAAAAAATACCATTGAATCATGCAATTGAATAAGAATAATTCTTGTTTCTAGAACGTCTAGAGACAAAGTCTTCATTTCTTGGAGGAAATCTTAGAAAAAAATTAATTTTTCTGATCTTCGTTTTAATTCTTTTTTTTCGTTTTATGAAAAATCAACTGCCTAGTTTACTACAACTCATTTCCACTAAAAACAAAACCAATCAACACAGTCAAATCACTTTCACAAGACACCAATGAAAGTTTGTCGGACTTCAATGAATAAATAATTAATTAGAAACCCTCAAGTGAATACATTAACCTGGACTTCATTTTTACAACCGCACGAACTCCCCTTCACTTCTAATTCGTGAATGACGCATGTTTAGATAGAAAAATCCGCTTAATTGTAATGAATTGCAGACCCATTTTATTAATTTATTGATTACAATAAGAGATACAGATATGCTAATTGTTTTGCATACTTAGAGTTGTTTTGTAAGTTTGTTATTGAGTGCTCGTGAATTTCTTTCCAAGGTTAATACATGTTTTTTGCTATTACTTTTACTACATATAACTGTTCATTGTAAACAAAACAAAAAAATCAAAAAAAAAAAACAACAACAAAAAATGGTGTGACCTTTCCCCTGAAACCCAATCGTTTTTCCTTACATGTATGTCTTTCATTTTTGAGGAACTGAAATAATAGTTATAATATGCATGATGCACTATTAGACTAAGATGAAGACAAGTACAAATGATGTTTGACTGATTACCTTTTTTATATCGCGTGATCATTGATTCATTGGACATTATACGAATTTCTATACTTTTTCGAAATAAAATTTTTAATAATTTTGCATCCTAATATTTTTTTCTGTCATTTTTTTTTCCAGACAAAAACGAAAACTACGGGCTGCAACGGCTGCAAGTTATGGAGGTAAATTGAAATGACTTTGCGATTCTGAGCATCTGGGCATATTTGCTTTGCACGAACAAATATATTATATATATACTGCTAAAAAGTGTAAAAACAAACAAACAAACAAAAACTCTACACTTTTTAATGCTACATTTAACTAAGATTTAAAAAAAAAATTCCCTTTCAAGAACCGTATGATGATATCACTCAACATAATATTTCAATTATGAATTTTCATCAACTCTCCTCACAGCAGGACCCATTCATGATTAACTTTCAATTGGTCATTTAAAGTGTTACCATAGAAACACCAGTGCAACTCAAGACTAATTACAAAATTTGGCAATTTTGCTCTAATTTTCTTTCCTTTTGCCTTTGAAGCCTGGTTATTACCGAATTGACATGAATATTTTGACATGAGCCTCAAATAGGCACCACGGAGGCTGGGGAGCTTGGGGGCTTAGCTACCACCTGTTTTGAGCCAAAAATAATTTTCTGTTATTAGTTGCCTAAAAGCTTTCACATCACTTTAATGCAATAAATATGTTGCAATTGTCTCTCAAAACAGACCCGTCGATCTATTCAGTCATTCATTTCTAATTCCAATTTTCAATGTTTACAGGTAGCACCCAGCATTCTCGTAGGAGCTCACTGTCTTTACCAACTACCAACTTGTACGATAATACCGGGTAAGAACTTGAAATTACAGTTAAAGCTCTGTTACGCGGTAGGACCACTTGTAGTGCTGTATGTATGCAACACGAGGGATGTCACACAACATAAACGTTTCAGCTTAAGTAGTTCTACTTTTGCGTGTGGCTTTCTTGCTAAGAGGTAGACGTGCGATGACGACATTTGTTTTGGTTGATTCTTATTTTAATTGACAACCAGAAATTTACTGTATTGGACAATCCAATGGCCCAATTGCTTCGGAAGCAATGTGACAAGACCTTTTGTATAGATGGTCACGTTAACTTCTTTATGGCAATGTTTATAAACATTACGTCCACCTAGAAAGTTTAACAAGTATAATATGTTACACAGTCAAATTTAGTGAAAAAGTTCATAATGTCACCATATAGCAGTGATTGCTCTTTGATGCATCTTTTTTATCACTAGAAGCCAAAGAGGAAGACACTCTTAGAAGTTAAGACAACTCATTAATTTAGAACTTGTTTTTGATGCGCTTTTGTCAACAGATCAAATCCAATGTGGGTGGATCCTTTTCATAACTGGGGAGCGACTGATGATGACGAGAAAAGGTAATATTAATGCTGCCTCCTTCAAAACATCATTTTACGACAATGTTGCATAAATAGCATTATTTTAGAAACGGTCCATTTTTAACTTAAAAAACTCATACATTTGAGCACACAACAAATTATATACACCGATTCCGAACATGGTGGACATCTGGATCAATAAGGCGAAAACGAGGCTAGCCAGTCGTCCGTGATCTGTGGAAGGGCTGGCTTTTCCCTTAGACATCACTAAAAATAATTCTTAATGGATGGAAACACCAGTAACAAAGATGAAGCTTCGATCTTCCATCCATCCATCCATCCATCCTATCCTATCCTATCCTATCCTATCCTATCCTATCCTATCCTATCCTATCCTATCCTATCCTATCCTATCCTATCCTATCCTATCCATCCATCCATCCATCCATCCATCCATCCATCCATCCATCCATCCATCCATCCATCCATCCATCCATCCATCCATCCAATAACTGTTTTTGGTTCACTTATTAATCCACTTGCCCTTTTTTCTCCAGTGATTTAGAGACATTCAAGGGGAATGGCACTTTAGAGTAAGTGAATATTTTTTTCAGACCTTTTATAAACAGAAACCATATGCATGTGCATGCTCAGGGAACAACAATGAAACAGTAAGCCGCTGGACAATGTTAAGCCTGTACAGTATGAGTTACTAAAGAGAACAATTGGAAGAATAATTTTCTTACAGAAAAACTTTTTATATCTTTTTTGGTCCAATAGGCGCAATGGTTTGAAATATGGTGATATAATGATCCGACCTACAAATACGAATCCATTGTTTGATAAGGTATGTTTTTACTATGAAACGACTTTATGGAAATAAAGAGAGGGAGAAAGAGGGAGAGGGAGGGAGGGAGGGAGAGAGAGAGAGAGAGAGAGAGAGAGAGAGAGAGAGAGAGAGAGAGAGAGAGAGAGAGAGAGAGAGAGAGAGAGAGAGAGAGAGAGAGAGAGAGAGAGAGAGAGGGGGGGGGGGGTGGAGAGGGAGAGCTAGATGGATTTCTGCATGGGGGAAGATGGATAATAAATAGATGAAAGATTGGAAAAGTGGAGTGGGAGTCGGAGAGTTGTACGGTTAAGAAAAACTTAGACTTTGATGGAAGTTTGAAGGCCAGAGGCAGCGAATTGATGTAATACTTGAAGTGACGGAGAGCAGGATCGAGAGAGCCAAATAATTAGAAAACACAAAGAGGAACGAATAAATGATAGTGGATGGTTGGATAGAAATAAAATAATTGTAAAAAAATAGAAATATTGGCTAAAATATGTTTTGTTTGGTTGTTTGGTTGTTAGGAGGCGTACATGAACATGAATAACGAAAGCGATGAATCGCCTGATTTTGATCTTGCCAATGGTGAAGCGATCTCTCTTAGCAGAAAGAGCACTAGTAGCGATAACGATCGCACCCCATCACCCGAGGCATACGAATCCTCGCCAACTTCAGAAAGACACTTATACGGTAACGACAGCAAATACCAAGTGACGTCAATCTAGGAATCCAGTCGTCGTTCGGATTCTTCGAAGAATCTTTCATTTATACTTAAACTGGTATTTCTGCATTCTTTCATGTGATATTTTCTTTAGTTCTCCTTTCTTTTTATGAAAGGGGACTATTGAAAAAGAAGCAGGCAGCACTTGGCAACCCCACAAATGAAATTCCACAGGTGATTCTGTCGTCAAATCTGAGCCGAATTTGAAATGCACCAATTAGAAAGAAGTTACTGTTTAGAGTACCAATAAAAACGCAGGAGTTAAAGTTACAAAAGAGAGAAACCACAAGTGCTAGCAAGGAAGCATGATAGAGAAGAGTGATAGAGAAACGTGTAAAAAGTTGGAAAACTGTTCGGACATATGGTACGTTTTAGCTCGTGATAGCGATGCCGAACTAATATTTAATTAATAATTTCAAATCAAAAATGAAAAAAAGGTAACAATTGCATTTATGATATGTGAGATTCTGGCTCACAAAAATAGTTCGTTCACTCAGGAAAAAAAAACACACAGACACACAGACACACACGGAAATATATAAACACGAAATGGTACTTAAGAATATTGAATTGTATATACATTTAAATAAAAAAAATCAAAGTTGCAACATTCACCAAAATTTGGCTGCCAACAAACGCGGTTTCCTTTTTGCATTGTGTTCCTGTTAAATTCACAAAAATATAATCTTGGATACTCAAGATAATGGATATTCAATATAAGTTTTAAGTTAAAACTACATACGAGACACAATTCACAAAAATATAATCTTGGATACTCAAGATAATGGATATTCAATATAAGTTTTAAGTTAAAACTACATACGAGACACAATGGACACAGTGTCAATGGAAATCCTAACTTTACGTCAAATGAATTTTGCGGTTATAGTATTCTGAATCGGAACACTTCGAATAGGTCAAATCAAATAATATTTAGCACGCTTTTGAACAGGATGCACTACGGAATTCATAGCCTCAGAAAACCAATGCTATTCTTCTCTGGCTGATTTTCCGAACATGCGCAGTTCATTTCCCCGAATTTGTTTATTCACTCGGGATGATAAAGTTTTGAATAGACCTTTTTATCTTGGGTGGTTTGTTTTTTCCATTTCAGCCCACGTGTCATTCTCTTGGGAATAAGAATCTTTGTTTGAGGCGTATCCATAGTCATATGTCTTATATGCAACTGTTAACAAAGAAATGATATATAAGGGAATTACACGTGGTCTGACATTGAACAACAAGCTGACCAAGCTAAAAAGGTCTATTGTCGTAATTTGCTCATGGTACGGAATTTGAAAGTCGCTTGGACTTTCTTCGGAGACTGTAAGCACCAACTGTTTCATTAAACATACCCTTTGCACATATGTATTTAATTGCAATAATAACGTATTCTACAGATAACAATTATCAAATATCATTCAATTTAAAATCTTTTTAAAAGATTTATAAACTTATTAGTTTGAGTCGCAAACAATACAAAAACTGCATGAAGATAAAGATAATGTTTAGTATTTGTAGATATAGATAATATGGCTCAGTACAGATACATAAAATAGATTGAAATAACTAAAGTAAAAATAGTCAAACGTTAGTTTTATTATAATATTTAGAATACGATTCAATAAAAAATATTACTTTCTAGCTGTATTGATATTAATGTTATGTTATGTAGTTTCCTACAATCCATTACGATTCAGGCCGTGAGGGTTAGGTCGAGGTCATGGCAAAATTTGCATAACGGTGAACATTTTTCCAATGCATCCTTTCAAATTTGTTTACATTTTTATGCAAATTTTACCCTGAATTCAAAGTGTTGTGCAGGCATAAAGCACTAATGTTACTCGTAAATGTACCTTAGGCTAGGTTTGAACTTGTAATATTTCTGATGTCATAAAATACATTTTATAAAAAAATAAACGATTTGATAATTGTATTATTTTCTACACATTTCACATAAAACATAATATTCTAATACACTTACGCCCAAAAATATAGTTCGTATCTTCCATAGAGTCTCATCATTTGCAGCAGAAACCTTCTCTCATGAGTCAAAAGAAAAGGCAACATACCAATGACCCGATGTCCCTTGGCTGATTTTCTAAGGTTTACTAGGTTTATTGCATTGTACATTTTTCTATTTGATACTAGAGCAACAAAAATTGTTTAAGAGTAAACGGTTTGAAAAAATTGTTTAGTAGTCTTGTACACCAGTGGTTCCAGTTGTACGAAAAACTAAGCGCGTTATAAAATATTGTTGTTGTAGTTCGAGCGGCCCTCGCCCCACTTTTAAAAGTCATACATTGCGCGAAATGCGTGAAGATGGAGATCGTAATATGGAGAAGTCGTGGCAAACATTCGCTTTAATAGGAAAGAACTTGCAGACGGCTGTTGAAAAATGCTTTACACAACTACCGTAAATCCTCTATTAAGCCCCCCTCTCGAATAAGCCCCCCTCTCGAATAAATCCCACCCTTTTTAAAGGAAAAAATATATGAAGCCTTCCCTCTATTAAGCTTGCCTCCCCTCCCCTTCACAACTTAATTCACAATAATGGTAAATCATAGTTGAGAGACTAACACAAGTGAAAATGCTGTGTAATTTGAACAATGCATATACCATGTCATTAACATCCCTATAGATTATGCGAGACAGTTAATAGTAATACTTCCGTTTAATCCTGCGTTTACCGTTTTGGAATAAAGTTATCATATCATATTTTATTCTGATAGCGTAGAACGACAGCGTTTCAACAAAAAATCAATAAGCCCCCCTCTCTATTAAGCCCTCCTCTCCAAGAAATAAGGGGGGATTAATAGAGGATTTACGGTACTCTGCAAGGAGCATATACAATGGATACTCTACTCTTTCCTTATAAATGGTCTTTCTCTAATGGTCGTTTAAAGAAGCCAAACTTCCTTACACTTTAGACCGTTTTCCCCCCAATTCAAATAGAATTAGCACATACGATACTATACAGACTAGCAACCCTTACCCCTCCCGGAAGGGGCAAGAAGTGTATCGTTTCCAGTCCTAGCCGTGAGGTTTTGTCTCAACCGTTGGTTTAACTGAGAAAATGGAGTTCCTTCGAGTTGGTTTCCGAAAATGAAAGCGGAACTCTGATAGTTTATGGCAACAGCTGGATCTCATTTAATGGCATAAATTCATTCGTTAACTATCCATTCGTGCCCATGAGCAGACAGATTCTGTTTGAAGTAATATTTACGGGAAAAATTGCTCTGAAGTGGAACACATCGAGAGCCAAGTAGCTCGTGGGTCTCCTCTCCTGAGATGCCTTTCCAGCTATTTTAGAGGGAACTACAAAATTATGAAAACCTCTGAATTACTTCTATGTGAGAGAGAAGAGCCAGAAGAGGAATAAGAAAACAGAAGTTCAATACACCAGGTAAATTTGTAGTTCAGTTTTATCTAAATATTTTATGAAAATACGACATTCAAATATGTAAATACGCAGTTCGCAATTAGCACATCAGTCTATAGACCCCTTGCAGCACTTCGGAATGCACGAGCTCAATAGCCATTAGCAGGAAACAGTCACTCGCTGATATATCACTTTGATAACGAATCAATTCAGCCAAAGGTCCCTTGGGGAAGGCTCTGCTGGATGGCAAACAAACTTTAAATTGCTTCGTATCTTGAAATCAAGAGTATCTTGTAAGAGAAAAAAATAATTTTTGAAAAAACGTTTTGGATATGACATTAGTAATCCAGCAAAAAGTTATTTAAATAAGGGAATTCGTGCAAACGAGGCCTGCTTGGTAACCCTGTGCCATGATACATACATACATACATACATACATACATACATACATACATACATACATACATACATACATACATACATACATACATACATACATACATACATACATACATACATACATACATACATACATACATACATACATACATACATACATACATACATACATACATACATACATACATACATACATACATACATACATACATACATACATACATACATACATACATACATACATACATACATACATACATACATACATACATACATACATACATACATACATACATACATACATACATACATACATACATACATACATACATACATACATACATACATACATACATACATACATACATACATACATACATACATACATACATACATACATACATACATACATACATACATACATACATACATACATACATACATACATACATACATACATACATACATACATACATACATACATACATACATACATACATACATACATACATACATACATACATACATACATACATACATACATACATACATACATACATACATACATACATACATACATACATACATACATACATACATACATACATACATACATACATACATACATACATACATACATACATACATACATACATACATACATACATACATACATACATACATACATACATACATACATACATACATACATACATACATACATACATACATACATACATACATACATACATACATACATACATACATACATACATACATACATACATACATACATACATACATACATACATACATACATACATACATACATACATACATACATACATACATACATACATACATACATACATACATACATACATACATACATACATACATACATACATACATACATACATACATACATACATACATACATACATACATACATACATACATACATACATACATACATACATACATACATACATACATACATACATACATACATACATACATACATACATACATACATACATACATACATACATACATACATACATACATACATACATACATACATACATACATACATACATACATACATACATACATACATACATACATACATACATACATACATACATACATACATACATACATACATACATACATACATACATACATACATACATACATACATACATACATACATACATACATACATACATACATACATACATACATACATACATACATACATACATACATACATACATACATACATACATACATACATACATACATACATACATACATACATACATACATACATACATACATACATACATACATACATACATAGTTTGTTCAAATCGCAAATAAATTGTTGACAACTAGTAAAATTAAGAGCAAATACGAGCAAAAGGCGATACAAATCGGACAATAAAGCTAAATAATAGGCGACTTGAAAGGAAGTTATGAGGTTAACCCTATGTAAAAACTCCCCCCAAAAAACGGCAAAACAAGACAAAAAATACATTAAAAAGAAAAAATCTAAGCAGCGTTATTAGCGAAAAATTCGTCATAAAATGGAATATAAATATATAAATATATACTGATTAAAGAAGAGATATGTATCTTATTTGTAATCCAGTGTTCAAAGTTTCCCTTACATTTGCAAACTTTTTGCTTTTCGCATCATCTTGTTTACGGCTAGTCCATAATTTTTATGCATTCACCTTGGGAATCCTATCTATGTTTTACAATGCTTTAATAGTCAGCGTTCTTATTAAGTTAGTATGTTGTCTTTAGCCCACAAACTCGTATTCACTAGTAGAAGCCAGCTCATCATTCAAATCAATCCTTTTTTCGTATACTTGAGGAACATTACGTTTAAATTTTTCATAGTTGAGTGGTTCATCAGATGAAGAGTTGGTCTCGTTTACTTGAGCATGAGAGATATTTCGCGATGATGGAGACAGACTGTGATAAAACGTTGATGGCAAAGTAGTGGATGGATCTAGATCAGCATATTGTGGTTCATTTTCAGTTAATTGCAGCTTTGGTCTTGTTATAACTATTTCATCGGTTTCGTCGGTAGAACCTTCACGATTTGGATTTTGGGACACTGTTTGTTGTCCATTAACTGCGGAAATGGCAGAATAAAATGGTGCTTCCTGCATTCGAAACGACTCCTGAAAAAAGGAAAGCGGCATTTCTCTTCGTTAAAAATAAGTCAATAGCAAAAAAAACAAAAAAACAAGCGAAACTACTAAAAATAATGAAAAAAAAAATGAAAAAAAAAGTTGGAATTTTTTGGGACGAGATTTCGAAATACAGATCAGATACTAACTAACAATATCAAAGGCGACAAGTTTGAAATGAGACATTATGAAGTCCAACAAGGAATAATGTGCAATCATCTATAGGTAGTTTTCGATAGTGAGAAAGTTAGCACTGGTAGTTATACTAACCTCGTCAGCTGCTTGCCTAGTGTCAGGACGTCTTGAATTTTCGCTATATAAGGAATAATATGTTTCAAAACCAAAATCATATTTTTTTTGCTCAAGTACTGAGGGTTTTATTTACATCTTGAAAGATAAGGACATGGAAATTGTATCACGCTTAGCCCTTTTCGAAAGGAACTGTATCCATAAACGAAAAGCCGGCAGGGGTTGACAATTTTGCCTACATGGCATTAGGCTTTAAAAAATGCGAGAGACCTGAGCAGCCGATCTTCGCCCTTTTAACTTGCTTTCTTTTTCTATCTACAAAAGTTGAACTCACCGTTTCATACGTCTAAAGCAATATATGCCACAAGCCACAATGATAACAATTATTAGAAGTAGGATGCCAACTAAGATAGACAACAAGGTTTCTAAACTGGGCTTTTTAGGTGTAGTTGGAGGCTTTTCAGTTGTAGTTGGAGTATAATTCTAAAAGACAATAAAAATATAAGTTTTATTAATGATTATTAACCGCACACCAAATTTGCCTTACGTCTTGAATTTGACAGCTATTGTCCGTGTTTATATATTGTCTAATGTTGATGATTACGATGTTGGCGATTTTGGTGGCGATGTTCAAGGTGGTAGTACCATAATGATGTTTATGATGACGATACTGGTGATAGCGATTGCAATTTGCGATGTTGTTGTGTTGGTGAGGTACAGTTTTTATAAAGGACTCTTGCCTCAAACTTTTTTTGAAGAAGTTAACTGAATATAGCAAAAATTATGAGCTATCATGCATGGGGTATTAAATTTAAGTAAAATAAAGTAAAGTATCGTCATAATACTTTACAGTAGCCGTTAGGAAAAGAAATAAAAGGTGAAGAAAGGTAATGAAAACTGAGAAATAAAAGGCGAAGAAAGGAAAGGAAAAGATATGAAAGGAGAGAAGAGGAGAAAAGAGGAGAGGAGGGGAGAGGAAAAGAAAGAATAGGCACCCAAAGAAATGGAATAGAAAATGAAAAAAACAACAACATATAAATAACCTGTTTTAGGAAAAGAAGTTAAATATGCCAAGAATTATATGAGGTGTTAAAACCGGTTATGAGAAAAGACATACCTTTATCTCTTTGATTTTCCATTCATCGAAAAATGCCTTATTACTTGCCCGCTTCTGATAGTTCTCGTCTATTCTCCTGTAAGCAACAAAACATCCAATATATTTTTTAAATTCCAAATATTTCTTACAAGGAATACAATTAAATCAAAGCTGCAAAAGGATAAATGGCAGCCACAAATAATAGTAAGATTTGCAAAGCAACTAAATATTACCTTATTACTTCATCCCTGTCGACTATCCTCCTAGTCTTTGGGTCCACTCCATGGAAATATAAAGCGGTTCTATAGATAAAAAAGAAACAGATTACATAAACTGTTACAATATAGATGTGGATGGCAACCATGGCCACTGTTATCTGGTATGGCAAAAAGTCGTTGTCTTACCAATATAACAGTGAAGTGATGGGAATGCATCAACTGTTATGGATGACATCCACGGTTATCTGTTGTGGTAAAAGGTCGTTGTCTTACCAAGATAACAGTGGATGGGTAGGAATGGCGTCGACTGTTATGGATGACATCCACTGTTATCTGGTATGGCAAAAAGTCGTTGTCTTACTAAGATAACAGTGGATGGGTAGGAATGGCATCGACTGTTATGGATGACATTCACTGTTATCTGGTACGGTAAAAGTTCGTTGCCTTACTAAGATAACAGTGGATGGGTAGGAATGGCGTCGACTGTTATGGATGACATCCACTGTTATCTGGTATGGTAAAAGTTCGTTGCCTTACTAAGATAACAGTGGATGGGTAGGAATGCATCAACTGTTATGGATGACATCGACTGACTGTTATCTGGAGGCTAACCTGTATTTTCCGTTTTCTTCTAAGAGGTTGATATCATCAATGTTGATGATTAAACCAGTAATATTTTGAAGCACCCTGAAAACATAAAGTAAATTTCATCTTACTCCAGCTCAGCTAAACTAAAAATTATGTTGTATTTGGATGACTGAGTGGTTTTAACTTAAAAGTTTCACAAGTAATACATACAATATTCGTGGCAATGTTGTATGGGATATACAATCACGAGCCGGAGGCGAGTGATTGTATATCCCATACAACATTGTCACGAATATTGTATCTTTCTTATAATATTCGTTCTTGATGAAGATACTGATTTCATGAAGAATAGATTTTAAAAGCAGTGTTATTTAAGAAAAGCAGTGTTTCTAAGGAGCATGCGTACAATGTTTTCAGATGTCACGCATTGTTTGGTACGGGCATCCCACATTGAATATTGTGTTTAGGTTAACAAAGCAAGGTTGCAGGGTTTTTGATCTAGTAGGTGGGACTGGCTTTTGAAACCATCCTCCATAAGCTGGACCTACAGGTTAATTAGTAGTCTATATCGGACTTACACAATACTAATAAGCTGAGCTGTACGGGGTTTACAGTGTTCTCATGTGACTCCAGTATTGCGATTTCATTGGGTCTCACCCTAATGAATTAGTAATGAATATGATAATTATTTTTCTTCATTTTCTTAACTTATAAATTGTTCATTTCCTTGCGTTTTCCCTAGAGAGTCGAGAACTTTCCTCAAGTTTCTTTTCATTTATTTTGTTTTTGTTCCTTTACCTTACAAATTCATCTTTATTTTTTCTGACATCGTCGAGTTCTCTACCAGAAATTAGAATAACGCGTTCTTCATCGACGAGAACATAGATCTATTGAAGCAAGAGCAAGGACGTTAGTCTCATCATCGTCATCATCGACATCGTCATCACCAATGTCATCGTCATCGACATCGTCATCATCAAGATCATCATCGATCATCATCACCAATACAATAATTATCAAAGGTTATCACCATATATAATCAACAACTTCACCTTAATTTCTTCATCAGCCTACTTTTACAAAATATTAACACTGAATCTCTAGATAAACGTTTTTGCAAAGCCTATACTCGATCGCCTCATATTCAGACGTCCTTATGGTAGTCACGTAATGCTTTACTCAGTGTTGTGTGACGTCTCATGTAGTGGGTTATAGGTGATCCCAGGAAGGTGCATTTTGTTTGTTTCTTTGTTTGTCTTTAGTTTTTTCAAATTTATTGTAAAGGCATAATACTTTACCTTAACAGTAGCCGTGTCATAATAATATGAATCTCGTCCAAAGTTATCCTTAGCAAAAACGCTAAGTATGTATTCTTTACCGCGTTGGCCTGTAAACGAATCCGCGGCCTTGATCCATCCAGTCTCATTATCGATGGTGAATCTCTTTGAGTCGTCGGCTGTTTCGGAGAAGTTATAGGTAATGCGACCACCGCTACCAATATCTGCATCGTTAGCCTTCAAGAATAAGAAACATAAACTCAACTGTCAGGAAAAATATTTTTCACGGTATCATTGCTTGCCTCCTTTCCAGCTGAGTTGATTGCGTTCCTCGAAAGGAATCATGGATCAACTATTTTTGTTAGCATTTTCCGAAGAAACTTACAATAATACGAATGACATTTCCTCCGAATTTTATGTCTTCAGGAACTCCTGTAGTGATAAAAGAAAAAAAGACAAAGTCATCAAAAATTGATTATGCAAATCAGTGTTATTTTTGAGTTTAAAATATTTTTAGTAAAGTTTTAGAAGTCTTACCTCCTGTGTAAATCTTTTTAGTGAATATCGGCCCGTTATCGTTTACATCACCAATCTCCACCACTACGCGCTGGGTAGTTGGATCAGCTGAAAGACACAAGAGAAAGTAAGAACTAAGCCTTTTTAAAAGAAAAGTTGAATGAAAATAAGGTGCGGTAATGCTAGAAACAAAATCGTGCAACTTGTCACCTAACGAAAATCGGTTTTTACTTTTTTGCAACAAGTAGCCACAACTTGCAACATCGATTTTTGTTGGGCAAAAAGTTGGCGATTTTGTTGCTCGTATTACCACACTTTTACACTATTGTGTGCGTGTATAGTGACAGAAATGTCCACTATGGCAAAGCCGCTATATTTGATGAGGATTACCAAAAAATGCCATTAATTGCTTCAAATATAGCGTTGATGGGATTCATATTATTATCTCCATCTCAGAAATGTTTATACAATGTAAATGAGTCCTGTGGTACAAACATACTTGGTAAGGGAGAATATGTTGTGTTTGCTGAGTTAACGCTTCTTCTCTTCCTTGCACGCAGTAAAGATGATGAATCAAGCTGCAATAAGGCAAAACGCAAAAAAGTCAAGTAATTTAATAAATAGTCAGAGCTACCATGCATAGTCCTTAATCTTATTTGATGCATGACCGCTGGTTACATACACAATTATACAGGTTATGGGACGTGATGTCTGGTTTTTGGAAGAAAGTGATCGAGATTAAACGCCAGACATATTTTCAACACGGAATGCAAACTGAGCCAAATTTTGACTTGTTGCTACTAGTAGACTGTCGCATCACTAATATACCCATAGTAAGACCATCAGCTCTGATTTGATTGCAGGTTTTGTAGTGAATTGCCTAATACCTAGGACATGGTTCGTTTGGAGTAGCGAATATACGCAGATTTATGATTGGCTGTGAGTGTATTTGGTCTGGGTATGACGCGGACGCCTGTACATTGTCATTGGAACTCAAAAAGTATAACATTCCCAGTCTCAAAGTTTATTCCGACAGCTATCTAGCGATACTAACCTTGTAGTTTGATGCCTTAACAAGCATGCTAATGGATGGCGTTTGCTCACGATCCTGTAATAAACAGAGTATTTATCATGTTCTGGGTGATTTTCCTTATCGTTTCACTGCTTTAGACACAGCGATACAGTATTAAACAATATTATCGTTCACTAATGTTCACCGAGCCTGAAGTGAAAAGTGCTTTTAGTATCATTACAAGGGTGATTATTCGAAAACATTGATTTGTTTCTAAAATTTAGATATTTTTTAAATATTTTGTATCAACAAACGAAGCGTGCGCAATCCTATATTCACCTGTTAGTGATTATAGAGAAATATTCCGAAATTCTCGATCAATCAGCATGCGCGAATTTCTATAATCACCTTGGAAGTGATACCATATTTCTATATAAGACAATATTTAGTAAATATATTTTATAAATATTTATATATTGGTCGTTTGATTTGACAAAAACCAGAGATATGTAGGGGCTCTGTGTATCCAAGTAATTTAACTATATGACTGAACATTTTAAGTATTATCACTTACTATTTGTTTCTTAGTCGTTACGATTCCACTTGTTTCGTTCAGATCAAAGACATCTTTACCGCTGCTACCTGTTCACGTGAATAGTTCAACATCAGTTCCCCATCAGTTAGAGTTGAATCTGATGATCATTTTTGCGTGACTTAATTGATCTACGAGACACTTACCAATGATATAGTAGTAAACACGGTCAGATTTATCTGAGTCACTGGCTTCAATTTTACCAACAATGGTTCCAGCAGGTAGATTCTCACCCACAGATAAAGTGGTACTAGACTAGAATTACAGTTACAAACAAGAAATGACAATACGTTAGTCTTTATCTATAATATTTCCTTTTTTCATTTCGCGTCCTCAGCACGAGTGTCTTGATTGTAAATAAAATTACCTTCGAGAATAGCGGCCGATTGTCATTCAGGTCTGTGACTAATATGGTGATATCCTTTGTCGTGGTCAGCTTTGGGTTACTCTTTACATTCTCTGCTTTTATGACGAGCTGTTATGCAACAAATATCAATAACAATTAATTGATTGAAATCTGTTTCACCAAACAACCTCGAGGGCAGTATGTTAGATAACTCTCAGGGTCAATAGAGGCTTTGTACTATCACGTGATGGCAGCCATGACAGGGGGCAGGAACAATTGAATCTGTTCTAATCTGATTTACATGAGAAATAATTCAGTTTCCCAGGGGAAAACACTCTGTTGTTGTCTTTTGTATCGTAACCTGCCTCCTGCAAGAAACTGTAAGGAGGTCAATGGATGCACACGCCGATAGATGGATGGACAACTGAAGTACGTGGATAGATAGTTGGATGAATGGATGGACAAGTGGGCGTATAGAAGGTTGGTTAGATTGATGGATGGATAACCATGTCATTTTCAGTGTTCCTACTGGATAGATGGATGGAAGAAGAAAAAACAAAGAAAAGAAGTATGGCATACCTTGTATTTAGGTGTAGTTTCATGGTCGAGTTCTTTGGCTGTTTTCAACTCGCCGCTTGTTTTATTCAGTTCAAACGCGCCATCTTCGTTACCACTAAGAATGAAATACTCAACGTACGCGTTGGTTCCTTCGTCCTTGTCTGTAGCGTTAACAATGGTAATGAATGTGCCAACTGTGATGTTCTGTAAGAAATCAAACCATGAAAACAAAACTTCTATTTAATGCTACTAGGCGATCTCTTTTCTTCTCATAAAAAAGGAACAAATCTTAATATGCACATGATGTTTGCTGTAGGTTGTCTTGTCTCAAGAGGGTTATAAGGACTTTATGAATCCATTATTTCATACCTCCATAACACGGAAATTATCTGGCGTCAACTCGAAGGAAGGATGATTGTCATTGACATCTTCCACCGTTATCGCAACTGTAGTATTGCTGGACAGCGGAGGTATGCCTTGGTCAGTTGCCACGACAACCAACTTGAAAAAGGATGTGTTCTCTCGATCAAGTGGTTTGACTTTGGTCAAAACGCCTGTCTTGTTATTCAGATAAAAGAAACCTGGTACAAGAAAGTCGAACATCATATTAACGAATAAAGTCATTGATAAAAATTGAGTAAGATGATAGGTATGACTTTCGTTGTTATGCAGCTGCTATTGCTACAAATTGCTGTTCAGTATTGATGGAGAAGCTGATTTACAGTATTTTCTCCTGTTGCCCTTTCTATTTCTTCGTTTTGTTTTGTTTGTGTTGTATTGTATTGTGCGGTGTGGGTTGTGTTTTGTTGCGTTGTGTTGTTTCGCGTTGCGTTGTGTTGTTTCGCGTTGCGTTGTGGTGTGTTGTGTTATTTTGTTTTGTCTGTGTCGTGTCGTGTCGTGTCGTGTCGTGTCGTGTCGTGTCGTGTCGTGTCGTGTCGTGTCGTGTCGTGTCGTGTCGTGTCGTGTCGTGTCGTGTCGTGTCGTGTCGTGTCGTGTTGTGTCGTGTCGTGTCGTGTCGTGTCGTGTCGTGTTGTGTCGTGTCGTGTCGTCTTGCGTTCGGTGTTTACATAATCACCTTGCTCGTTCCCTTTAACTATGGAATATATAACCTCAGAGTTCACACCAATGTCCCCATCTGTAGTACTTATGGTCAGTATAGTGTTGTCTCGGCCAGTGATGTCACCAGTATCTTCTGGTACTGTCTTCGTGTAGGATGAAGGCACGAAGGCTGGCGTGACGTCATTGACATCATGCACGGTGATCGTCAGCTACAAAACAATGTTCAAACCTCAGTTTGTTTTCAATATACATTCTGCAAGTTATTTCCACTACTGGACCTTTTAAGAATTTTAAAAATGGAGTGCATGATGATTTGAACACACAGTAGGCTTATTAACTACGTACGGTTGTTAAAATGTCGCCTTCTTATTGTATAATATTTAAATAGCCTGTGGCAAATAGGCATCGGTATCATATGGATAGGAGAAAGGTAAAACTGTAAGTTAGACACAGCTTAAATTTGTGAAAAGTGGAACTGATTTTTTGTGGCTAACTAAGAATAAGAACATTATTTCGTTAGCTTACGCAGAGAACGAAAGAGAAAAAGGCTTACACTTGATTCAGGTATAGGTTCAGAGAGAACTCTAATTTTTGAATACCAAGCAATGCTTATTCATTTTCCTTACCTTGACTGTTGATTTTTGTTCAGTATTGTTCACGATACTAACAGCAGCAAGAGTCAACTCATATTTATCTTTTGTCTCCCGATCAAGACAACCAGACGACCCACATTTGAGATAAACAGTTCCATTCAATTTACCAATTGCAAACATGTCTTCTATGTTCCCAGATTCTATTCTATAAAAAATGGTTTTGTGGGCTTCATCCGTGTCAATATCTGTTGCATTAACTTGAGCCACAAATGATCCTTGGGTGATGTTTTCATAAACTTTAGCTGTGTACTCGTCCTTCGTGAATTGTGGCGCATTGTCATCCACGTCAGTTACTTGTATAATGACAAAAGCAGAACCCTTCAGTGGAGGATTCCCACGATCCGTTGCCGTAACAGTCAGGTTTATTAATGGTTTAGTTTCATAATCAAGCCTTCCTTGTAGAGATACTACGCCTGTTTGCTCTGCAGGTAGAGAACAAAAATCCTGATCAATAGATCGGATATGCCATATGGACTTGACGGTTGTGGAGGGGGTCGAGTCAGTAGTATTGCCAGGAGATAGTTTTTTACATTTCATTTCCCTAAAATCATTATTACAGTGTTACAAAAAAAAAACCGTGAGGACCTCATTCTTACCATTGATACTAAACAGTCTGTCATCATCTCCTGCCGTTATCTTGAATGTGAACTGGCCATTGACACCGTCATCAGCATCAGTTGCCGATACTGTTACCTGCAACAAATTAACAAACACTTGATAACCTTCTAATGATCAAGATAAATAATGGTAATTGAACTTGTGTCGTGCAGTTTGGTCTGAAATCAAATAAGTGATTACAAAGTTGTACGTCCGCGTAGCGGGAGTGCAGTTTGTTAATCACAAGTTTGATTTGGATTTTAACCACACAGATTTAGATAAACTCCCTCTAAATTAAAAAAAGATTGATTACAACAACAACTTACAACTGGTCCGGGTTGCACACTTTCCTTTAGTGATATAGTGTACACCTGTTGACTGAAGACAGGCTTGTTGTCGTTGGCATCGTTTATGGTGATGGTGACTGTTGTATTACTTTCCATCGGCGGTACTCCGTGATCCCGGGCCTGGTGGGAGACATTATATAATTGAACTGATGAAAAAGTAACGATTAACAATCTATTGACTAGGTTTTTTTTTTGTGGATATACTAAAAATCACCATTCCGTCATTTCGGACGGCGGAGATATTGTCAAAGTCAATTGAATTACATAGCTTGATATTTTCTTGTGTTGCATCAGTCATTGGGTGCAGCAAAACGTTTCACTGGCATCTTGAAATGTATTTTAAGTTTCATCTTGTAAAAATATGTGATACAAGACTGTTTTATATGTTTGTCATAATATGTTTAACAAGTATCTACCTACCGTTATGGTTAAAGTGAAAGTATCATTGGTTTCTCTGTCAGGTGATGATATCGTGGTTATTTTTCCTGATGAATTGTTGATCGCAAATAGATTCACTGGAAAATATTTTGATAAAAATATCAACACAAATTCTTCTTTTACAGTAGATAATCAAATTCAGTGTGAATACCCGGCGGCATATTAATGTGCGGTAATACAGGCAATAAATTCGTGCAGCTTTTCGCAGTCGCACAACATTGTTGCGTTGCAAGTTGCAGAATGAATGCTGCTCGTTTATATAACCATCCCTGCGCAACAACAAAATTTTGTTGCGCGAGTTTGTTGCACGAAGAAGAAGCTTTTTCTACTCTTTGCAACAATGAAAATTTGTTGCGCGCGGGGCGGTAATACAAGTAACATTCGCTCTGCAACTTGCAACGCTTGTGAAACTCTTAATATATTTTTTAAAATTTTAGTTGTTAGTAAAAACAGTCATTAATTTGACACTTACTTTCATTTCCAGCTGTGATGAAATAAGAGACTCGTGCATTTTCATCAATATCTTTGTCTGTGGAAGAGACAGTTCCAACCAAGTGTCCGCTGGGTACATTCTCGTCGACTGCAAATGAGTACTTCTCTTGGTTGAATACAGGTGCGTGGTCATTAACGTCGAGTACTGTTACTATCAACTGCATGGTAAGCACAAATAATTTTTTTATACGAACATCAACACTTTGCTATAAAGGCGTAGTTTATACAATGAAATGGGAATAGTTTCTTACCGATGCAGATCCTTCTAGTGGTCGTATGGCTCCGTCCACTACACGTAAAGTCACTGTATATCTGTTAACTGTTTCACGATCTAATAGTTCACTTGTACTCATATTACCCTGGAAAACATAATACCATCATGATATGACAAGCTGTTCAAATCAAATGGGAATGATTCAAATAGTGGTTTCTGTCTAAGTAAAGTGGTTCTCATAACTGCATGAATAAGACCCCTCTCAATTGGATGCAAGGCTAAAACTAAAAAAAAATATTACACTTTTTTCGATGGAATTTGAGACACCTCTTTTTTGTTTTTTCGTTAGCTTCGCATTCAAAATGATAGCCTATTGAGAGGCTTTCTAGCATCACGTGATAGCAGCCACGACAGGAGCCAGTAAAACAATTGAATCTGGTCTTATCTGATTTATAATGGTAATTGAACTAAGTGGAGTGCAATTTGGTCTGATATCAAACGCGCGATAACAAAATCACACGACCGCGTAGCGGGAGTGTGATTTGTAATCGCAAGTTTGATATCAGACCAAAATTGCACGACACAAAGTTCAATTATCACTTTATTATATCCATTTTGAAATCATACTAGATAGACACTAAATTTGTGATAAATACAAAAGTATTTATTCACAAATAGCCAGTATTTTGTTTCTTTTTGTAACAAAAAATTCCAGTCAAACTTGAGAAAAGCTACATTTTATGTTCCTTATTTGCTGTAATCTGATTGGCTGATTACATACAATCCTGTAATCTGATTGGTTACCTTTTCTAGTGTTGCATTGTGATTGGCTGACAAAAAGATGCGATTCGGACTCAAAATAGTGCGATTCGTGCTTGAATCAATCTACTGAGAGCCAATCAGATTACAGGATTTGCTAGTGATTTCAAAGTGGATATAATAAACATGGAAAAAAAAAACGTAATATGAAAATTGAGGGAAAAACCCGGTACGCAATCAGTGACATAAGCTTTCGTGCTTGAAACTGCTACTCAAATGTATAGCACAAAATATAACTTTAAAAAAAATACTTTTTTGCCAAAACTTTTAACGGCTGGCCGTGTCGCAGGACTATTGTTCGTGCTTTCGTTCTTAACAGGATCGTTACTGAATAGCAACGTAAAGTACTTTTAGTAAAGTGAGTCTTGTTGTCTCCTTACCTTATTAGGATCGATCTTAAATATTAATCTTGATGATCCAGATAATGCATATAACAGCTTTGCGTTGCTACCAGTGTCATCATCGGTCGCACTGGCAACGAATACTGGAGTTCCTATTGGTTGGTTTTCCTTGACTTCTGCGTAATAAATATCATTTGCAAACTTGGGACTATTGTCATTAATGTCCACAAGAACAAGTGACACATGAGCAAGAGTTGTTCTTGATGGTATTCCTTGATCGGTTGATTCGACTGTAAAGTTGAAATGAGGTTGCAGTTCTCTGTCCAGTTCAACGACTCCCTGGGATATCAATCCCGTTATTGGATCAACTGAAATCTGACTTGCGACGTTCTCTACAATACCATAACGAATTTGGGCATTAACTCCCGAGTCAGCATCAACTGCTGTAATCTTCAGAATGCTTGTGTCTTTTGGTGACTGCTCTCTGTAATCTACAATGTACTCTCTCTGTGTGAAGACAGGGGAGTTGTCATTCACGTCAATGACATTAATCTCCACCTTAACATTGTTCTCGGACACCAGGCCTTTGCTATCCCTTGCCTGTACTAATAAAGTGTGCTTTGCCTTGTTTTCCCTGTCCAGTGATTTTGTTGTAAAGATATCTCCAGTTATGTTATCAATTCTAAACTTCTCATTAATGTCTCCATCAAAGATTACATAACTCACGCTATCGCCAACATCCTTGTCTAAGGCCATTATTCTGGTTACGTTCGTTCCAACAGACGCATTTTCAGGCAAGGAAACCGTTAAAGTTGCTGTACTGAAGTAGGGTTTGTCGTCTATGACATCAGTGACGGTTATGTGAACCTGAGTGTGTCCTTCAAAATGAGGTGCAACAATATTGGCTGCTGTGATGTTTAAGATGTAGGAACTTTTCAACTCTCGATTAAGTGAAGAATCGACGATGATGTTACCTAGGAAAAGGATGAACAGGATTGGATAAATGAGAAAACAAACTTTACAAAGGAAGAATGATTTACATTTTTAAAACATATAAACACTTACATACTAAGAAATATAAATGTGTCAATACACGACCGAATACTAACTAAATCATTAAATAAATCTTTACTGACTTACCTGTAGATCTGCTAACATAGAATTTTCCATCAGCTCCAGTAGAAGTATAGATTATCTGACCATTTATTCCTGTGTCCAAATCAGTAGCTGTTACTTTGCCAACTGTATCCCCCTGACTGGCATCTTCTGATATGTTGGTATAATACATTGCTTGTGCAAATCTGGGAGGCTCGTCATTGACATCTGTTACAGAGATTGTTAGTGGAGCAGTGGCGTTCTTGTTTCCACCATCTGTTGCTATGACATCTAGTGAATATGAAGCATTTTTTTCTCGGTCCAGTAAACTGTTATTGCTTGTTGTAATGATGCCAGTGCTGGCGTTAATATTGAAATTTTCAGTGCCCAAACCTGGAAAACGAAAGAAATTTAGTTCAAGATATGAAGTTCCTTGCGCAACCTTTTCGATTTAATATAATCATGATTAGAAAATTATTAATAAATGGCGGATAAAATTCAATAAAGTAGGGAATATTTCTTCTAATTTATGTGCAACAGTGCGCAACAACAAGTATAAATAGACAGAACAAATGCACAATTGCATAATAGGTGAAGTTCTCGGTCGCACGAGAAGGTGTACCATATCAGTGAGGCCACGTCACAGCCCCTCCCCCTCTCCTCCTCCCAGACCGTTTTTGTGGTGACGTGGATGTGCCTTGTTGACGGCTTTGAAGTCGATTTTTTTAAGAAAAAGAACATGCATAAGAAGTAAACAAGTTCATCTTGTGAGCAATTGGAATACAAACAACACAAACACAAACCTTCGAGACTGTAAGTTATTCTCCCATACATGCCGATGTCTGCATCTGTTGCGTGGATTTCTTTTGTCTGCAAACAAACAATATTTGTAGTAATTTTCTATTAACAGGTTTTTCTATAATAAATAGTTTTTTAAAAGTTATGTTTCAATAGATAATAATTCAACCAACCAGTGCTAGAGTTGTTCCAGGAGGTGAGTTTTCCTCGATATTAGCTGAGTATGGACTCCCTGTGAATTGTGGGCGGTTATCGTTCTCATCGTCTACAGTTATTTGAACCTCGGCAAAGTCCTATTGGAAAAATATAAGACAATTCTCAAATGTAAGACACTGATGCATCTATTTTGTCTTAATAAGCTTGAGGTGCTTATTATCATCAAAGAAGATTACGATATATCGCTGGCTTGCATAGCTATCATCTTGGCTGAGTTTGAAATAAGAACCATCAATCAGAATAGTACTTTTTATTATATCATCTAACATGCATGGCGGCCATATTTCAAGTGTTGTTTCATTCACTCGGGAATGAAACTGAGATTTCAAATCATGCACCTTACATTCATACATTCGTCTTTCTAAAACGGCTCATAAACAAATTGCAAGGAAAGCATAATCGTGAATAAGAAAAGAGAAATAAACTCTAAACATTTTTATCCAAATATTAAAGTGCAATAGACAAGATGATATATTTGACACCCTCAACCCTAATAGACTTGAAGAAGGAAAAGACATTCTACCTTTCTGGTTGATGGTTGCCCTTGATCCTCAGCCTGTACAGTCAGAATGTACCGTTGAATGGCTTCCCTGTCAATTGGTGCAGCAGTACTAATCACGCCTGTGACGGCATCGATCTGAAATGCGTTATTCTGGTTGCCACTGGATATCTTGTATGTAACATTACCATTTGATCCTTTATCGTGATCTGAGGCATAGACAGTGAGGACCGATGTTCCTGTTGCGCTATTCTCCATCACTAATGCAGCGTACGTTGATTGGTTGAATTTTGGATCGTTGTCATTGACGTCATCCACGCGAATAACTGCAAAGGCCTGGGAAAAATGACATGGTTTTAGAACATATGATGTACAAATTAGAAATTAAATGCTGCAAAATACTACAATTTTCCGCAACTCAATTTTTTTTTCACTGCAGACTATTGCGTTAACATATATATAACAAACATTTCTGATACATCATGATATATTTAGTTATGAATTCTTGATGAATGTTTGGCATTTACCGTTGACGTCAGAGGAGGCGATCCTTTGTCTTGGGCCAACACAGTAAGGTTGTACAGCGAAATATCTTCTGCGTCTAGCGTCTTCGCGATGAAGATGTAGCCAGTTTCGGAAATGCCAAACGTACCTGATGACGAAAAAAAGTAGTAATGGTAGATATGAGAATTCCTTATTGTAAGTAGTATCTTATATATCTATTAAGATTCTTGGTTTCTCGAAATTTTGGCTTTAATCCGATATAATAAATCCTATTTGGTCCATATATTTGCAGAAAATGGCATGGTACAGTATACCCCTTTACGGTTCCCTGCGCCATCTTGAAAGGTAGCCTAGCCTTTGCATCGAAGCGAGACGAACGGTGAGCTTGCAATGTTAGAAGCATGTGAATAATCGTCCAAGGTGACAAAAAAAGGTCTCAAACATTGTAAGCTCAACGTTCGTATCGCTTCGATGCAAAGGCCAGGTTACCCTCCAATATCCCTCGGGAACTGTGAAGGGGACTATTCGCAACTCAAAATTTCAAATGTAGGAAAACTAGTAAAAATTCCAAGATGTAGAGGACGTGGGACCAGATCAGAAAGACGACTATATGGCGAAGTGTTTTCCCAGAGTTCTATTCCTACTTAGCTGTCTTCGCAAAAAACGTTTCTTGCACAGGAAATAGTTTGAAACAGCAGTCTTAGACAACTTTGCAGGTATCATAAGTGTTAATTTGATCCAAGGTGCAGATTGATATTACAACAAACATGGATAGCGGCTGCGAAGAAGACAGATATAATTCAGTTACTCTTAAATGCTAGTCACGTTTGCGCCTTTATTGTTTATTTACCACTTGGATCCCCATTAGTGATATTGTAAATAACTTTTCCTGCCAATTCTAAGTCCTTGTCTTCCGCAGATACTTGGATCACGTTGCTTCCGGTCCTTGCAGCCTCGCTTACATGTTCTTCGTAGCTCTGTTTCTGGAATTTGGGCGAGTTATCATTGACATCTATTACCTTAATAGTTACCTAAAATGAAATCAATGTTACATTTATTAGAATAAAATTCATCATTCCAAAAAAATTCCATCGAACAGACCTAATTAATCACCCTGATATGTAAATTGTCCAATTCAAACCTCGTGATGTTTACATGATGTTTCGTGGAGAATTGTTCCTTTATCTTTCTGAATTTATCCGTTCATATTCTGAAAATATTATAAAGAAACAATTCTCCAGGGAACGTCATGTAAATATACGTTGGTCTATTACAATCTGCTTTTGTTAACACTGAACACATTTATAGTTGTCATTTTCGTATCTTTTATGAAGGAAATGTGGAAAAAATTCCTCGGTTGAGGCTAAATGTAACGACAAATTTCTTACCCTAACAGTTGCAGATTTCCTGTCTGAAACAGGCTGTGCCTGGTCAGTTGCGGTCACGTCCAGCAAGAATCGACCATTACTAGAAGCATCTTTAGGCATCTTTGGATCTTCCCGGTCAAGCTCTTTGACCACAGTCAACTTTCCCTGATTGAAATGACAAGCATCAGTTCATACATTATGCGATCAAGTATTTCTGGACCTTTTTGGAAATTGAAAAAGTCCAGTGGCTGACTGAGCAGAGACACCTGATAAGAATATATATCCACGAGGTTTTGTTTAAGAATGTTAATATGTTGTATCATAATTGTGGTTGACGGTGATAAAAAGGTGCCAACCCGTGCGTAATTCTCACCGTTGTATTGTCCAGACTAAAGAAGCCATGCTCGTCTCCTGTCAACGAATAGATTATTTTCCCATTGAGGCCTTCATCTTGGTCGGTAGCGTTCAACTCAATGATGACCGTGTTTAACGTACTCGGCCCTTCATCTATTGTTTTTATGTAGGCCGAGGAAGCTTCTGATGGTTTGGGATCAAATACTGGTGGGTTGTCATTGGTGTCCAGTATGTTTACATGTACTGTGGTGGAGTCCTAGAAAAGGACAGAAATCAGGAGGAAACATGAAATGAACCTGGAAGCTGTAATATGATATAGATATCAATAATCAAAGACTCAGTCCCTCTCGATCAAGGATTCTGAACAACTAAACTAGTAGCTGCAGGATCTGAAAAATAAGATGCGAAACTCAAAGCGTTTTCCCCCACATGCGTAGCATATGCTACGGTGTTTTTCCAGCACTCAGCCTCCTTCCATGACCTACTTGCTGTAATTTGTAATGTGGCTAACAATCATGATTTTAAGGTCTCATGCACTTGTAGTCTTTTTTAAAAAAAAGATTATTGCCACTCTGACCTTGCTTTTGCTGGCACTGAGGGTGGTCACGGCCAGGGTTCGTTGCGTCCTCAGTGGTTCTTTTACGACCCTATTACTGGAGATGGGACCTCCATTTAACGTAGTCATCCGAGGCATGAGGAAGTCACAGATGTTAAAAAAGTTTTAACATCTAAATTTTAGTGTGCATCAGCCGGGGATCGAACCCTGAACCTCCCGCCACACCAAAGCCGAAAACGCTACACTGCTATCGTGGCTATCGTTGCGGCTATCGTTGGAACCAGGGACATGATTATATGGATCTCAGGAAGTCAATGTTACGAAATTTGGGATCAAATATGAGGTTGATCCAGATTGATTAAAATCCCTAAGGCGATCAGTTGATTTGACATACCTGTCGTGGCGGTGAGCCTGCATCTGTTACATTAATGACCAGGTCATAGCTACTTTTAATCTCACGGTCAAGACCAGTCGGAGAGATCTGGAGCCTACCGGTGTCACTATTTAGTATGAATCGGCCATCTCCACCAGACATGGAGTATGTAATACGTCCATTCGAACCAGCATCACCATCGATGGCTAGTAGAGAGTTAAACAGGATTGTCCCACTTCCAGCACTCTGTAGGGATGTAGAAAGTATTTGTATGTTATCGTAGGTAAACTTAAAATTAAAGAGCGTGGCCTGCCAAAGAAGCTATAGTGTTTGGTTCAGTTCCCATAGGCGTAGCCAGCCCCCCCCCCCCCCCCCCGGGCAAAATTCTGGCAACGCCCTTGATTTCCATACTTATTTTATGTTATGTCTTACCTCACTGATGTTCTTCACAATGTAGCTTCCAAGGGTTATATAGGGAGTGTTGTCATTCTCATCCACTACGTCCACGGTGACCTTTGTCGTAACGCTTCTGGGAGGGTTACCATGATCACTTGCATTGATCTGGGGACAACAAGAATTGACACCTTGTGAATAAACGATAGAGAATTGATCTTGAAAGAAAGAGGCAGGTAAAAGATCCCAAATCTTTCATTGACTCCCAAACAAATAGTGATTAACAAGATTAACAATAGAACAAGAACAGCATCAAAACAAATATGAAACGACGATTTCTTAATGAAAAATGTAAGTATATAATACATTGTTAAGATTAAATAAATATTTTTGATAATTGTCTCAGAATTTGTACCGTTAATGTATACGAGGCTGTAGTTTCTCTGTCCAGTGATTTGGTTGTTGTGATGTAGCCAGTTGCATTGATAGTAAAAGAGTTATCAATGTCACCAGATGTAATGCTCAAGGACACCTGAAAAACAGAAACTTGAAAGTCAGTCATTATGACCAGTGATTCTAAATAACAATATGACAAACCTTTATTAAATTATAAATATCATTGGACATCTAGAATCTCTTTTCTTTACTTTCCTGTTTAGTTCGATTCTCTTCCCCTCCCTTCCCTTCCAAGCGTGAATAGGGCATCTTTAGTGGTACTTACTTGTCCATTCTCCTCGCTATCTTTGTCACTGACAGTCACCTAGGTGATAGCGAACAGCAAAAAACCATCAGTTATTTTAAAAAGTAACAAGAGACACTCAGATGCAAAGCTGATATAAAAAACGTTATCCTTAAAAGAGTCTGCTAATTTACGATATTGTAAAACAAATTGCTTACATTTAGGCCTCAAGTATACTGTTCGGGCTGCCTGTGGGTAAACTAGCTTTAATTAATACCTTAACTGCAATGGCACCAGCGGCTAAATTTTCTGTGATTTGGCTTGTATATGGTGTCCCACTGAACACTGGATTGTTGTCATTTACATCCCGTAAATTAACATTTATTGTAGCAGAGGTCTTTTCCATGTATACTCCACCGCCATCACTGGCGATCATATAAAACTGGTAGCTGTGGACTTCTTCATAGTCGAGAGTTTTTGCTGCTGTGATGTTACCGGTATTCGAATCAACAGCAAAACTGGAATACAAACAAAGACAAAACTTAGATGGATGAAGCTCATGTATCATGCTCAATGGATCATGTATACGTGTGTTGTAGTAACAGAATCTTTAGTTACGTCACCAAGCTAAACTTACAATGAAGACTGACTGCCTCTCAACTCGTAAGTGACGTGTCCAAAGGAACCAAGATCCGCGTCGGTTGCCTAGTTACAAGCAAAGAACATTGTTAACATTCATTGTTGAACATCTGAACATGTCAAATACATGATGAACATCAGTGGGCCATCCTTCAGAAAGTTCGTTCTTAATGATTTAGCTGTTCGGTCACTATGGACCAACTGAAACCTCGATCTCCACATCCCTCACCATCATTATGACTCGTAATCAGCATCTTGATACCTATACAGACACAGTAATTAAATAGTAATTTATGTAACTGTCTACACTATTTCTAAATCACCAGAGAAGTTCTGCTGCTCACCGTTATGACAGCGATCTCTTTCCCTGGTGGGATCTCTTCGTCGAATGTGTAATAATATGAATGATTAGCAAAGGTTGGTTTGTTGTCGTTGTCATTGATGAGAGCCAGGTGAATAGTAGCATTATCACTGTACTTCTCTGCTGTTCCTGTCTCTGTTACTACAATCTGTCGGAAGAAAAAGTGTTCGTAAACTACTAGGACAAGTGAGAATGTCTATATGTTATTAGTGTGCATTAACGTATCATCATGAGTAATGTATATGGATCATGAAAGGGCATAAACATTAAGGAAAGATCATTCGATCCTATTTCCAAATTTCTTGTTTCAGGGATGATTCGTAGAGAATCCGCCTTTTGACCTTTTTGCCGGGCTAATCCAGCTCCGATGACCAATTTTTCCATCATAAAAGTAAAGGCAAATCCCAGTTCCCACTTCACCCACGCAGGGATGGCCCCTCCAATTTAGTGACCGTTCATTGCATTGGTTGCAGCGCCACTGATAAAGGTTTTACTTACAGTAAAGGTATAATTGACTTGTGTCTCGTAGTCCAGTGTACTGTTAATCTGGAGCTCTCCACTCGATGGGTCAATCCTGAACTTGTCGCTATCCCCTCCAGTAAGGTGGTACGTGAAGCGCCGAAATTCAGGCTGAAAAATAAAAGATAGGTTCATCATCACCATACATCAACACAGACAGCAACATGACTATGCAGGAGAAAACATCTTATCTTCACTATAAACACAAAATCATTATCTTCATTTTCAACATCATCTCCATTGCAACTACCACTATCATCATAATCATCATCATCATCATCACCACCACCATCATAACCCCACCACTATCTTCATCAGCAGCAGCAGCAGTGGCACAAACAACAGCAGCACCAAGAATATCGCCGTCATCACCACCATCTTCGTACATTTCAGATATCACCATAAAACTCAACATGCGACAAGCTCTAATATAAAACAATTGAGTTTCTGTAAACAGTTCTTCAAAATTTCTCGAGAAAGGAGATTATACTAATCAGCTCTTACGTTTCTGTCGGCATCTTTGACCATCAACTCGTCGGTAACAATTCGTCCAGATTTAGCCAGATCCTCTCGTAGCGTAAATGAATAACTGTCTTGTGAGAAGACAGGAGGATTGTCGTTCTTATCTATCACAGTTATTAGTACTGACACTGTTGCGTTAGAGCTTGGATTGGGAGCTTCAGAAGCCTGAAAAAAAGAAAAAAGAAATTTGATGAACGTTATGAGCAATCGTTGAACTCAGGGAAAAAAAGGAAAATGACGATTGGAAAAATAAAATAAAATTAAAACAAATTGAATCGAAAAACAGAAGCAGAAATCCCGGGGACTACAATACTGTAGAGATAGAAATTCATGGATACACGAGGTAGATAGTAGATTTATACAAGTTTTCAAGAAGCCTCTCATGGTCATTGGAGCTAACTACAGTGAATTAAAATATGTTTCAGATGGATATATTACCCGGACGTATAGCTTGTAGCTTTGTGTCTTCTCCGCGTCGATTGTATTGTTGACCGTAATGACACCAGTACTGCTGCCAATAGCAAACGTGCCATCATTACCTGAAATGATATCAAAGAGCTTAGAGTTTAGATTTCAAAAATAAATAAATAGATAAATAGAATAAAAAATAAAAAAGAAGGCATGTCTGCAATTAACTCAAAATATTGGTAGATCCGAAATTGTGTCAAGTGTCGTTAATACCTGAGTATATCTCGTATTTCAGTGGGTTGTTGATACCAGCATCACCATCTTTAGCGACAACTGACAGTACTGTTGTTCCCTGTATAGGTAATGCATGTCAATATTCGTTATTTTCAAACAGGGTACAAGAAGTAGGGAATGAGTGCCGGGTATCACATGTTGCGATTTCATGAGATCTCGTGTCTTCCCGTCAGCCTGTCTTTCTGCTCGTCTGTCCGTCTGGCTGTCCATCTGGCTGTCTGTCTGCCCGTCTACCTGTGTGCCTGTCTATATTCCGTTCAGTCTGCCCGTTTGTCTGCTCATCTGACTGCCTGTCTGTCTGCCCTTCTGTCCGTCTGTCTGTAAACCTGTCTGTCGTTTGGTTGGTAGGATTATTTGTTTTGCTTTAAAAATAGTTGTATCTTTAAAACACATTTTCTTACTACAGGAGTGTTTTCTTCGATTTCCTTTAGATAGACAGATTGTTCAAACTTTGGTGGGTTGTCACTGATATCCGTTACGTCAATAACCACAGTGGTCGTACTCTGTTGTCTGGGATTACCGCCATCCTGACAATAAAAGATCATTAATAGTCATGCAGTGTTTCTTTTACCAATTCTTCCGATTAAGATCAAAAATATGATGGCACTTCTGCTAATGATGAGGATGTGTTGTTAGTGGTCCGATGAAGATTGTGATACTAAATACTATAATGATGAGATCAAAGGTGAAGATGATAATCAGGGATGATAATGATGATGCCAAAGATGACAGTGATGATACTCAAAATCCTTACCTCTGCCACAACAAGTACTAAGTACCTCGTTGTTGTTTCGTAATCCAAAGATGACGCCAACGTGATTGTACATGTTCCATGTAAATTATCAATAGCAAACTTAGAAGTCTGTTGATGTAACAAACAGACAGTATGAGTAATACTTGAGCTGCATGCCACTAAACATTGACCACTATTTCACTCCATGATCTGTGCTTTATGTACCACTGTTTTCATTAATAAGTGCTGAACAGTACAAAATTCGTGACAAACTTGTTTATCGGCAGTAGACGTATAATTTTGCGATTTATTTGATTGACGGGTAGTCTACTTAACTGTCGATTGATCGTGATTGTGAATTCGTTTTTTCTTGATCAATGCGTAGTAATGGAAATTCGATGAAGAATGAATGTGCGTACGTGTGAAAAAGGACGCAGTAGAACCAACAGACAAAGCATGCATTAGCGTTAGGCATGTACAGTTACTTGTGAAGATTATGCAACACATTTATCAGGTTTTATATACTTTACTTTTTTTATTCCGACAAAGGACTAACGTCCTAAACGTCGGTATCGTTATAAACTGTATGCATGGTGTAAACTTTAAGTTACCTTCTTATTCACTTTACATCTCATACAGTTCTTTTACTAGTGCAAGCAGTGCTTACCTTCCACAAGGTGATAAGTGGATTGGCTTGGAGAGTGAAAGGAAGACGAGAAATTGAGTTTTTATAATTAAACGTTTGGCACTGAATGAAGGTTATTTGGTGGGAGGGACCAGCTTTTGTTTGGTGTGGATGGGGGAATCAGCTTGACTAAGGGGTAGGGGTGGAGGAAATTCAAAATTGATTTTACCACTGAATAGTTCACCCATTTCCTACTGCCATCATAGATTAAAGAATTGTCTACGGTACGACTTTTGTTTTATAACGAAATATCTTGGAAATATAATACTAAAAAAGAATGAACGGATCCTGTGTACTGATAACAAACAAAAAGGATAAATAAATCAGTGCTGAACACTGTAGAGATAAAATAGACTTGATTCGCTGACATTTCGATGAAGTAAGATGGAGTAAGTTTTTTTCTATTCAGTACTATCTCACCTGAGCTGAGTTGGAATCATTACTAAATCTGTATGTGACAACAGCATTAGTACCCAAATCGGCGTCTGTCGCTTGAATGGTCAGAAGTGTCGTACCATTAGTTGTGTTCTAAAAAGACATAACTATGAGACCAGAGGACAATAAAAAGATAACGAACGAACGTCACGTTACCTCAGGTATTGATGTCCAATATGGCTGCTGATTGAAGACTGGTTTATTATCGTTCACATCCAAAACGTCAAGAATAAATTGCTTTGAGGTCTGATGTTAAGACAAAGCAAGTAAGTTGGGGAAGTAAAAGTATTTTTAGCATTTTATGAGCATTGATCGCCGGAGTGTGAGGTTTGGGTCGGTCCATAAAATGTGTTTTAAAAAAACTATAAAAAAATATTCCTATCTGTTAAATCTAATGGTTACACTGGGCTCCAGAGGTTCCATTTCGCTACCGATAGTTTTAACGCCGCCTCAGTAGCAAAATAAATATTGAACAAGTCATCATGGATTTGCTATTTGTTCCCACTTACCTTCCTATCCGCTCCGCCATCCGTCACTGTCACATGGAAGTCGTAACTTCTAACCGACTAAAAGCAATAGTAAACAATAACAATAATCAAGTAAAAAAGCTATCTAAATTGAATCAATAGAATTAATAGTTAATTCATATATAATTTTGAGAAAAAACACAGAATATATTTTAGTTTTGCAGACACATTTCAGCACAATCATGTGCTTTCATCAGGGATTGCAAGCTGATAAAGTTAGAACACGTTTGCAAGTAGACCAGTCAAAGCTGACAGAAATGAATAATGCTCGCTTAGGAGTTATAGATCATAACTGTGAGATAATAACAACTTACTTCTCTATCAAGCTCTTTTTTCATGGTCAGTTCACCAACGCTTGCATTAACATTGCGTATGTTGAACACCGTTCCACCAACATCATCCAGACCAAATGTGATGGGATCATTTTCCTGATCCGTAGCTGTTATATTAAGAATAGACGTACCTGTACAACAACACACAGAAAGTCAAGTTATACATGATGAGATATATGATTAACTTGTGGTTGAAATATGATCACAACTGAGACAGTTAACACTCACCGACTGCAGTGCCTTCTGGTACTTTAATAACGATGTTGATACTATCATCGATAAATGGCTTGTGATTGGTTACTGGGGAAGAAATTAAGTAAAATGAGAAGACGAATCACCATATACATGCACATCTTTGCGACTGGTCTGTGTGTATTTTCGTCAGTGGCAAATGGAAGTACTACACGCCACATAGGAAGCCCCACAATGGAAGCCCTTTGAAGACGCAGTCAACCGATATATCTAAAATATATAAATTGAAATATATAATTATATTTAATACATTAATATCTGATACACTACCACATGTAGTAGACGCAATGACGGAAGCCAGACTATGAGCCTGTTTTCAAACATATATAACTTATAAAACTAGGCTTTCATGCATAACTGATCAAATAGGCATAGACACGTACTGGCTTCTTAAGCAAAAGTTTTGATCACTGCTTCTCAGTTTAATTTAATCCGAATAATTTTTTGATTAGAGACACTGACTTTAATGACAACTCAATCACTAGTCTTGGTGTTCCATTTCTTTATATACTTTTAGTATTATAACAGGGTTGAATGTGTCAGGTATAATGAGTTCCACGGTCTGTTGCTGGCTTTCACACGACGTGCTCAATATTCGACAGTATTCAATACAAATCATTTTAGATGCTGATGGTCAGGAATTGGAGCCGATAGCGGATCTTTCTTGATGTTGCAGGAAGTATTGTATTCAAGGTTACAGTTCTTTCTATTGCAGGGTATTGTTTTGTTCTAAGTTCTTGGCTATTCTTTTATTCTGTTCATGTTCCACTGGTGTCAGGCAACACCCATGCAGAAAGAGCCCAGAAAGTGATAGGATTTAAAGTCTTTTATCAAATAATTGAAGTTCAGCATTAAGAAACTTGAACTATAGACCTTATGCAATATCGGTCACTCCTAATTTGCATAAAGGAAAAGCTTAAAAAATATTTTTGGAATACTTTGAATATAGAAAATGTTTTGTCCTAACATGAAATACCATCAGTGAATTAGTAACTGTGCACAGTTTCAAAGAATAATGGTAATTGTTTGCAGAGTTATAAGCATCTTAATGTGCCAAAAACATGAAAACTGGTCGGGCCATAGCTGTTTTTCACACACGAATCCTCCTAACTTCTAATCCTTCTAATTCCTGTAACTTCCCTAGTATCTAGGCTAGAGCAATCAAATTTTACTTAAACACTAATCTTAGCATATGCTATAGAATGCTTGCGGTTATGACTTTAGAAGCTGATCAGCTCCTGAGTGGAAAACAATACTAGTATAGTAATACTCATTTACGGGTTTTGCAGAAGGTCTATAGTTTTGTTGACCCACGTCAATCGCCGGTATCATTGGTGATTTTAAACATATATAGGTTGTTTACAAATAAAGAATTAAAATTTTTGAAGCGTTCCTGATGAGCATTGAGGTATGGAGATGACTTATTAATACCATTTGTAACATGCCAATCTGATAATAAAAGTATATTATTATATATAATAATTTATATTAGATACTTTTAATATAAAAATAATAATATTTCAATTGTAATTGCAGTGGACAAATAGCTACCCTGTAGAGCTGCTAAATCTCATTTATTTTATTTATTATCTATCATCACTAACTATTGTTATCCATTATTATTATTTCCTAATATTAATATTAGCAATAAACAACAGTAAACAGCTACCAACGAATGACATGACATGGCATTTATTAACATTCTCAACCAGGCGCTGAAGATATATTTTCTAGATGATATTTAGAACCGTTAATCCTAAGTTACTTCCGGGCTCATACATTTCATGGATCAACATTACATGCTGACTTACCTGAGTCACAAGAGGTTATCAGCATCAAAATAACTAAAAGCACCACTGTAATGTCTTTAATGTTCATCTCGTGAAAGAAACTGATATCAGATGTTTCAACATTACGTAAAATAAAATTTCGATTGCGCATACATGATCATGACCACGTACAGGCCAATACTTTTCCCATCAAACAACACATGCCATACGTCATTGTCTATTTTTGGATCGGAGAATGTGAGCGATCACGTTTTTTAAACCACTGAAGGGGGAATCAACTAAAAATTGACAGCTACCAAAGTGGGGATCACTAAGTAGCAACCACTAGAAAGGGGGAGAGGGGGAAAGGCGCGGGGGGGGGGGGGGGGGGTTCTTTGGTAACCTTGATGATGTAGTAAGGTTAAGGTTCTGATGCCTGGAAAGAAAGATAAGGGAAATTGCATGAGAAAGCAGCTTACATTTCAACATGAAGAATTAATTTCTAAGGAATTTTTTAATTTTAACATATTTCAGCAAAAAAATTAACCCTAAGAGCGAAATCGCTCCTTGTTGACAAGAGGTTCAACTTACGAATGGGCCGAGGAAAATATGTTTTCCTTTTAATCAGCCATAAGATGTAAAAATGTTATCAGAACTGAAAGAATACTTGATCTACGACTTATGAACATCCACACCAAAGAAACTTTTGATTTACTCGTCCACACAGCCAGCACCAAAGTCGTAAGATCAGAGATCCATTCAAAGCTGATGTTGACGATCACAACAATCGATACTTTTACACCAAATTCAGCCACAAACTCTGTTCACGCAGCTAATTATGTAGTCGATGCACTTTAATAGAGGAAAAGAAATGTCAAGGAATCCTGACAGCTACAGCAGTACAATATTTCACTTTAAAATGGCGAGAAACAAGTGCCTTGAAATGAGGACGTACTAACTCTAGACAACCACGTGAGAGATTTTGTTTTAAAAAATATTTGAAAAAACATACCTTAAAAAAGTCATAACATGCTAAGTCAATAAACCGTGTTTTTCTACCCTTTTTAGTAAGTAAACGTGTTACTGATCATCATTTTCATATAGATGAATGACCATGTACAGAAAGCCCATGGTCATGACTACTGCTCATTCAAATATTTACTTTTTCTGGGAGGGTAGTAGTATAACTAAGACTATAATAAATATATCTCAAGCTATAATACGTTTTCCGAACAATTCTAAACAAATGACGAATGTGATCCATACATGGGTACGGTGTCTACGAGTTTAGGTAAAACTCAGTGCTGCCGGTTATTTCCGCTAAGCGGCTGGGAATTACGTGACATTTCCGTTGTCTGCATATGATGGAGTTTATCAACAACAAGGCACTTGTTTGTCACCATTCTAAAGTAAATTATTGCACTGCTGAATTATTACCACTAATAATGAAGTACTCAATGTCAGGGGCGGCGCGGCGTTTTTTTTAAGTGGGAGGGGGTTCCAACTTTTTAAAAAAGCTGGGGGGCTCCAGTTTAATATATTTTCCCCAAACTTCAAAAATTCTTGAAAAATCTCGGGGGGGGGGGGGGGGGCTCCAGCACCCCTAGCCCCCCTGTTCGTGCATAAAAACAGGGCATCGTTTTCGATCGTCTATCATTTATTTATTCCAAGAACATTCACGAAGCCGCGACTTACAAACTATGACTTGCAAACTAAAGACTTGCGAAACGACTTGCACACAGCGACTTGCGGTTTTTGACTTGCGCTCTACAACAAGAAAAGCGGCGATTACAGGCAGTTAAACCATATAAATACTCAAAGAGAGACAAATCAATATATATATATATATATATATATATCTTTACAAGGCTAAAAACTCAACTAAAGTTGCCATGATCACTTACCAAGCCGCCGTCCACAGCGATACCACGAATAATACAACCCGACCGGGACGACGGCCAGGCTCGTGACCATGGCACCTGTCAATCAGCGCGTTTTGGCGCGAACACCCCCCGTCTGCGCCGCTCCTGAACGTACGCATTATTTCCTTCGTCCTTGTCTTTAGCGTTGACAATGGTAATCAAAGTGCCAACTGTGATGTTCTGTAAGAAATTAAATTATAAAAACAAAACGTTAATGCTACAAGGCGCGCGATCTCTTCTCTTCTCATAAAAATGCACAGATGTTAAGCATGCACATGATGTTTGCTGTAGGTTGTCTTGTCTCAAGAGGGTTATAAGGACATTATGAATCCATTATTACATACCTCCTTAACACGGAAATTATCTGGCGTCGACTCGAAGGAAGGATGTGGTTTGACTTCGCTCAAAACGCCTGTCTTGTTGTTGAGATAGAAGAACCCTGTTACAAGAAAGTCAAACATTATATTAAAGCATAAATAAGATATTAATTGATAAAAGGGAATAAAATTGTACACCGCTGAGCTGAGTTGGAATCATTACTAAATCTGTATGTGACAACAGCATTAGTACCCAAATCGGCGTCTGTCGCTTGAATGGTCAGAAGTGTCGTACCAACAGTTGTATTTGTATTCTAATAGATAGAGACACAACTATGAGACCAGAGTACAATACAAAGATAACAAATGAACGTCACGTTACCTCCGGTATTGATGTCCAATTTGGCTGCTGAACGTAGACTGGTTTGTTTGATTGTTTGAACCAAGGAATAGATGAAAATCGAAAAGCATCATGTTTGAATTTTGACACGAAAAACGCGCCATAGATCATGGCTATGACCATCTACACGGGTTTATACTAGCTTTTACCTCGAGGTATTAGCTAATCCATCTTGTAGTGTAAATAATAATAATAATAATAATAATAATAATAATAATAATAAATAATAATAATATCTATACGATCTACAGAATCTATACGATCTACAGAATCTATACGATCTACGTACAGAATCTATACGATCTACAGAATCTATAAGATCTACGTACAGAATCTATACGATCTACAGAATCTATACGATCTACAGAATCTATACGATCTACGTACAGAATCTATACGACCTACAGAATCTATACGATCTACGTACAGAATCTATACGATCTATGTACAGAATCTATACGATCTACGTACAGAATCTATACGATCTACGTACAGAATCTATACGATCTACAGAATCTATACGATCTACGTTCAGAATCTATACGATCTACGTACAGAATCTATACGATCTACAGAATCTATACGATCTACGTACAGAACCTCTACGATCTACAGAATCTATACGATCTACGTACAGAATCTATACGATCTACAGAATCTATACGATCTACGTACACAATCTATACGATCTACGTACACAATCTATACGATCTATAGAATCTATTCGATCTGTAGAATCTATACGATCTACAGAATCTATACGATCTGCAGAATCTATGCGATCTCTAGAATCTATTCCATCTGTAGAATCTATGCGATCTATAGATTCTATACGATCTTTATGCCAGCTACAGAATCTATACAGGGTGGCTCGGGGAGTATTGATCACGAATCACGAACAATTTTTTTCATAAATTCACGAATCACGAAATACGATTAAGAATAACCTTGATACAAAGATTTAGTGTGTTATACCATGACCTAAGAAATTTCTGCAATTTGATTGGCTGAGAGAAGTGGTATTTCAACGAAATTTGAAATACCTACATGTAGGTATTTCAAAATAGCCTTTTCTGATTGGATAGAAAACAAAATACTTCTTATCATCCAATTAGCGCGCGCCACAGGATTCCCATAAATGTTTATGTAGTAAAGATAAAACTTCAGCAGTCCGCCATCTTTGTTTGGTCGGAAAATCGTCGGTTTTCTTAAATCTGAAGTGTTTAGGAAAAAGAAATCACTTTAAACGTCAGTAAGAACATTTGAAGAATCATGCAGTTTATAGATTTTCTGGACCAATAACAAGGATTTCGATTTATGACACGAAAAATACATTCAAGAAACTCGCATACGAGTACAAGCCGGGAAAACTACAAATTGCTTATGCCAAAATTATCGAGAAGGAAGTTTTGCATAACAAAAGCGATAGCTTTAGATATATACCGCACTAGCTGAAGAGGACTCAAGTAACTTGCATGTAGACTCTAGACCTACAGCATTTGATGAAAGTAAAGATAATTCTTTGTTTGGTGATTGAACTTTTTTCGACTGATTGCATGAACCAGTAAGCTTATATTTTTCAGTAAATTTCTTAGGTTAAAAGGTTCTCAAACACGGTATTCAAAAAAAGCAGATCACGCATCACTGGGGGGGGGGGGGGGGGGGGCGGAAATTCACGAATAACGGACTTATATTTTCGAATTTCACAAATCACGGTCCAAAAGAGGCCGAGGCTCGCATAGTAGTGCGTAACCCCTGTGCCACCCCGTCTATACGGATCAATGTGTCTATCTGCATGGGAAATCGTGTACGATCTATAGAATCTACGTGATCTATAGAATTTATAAAATTGACTTATACATATATAATTATATATAACATATATATATATATATATATATAGATAGATAGATACGGACACACCCCCATAGAGACACACCCCTATTTTTTGGACATACACATACTGTGGTTCTTATTTATCACAGTTATTAGTACTGACACTGTTGCGTTAGAGCTTGGATTAAGAGCTTCAGAAGCCTGCAAAAAAGAAAAAGCATTGCATGTTAGCTATTACAAAAAAATCAAAAGGAACGGACTTATGGAAGTTATAATCTTCAACAGCAACAATAACATGACTAACACGGGATGCATATATAGTAACTTGAATTTGATATAGAGGTTTTCAGCAAGCCTAACATATCAGTATAGTATTACCCTAAATGACATATTTTCAGTAGATGATGGAGTTTTTCTTACCCGGACGTAAAGCTTGTAGCTTTGTGTCTTCTCCGCGTCGATTGTACTGTTGACCGTAATGACACCAGTACTGCTGCCAATAGCAAACGTGCCATCATTACCTGAAATGATATCAAAGGACCGACAGAAGTTTAGATTTCAAAAATAAACAAATAAATAGATAAATAAAATAAGAAATAAAAAATAAAAAAGATGGCATGTCAGCAATTAACTCCAAACATTGGTAGATCCGAAATTGTGCCAAGAGTCGTAAATACCTGAGTATATCTCGTATTTCAGTGGGTTGTTGATACCAGCATCACCATCTTTAGCGACAACTGACAGTACTGTTGTTCCCTGTATAAGTAATGCATGGCAATATTTGTTATTTTCAAACAGGGTACAAGAAGTAGGGAATGAGTGCAGGGTATCGCATGTTGCGATTTAATGAGATCTCTTGATGATGGCAAATCACCACGTTAATCAAAATGCCTGTCTTTTCTTCTGCCCGTCTATCTGTTTTGCTTTAAAAAAAAGTTGAATTTTAAAACGCGTTTTCTTACCACAGGAGTGTTTTCTTCGATTTCTTTTAGATAGACAGATTGTTCAAACTTTGGTGGGTTGTCACTGATATCCGTTACGTCAATAACCACAGTGGTCGTACTCTGTTGCCTGGGATTACCGCCATCCTGACAAGAAAATATCATTCGTAGTCATGCAGTGTTTCTCTTACCAATTCTTCCGATTAAGATCAAAAATATGATGGCACTTCTGCTAGTAATGATAATGTGGTGTTAGTGGTCCGATGAAGATCGTGATACTAAATTATGACGATAATAACGGAGATGATGATGATGATGATGATGATCAGCGATTTATAATGATGAGATGGTGACAGTGATGATACTCAAAATCCTTACCTCTGCCACAATAGGTACCAAGTACCTCGTTGTTGTTTCGTAATCCAAAGGTGACTCCAACGTGATTGTTCCAAGTAAATTATCAATAGCAAACTTAGAAGTCTGTTGATGTAACAAACAGACAGTATGAGTAATACTTTAGCTGCATGCAACTAAACATTGACCACTATTTCACTCCATGATCTGTGCTTTATGTACCACTGTTTTCATTAATAAGTGCTGAACAGTACAAAATTCGTGACAAACTTGTTTATCGGCAGTAGACTACCGTCCATCAAATAAATGGTTCAGAGTAAGGTCCCCATGAATACCTTTACGTACTCTTGCGATTTATTTGATTGATGGTAGTGTACTGCCGATTATCCGGTTGCGATTTTTTTCTTGATCAGTGAGCAAAGAAAACTGGATGAAAATAGATGTGCTTGCATACGTATAACTTTGCGATTTATTTGATTGATGGGTAGTCTACTTAACTGTCGATTGATCGTGATTGTGAATTCGTTGTTCTTTGCTGTTCTTTTGGCATGTACAGTTATTTGTGAAGAAGATGCAACACATTTATCAGGTTTTATATACTTTACTTTTTTTATTCCGACAAAGGACTAACGTCCTAAACGTCGGTATCGTTACAAACTGTATGCATGGTGTAAACTTTAAGTTACCTTCTTATTCACTTTACATCTTATACAGTTATTTTACTAGTGCAAGCAGTGCTTACCTTCCACAAGGTGATAAGTGGGTTGTCCTGGGGAGTGGAAGCAAAACGAGACATTGAGTTTGTAAACTCTCTGTACTGAATTTCTCTATTTTTACCTTCAGGACCCTAAAATTTCGTTAGGTACCTGAATTACAGAAGAAGGTTATTTGGTGGGGAGGAACAACTTTTGTTGGGTGGGGATAAGGGAATCAGCTTTACTAAGGGGTAGTGGAGGAAATTCAAAATTGAGTTTACCAATATTTCACTACCCATTTCCTACTGCCATAGTAGTATAAATAAATGAATTGCTTTCATTTTTAAACAAGCTGAAGCATGTGACCTTTTCTACGGTACGACTTTTGTTTTATAACCAAATATCTTGGAAATGTAATACTAAACAAGAATGAACGGATCCTGTGTACTGATAACAAACAAAAAGGATAAATAAATCAGTGCTTAACACTGTAGAGAGAACATGCACTTAATTCGCTAACATTTCGATGGAGTAAGATGGAGTAAGAGGTTTTGTTTTCTATTCAGTACTAACTCACCTGAGTTGAGTTGGAATCATAACTAAATCTGTATGCGAGAACAGCATTAGTACCCAAATCGGCGTCTGTTGCTTGAATAGTCAGAAGTGTCGTACCATTAGTTGTATTCTAAAAGATGAAGACATAACTATGAGACCAGAGGACAATAAAAAGATAAGGAACGAATGTCACGTTACCTCAGGTATTGATGTCCAATATGGCTGCTGAACGAAGACTGGTTTATTATCGTTCACATCCAAAACGTCAAGAATAAATTGCTTTGAGGTCTGATGTTAAGATAAAGCAAGTAAGTTGGGGGAAGTAAAAGTCTTTTTAGCATTTTATGACCATTGATCGCCGGAGTGTGAGGTTTGGGTCGGTCCATAAAATTTAAACTGTTCAAAAGAAACTATAAGCCAGTTCAAAGTTTAAGAATCTTTTTCAGTGCGCATGCGATTTTATCCCAAATTTCTCACCTTCTTTTGTTTAATTAAAAAAAAAAGAAGGTTTAAACAAAAAAAGGTGAGGAATCGGGTTAAAATCGCATGCGCACTGAAAACGATTCTTAAACTTTGAATTGGCTTATAAAAATATTCCTATCTGTTGAATGTAATGGTTACACTGGGCTCCAGAGGTTCCATTTCGCTACCGGTAGTTTTAACGCCGCCTCAGTAGCAAAATAATATTGAGCAAGTCATCATGGATTTGCTATTTGTTCCCACTTACCGTCCTATTGTCTCCACCATCCGTCACTGTCACATGGAAGTCGTAACTTCTAACCGACTAAAAGCAATAGTAAACAATAACAATAATCAAGTAAAAAAACAATGTAAATTGAATCAATAGAATTAATAGTTAATTCATAAATAATTTTGAGAAAAAAACACAGAATAAATTTTAGTTTTGCATATTTTTTGGCACAATCCTGTGCTTTTATCAGAGATTGCAAGCTGACAAAGTTAGAACACATTTGCAAGTAGACCAGCCAAAGCTGACAGAAATGAATAATGCTCGCTTAGGAGTTATAGATCATAACTATGAGATATAACAACTTACTTCTCTATCAAGCTCTTTTTTCAAGGTCAGTTCACCAACGCTTGCATTAACATTGCGTATGTTGAACACCGTTCCACCAACATCATCCAGACCAAATGTGATGGGATCATTTTCCTGATCCGTAGCTGTTAAATTAAGAATAGACGTACCTGTACAACAACACACAGAAAGTCAAGTTATACATGATAAGATACATGATTAACTTGTGGTTGAAATATGATCACAACTGAGAAAGTTAACACTCACCGACTGCAGTGCCTTCTGGTACTTTAATAACGATGTTGATACTATCATCGATAAATGGCTTGTGATTGGTTACTGGGGAAGAAATTAAGTAAAATGAGAATAAGAATCACCATATACATGACACATCTTTGCGACTGGTCTGTGTGTATTTTCGTCGTGGCAAATGGAAGTATTACACGCCACATAGGAAGCACTTTGAAGACGCAGTCAACCGATATATCTAAAATATATCAATTGAAATATATAATTATATTTAATACATTAATATCTGATACACAACCGCATGTAGTAGACTCAGTGACGGAAGCCAGACTATGAGCCTGTTTTCAAACATATATAACTTATAAAACTAGGCTTTCATGCATAACTGATCAAATAGGCATAGACGCGTACTTGCTTCTTAAACCAAAGTTTTGATCACTGCTTCTCAGTTTAATTTAATTTAATAGATTTTTGATTAGAGACATGCACTGACTTTAATATCAACTCAATCACTAGTCTTGGTGTTCCATTTCTTTATATACTTTCAGGTATTATAACAAGGTTGAATGTGTCAGGTATAATGAGTTCCACGGTCTGTTGCTGGCTTTCACACGACGTGCTCAATATTCGACAGTATTCAATACAATTCATTGTAGATGGTGGTCAGTACTTGGAGCCGATAGCGGGTCTTTATTGGTGTTGCAGGTAGTATTACTTTAAGTCTTAATATCATATCCTTAATATTAGCAATAAACAACAGTTAACAGCTACCAACGAATGACATGACATGGCATTTATTAACATTCTCAACCAGGCGCTGAAGATATATTTTCTAGATGATATTTAAAACCGTTAAGCCAAACTTACTTCCGGGCTCATACATTTCATGGGTCAACATTACACGCTGACTTACCTGAGTCACAAGAGGTTATCAGCATCAAAAGAACCAAAAGCACCACTGTAATGTCTTTAATGTTCATCTCGTGAAAGAAAAATAACAGGGTTTTCAACAGTGCGTAACATATAATTTCAAAAATGATCATGACCACGTACAGGCTAAGACTTGTCCCATCAAACAACACATGCCATACGTCATTATCTATTTTTGTAAACGGAAATAGTAAATGGAACCCCTTGATGAGCGGTTTCGCTCTCAGGGTTAATTTTTTAATCCTTAGATATGGGCCCTCGTATTGAAATGAAAGTAGGCTCCTGCAATTTCTCTCTTTCTTCCCAGGCATCAGAACCTTGAAATTTTGTCACATCATCAAGACTACATGATCCCTCACCCCCCCCCCCCCCCATATTTTTTTCTTCCATTCTAGTGCCTGCCACTTAGTGACTGATCCCAACTTTGATATCTCAGGTATTGATAGGATCAATTTTTAGTTGATTTCCCCTCCAGTTCTCTAAAACTATTGATCCCTCAAATTCTCCTCTATCCCAGGAGGGTCACCGTATCAGTTAACAGCTTAATTTTTCGTTATTTATCATTTAAATATTTCGACCTTTCACAGTTATCAGTTAAGCTCGAGTTAATTATTAATATTAACTATTTTCGTATGATAAAACACGTATATTTTATACCTTGCTGTGTGTAGTTATCCTTGTGGTTTAGTAGTTAACAGTCTTAACACATCAGACAAGAATTCCAATACGGTTGAGTTCGATTCTCGTCAAGGGCAGTGTCAGAGTTCCGCGTTTGGCACGATGCTCTACTCAGTGGCGTAGCGTGGGAGGGGTGCAAGGGGGGATGGATAATGTCATTGCCACTGGCGTAGGGAGGGGGAGGGCACGTATTCTGTTTTTATTCCGCTTGGCCGTGCCCCTCCAGATCGTGGGTTCTCTCTAAGACCCCTGACCCATAATGATTAGTATCCAAGGTTTTGTAACAACTAAGTTCCACTGCTGGTCAGTCACGATCGCCAAATTTTAAGTTTAACCCCCGCCTCCACTTTAGAAAGGATCGAGTTATAACTTCAGCAGCGTGGAATCATATCCAACAGGGGCGGTAAGGGGTTTGCGCGTGAAATCGTGATTTTTTTTTTTTTTTTTTTTTTAATTTTCTTGATGTATGATGGACTCGTGAATTTTCTTGAATTTGAACGTTTATTCATTTCCATGAGCCGTGCCGAGACCCAAAGGGGTTGCAAGGGGTTGTCTGAAATGAAAAAATCCCGACGATATAGTGACGTCATCAATAATAAGGGGGTGTCCGAAATGAAAAACGTGACGATATAGTAACAATACAATACAAACAATACAATACTTTATTTACCGTGGACCTTACATTTAGCTAAAATGCTAGTTTACAGGTAGTCCACCTAAACTATAATAAAACTAAAATAAGAATATACAATTCATATCCATGATATATACAATAAGATAATAATAGACCTTTTTTCGAATTAGCCAGGACGATCGAGAAACAACGAGAAACAACGTCATCAATAATCATGATCTGACCTTTTTTGTACAATTTTTTGGGAGTGTCCGGTACACTTTTTAAACCGAAACGATTGCTATCCGGTATAGTGTGAACATAGCCTTATAACTTTCAAAGCAGTAGAGGCCACATGTGGCCAGTGGTGATCACTATTGTTATGCATATTGTAAAATGAAAGAGAATTGCAAATTAAAATATTAACTGTTCCGATGGAGGCCCACAGCCTGAAGGCCGATCGATGCTTCACTCTTCATTTATTAAATTCCTTCACAAATTAAATTTAGGAATCACCGATCAAAATTGTCGGCGGAAAACGACATCTTTTGGAGAAATAATAATTTCTATAACCTGCTGGTGGTCTGAAATCTTGACATGTCAAATTCGTTCAGGCGATTCAAAACTCCGTCTAGTCCTTTCTTTATCTCTAAATAAAACTTTGTATTATTAGTAATTCCTTAGGATGCATCTAATTCTTTTTATGAAATGATGCTCATTACTAGTATTTCATTTTAATAAACTTTTAAGACATTTATACACATGACAGTGTCAATGACTTGAGTATGGCGTGACCAATGGAATGAAAGAGATGAACTGTCGTCACGCATGTTTTAACATTCCACGTGACATGCCGTTTCCAAACAACCTTGTTTTCTAGTCGTACACGCTTTTGCTGTCTGGCTTTAGGAGTACTCTGTCAGCGAAGTTATTTTCCTTGCATGTAAGTAATATTTCTATACTAGAGTTGCCGTTTGTGATCTTTGTTAATCATTAACATGTTGTTGATAACTTCTAGAGTGTTAAAAGGACTAATCAACTGATACAAGGAATACTACAGGGTTTTTAAACCGAAGGTTAAACGTCTGCACACAGATTTGCTCAACCAACATGAGCAGGTGAGTAAGTAGTTTTAGTAAATAATCAAAAGCCGGCTTAAAAGCTTGTTGTAAAAGCGTTAAATATGGCCTTATATGTATAAATACAAACTCATACAGAGCTGGGTGAGCTGAGTTTATTTGTGCGCTCCGAGCTAGGAATGTTCTGGGTCGTTCTGAATCTTCAGAATTCAAAATGGCCTCTGCTGGGAACAGCAGTTTATGGTCAGACCAAAGTCAATGCATATCCCCATGAAAAAAGCGATAACAATTAGGTTTAGGTTTCTTCGAAAGTTTCGACAACAACCTGTGGCTGTTTTTTAAACAAATATATAGTGTTATAAATGCAAAATATTATGTTTGAGATTCATCAGTTGTAATTTTCCTACGGTTGATGAAGAATTATAATATCTATTATCAGCCTTCTTTTACCTTGAAAACAACTCTTCCACGGGGCAAATCCTTGGAATATTCTTTAGTCATTCTTAATTTTCGAAAAAAGTTTGAATTTAATTATTTTTGAAGCGAATTTGAGCGTGTTGATAGATGCCAAACTTAAATTATTTATTGCTGGAAGTATTCTGAAGGTAAAGAAAGGTTTAGTGAAAATTTTTACAGGGTAAGCACTGTTATTTTATAAGTTTTTCGTTGTTGTTGTATGGTAGAAGTTTACCGATTGAACAATGGATAGTGGCCACAATAACTCGTATCCTTATCCATGGGCAAGAAGATTGACTTTATTGATATGTTCTTTAGTTTAGATCCATCCCAAACACAGAGATGTTGTCCCAGGACTATGTAATAATTATATAGCCAGTGCAGTGGCAGATCCAGAATGATTTCAAGGGGGGTGACTGGTACCTAGCAAGGCATTACATAGTGTCTTCTAGTGGTCTTATCTTATCCTTTATTCTTATTATATTCAACTATAAGGGGGGTGACTGGTCATCCCATTCCCCCACCCACTAGTGGATCTGCCCTTGCAGTGATTAGCTATAGCTTATTTTATGCTATTTCTAAGCCAGCTGCATCTATTTGTATATATTTATGGAAATATATAGCAATTTCTATTTTCTATCTTATTGCTTTTTTATAAGCCTTACATTATTAAGGCTGGCTCACACTAGGTGTCATATCACTGCAAGATGATGCAGGGACAGCACCCCTGTGTGTACACACGATTCGACAATGCCACTTTCACTCACTTGTCGCTGCAACAGGTCGCATGAATTCAAACCAGTTTCAATTCATGTGACCTGTTGCAGGGACAAAATTCTGCCATGGGGACAAGGTTTTTCACAGAAATTCTACAGTACACATGAGGGGAATTGTCCCTGCGTCGTGTTGCAGCAACTTGACCCCTAGTGTGTGCCGGCCTTAAGAGACAGCTACCAGCTATGCTACTTTATCAGTATTATTGTGGTCAGCTGCACCACAACAAATATTACAGTTGTAAATCACATGTAGGATCCACAACCATAAGTCATGTAGATTTCGTTATAGGCATGCTAGCAGCATTTCACTTGCAATATGCAACGACTAGATAATCGATAATGCAGATAATCGATAAACATGAACCGATTATGGTGGCTCGATGGGGTTTTCTCGGCGCGCTACCTTTGACTTCCTTATCGCAAATGCGCGGCCGCAAAAATTACATTGGGGGGGAGGGGTACTTTTCAACGTTTTAAGAGAACGACTAGATTTTTAAATGAGCATGTTTTTACTAAGATGGGAATTAATATAAAACCGCGGTGAAGTGTTGGCCCGTTTGCTTTATAGCCCATTTTAATTTCTACTTTTTTTCTAAGTTTTCTAAATCGCAGTCGAGATCTTGAAGCATGAGTACTTGCTCAAAGCTAAAAAAATTGAAGAAAATCTGTGGGAGCATTTTCATCGAGAAATTTGACGTGGAAGTTTTGAAGCATGGAAATTTTGCAAAAACAACATTTTAGTAACGTCGTGGACAAGTAGCTAATTTACCTGTTTTGAGTTTTCAATTTTATCTAAAGCTGCTTGTACATCACTTTTCGGAGTAATGATAAAAATTAAATTGTAAAGAAATCGTACCATTTGATATTCCAAAATATTGCGACGCCTAAAGTACTTTTTTTCCCTCTTCGATCTTTCCCCTACCTTTCCCTCTTTTTCTCTTTTTTTCTTTTAATGCGATACTGCTTAGTTTGTTATCTAAATGATGGACTTCAGTGCTTGTTTTTTCCTGTCTTTCAGCTGTCTTGTTGATGAACGCAAGTACGATCTTGGATGCTTGGCTCCAGCTGTAAGTATCTTGTCTAGTCTCCTTTATCAGTAAAAAGCTAAACAAAGCTGGGCACCTTCACGATCAGGATTTTGTTTCTAATTTTTAATTTGACAAAAATACAAATACTAAGAACAATAAAAGCAAACCAAAGGGCTCCCACTACTACTTCGCATTTCACTCTCATTTGTTTAAAAAAAAAACTAAGTTTCTTCGTTTTCCATGTTCTTTTTTCTTCTATTTTCGTATTTATTTTTCACTTGACAGATATGATTTCGGAAGAGGGTTATCGTCAGATATCCGTTCTAAGAAAATGTACTATGTGACCCCTTTGGCCCAATGATAGTGCAGCCGAAAGTTTTTCTCGTTGGGTACATAATATAATAAAACAACAAATAAACCATTGTTCTTTGTCTCTTTCCCCAAGCACAATGCATCATGGAGGAATGAGCGAGTGCTGACTTTAGTTAATGGAACTTAGTCGCTTGACTTGAACATTTTACCAGTTGTTATTGATACTTTTTTTTTGTTAATCTATAATCTTTATTTAAGATTGTTATCATCGCTGTATTGAGCTTTATGAGAAAGAGAGTTCGAGTGAAACCTGACTTGTGGAATGGACGTCCAGGACTCCTAGTGTAAGTTTCATATAATGTTTCTATTATTATATAATCGACATCGTTGTGATCGTTACCGACACCGACACCGACACCGACACCGACACCGACACCGACACCGACACAAACATCAACATCACCAACATTAACATCATATCATCAAAAACAAAATTAGCATTATCATCAACGTCAACAACATAATCAACAACAACATCGACACCGACACCAACATCAACATCAACATCAACATGGACATCATAATTAGAATAAGCAGCATCATCAACATCAACAACACAATCAACAACAACATCAACATCGACATCAACGCCAAAACGGTATCAACACCATCATGTTCATCATGATCATGATCAATAACATCAACATCAACATCAACATCAACATCAACATCAACATCAACATCAACATCAACATCAACATCAACATCAACATCAACATCAACATCAACATCAACATCAACATCAACATCAACATCAACATCAACATCAACATCAACATCAACATCAACATCAACATCAACATCAACATCAACATCAACATCAACATCAACATCAACATCAACATCAACATCAACATCAACATCAACATCAACATCAACATCAACATCAACATCAACATCAACATCAACATCAACATCAACATCAACATCAACATCAACATCAACATCAACATCAACATCAACATCAACATCAACACCAACACCAACACCAACACCAACACCAACACCAACACCAACACCAACACCAACACCAACACCAACACCAACACCAACACCAACACCAACACCAACACCAACACCAACACCAACACCAACACCAACACCAACACCAACACCAACACCAACACCAACACCAACACCAACACCAACACCAACACCAACACCAACACCAACACCAACACCAACACCAACACCAACACCAACACCAACACCAACACCAACACCAACACCAACACCAACACCAACACCAACACCAACACCAACACCAACACCAACACCAACACCAACACCAACACCAACACCAACACCAACACCAACACCAACACCAACACCAACACCAACACCAACACCAACACCAACACCAACACCAACACCAACACCAACACCAACACCAACACCAACACCAACACCAACACCAACACCAACACCAACACCAACACCAACACCAACACCAACACCATCATCACTTCTTGAGGTTGCCCTTCTGTAAGATTCGCTACTACGGGGCACTACATTCATTATTTGCAATGGACTACTTCGACGATACGGCGGCCATTTTGGTAGGGGGCAAATATACAAATCTTTGTTACACTTATGGCATCGATTGAAATTAACGTTTCACCCCAAGACTACTTGAAAAGAGAAGATTTAGAAGATGGGCATGAAAGAAAGACAAATAAAGAAACTCTATTTTATCCGACATTTTTGTTTTCTTTTGTCCCCTGGACGCCCCATAATGCATTGTGATGTAAGATGTAAAAATAATGACTGATACTTCGTAGGAAAATGAAATGCTTGTCACTTAACCAGCATGATAGGACCAGAGAAACCCAGGATTTGTGTTTTTCTTCATCAGATCCTACGTATACCCCCGGCATCTCTCACACGGTTCTTTTCATTAATTCAGATTCAAGATGGCCGCCGCATCGTCGAAGTAGTCCATTGCAATACACAACACTCAGCTAACTCACATTTAAATTTTTAAAGAGAAAAAAAGTCGGCGGGGGGATGGGGGTCATGAATGAAATTCATGTAGCAATAGCCGAATGTCATGAAATTTCTCTTTCATCTCGTACTATAGCTGGGGTTTGTCTCGCTATTTATCATGCTCTTTTCGTTTGTGTTCTCTACAGCCCTGTAGATTTTCTAGGCGATGAAAGGAACAGGTTCATCATACCATTTGCTTTTGGCGCAACCGCCGCTTCCTTGAATGTCTTCCTCGGAGCATCCGCTGCAGCAAAAGAACTGCAACAAACCGCTTGGTCAAGAGGTATATAACACTTGGTCAGTAAGAGCTGGTTCATCTGATCAGATTCGTGATCGTTATCAGTTGTGCTCCGATCAACTGGCAACTGAGAATACGCAGAAGGAATCGAAAAGAAAAGATAACCTTCTGATAAGATAACGTTAGTGTGAACCAACTCTATTTGTTTGACAAGACTCATTGACATCAGGGAATTTCGAGGAAAATCATGAAAGTCCTGTTTTACTAATTCGATATGCCGATGCCAGAAAAGCTTTTGAAATAATAACCATTTTGTTTCAATTTGATTTGATGTATAGCTTAGGACACTCTAGTTTAGTTTAACAAATATATTTCGCTCTGGTCGAGCCTCGTCAGTGTTATGAAACTAACGTAAAGTAACGATATGTAAATATATAACATAAAGTTTAACAAAAGGAAAGTCATTCATCTATGGTCGCTCTGGGAATTCGCAGATAGTTCCATTCGGTGTTAATTAACTGTCCAGCTGGAACTTCTTTAATTCTAACTGCTTCTGCTATCTGCCTTGCCATTGGGTCACCTTTGAACGTGCCAGTCACGCTCATGCTAAATTCCTGTTCTTGTTCATTGTGTTTATCTTTGCAATGTCTCCACAGTGCAGAGTCTTCTCGTCTTCCCGCCAAAAGTCTCAAGTGTTCTTTTCCGCGCGTAAATGCGTTCCTTGCCGTTTCACCCACGTAAACATCGCCACATTCTTTGCACTTGATCTCATAAGTGACATTGTTGGTATTACATGAACCTGTTCCTCCATCTCCTTCTTTGCATATTAGGCATTCTCCTCTATTGCACGAACTTTGTTTTAGTGGGTCAGATCTCTGTAAAAGTCTTTTCAGCGATGCTCCTGCTTGTTCTACTATTTTGATCTTAAATCCTTGTTTCTTAACCTCATTCTGCATCATTGACTTTAGTTCGGACTTGGGTGTAGCTGGTACGAAAATAACCGATTCGTATCCTCCTTTGTTATACCACTCCTTTTGTTTTCTCCTCTTCTCTTTCTCCCGTTCTTCTCTTCTCCAGTTTCTAGGTCTATACATTGGTCTTATCTCTCTATCGTCGTCATCCTTTATCTTGAGGTACGCTTTCATCGCTGAGGAGAGTACTTCGTGTCTGAATTTCTTATTGTACCCTGAGTACTGAATCCTGCGCATGAGATCACTGACATGAGTAGTAACCACTTCCCATGGAAGGAGTCTGCTGCAATTGAGTAGAACCCGTAGAATTTCTTGTGTTATCACCGTCCTCTTTGTCCCCCATGATATAGCTGATCTGGTGTTGATAACTGATTTAGATGAAACATCTTTCGAGTAGAACTCATGTAGAATAACGTGACTGCCAGTCACGTTATTCTACATGAGTTCTACTCGAAAGATGTTTCATCTAAATCAGTTATCAACACCAGATCAGCTATATCATGGGCGGTCACGTTATTCTACATGAGTTCTACTCGAAAGATGTTTCATCTAAATCAGTTATCAACAGTTAAGTTCCAGCTGGACAGTTAATTAACACCGAATGGAACTATCTGCGAATTCCCAGAGCGACCATAGATGAATGACTTTCCTTTTGTTAAACTTTATGTTATATATTTACATATCGTTACTTTACGTTAGTTTCATAACACTGACGAGGCTCGACCAGAGCGAAATATATTTGTTAAACTAAACTAGAGTGTCCTAAGCTATACATCAAATCAAATTGAAACAAAATGGTTATCATGAAAGTCCAGGACATGAAAAATCGCAGTGTCACAATATATTTTTTTCTGATCGAGAATCACGATCTGATCTGATTATCACGCACAAAGCAATTCAAGATGAGGCTCCGGGGAAACAATGGAGTAATCCTAATATATTATTTTGTTTCCCCGGAGCCTCGCCTTGAATTGCTTTGTGCGTGATCACTCAACTAGAATATCGAAAGTGTGATATTTGATAACTTTTTGATAAACTCGATCGAAAGTGTGATATTTGCGAGTGTCTTGTGCGAGCTTTTTGTCTTCTTTTCTTCGTTTCCAGCTTTTAATTCAGTGTCGTTTTTTAGCTTTTCAAGGAATCTTTATGACCCTGTTATATGGCATCATCAACTATCCGTACCTCGCTTGCCTTAATGCTGAGTACAAGATCATTGGTTACACATTGGGGCTGATTTACTCGTTTATAAGGTGAGTGATATGTCAGACACTGTTAACAAATGTGTCAACTGAAACTTGCGTGAAACTGCGTTGCAAGGTTTCACCAAGAATTGCACTGTGCATACATTAATTATCCTTGTCAAAGCAAAACTTGTTGCCAAGGAAGCTCCACGAAAATGTCAACTTTTCTTAATACATGTCTTCAAGTATGCTCTCAAAAAAACTCTACAGGATTAGGTTGACTCAAGAATGTGTGTCGGGCCTTTATCTATGAAGAAACAGACAAACAACAAACCAAAAACAAAAAGCATTTCTCCATTTCCAATGGACGACTTCGACGATGCGGCGGCCATCATGAATCTGAATTAATGAAAAGAACCGTTAAGGGATGCCGGGGGTATACGTAGGATCTGATGAAGTAAAAAAACAAATCCTGGGTTTCTCTGGCCTATCATGCTGGTTAAGTGACAAGCATTTCATTTTTCTACGTAGTATCAGTCATTAAAACAAAAACAAAAATGTCAGATAAAACAGAGTTTCGTTTAGTATTTGTCTTTCTTTCATGTCCATCTTCTTAATTCTTCTCTTTTTAAGTACTCTAGGCGTGAAATGTTAATGGACGCCATAAGTGTAACAAAGATTTGTATATTTGCCCCCTACCAAAATGGCCGCTGCATCGTCGAAGTAGTCCATTCCATTCCAGGACTCTGACTCTTTCTCATCTATCTTGATGTCAGCCCAGATTCATAACTATTCCTCACATGGCCAAACTAACCGTAGCATCATGCACTGGCTACGGATCCGCGTCCTATTCCTGAGTCCTGAGTTCATTAGTGATAAAAATAATTCTTGACTAATTTTTATTGCTCTTTTGTTTCTCAAGAATTATCGTAGATTTATTTAAGTACTTTGGCTGTACGGACGAACAAATGATACAGACATCGAAAAAAATGGTGCGTGTAGATTCACAGGTTCAAATACGTTTTATTTTCACATTTATTAACGACGAAAACGATTTGCTACAATTACAATACAGAAATAAATAAGTTAATACGTTAAACGAATCAAGCAAATGGAAAAGAACAAACTACAAGGAAAAACGAAGAAAACGAATAACTTACAAGATCTGTGTTCCACTGACGGCTGACGGACTGACGAAAACTAAACTTGAATACTAATGTTTGGGACTATATATACTGACGCTTATACGAACAATGAAACATAATAAACAAGAAAAACTAACTCAAATATGTTGACCGAAACAATAGACAAAAAACCCGCGCACGCAACAATGAACACAAAAAGCCTGAAACAATGAATTCTACAACTTACTTAATATTCGTGATTACATTCCCTCCCCAATGAACCAACTGCGTGGCGTTCATTATGATACGAGTTCTAAACACGAATAACTGGAAATTTTTGAATTCTTAAACCTAATATCAGAGTTAAATCTTAACTTTTAAATCTTAAGTTAACCAATAATAGTAGCAATGTCTAATATATATAGTTCAATGCGTCTTCATTCTTTATGCATCATGTTCTAAGAAACACAGTTTTGTAATGGGTCTTGTGATGTAACTTGATCTTGTGAAGATCTTGGCTGATCGCACTAAACCATCTCTTCCGCGATTGGCTTGAACCACTCGTCCCAAGGGCCACTTGCTTCTAGGCATGTTTTCGTCTACAACCAGTACCAAATCTCCTTCTGCTAAATTGCGTTTCGGAATCAACCACTTTTGTCTCTCTTGCAAGGTCGGAATGTATTCCTTTATCCATCTTTTCCAGAATATTTCAACAAGGTATTGAATTTGACGCCAGCGACGCTTGCAATAGTTATCCTCTTTCTTGAAAATTCCAGGTGATAGATTAGCATTGTTCCTTAACAGCAGCAAATGGTTGGGAGTCAACGGTTGCTGGTCCATTGGATCATCACTGATCGATGTCAATGGTCTACTGTTCAGAATGGCTTGCACTTCGGTTAGGACTGTCCTCAGCATTTCGTCAGATATGAGTTGTTCTCTTATCAAGGCTCTAACGATCTTGCGAATCGACCGTATAACACGTTCCCATATTCCACCCATGTGGGAAGCTGCTGGTGGGTTGAAGTGCCAGATGATGTTCTCTTGCACCAGGAAATTGTTAATTTGAGCTTGATTCTGGGCTTGTAACGATTCGCGTAGTTCTTTCTCTCCTGCGCGGAAATTGGTACCATTATCACTGTACACGACCTTTGGTTTACCTCTCAGATTTACGAAGCGTCGAAATGCATTTATAAAGGAGTCAGTGTCCAACGATTCTGCTACTTCAATGTGCACTGCTCTTGTTGTCAGGCAGGTGAATAGACATCCATAGCGCTTCACCTGTGCGCGTCTTTGTCGTACATAGAGTGGACCAAAGTAATCTATCCCAATATATGTGAATGGTGGATCGTCCGGAATTAGCCTTTCTCGTGGAAGATTCGCCATTTGTTGTTCACCTCGTACAGCATTCAGGCGTTTGCAAACAAAGCACATACCAATCACTTTGCGCACAGTCGATTTTCCCTTGATTATCCAGTAGACATCACGTAGATTTGACAGCACATAAGCCTCTCCGAGATGACCAACATCTTGATGACAATTTCGTATGATCAAGTTTGTGACATAGCAATCACTTGGCAGGATAATTTGATGTTTCGCCTCGTAACTCAAGGGTGCGTTCTCAAGTCTTCCACCAACTCTTAGAACTCCGTCATCGTCTAGTACTGGATTCAACTTGTGTAGTGAAGTACTTGATTTTAGATGTTTCACCTTGGCTCTGGCTGGGCGACCTGTGTCTGCTAGCTTTGCGTCTTTGAGGCAATTTATCACTTCTGGAAAGTATTTCTTCTGTACATACTTTATGATCAACATTTCTGCAACTTGAAAATCTTCTACCTCTAGTTCGCTTGTTTCGCTTGACTTGTCTTTGCTCATTAGCCAACGTTTGAATTTCAATAACCACGCAACAGCCCTTTTTAACTTGTTCCAGGAAGAATAGTGATTTATCAATTTGTGGATCTTGTCTGCATCCGGGTTAGAAGCTGCTTGGCTGTAACACTGATTTCCTTTAACTTCTGGGTCGTCCTCAGGAACATCCTCTAACTGTATTCTGTTCGGTTCTGTAGGCCAATCGTCTTTGTTATTTTTCAGGAATCCTGGACCAGTTATCCATCTGTTTTCTTTGGACATTTGCTCAACTGTAAGTCCTCTACTTGCGTCATCTGCTGGATTAAGATCTGTAGGAACGTATCTCCACTGATGAGGTCCAGTGGTGTCGTGGATAACTGTCAGTCTATTGGCAACAAAGGTGTGAAATCTCCTTGACGTGTTTCTGATGTACTGCAGGACTGATGTTGAATCTGTCCAGAAGGTCGAGGTTTCAAGATTCATTTCCAATTCTTGCTTCAACATCTTGTCTATGTTGACGGCCAGTACTGCTGCAGACAATTCCAGCCGGGGAACTGTCATTGGTCTTATGTGAGCCAAACGTGATTTGCCCATGAGGAATGAACAATGAACTTGGTTGTCCTCATTCGTCAATCTCAGGTAGGAAACAGCTCCATAAGCAAATTGAGACGCATCAGCGAAATTGTGAATTTCAGCGGATTTTATCTTTCCAAAGGAATCTGGTTTCACACATCGTTTCACAGTTGACTGAGCAAGTTTGGGCAATTGGCCTTTCCACTTTTCCCACTGCTGACTTTCCTTCTCTCCGATAGGATCATCCCATCCAATTTGGCTCTTGCAAAGATGTTGGAGAAGTCTTTTGGCTGGCAGAACCATAGGCACTAAGAATCCAAGTGGGTCGTACACAGAACTCGCAATGGATAAGATTCCTCTACGTGTGACGGGTTTCTCCTTTTCTTTAACATTGAATGTGAATTCGTCTGTTTGCATGTCCCATTTGAGACCTAATGTTCTTTCCACCGGTAGTCTTTCTTTGTCCAAATCCAGGTCTAAAATGGTTGACGCTCTCTCTGTTTCAGGAATGGACTCAATAACTTCAGGAACATTGCACAGCCACTTGGTTAGTCTAAAACCTCCCTTCGACAACAACTGTATAAGCTGTTTCACTAGCTGGCTTGCTTCTTCAGATGATTTCACGGACTTTAGGTAGTCATCAACGTAAAAGTTTCTTTTTACTGTGTTCACGACATTTTCTGGAAAACAGTTCTTGTTATCCTCAGCAGTCTTCTGTAAGGCGTAACTGGCACAGGCTGGTGATGAAGTGGCACCAAAGAGATGTACTTCCATGCGATGGTCCACGGCATCTTGATTCAAATCGTTGTTTGGCCACCACAGAAATCTGAATGCGTCGTAATCGCTTGGTGAAACTCTTACTTGGTGAAACATACACTCGATGTCAGCAGCTAATGCAACTGTCTCTTGTCTGAATCTAGTCAACACTCCAACGATAGAACTCGTTAAATCAGGACCACTCAGCAATTGATCATTTAAGGACGTACCTTTGAATTTTGCAGCACAGTCAAAGACTACTCTTGTCTTCTTTGGTTTATTTGGATTGAAGACTGGATGGTGTGGCAAGTACCACAATGGTTTACCTTTCACCTCTATTTCACTGGATAGTACTTGTCTCGCGTGTCCTTTATCTATATAGTCTTGAACTGTAGCCCTATATTTATCACACAGTTCCTCGTCATTAAGCAGTCTTTTCTTGAGCATCTTTAAGCGCTGTTCTGCTAATGATCGATTGTTTGGCAGGTAAGGAATCTCTTGTTTCCATGGTAATCCAATCTGATAACGGTTTTCAACTAACCTTGCAGTAGTTTCCATCGTTGCCAAGGCTTGCTTGTCCTCTAACGACATAGTAGGATTTGAATCTAACAATGTTCCACCTTGATAATCATTCTTCCAAAATTGCTCCACTTGCTGTCGCAAATGATCATCAGCTTCTTGACTTTCTTCTAGACGGATGAAATTCGTGCTGTATCGACGATCTTGGTGGTTCACCTTTTCTGTAGGTCCCAGCAAAGTCCAACCCAATGGAGAACGGATTGCATATGGATCACCATGGTTACCACGCCTCTCTTCTAACACCCAGAACGCTTCAGGGACATCTGCTCCTATAATAATTTCAATCTTTTTTGTAGCAATGTTAAACAACTTGACGTCACTAAGATGTGGCCATTCTTTTAGGTCATCACAGGTAGGGATACTATGACTTGACACATTAACATTGTCAACTGTCAACAGCTTGCCAATTTCTATCTTGTCAGCTCCATCTAAGCTTTGAACGGTCAGACTAGTCTCTTGGCCAATTTTTGGACTGTCTCTCTTCTCTTGAGTAGTAAGGAAAAATCTCTTTGCCTTTCCTTGAACTCCAACTTGAGATGCCAACTCTTTACTACAAAGTGACACATCAGATCCGTTGTCAAGGAGGGCATACGTACTTACAGACTTCTGTAGACCTTGAACTCTAACGGGAACTACTCTGAGACACACCTTTCCTCCTTTGATTGACACATTGTACGACTGCTTATTTTGAGACGTATCATCTTGACTTACGTTTGCCTCTGATTCAGCACTTTCGGCTTTGTTGACTTGGTCTACCTTTGTTTCTGCTTTGTGGGGTGGATGCAGCAATGTGTGATGTCGTCTCGTACAACCTTCTACTTCACAAGATTTTTTCTCCAGGCAACCCAATGCAATGTGTCCAGGTCTGAAGCAGTTGTTACACAGGTTCGATGCTCTCATGATCTTCACACGTTCCTCGAATGACATCTTGCTGAATTTCTGACATCCTTTTAGTGAGTGGGATTCGCCACACGCTTGACAGACGTTGCGTCTCGTAGCCGAATACTCACGATTATTGGTGGGAAACTCGCGCTTGACAGAACCTCGTGTGCTAAGCGTAGTCGCTCGTAGCTGTGACTGTGTTATTGCAATTGACTTTGGCTTGACTCTTGTGCTGGGTTTGGATTCATGCACGGAATCAATGATGCTTCCAAATACTGGATTGTTAACAGCTCTTGCCTTTGTCTTGACGAATTCAGCAATATGACGAATATTCAACTTTTGACCGGACTGATGAATATTGTCTGCTATTTCAATAAACCTCATTCGTAGATGATATGGCAATCTTTGCACGACTCTTCTCAAGTTATCTGCACTGTTTACTTCGTCGAGGTATCCAACAGACTCTAGAATATTCTGGCAATCTTTGAGCTCGTCAGAAAATTTCAACAATCCAGCACGATCATTGGTCTTCAGCACAGGTCCATTCGTTAGTTTGGTTACATACTTTGAAGCTATGGTGTACGGGTGACCAAATCTTTCTTTCAGTATTTTTCGGGCTGCTTGGTACCCCAGTAACGGATCCATCACTGCACAGCACTTAATGGTCTTTCTGGCTTCTCCTGAAGTATATTGAAGTAGATACATCAGCTTCTCACTCTCGTCGTTTACGTTACGCTCGATATTGTTCTCAAAGGATCTGATAAAACTCCAGTACTCAAGCGGGTCTCCATCAAATGTCGGAAGATCTGGCTTTGGCAATGCAAATCCTTGTCTAATCGTAGAGGCCAGTTTATCAAATATTTTTTCTGCTGCTGCTCCTGTTGATAGCGAGCTTCTGTCTTCTTGATCGTTGATCTGCTCCTTTTTCGTTGGATACTGAAAGGGCGGGGCATCTGCGTTTAGACCAAATTCAGTTTGCTTCGCTTCTCCAACCTCAGAGGTTGGTCTCCATTTCAAGTACGACCTTTCACTCCATCCTTCTCTTTCTTCTTCTCCATCCTGGAATATCTGAGCTTGCAAATCAGCTTGTTCGACTTGATACTTAGCATCAAGGAACTGGCGTTGTAACTTCATTTCTTCTTCCTGTCTCAAGAAATCTTGCTTACACTTCAACTGCTGTAGCTTTAAACGTGCCAAGGCTTGCTTTGCTTTTACCTTCTTAGCAACCATGCTTGATGTTACACTCACGTTAGATCTTTGCCCAGTCCGAGAACCTATACTGCTAGCGGAATCTTCAGGCATTATTCCCTCGTTCGTGGTCATTTCGTCAAGCCAATTTCGGGTTTTGAAGTGAAAATCTAGATACTTGTATCGCTGCTCTTTGTAATACTTCTCTGCTCCATTCTGGTCTTCTATTTTATCGGCTAATGCGTTGTAGTAATCATTGGCAACTTTCTCAAATCGTCCAAACGCTTCTTCCAACTCAACCAGTCTTTCAGATACTCCAACGGCATTTTTATCTTCCTGCAAGGCTTCAACAGCTCGGTACAATCTGGTTAACCTTGACACATGTCCTGCTCTAGAATTTCGAAGCTGTAACACGACTGGACTATCTTGTACTTGTTCTTCGCCACTCTCCATAACAGACAAGAAGAATAGATCTTCAAATGTGTAGATTCACAGGTTCAAATACGTTTTATTTTCACATTTATTAACGACGAAAACGATTTGCTACAATTACAATACAGAAATAAATAAGTTAATACGTTAAACGAATCGAGCAAATGGAAAAGAACAAACTACAAGGAAAAACGAAGAAAACGAATAACTTACAAGATCTGTGTTCCACTGACGGCTGACGGACTGACGAAAACTAAACTTGAATACTAATGTTTGGGACTATATATACTGACGCTTATACGAACAATGAAACATAATAAACAAGAAAAACTAACTCAAATATGTTGACCGAAACAATAGACAAAAAACCCGCGCACGCAACAATGAACACAAAAAGCCTGAAACAATGAATTCTACAACTTACTTAATATTCGTGATTACAGTGCGTGTTCATTATATATTTACAAGAAAATATTGAACATTCAGTGTTGCAAGAATATTGATGTTGGTACCGATGTTGATGCTGATAATGGTGATAATGGTGAATTATCACCAGTAAACCGGGGATGGTCTTTCTGGGGAGTTTTTCTACCTTGGCATGGCAAGTGTTGAAGAATCCAATTAAAACTCAGCGATAATTTGTTTTCGAGTTTAGAGTCAAAGTGAACAATAAACTTCATATTCGAATAATAAATTCATTAATGGATTCTAGGGGGAGGGGGTGAGGGTACGCTTGAGCCGTTTAAAATTAAAATTGAAAATATCCAGTGAGCGTTTAAATGTTAAAATTATTTTACAGAATATCGAGTACCTGTTGCATGAGAAATTCTTAGCCAATATACCTGTGGTTGTCTGCACATTAATTCTGGTTGGAAGCTACTCCATACTCTTGTTTAAGAAAATCAAAAAACTTCGTGTTGAAAGCCCTCCAAGTTTTCGATATATGCTCCAAGTAAGCCTAATATCTTTTTTGCTTTGATTTATTTCTATTTTAATCTTTGAAGTTAAATCTTAAACTTTCAGCTTTACTATAGTGTTTTCCAGTTCCAGACAACGTGTCATTCTCTTGAGAATACGGTACTTCGTTTGAGTTAACCCAAGTATCCGTATTTATTCGCAACCCGGTTAACCAAAAACGTGGTGGTCTAAAATCCTAAGCAGGGGTGTTCGATCTAAAAAAACAAATATTGGGAATGTTCTAAAACATAGGAAAGTTCGATTTTGGAACTGAAACCTTCATCAGCTGAAATATTGGTGTTTAGGTCAATTTTATGAACTGCATTTTCAAATATATGTTTAACATACGATTCTAACACTTTTAGCAAGAAGAGGAGAGAGCCATTAACCTGGCAGGTAAAACAGAGAGAGCTCATGTTAACCTTCTGTTTTCTAATCAACTACACAACGCAGGGAAAAGGTATGTCTGAAGAGATGTATTTTAGTCAAGGTTCTCTTGTTGATACGGACAACAATGTTATTTTACATTTTTTATACATTTTACTCAGTATCTCAATTCTGATTGGCCGTGAGCCATCAGCCAATCCCTGATATCATGTGAACTCGACATCATAAATTTATTATCTGTAGGTTTCACCTACAGATAATACTGACATTTATCATGTCGAGTTCACTCAAGGTCACAATGGAAATGGAAGTACGTTCCCTATTTTTTTCGAAAGTAAAATTAAGTCTTTATTCTAAGTTCAAAATGTATACAAAACTATTATGATTGAATTAGGTTTTCGCATGATATCGTAAATTATCAAGATCTCTGCCGTATTATCTGCCTCAGCCTACGGTTTCGGCAGATAAACAGCCTTCAGTGGTCTTGATAATTTACGATATCATGCTCAACCTCATCCAATAATTGTTTATAGTGCACACATGCAACTATGCTGTAAGCAATTCAAGTTGCATGATTTTCTTGCATGCATTACTAAGACTATTACAATTCACTACTTCTCATATATCAGCTTATCTATATTATAGAGCACCTAACCAAAATGACACGTGGTACAATTCACTGAAGAACCGGATATACGTCACACGTCCAGGTGAGTTAAAGTCCATATTAATGCGTTTTCGTTTGAAAACCCATAATAGACCCTTCTTGAAATTATCTTGAATGCGAAGCTAAAATGAAAATACAAAAGAAGTGACACAAATTCCATCGAGAAAAAGGATGATTTTTTTCGTATTTTCATGTTAGCCTCGTACTAATTTTGAGATGGGTCAATTGTCGATGCGTTTTGGCCTTGCGATCGAATGTTAAAAGCATACAATTGAAAACCCTCCAAAGCGGAGACATTTGAAAACGGAGGTCTATCGTATTGGCCTTGTGTTCACACTGAAACGATCGAAAATTAAAAACAAACATTTGAAAGCCCTCTCCAAAGTAGAGGCATTTGAAAACGGAGGCCTATCGTATAAGTGTGGACAGGCAAAAACGGAACCTTAATACAGCCAATCAGAAAGCAGGAAAGCTGTTTCTCACTCTTCCTTCCCATCACTGAACGTTGAATCTACACATTTGTATTTTCTATGGTGTGGGATAAAATGGTTATACAATGGTTTCTCATGGCATACCGTGGATATCCCACTTCTCACTTGTATTTTCTTCGTATAAAGGCTTGTGTGTATACTAGAAAATACAAGTGACTTGTGGGATATTCCACAGTATGCCACCCGAAACCATCAGTTGTATAGCTAGTATTGAGCTCGACAAATGCAGACCGATTTTAACCGGATAAACAAAAAATCACTGGGAAATAAATATATTCATTGCATCTTTTTCACAATAGTCCCCTTCACAGTTCCCTGCGCCATCTTGAAAGATGGCCGGGCCTTTGCATGTCAGAGCCATGTGAATAATTGTCCAAGGTGTTAAAAAAAGGTCTATATACTATTGCTGCAAGGTCACCGTTCGTCTCGTTTCGATGCAAAGGCCCGGCTACCTTTCAAGATGGCGCAGGGAACTGTGAAAGGGACTATCGTCCGGTTTCGACCCAGTCCTCCCACGATATGAAACTCAGCAATGCTGACGTCATTCACACGGGCGGGTCTGTTTGTCGCATGCACAAATTAGGATAATGCGTCATTTCTGATCATGTCTGCGTTCTTGAACGTATTAGTGCGGAAGGGTGAAAACGCTATGAAAACCGTAGTATGGACGAGTGTCTCAATGGGGTTAAACGTTAGCCGTAAATAGCTAACACCTCATTGAGATGCTCATGAGCTCATGGACGCGAAGCTTCGGTCAGACCAAAAGGGAGCGTCTCAGAAACGTATTGTCTCAAGAACGGGGCTTTTGTTTCTTTCTTAGATTTGCTTGTTTCTTTTCTTATTGATTGATTGTCTGACTGACTGACCGACCAACCTACCGATTGATATATTGATTGATTGATTGATTGATTGATTTTCAGACTTCAAATTCTCCACCCAGTTCCTTTCATCTTTTCTTGTTTCCTGTATATTTGTTTACCAGGTCTGTATGATTCAACGTAACTTAACTTAACCAAAGAAACGGGAGAAAATCCAAAGGGTTTTCTAACTGTTGTTCATGAGTGCTTTGTATCGTTGTCGATAAGCATATATAACACACCGAATTCTCCTCTTTATAAAGTATTTCTGGATCTCCATCAGCTGCTGAATTTAAACTCCTGGAAACACTTACCAACGGGTGCTGTCAGCCAAAAAGAATACACCAGTTTCGCATTCGATGGAAACCGCTGTTTTTGAAGACCACGGTGACTCATTTGCTCAGGCTTAGCCTCGTCAGCTTTTCAACTACCTCATTAAAAGTCCGTGGGATTTAATTTCAAAACATTGGTATTGTTGAACTTGCACATTCTTTACATTGCAGTTGACTTTAGCAAATCATTAGCAACAGCCAACTATTACGTAAAGAATGCGCAAGATGAACAATACCAATCCCACGGACTTTTAATGATGTGGTTGAATAGCTAAATTATAAACGAGGCTAAGCCTGAGCAAATGAGTCCGTGGTCTTCCAAAACAGCGGTGTGCATCGAATGCGAAACTGGTGTATTCTATTAGACCTTTTTGCTTTAACACTATTTTCGACTTCGTGCCCTCTAAAAACAATAGGTGAAGTCAAAGCTTTGATTTTCAATCTTAAGGCCCGGTTTAGACGTCGAAGTTCACATGCCGAATCTAATGCAAATATAATGCAAATGAATTCAAACAATAGCTTTTGCTCAATTGCATTAGATTCGGCACGTGAACTTCGACGTCTAAACCGGGCCTAAGATTGTACGAAATTTTGAACATCTTAAGAATTTTAACAAAAGATGATTGTATTTCATTGTTGTAATTAACAACGAGTCAGGCCATATCAATGCACGATACTTGCGTATGTTTAAAACATGAACCTGACTACAACTATTGTGCAACAACAATGAAATACAAGCATCTTTTGTTCAAATTCTAAAGATGTTCAAATTTCGTATAATCTTTGATTTCACCTATTGTTTTTCGAGTGCACGAAGTCGAAAATAGTAAAGCAAAAAGGGCTATTGGGAAAGAAAACAAATGACTTGTCGCTTCCCTTACAACAGGATCAATATACAAGATTAACGTAGGGCTTCGTAAAAAGCGTTGCACATAAATATTTTTAATTTCAACTTTTGGTATTAACGTCTTTTCTTTTGTAGCTCACAGTTATGGCTTTAATGGAGTTATCAGCTCTATTCGCTTTGTTAAAATATGGAAGAGCACAGTCAGAGGGAATGGCTAATCTCGATGAGGGTAAGTTTATGAAGCAGAAATATGATTAGGAATTTATAGCACTGTAAGTAGAGGGGTGTAATTTTTTATGTCATTCTACGAATAATCTTTTAATAGGTTTGAGTTTCTCTGAGTTTCTTTGGGAAATAACGTAGGCACGAAAACATTCTCCTGGATGCGAAAATTAGTGTTGTTAGTGTTGTTGCTAATAAAAACATTTTCTGTTAACTTATATTTCTTATTAACTTATTTGTGCTGCTTATTTGGTTTCCCTTACTTTTTTAGTGGCTTCCGTGGCTTTACAAAAATTAGAAGGTAACGAGCTTATTAGGACAATAAACGATTTTGGCTATGTAGCAAGCGTAGTTTCCTAGCTAGCCTGCGTGCAGCAAAAGCCAACCCCAACTGTATATATATATATATATACCTATCTGGCCTGCCTACCTACCTACCTACCTACCTTTCCTACCTACCTACCTTTCCTACCAACCTCCCCTACCTACCTATCTAATTCCCTCCCTACCTTCCCACCTTCCCTTCTTCCCACCTTCCCACCTTCCTACCGTACCTACTTTCCCACCTTCCCTTTTTCCCACCTTCCCTTTTTCCCACCTTCCCTTTTACCCACCTTCCCTTCTTCCCACCTTCCTACCGTACCTACTTTCACACCTACCTACCATCCTACCTACCATCTTACCTACCTTCAAATATTTCAGGTAAAAAAAATCGATTGCAGGACATCGGAGATCCCACTCATCACCCAATAGGAACGTTCTGAGGCTGCAGCCCCAACATATTCGTCGCTATCTTCTGTAAACTACGTTTAGACTTAAGCACTATGGGCAAAGATCACAATGGGAAGATATAAATGTTCCATGCATTATTTCCAGAAAAGATGCACTTATACCTTGACTTTCTTTAATCTGCAGGCTACATTATTCCATCCGTTATATTAGCATGTCTGTTTGCAATCATGCAACTATGTTGTTTCCTGAGAAGTCACAGGTGACAGGCTAATTTAGTAATTTAATATTAAACAGTGTTATTAATAACCTTGGTGTTGACCGTTCAGAATTAGGGTCATCTTTCTTTTTCTTTTCATTTTGTTTTCGATTTCAGCTCTTTGTCTTCTGCATGTTTTGTTTTTAATTTTTTTGCATGGTTCATTTTGTTGCTCTGTTATTTTTTTCATTTCCAAACGTGCTATTAGAAGCACTGCAGCCTGTTGCGACTTTTGTCTTGAAATGTCATTTTGTTTCTCTGTTGCAACAGAAATGATGTCCTTAAAACATACAGGACGAGAAAGGGGCTGCTACCAGATGAAATTCTTCGCCCAAAAATGCTTGTGGTAAGATTGTAATATCATTAATAATATATTAATGATAATTATGATAATAATAATATAATAATAATAATAATAATAATTTATTGATTTTTAATATAAATATAATCAAATAATTAATACTCTATTACATAATATAGTGATATCAACTTAGATATAACTTTATAATGTATTTCTATTAAAACAGAAATATTCATTGCAAAACTTTTCTGAGATTGTAATTAGTGGTCTAGCGAAACTAGGTAGCAGTTATACACATTTCTTTAGTACGCATATCTACCAGTTTGAACCGGTATCTACCAGTTTGAATAGGCTGATTTTTGCTGTCTTTTCACGTAGGGTAAAAGTATCCGTTTCTGTGGGTACCAAATCGCCTTTACCGCCATAGGTAAGTATTTTCAATTGGAAATTTACAATGAAAAGAAAAGAAGAAAAAGAAAGATTGAATAATGCATAATTCATTAAATAATTTTTCTTCTTAAAATATTTTCTTGCAAATATTTTTTTTCATATTCTGAAAAAGGCACTGTCAGCAAAAACTTGAAACGCGTTTGTGTATAGAGAACAAACTGCGCGTTTGTATTCCCTATTTCTTTTTTCATGATAGCCAGCCAATCAGCGTGTTATATCGTAGCTATTTTATTACATATATTGAAAATATCGTTTTTATCTCTTGTAGGTCTTCTTATCAATGGGTTGTCGGTACTGTTCCTTCTTTTACCGATATACATATTTCATCTGCTATCCAAGTTTATGGCCACCAAGGACGTCTTATCCTTGATTAGATATGCCATTCTCTCGCTCCTGTAAGTAACAAATCCATAAACGAAAAACGAACGTACTAGTTTCAGTAGAATCATGTGCTGAAAAGGGAGCACTCTTTTTGGACCAGGAGGATTTCTACCCGTTCTCGCACCCTCTTGGCAATGGGTCATTGTAATTGATTTGTTTATATGTTTACTAGTCCAGTTGGTCTATTCGTTGCTGAAGAAGGTTTTTGGATGGATTGTATGGTTCAGTGTGTACCGTCAGTGTGCGGTTTCAATGTTATTCACTTTGTAATGATAATCTACTTCTCCTCTCACAGGCCCTACATCGTCACTCCCATATTGGTTTGGATATCGATGATTCTTATATCGCTTTTCATATTCAGAGACCACACTTACCCAGATATCTCGATCACTATCAACAACAGGTAAATTGATTCTTCTCCCTTATTGGTAGATGTCATAGTATTTAATAGTATATTGGTATTAATCGCAATGATATTGATGTTGATGCATGGTTGTAAATAAATGGCGATGGCGATGGCGATGGCGATGGCGATGGCGATGGCGATGGCGATGGCGATGGCGATGGCGATGGCGATGGCGATGGCGATGGCGATGGCGATGGCGATGGCGATGGCGATGGCGATGGCGATGGCGATGGCGATGGCGATGGCGATGGCGATGGCGATGGCGATGGCGATGGCGATGGCGATGGCGATGGCGATGGCGATGGCGATGGCGATGGCGATGGCGTCATTATCGCAACTTACCAACTTACACTAATATAAGCATTAATATATTATTTGATTGCGTTTTTCAGGCGTCTTTTCGGCATCATGTCATATTTCTTCTTCTTCTTCAACATCCTGGTCGGCTTTTGGGCGGCCTTTTTTCGTATTATGAAAGGAGCAGTGCTCGGGTTGGTATTCTTGCCACGAGTAGATCGTACCACTATGATGAAGGGATATCGGAGATTTGACAGAGGTACGCACAATCTTTGAATTTGTATTAACACGGCCCCATTCATAGATAAATAAGATAGCCTTCAATCCAAGGTTAATCATGATATTGAGTGCCCTAAATTGTGCAAACCCAAAGCCGCAGGGATCTGTTACATAACCATACCAAAGACTCATACCAGAATCAGTCGCTTGGTCTTTCGACAGGATTAACGAGACCTACCTGCTCCTAACTGATTCAAGGATACCCTAAAGACTAAAGTGTAGCCTGATGGATTATGTGCAGAATCCATGGTGGGAATACCATTACTACTTCTTACAGGAATAGCGTGTCATTGCACACACACCAATAAGCTTTTATTTCTGTGTGTTTAATAGTTTTATGTTTTTCCTAGCATACATGGCCTACATTGGATTCCTCAGTGTACTTGTGGCTTTCAAACACCCTGTTATGCTTTGTTTCTGTCAGTTGCTACTCGAAGGAGTTCGCAGAAGAGAAAAAGGTATTGCTGCACATTTTTTTTGCAACTGGAATTAAAATAATGATAGGTTTTAGCTGGCTGGTTGGCTGGTACTATTGGCTATGTGGCTATCAATTGCTGGTTGCCTAGTGGTTTAGCACGTACTTGAATCGTCAGGTACCTTTCCTACAGTTATTTTCATCCATTGTGTTTTTTTAGGGGGCTTTAATTTCAATTTACTTGAACGTCCAAGTTGCGAGTTCTCCGCTGCAATTTGTTTTTTCACTGCTCCCATCGAAAAATTAAAGGTACCGACTGATTATTTTTGACTGATGGAAGCGAAACTCAATTGAGCGTGAAGTTCTCACGGGCAGCTATGAGTTCACTCACGTACTAATATTAAAAACAGTTATAATGGAAGGTGTTGCGCCCCCTTTATCATATTTTTTCTTAGCTTTAAATTTTACTTTTAATGCATTCATTTATTTTTTCTTCAGGTCCAACACATGTCGCTAGCAGGCCTCATGTTTCAGGCAAAGCTTTGAACCGCTGGTTTCTTACCGTACTGCTCATACGCAACCCTAGGCTTGTGCGCTATCGTAAACAAGGTGTTCATCCTGGTGTTCCGTTGCCTTCCACAAGTGCCGTGCAGATTGACATGCCTCCAATCGAATGGAAAGAGGATTTTCCCCCAGCAGAGCGCTTGAAGAGTTTGGATGTGTACTAGTACTCACTTATAGGGAAGTAAGAAAGTAGATAGGCAAAGATAGGGTTGGATCAAGTTTGAGCAAAATACAATGAGAAACTTGTTTAGATGGAATACATAGATATGGTAATGGTTCTTGTTTTACCGTTAAAAAACCTTAAAAGTTAAGGTAGGGAAAACCATTTTTACGTACTTAGTTTACTTTTGTGTTTGTTTGAATATTTTAGCACGTTCAAATTTGCCTTTCGTGGTTTTCCTCATCAAAAACGCTGATCGATATGAGTGATGGGGGTTTCCATAACTTACGAATTGCGCAGCGATTTTGCTTTTGAATTACTACTTTATTTATTTAATTATTTATTTATTTGTTTAATTTGTTTATTTATTAGTATACCTATGCCTATACCTGGCCACACCTACACTTACCACTTACACCTTACACCGTAGTGTGGAAAGACAGGAAACGCGATGTGTCACATCCCTATACAACAACCTATTCAACTGCAAATTTCTTTATCGCCTAAATGGTCGAATCAGTTCTCCCTGTAATTATATTTAACTTTTGTGCTTTTTATTTTTTTTCATATTTGCTTCTTTTTTCCTTTGTGATTTTACGAAAAAGGCTCCTAGTTTGCTCTCGTTAGCTCTATTATCATGAAACCGCTACTGAGGAATGTAGACATCAGTTTCTATGTTATGAGACGTAAGCGTTAATGTTTGTGGGTGTGACAATGGCGTTTTTTCCCCCTTGCATTTCCGCTTAGTGAAACTTAAGGGGTCGCTATTCATTATAATTACAAGTTTAGTTCCTTGTTCTTATGTTCCATGTTAACTTTTTGGACGTCGTCAACAGCGACACTAAATTGACTGTTTGCAGATGATGTCACAGATATAAATTTTCTGTATAAAGAAACGTGCATTATTTATAAACATCTTTCGTGACAAGTCCTTGTTAATAGATATATTAATAACTTGTGTTATGGTTCCACAAGTAAATAAAACATGATGTGAATCCATCAACTTTTGATTTATTTATATTTTCATTTCCGCAAAGCATAAGTTTGTAACATACACTCGTATACAGTTATGTCCAGTTTACATTCAATCTTCAAATTTAATCGTTATATACCCTTAAACAACCTCTGGCCTGATCAGAGTCGGGGTACGTCTAACTCACAGATCGAATTGAAGTTTAGCTTGTTAGGTTTTACGAAGAGAGGAGAACCGGGGATCGAAACCCAAGAATCAAGGGAGAGACCGCCAAACAAATTTCTCTCACAAGACGTGCAAGAATATAGACAGCAGCGATGTGAGGCAAATCGTGGCACATAAGGTAACGTATGTCACTATATATAATTTAATTGGGATATCTCGAACTCTCGTTATTTCGAAAGTCCCAAAGAGGTTTGATGTAAAGTGACTCCACTGTAATATCATATTCTAGGGAGTACAAGGGATACCCCCGGAGCTCATCAGAGCAAGACAGCAGAGCAAAAAAAAAAAAGCCTAAGGTAAGGAAACTTCTACTCCATAGAAAGTTAAGTGAGAGTTAAAATTTTCAAAAACTGCATGTTTAGACGCATCTTGAATCCGATGCATATTTTTAATAGGCTTATGTTGTTACATCCGATGCTCAATATTTTGGGCGTTTAATACACATCTGGCAATTGCTTGAGTATGGCGTGCCCCAACAAGCGTGCCCCAAGTTTGACCTGACTATTAAAAGTGTGTTGTCTTTAGGCCACAATCTCGTATTCACCAGTGGATACCAACTCATCATTCAAATTAATCCTTTTTTCGTATACTTGACGAGAATTATTATGTTGGAGTTTTTCATAGTTGAGTGGTTCATCAGATGAAGGGAGGGTCTCGTTTACTTGAGCATGAGAGATATTTCGCGAGGACGGAGACAGACTGTTATAACACGTTGATGCCAAAGTAGTGGATGAATTTAGTTCAGCATACGTTGGCTCATGCTGTGAACTCTCACAATTAGGAGCATGCGAAATAGTATGCTGCATTTGGAACGTTTCTTCAGAAACGACATTTCTCTGTTTAAGATAATAAAAATAACACATAAATGAATGGATAAGTGACTGACTGACTGACTGACTGACTGACTGACTGACTGACTGACTGACTGACTGACTGACTGACTGACTGACTGACTGACTGACTGACTGACTGACTGACTGACTGACTGACTGACTGACTGACTGACTGACTGACTGACTGACTGACTGACTGACTGACTGACTGACTGACTGACTGACTGACTGACAGACAGAGTTTTCAGTCAAATGTATGCATTTTCGATTAAAAAAACGCTTAGCAGTTTCGATACAACAAAATGCATGCGTTTTCAAATGAAGGCGCATAAGTGCGAGGGGGGCCTTGGAAGCATTATGTACATGATGATTGTTTCCAAATTCAATTGTTGCAAACTAATATAAACTAATTAGTTTAACGGTGAAATATGTAAACTGCGCAGTCAACGAAGAAAGGTATAGTCCCTTCCGGCGTCTAGAGTTTGAAATCAAAATGTTCTTAAACTGATTTGAGAAAATTAAATGTCATAATACTTACACCACCATCTGACTGATCCGCTGTTTGTTTCAGCGATTGTTTTCTAAAAAAAGGAAGGGATATATATTTTGTATTTTATAAAAATTGAATGCTTTTCTTACGCTCAGTTCAAACGTCGCTCTTCTCATGAGCCTAACCCAATGACATCAAATACCGCCTCATTGTTCTCAATGCGTTCGGGTCATGAAATGATTTATTTCTTTTTCGTATCTACTGTTACACATGTCTCCTTTCTTCGATACGACATAATGCTTCTGAATTCAATTTTGTTTGTCGGACATTCTATATTCCATTGGCAAAACTACCCATTGTTTGCCTGGTAATCACTCAAGCAAAGCCGGTGTATTGAACGCCCAAATCCCAAACTCTAGGAATGTCACTACGCCACAGCTTCATTTGATACTAGTCCTCTTTACAGTTCCCTGCGCCATCTTGAAAGGTAGGCGTGCCTTTGCAATAGCGAGACCTATGGTGAGTTTGCAATAGCCCACTTCCCAAATATGATTCGCTTGTCACGCACAAAGGTTTCAGTACGACGCTCGGTGCTAAATTGAATTTTTTTTTTCCTGTCACGAATCACTGCGTATTTAGCACGGAGCCTCGTATTGAAACCTTTGTGCATGACAAGCGAAGCATATCTCGAAAGTAGGCTATCATAGAGACCTGTGAATAATTGACCAAGGTGTTAAAAAGGTCTCTATCATTTCAAGCTTTCTTCGTCCCGCTTCGATACAAAGGCATGGCTACCTTTCAAGATGGCGCAGGAAACTGTGAAGGGGAATCTTGACTGTCCTTATTTGAAATTTCAGGAGAATAATGTCGGTCATTCCATGGCTGGAAGGAACAGCGTGACGAAGTTAATTTTTATCACATCATTTGCCTGGTGCATATAACAGTATTTGGCAAAGCGAGGATCATCATGCTGGCGTTACCATGAAGGTAAGCAGAGATTTTTTTTCTATCTTGATTACTTACCGTTTAGGGATACGTCTCAAGTAGTACATCCCACATGCAACGATGATGATAATTATTAAGACTAATAAACAAACGACGATTAATAACGAATTCTCTGAACCAAAGGATTTGTATTTGGGTACTTGAGTCGGGGCGGAAGTAGAGACCTGAAATAGATGGATGGAAAAGTGTTGAAGAATGCACTCAGATTACATGTCAGAAACTAAACGTTTGAGTGGAAGTAATCGCGAGTCCTTTTAGTATCATAACACTCGAAAAGATATTTTTCGTATTTTGAAAGAGGCTCGTATCAAAAAACGAAGCGCGCGCATTCCTATATTCCCCTGAAGTTGATTATACAGAAATATTCCGAAGTTCTCGACCAATGAGCGCGCGCAAATTTCTATAATCACCTGGGTAATGATACTAAATACATAAATTAACGTGTCGCTTTATGTATATAGAGCGTGCATATACTATTGTTTACATTTCCCATAATGCTTTGCCTTTATGTGGTAACCAATCAAAAAAACCGTCAGAAAATTAAACGTTCTTCAATTGAATGTACACTATACCTGCTTTTATCTGTAAAATACTGATTATCAGTTCATTCTGAGTTAATTTCCCAGAAAATGCATGTATTGATCCTCACGAAAAAGTGCTTAAAACTTACTTTTAAATTTCTTCAGAATTCTATCTTTTTGTTTCTGGTTGTTCGTTATATATCTTTGAATATTTCACAAGATACATTTGTAACATCTTCTGATTAGTATCCAGCATAATATGTGCGTTTTCTCCCAACAACCGAAATGATGGATTTTGGGTAATGAAAACAACAACAACAACAACAACAACAACAACAAACAAAACTCAACTACAGCAGATAATTGACTGATTCGTTTCTTATTATATTTCTTTTTTTCTCCATTCAATTTTTCTTCGAATATATTATTAATATTATATTATCAATAGTAGTAAAAAGAAAGTATTAAATATATTTATGATTTCATTGTGTAACGGAATTACCTTTGTGAAAAGCGGTCGGCAGTTGTTGAGGTGTGTAGCTGATACAGTGATAATGATTTGACTGCTCAGCATTATATAGCTCTTGACATTTTTTGCTTGTACAACGAGCTGCGACGAAATAACAAAACACTGAAATAACAAAACACTGAAATAACGATGCCGAACTTACATCATTAATAGTTGCTTCCTTAACGACTTTTATGGACTATGATTGGGCTCATTCTTTGTACGCATGAATAAAGAACCTTCAGATTTTCTTGATACCCTGAAAAAACCTCTGTTGATGTATTTGAATTTGAAAATTGAATCATGATATATGGATGGATGGATGGATGGATGGCAATACCTTGTATATGGGTGTAGTTTCATAGTCGAGTTCTTTGGCTGTTTTTAACTCGCCGCTTGTTTTATTCAGTTCAAACGCGCCATCTTCGTTACCACTAATAATGAAATACTCAACGTACGCGTTGGTTCCTTCGTCCTTGTCTGTAGCATTGACAATGGTAATCAACGTCCCAACGGTTATGCTCTGTGAGATATAACAGATAAGGGTGTATAGGACGGAATCGATATTAAATGAAACAAAAATAGCAAGGAGAACATTTAGATTACGTTGTGTACTATGTTATCCCATCATGCTCTACGCGTCATTTAATATATGTATCATAAAACTGAATTATAATCAAAACTTTGATTTTAATATTCTAGGCACTATATACGATCGTAAATCTCTCTTTAAAGCAGGTAATTTACAACTGGCTGCTTGAATTAAAATGAAATTAATAGGCAATAAAAATACTATTCCAACTAAGTACAGGTTCGGTAATCCTAAAACTTAGAAAACTTAAAAATTAGATTAGATTATTTCTAGTTTTTAGGCATGTTTCCTATAGCTATCTTCATTTTTCTGCATTGGTTCGTTTCTCGTAAATGTCATGTTACATACCTCATTAAACACCACACAAACACCTCTGATCTTGCATTCAGACGGAGTTCCAGTAAAGACTGGATTATTGTCATTTACATCCCGTAAAGTAACATTTATTGTAGCAGAGGTCTTTTCCATGTATACTCCACCAGCATCACTGGCGATCATATAAAACTGGTAGCTGTGGACTTCTTCATAATCGAGGGTTTTTGCTGCTGTGATGTTACCGGTATTCGAATCAACAGAAAAACTGAAATAAAAACAAAGACAAAACTTAGATGGATCAAGCTATGTATACGTGTGTTGTAGTAAATAAGCTTTATTAGGTCACCATGGTAAACTTACAATGAAGACTGACTGCCTCTCAACTCGTAAGTGACTTGTCCAAAGGAACCAAGATCCGCGTCGGTTGCCTAGTTACAATCAAGCAAAGCACATTGTTAACATTCATTGTTGAACATCTGAACATGTCAAATACATGATGAATATTGGGCCATCCTCCAGAAAGTTCGTTCTTAATGATTTAAATTAGCTGTTCGCTCACTCTGGACCAACTGAAACCTCGATCTCCACATCCCTCACCATCATTATGACTCGTAATCAGCATCTTGATAACTATACAGACACCCTAAAATACTAATTTATGTGACTGTCTACACTATTTCTGAATCACCAGAGAAGTTCTGCTGCTCACCGTTATGACCGCAATCTCTTTCCCTGGTGGGATCTCTTCGTCGAATGTGTAATAATATGAAGGATTACCAAATATTGGTTTGTTGTCGTTATCATTGATGAGAGTCAGGTGAATAGTAGCATTATCGCTGTACTTCTCTGCTGTTCCTGTCTCTGTTACTACAATCTGTCGGAAGAAAAAGTGTTCGTAAACTACTAGGACAAGTGAGAATGTCTATATGTTATCAGTGTGCATTAACGTATCATCATGAGTAATGTATATGGATCATGAAAGGGCATAAACATTAAGGAAAGATCCGATCTGATTCAATCCTATTTCCAAATTTCTTGTTTCAGGGATGATTCGTAGAGAATCCGCCTTTTGACCTTTTTGCCGGGCTAATCCAGCTCCGAGGACCACTTTTTCCATCATAAAAGTAAAGGCAAATCCCAGTTCCCACTTCACCCACGCAGCGCTGGCCCCTCCAATTTAGTGACCGTTCATTGCATTGGTTGCAGCGCCACCGATAAAGGTTTTACTTACAGTAAAGGTATATTTGACTTGTGTCTCGTAGTTCAGTGTACTGTTAATCTGGAGCTCTCCACTCGATGGGTCAATCCTGAACTTGTCGCTATCCCCTCCAGTAAGGTGGTACGTGAAGCGCCGAAATTCAGGCTGAAAAATAAAAGATAGGGTCATCATCACCATACATCAACACAGACAGCAACATGACTATGCAGGAGAAATCATCTTATCTTCACTATAAACACACCATCATTATCTTCATTTTCACCATCATCTCCATCGCAACTACCACTATCATCATAATCATCATCATCATCACCACCACCATCATAACCCCACCGCTATCTTCATCATCAGCAGCAGCAGTGGCACAAACAACAGCAGCACCGAGACTATCGCCGTCATCACCACCATCTTCATCATCATCAGCAGCAGTGGCACAAGCAACAGCAGCACCAAGACTATCGCCGTCATCACCACCATCTTCGTACATTTTAGATATCACCATAAAACCAAACATGCAACAAGCTCCCTCATGATTTCTAATATAAAACAATTGAGTTTCTGTAAACAGTATAAAAATGCAAAAATATATTCAAGCAAGTGAATGTACAAGAATATATTCAAGCAAAAACAGGTATTCGGACCCAAGCTAAGGAATGAGGGAGGGTTGTAGGGGAGGGGGAGAGAGGTTGTTTAAGAGATGTGTAGTTTTTTAACGACTGTATAACGAATGATATGATACATACAGAATAGAGAAAAGATTAATTGTGAGTGAAGGCAACGGTTCGAAACATGAGCTCATTTTTCGCGGCGGCGTGGGGAAGGTGAACTATAAATATACGATGGTTCTGGGATGGTCGTTCGTTCTACCAAGTGTTTCTCATCAGGGGTTAAGACACAAGGTAGAGGTCAGTGTCCGACCTACACGTTTCAAAACCTATGGCCCTCACACACATCTCTTCCCTCTTGTCTCGTAGTACAAACAACCGCCTCCACCCCCCCCCCCCCCCCCTCTCTCTCCAGTACAATCTTTCCAAACAATTACACAGGACACCCAATCCCATGTTACTCATATTACACCACATACATTCCCCACATTCCTTCACTTCCTCTATACGATCTATTCATCTTCGAATATGCCAGCGAAGACCACATTGCAAGCCGTAAACAAGCTTTACAAACCACTCAAGTCAACTTAAGTAAGTCTTTCACCTTTCTCACTTTAATTCCGTATCCTACACCGTTCTTTATGTCAGTTTAACTTACCACACACGCAACCGACCGATATATGTCTTCAACATACAACACAGGTCAACGTGGTGTGTCCCTGGTCGTTTCGTTGCACGTAGGGTTAAGCCTTTGGCGCCATAGGTTTTGAAACGTGTAGGTCGGACACTGACCTCTACCTCGTGTCTTAACCCCTGATGAGAAACACTTGGTAGAACGAACGACCATCCCAGAACCATCGTATTCGTTATACAGTCGTTAAAAAACTACACATCTCTTAAACAACCTCTCTCCCCCTCCCCTACAACCCTCCCTCATTCCTTAGCTTGGGTCCGAATACCTGTTTTTGCTTGAATATATTTTTGTACATTCACTTGCTTGAATATATTTTTGCATTTTTATACTGAGAAACACTTGGTAGAACGAACGACCATCCCAGAACCATCGTATATTTATAGTTCACCTTCCCCACGCCGCCGCGAAAAATGAGCTCATGTTTCGAACCGTTGTCTTCACTCACAATTAATCTTTTCTCTATTCTGTATGTATTATACCATTCGTTATACAGTCGTTAAAAAACTACACATCTCTTAAACAACCTCTCCCCCCCTCCCCTACAACCCTCCCTCATTCCTTAGCTTGGGTCCGAATACCTGTTTTTGCTTGAATATATTCTTGTACATTCACTTGCTTGAATATATTTTTGCATTTTTATACAAAGTAGATTATACTAATCAGCTCTTACGTTTTTGTCGGCATCTTTGACCATCAACTCGTCGGTAACGATTCGCCCAGGTTTAGCCAGATCCTCTCGTAATGTAAATGAATAACTGTCTTGTGAGAAGACAGGAGGATTGTCGTTCTTATCTATCACAGTTATTAGTACTGACACTGTTGCGTTAGAGCTTGGATTGGGAGCTTCAGAAGCCTGCAAAAAAGAAAAAAGAAAAGGAAATTAAAGAAATTTACCTATAAAATATTGCGATAGTATAAAACGTAAAAATACTTTTAGAAAAATAAAGAAAAGAAAAAGATAAGTATTGAAAAAATGAAAACCCAATTTGAACGTTATGAGCAATCGTTGAACTCCGGGAAAAGATGGAAAATGACGATTGGAAAAATAAAAGAAACATCAAAGAAAATTAAACAAAATTCAATCGAAAAACAGAAGCAGAAATCCCGGGGACTAAAATAGTGTAGAGATATAAATTCATGGATACACGAGGTAGATAGTAGATTTATACAAGTTTTCGAGAAGCCTTTCATGGTCATTGGAGCTAACTACAGTGAACTAAAATATGTTTCAGATGGATATATTACCCGGACGTAAAGCTTGTAGCTTTGTGTCTTCTCCGCGTCGATTGTACTGTTGACCGTAATGACACCAGTACTGCTGCCAATAGCAAACGTGCCATCATTACCTGAAATGATATCAAAGGACCAACAGAAGTTTAGATTTCAAAAATAAATAAATAGATAAAATAAAAAAGATGGCATGTCAGCAATTAACTCAAAACATTGGTAGATCCGAATTTGTGTCAAGTGTCGTAAATACCTGAGTATATCTCGTATTTCAGTGGGTTGTTGATACCAGCATCACCATCTTTAGCGACAACTGACAGTACTGTTGTTCCCTGTAAAGGTAGTGCATGGCAATATTTGTTATTTTCAAACAGGATACAAGAAGTAGGGAATGAGTGCGGGGTATCGCATGTTGCGATTTCATGAGATCTCGGATGATGTCTTCCCGTCAGCCTGTCTTTCTGCTCGTCTGTTTGCCCGTCTGTCCGTCTGGCTGTCCATCTGGCTGTCTGTCTGTCCGTCTACCTGTGTGCCTGTCTATATTCCGTTCAGTCTGCCCGTTTATCAGCTCGTCTGACTGCCTGTCTGTCTGCCCTTCCGTCCGTCTCTCTGTAAACCTGTCTGTCGTTTGGTTGGTAGGATTGTTTGTTTTGCTTTAAAAATAGTTGTATCTTTAAAACACATTTTCTTACTACAGGAGTGTTTTCTTCGATTTCCTTTAGATAGACAGATTGTTCAAACTTTGGTGGGTTGTCACTGATATCCGTTACGTCAATAACCACAGTGGTCGTACTCTGTTGTCTGGGATTACCGCCATCCTGACAAGAAAAGATCATCAATAGTCATGCAGTGTTTCTTTTACCAATTCTTCCGATTAAGATAAAAAATATGATGGCACTTCTGCTAATGATGAGGATGTGTTGTTAGTGGTCCGATGAAGATTGTGATACTAAATTATGACGATAATAACGGAGATGATGATGATGATGATGATCAGCGATTTATAATGATGAGATCAAAGGTGAAGATGATAATCAGGGATGATAATGATGATGCCAAAGATGACAGTGATGATACTCAAAATCTTTACCTCTGCCACAACAGGTACCAAGTACCTCGTTGTTGTTTCGTAATCCAAAGATGACGCCAACGTGATTGTTCCATGTAAATTATCAATAGCAAACTTAGAAGTCTGTTGATGTAACAAACAGACAGTATGAGTAATACTTTAGCTGCATGCAACTAAACATTGACCACTATTTCACTCCATGATCTGTGCTTTATGTACCACTGTTTTCATTAATAAGCGCTGAACAGTACAAAATTCACGACAAACTTGTTTATCGGCAGTAGACTACCGTCCATCAAATAAATGGTTTAGAGTAAGGTCCCCATGTACCTTTACGTACTCTTGAGATTTATTTGATTGACGGTAGTGTACTGCCGATTATCCGGTTGCGATTTTTTTCTTGATCAGTGCGCAATGAAAACTGGATGAAAATGAATGTGCTTGCATACGTATAATTTTGCGATTTATTTGATTGACGGGTAGTCTACTGTCAATTAATCTATGGTAAATTCATTTTTCTTGATCAATGCGCAGTAATGAAAAGTCGATGAAGAATAAATGTGTGTAAGTGCGAGAAAGGACGCAGTAGAATCAACAGACGAAGCATGCATTACCTTTTGGCATGTACAGTTACTTGTGAAGATTATGCAACACATCAGGTTTTATATACTTTACTTTTTTTATTTCGACAAAGGACTAACGTCCTAAACGTCGGTATCGTTACAAACATGTTATGCATGGTGTAAACTTTAAGCTGCCTTCTTATTCACTTTACATCTCATACCGTTATTTTACTAGTGCAAGCAGTGCTTACCTTCTACAAGGTGATAAGTGGATTGGCTTGGAGAGTGAAAGGAAAAAGAGAAATTGAGTTCTTATAATTAAACTTTTGGTACTGAATGAATGTTATTTGGTGGGAGGGACCAGCTTTTGTTTGGTGGGGATTGGGGAATCAGCTTGACTAAGGGGTAGGGGTGGAGGAAATTCAAAATTGATTTTACCACTGAATAGTTCACCCATTTCCTACTGCCATCATAGATTAAAGAATTGTCTACGGTACGACTTTTGTTTTATAACGAAATATCTTGGAAATATAATACTAAAAAAGAATGAACGGATCCTGTGAACGGATCCTGTGTACTGATAACAAACAAAAAGGATAAATAAATCCGTACTGAACACTGTAGAGATAAAATAGACTTAATTCGCTAACATTTCGATGGAGTAACAGATTTTGTTTTCTATTCAGGACTATCTCACCTGAGCTGAGTTGGAATCATTACTAAATCTGTATGTGACAACAGTATTAGTACCCAAATCGGCGTCTGTCGCTTGAATAGTCATAAGTGTCGTACCAACAGTTGTATTCTAAAAGATATAGACACAACTATGAGACCAGAGTACAATAAAAAGATAACAAACGAACGTCGCGTTACCTCAGGTATTGATGTCCTATATGGTTGCTGAACGAAGACTGGTTTATTATCGTTCACGTCCAAAACGTCAAGAATAAATTGCTTTGAAGTCTGATGTTAAAGTAAAGCAAGTAAGTTGGGCAAGTAAAAGTATTTTTAGCATTTTATGACCATTGATCGCCGGAGTGTGAGGTTTGGGTTGGTCCATAAAATTTAAACTGTTAAAAAGAAACTATAAGCCAGTTCAAAGTTTAAAAATCGTTTTCAGTGCGCATGCGATTTTATCCCGAATTTCTCACCTTATTTTTTTAAATCAAAAACAAAAGAAGGTTTAAACAAAAGAAGTTGAGAAATTCGGGTTAAAATCGCATGCGCACTGAAAACGATTCTTAAACTTTGAATTGGCTTATGAAAATATTCCTATCTGTTAAATGTAATGGGTACACTGGGCTCCAGAGGTTCCATTTCGCTACCGATAGTTTTAACGCCGCCTCAGGAGCAAAATAAACATTGAGCAAGTCATCATGGATTTGCTATTTGTTCCCACTTACCTTCCTATCGTCTCCGCCATCCGTCACTGTCACATGGAAGTCGTAACTTCTAACCGACTAAAAGCAATAGTAAACATTAACAATAATCAAGTAAAAAAAAAAACAATGTAAATAGAATCAATAGAAATAATAGTTAATTCATATATAGTTTTCAGGAAGAAAACAAAACACAGAATGCATTTTAGTTTTAATTGCAGACGTATTTCAGCACAATCCTGTGCTTTCATCAGGGATTGCAAGCTGATAAAGCTAGAACACATTTTCAAGTAGATCAGCAAGCTGACAAATGAAAAATGCTCGCTTAGGAGTTATAGATCATAACTATGAGATAATAACAACTTACTTCTCTATTTAGCTCTTTTTTCAAGGTCAGTTCACCAACGCTTGCATTAACATTGCGTATGTTGAACACCGTTTCACCAACATCATCCAGACCAAATGTTATGGCATCATTTTCCTGATCCGTAGCTGTTATATTAAGAATAGACGTACCTGTACAACAACACACAGAAAGTCAAGTTATACATGGCAAGATATATGATTAACTTGTGGTTGAAATATGATCACAACTGAGACAGTTAACACTCACCGACTGCAGTGCCTTCTGGTACTTTTATAACGATGTTGATACTATCATCGATAAATGGCTTGTGATTGGTTACTGGGGAAGAAATTAAAGTAATATAAGAATCACCAAAATCATATAATTTCCGCCTTGCTTGTATTGCATTAATTGAACATATACATGAATGACAAAAACTGGCAAGTGTGTATTTTCGTGAATGTTAAATGAAAGCCATTAGAAGACATCCAATCCAAGGAAGACATGAGCAATATTTTTGTCAACTTTTAATGAATACCGTACATGGTCATATTATACGACTTTTTAAGTTTTTAATCTCACTAGATATTTGTATAATTGTGTAAATGTATACTTCAACTGTCAATTTATACAGCCATTTTATAAAAGGTTGGCGAAAGTTTCGTTTCATGTTGCACGCATGCTGTTTACAAAGCTCAAAATGTATTATCTTCATATGTAAATAATGTCAGCACAAGAAAATATACCGGAAAAACGTGCAGACAAAGTTTGGTAAAATTCGATATCGTTGTGACCTTTCGCTGATTGGATGCACATCGAAAATAGGGCTTGGTCTGCAACATGCAAAATGCAACAAAGCCCGGCTTTACCAACTTTTTTTTGAAATAGCCGTAGGTATCACAACGCGATATGAGTCGTAATTTTTTGAGTGACGGACGCTAGAATATCAGCCCGTTTTCAAACATGCATAAACATAAAACTAGGCTTTCATGCATAACTGATCAAATAGGCATAGACGCGTACTTCTTTAGTAAATGTTTTTGGTCGCTGCCTTCCTGAATAACTGTTTGATAAGAGTCACTGAATTAAGTATCAACTAATTATTAGTCTTGGTGAACATGATGAAGTCATACATGGACTGTAGTTTCGTCGATCTACGTCTTTAGATCGTATTATTAGAAAACTGTTATTACTAATTAGCTGTTAGCGTTTATTAGATGCAGCGCAAAGGAACATGTAATAATTTTTATTTGATTATTAGCAGTGCCCAGGTTTATTGGAATGACTCTATAAGTTATATATATATATATATATATATATATATATAAACCATTAGAGATTTTGACAGGTTCCTAAGGGATGAGGAGGTCTTATTGATACCATTTCTTACGTTATTTATCATGATTCCTTTAAGTCTTAATATTATATCCTTAATAATAATATTAGCAATAAACAACAGTTAACAGCTACCAACGAATGACATGACATGGCATTTATTAACATTCTCAACCAGGCGCTGAAGATATATTTTCTAGATGATATTTAAAACCGTTAATCCAATCTTACTTCCGGGCTCATACATTTCATGGATCAACATTACACGCTGACTTACCTGAGTCACAAGAGGTTATCAGCATCAAAAGAGCCAAAAGCACCACTGTAATGTCTTTAATGTTCATCTCGTGAAAGAAACTGATATCAGATGTTTCATTTATTTTTTGTAAAGGAAATAGTACATGGACCTCCTCGATGAGCGATGTCGCTCTCAGGGTTAATGTTTTGTTTATATATGTTTAAATTTAAAAAAATCTTAGATATGGGCCCTCATGTTGAACTGAACTGAAGTAGGCTGCTTACTACTGCAATTTCTCTTTTTCTTTCCAGGCATCAGAACCTTAAGATTGTCTTGGAAAGGTTCAGGGATTTTTCTTACATCATCAAGATTACCTGATCATATCCCCCAAAAAGCAATACCTTTTTTATGATCCCCCTTTCTAGTGGTTGCTACTTAGTGATCCCCACTTTATACCTGTCAATATTTAATAGTTGATTCACCCTCCAGTTGTCTAAAAAACATGTGATCCCTCAAATCCCCCCTTGCTAAATATTATTATGAGTTTACAAAGGAGTTGTGGCCAGAGGTGATCAATATTGTTATGTAAAAATGAAAGGGAATTGCAAATTGAAATATCGACTCTTCATGGAGGCCCACAGCCCGAAGGCCGATCGATGATTGATTCTTCATTTATTAAATTATTTTATTAATGGAAATTTAGGAATCACAGATCAAAATTGTTGGCGGAAAACAAAATCTTGTGGAGAAAACATAATTTCTGTAACCCGCTGGATGTCCGAAATTTTGACATGTCAAATTTGTTCAGGCTTATAAAGGTTGAAATTTGATGGAAGGAATTCAAAACTTACGTCAACAACAGAATACCCCGCCAATCATATGCAGTAGTCTGAATTCTTTGAAGAACGAGGCATACAATAATAGAAAACAAAGTTATTAATATGTGCATATGATTTGCGGGGTATTCTGTAGGTATACGTTCAAAACTACGTCTGGTAAATACACTAAATACAGCTTTATATTATTCTGATGAAATTATATGATATGATGCTAATTACTTTATTTTAGTCTTGCTTTTCAGACTTTTATACACATCTTAGTGTCAATAGCTTATGTATGGCGTGACCAATGGAATGAAGAATCGTCACACATATTCCACGCGGCATGCTGATTCCAAGAAAACATCGATCGACTTTTCTAGTCGAGTGCGCTTTTGCTGTTTCGCTTTGAACACAAAATTTAAATAATATAGGAGCTGTAGGTAGGGTTGTGTGAAGGACACGGTTGTAAATAACGGCTAAAAGCACTTCAAAAGCAAACTTGAAAAATATCTCTTGTCACAATGATCAAGGGTACATAACTCTTTGAACAGTTTTTGACCAGTTTGCGGGTGTTATAATCCTCGTAACATGTTCGATAACGAAGTCTCTTTGTCATTTTGTCTCACTCCGGCATAGCTCTAGCATATCCAACTCCTTCAAGATTTTTGGTACGAATCGATGTTTTCCATTGAAAAATATATATTTTGAACGAGTTTTAATTATTTTTCATGAGGAGCCGGAGCCCTTGACGACCAATCTGATTGTAGTTTTGAAAACTACATTCGTGAAATATTTTGTATGCAAATGAGCATAATACCGATGCTGAGCTTTGGATTCTATAACTACTCTTTGCTTAGAGTAAGAACGTTTGCATTCGTTGTATCTGTCAACGCTCTTTTGTAGTTTTACATTTCTTTTGCATTCTCGTGATTGTAGTTAGTATTCACGCGGCAAATTTGATTCGTCTTCAAAAAATTCATTCGATTATGTATGTTCTTCTCTTGGGATCATGGGAATCATCTTCGTACAGTAAAATATAGTAAGTATGCAGTAAGTATCATGCACCTACGAATTATCTTAAAGCGATAAGAGAACAAGCAATATTTGTAATAGCTCCTATCGTAGATGAGCACGCCGCTTCGACGAACCAGCGGTATCTTGATGAGCATCTTTATTTCGTCGAGCATGCGCAGTAGGAAATAAGGGCTCTGGGAACGAGATTGAACGGGTTCATGATCACAAGTTGCCTTGCGTGGAACAACCTAAAACCGGGACGCGGGACCGGGACACGAGTGAAAATACCGGGACTACTCGATATTTTTCGATAGGAAAACTTTATCTTCAACAAAATCATCATTATTTTAGTACTCATCACTACTTATCGAAGATAACACAGTAATTTTATCAATTCTACTACTGACTTTTTAATTGAACTAATGTTCTTTCTGCCTTCAGTTTTTCCTCCTTTTTTTCCTCAGTTCTTCATTTCAAGCAACGAGTGTGAAACTGACAAAGCACGTCAACGACTATTCACCACTTTCACATTCCCATAATACTTTGCGTTTTTGGGGGCAACATGTACAATAGCAAAAACCATTCGAAAATTCAAAACCTTTCATGCAGATGTTGAGTACTATTATCATTGAAAAATCCAGCATCAGTTTAATCAGTGAAACGTTTAGTGTTACAGACAATGTATGGACTTACCAAGAAATGTCATAACTTTTACTCGTAAACCAGTTCAAATTTCTTTCTTTCTGGTTTTTGTGAATTCTGATAGAATCTATCATCAATGCATTAGTTTTTTAGATGTTTTTTCTTCAATTTCTATTAATCTTCATTGTAATATTAACAATTTTTTCTCGTTGTTGCCCCCCAAAAACGCAAAGCATTATGGGGATGTGAAAGTGGTGAATAGGTCTCAAGCATGATGACGTTTTATACCTAAACTTCCAGAATCCCTTTCGGTAGCTTTTTTAGTTGTGCTGATTTTCACTATTGTTTTGGTATTCTCAAAGGAGTTTTAACATTTAAATATGAAAAGAGATTTTGAAAAGGATTGTGGTAGAGATAGGTATGAAACGTCACGAGGTTAGGGGTATATTGTCGTCGAAACCTATGAGATCTTCACCGGTCTTACCGTTTTCACGTTTCACATCCAAAAACGGCTCTTGTGTAAGAGACTCCATGTGGCACTCTTACATTTAATTCTTTTTCTCTCTTTTCTTTCTTTTTCTCTTTCTTTTGGTCTTCCAACCTTTTCCTTTTAAATTATTCCGTTGCTTTCCATGCGATGCTGCTAACAAAAACACGTTTGTTATCTAATTGTTGGACTTCAGTTTCTTTTTTTCTTTGTTTCAGTTGTCTTGTTGATGAACGCAAATACGATCTTGGATGCTTGGCTCCAGCTGTAAGTATCTTGTCTCCTGGATAAAAAGTTAAACAAAGCTGGGCTGGCACCCTCTCGCTCAGGATTTTTTTAAATTCTTATTTTGACAAAAATGAACATGGTCTGTTAATCTATGATTTTTTTTTAAGATTCTTATCATCGGTATTTTGAGCTTCATGAGGAAGAGAGTTCGACTGAAACCTGACTTGTGGAATGGACGTCCAGGACTACCAGTGTAAGTTTCATAAAAGGTTTATATATAGACTTCTTTAACTTGGGCGTAATGTTTTCCTGTATTTGACCAAGTGTCATTATCTTGAGAATATTTATCATTATTATTATCAACACCATCACAACCATCATCATTGCCAGAAATATTGGACATTGTCAGCGGTGTTACGCATGAATGAAAATGAAGTGGCTTTCTAGAGGAAATATATAACTACATGGTTTCCAAGCACATATTTATATTCGACTATGATGTTAGTAAAACAATTTTTGCCAAAAAATAGTTACTTGACAATCAAAAGAACAACTATTATTTTTCTGTTGATAAGTCTCACCACAGGAAGCCCATGAAGGACAAGAAACAAGTTTCAAACGTAAATCGTTACTTTGGGCTTCCTTATTGTATTTCAGCAGTCAATAGGAGCTTGTAAAAACAAAATGGCGATATTTAGGGGGTTTTGAAGCTGTTTGGAGCAGTTCTCTGTGGTTTCTCGTCATTTTTAACTGAAAACTACGAGCTAACAACGCGTCGAATCGCTTAAAATTTAACCTAACTTCAAGCTTCTTGGGAACCAACATTCTGCAGGCCTGCTGTCTATTTTGAGCGGTTTTGGATTTATTAAACACTCGTTTGATGATATCGAGGAGGAGCTTTTTTACTTATAAATTTTTTCGACTTCAAATAAGACGATTTTGGGGTCAAGTGTGGCCAGATTTATAGACGATGTAAGGAATCTAGAGCTTTCGAAGGCAAGTAGTCCGGGAACCAATATGTCGCATGATTCAATGATCACTTTACGCTTATTTAGTATCTTGTAGGGTGGGTTGTTTGTCGTGATGAGGAGCTCAGAGTAAATAAAACCCTATTCGCCGTAAATAGAGGAAGCTCTATATTCTCCATACATTTCCTATTAGACTCGACGGCCATTTTATAAGCTGAAACGCATCATTGCGCATTTGCAAGCAGGCTCATGTCCCATATTTCTGGCAATGTTATCAACACAAACACCAACACCACCATCCAGTCATTATCAACACCAACACTAACACCACCACCATCATCATTATTAACACCAACATATGTCAACACCAACACCATCATCATTATCAACACCAACACCAACAACACCACCATCATCATTATCAACACCAACACCACCGTCATTATCAACACTAACATCAACACCAACAACACCACCATCATTGTTATGAACACCAACACCACCATTATCATTATCAACACCAAAATCAACAACAACAACAACACTATCATCGACATTATCAAAATCAACAACAACACCACCATCATTATTATCAACACCAACATCAACACCACCACCATCATCAATACCAAAACCAACACCACCGTCATCATCATCATTATCAACACCAAAATCAACAACAACAACAACACCATCATCATCATTATCAACACCAACATCAACACCACCACCATCATCATCATTATCAACACCAAAATCAACAACAACACCATCATCATCATTATCAACACCAAAATCAACAACAACACCATCATCATCATTATCAACACCAAAATCAACAACAACACCATCATCATCATTATCAACACCAAAATCAACAACAACAACACCATCATCATCATTATCAACACCAAAATCAACAACAACACTAACACTAACACAAACATCGACACCAACACCAACATCAACACTAACACTAACACAAACATCGACACCAACACCAACATCAACACTAACATCGACATCTACATCAACCCCACCATCATTATCAACACCAAAGAGCACTACATTCACTACATTCACTATTTGCACTTACAACACACAACACTCAACTAGCCTACATTTAAATTTTTAAACAGGGAGAAAAATCGGGGGGGGGGGGGTACGAATGAAATTTATCGATGTTAAATACAGTAGCAATTGCCGAATGTCATAAAATTTGTCATTTTCTTAGTTCAATGGGATAAGAGAAGGATTTGTTGGGATCTTCACTCTTTTGTTCAAAGCTTGCGGGGTTTGTTTCATTGTCCTTTGTCATGATCTTTTCGTATCTGTTCTCTACAGTCCTGTAGATTTTCTAGGCGATGAAAGGAACAGGTTCATCATACCATTTGCTTTTGGAGCAACTGCCGCTTCCTCCTTGAATGTCTTCCTCGGAATATCTGCCGCATCACAAGAACTGCAACATTCCGCTTGGTTAAGAGGTATATAATACTTGGTCAGTATGGCTTGGTTCATCTGATCAGATTCGTGATCGTTATCAGTTATGTTCCGATTTACTGGCAACTGAGAATCCTTCTATCGGAAGGAATCGAAAAGAAATTTCTAACCCAACTCTAGTGTGAACCAGCTCTATTTGTCTGACTAGAGGCTCATTGACATCAGCCTTTTTCTTCTTTTCTTCGTTTTCATCTTTTAATTCAGTGTCGTTTTTAGCTTTTAAAGGAATCTTTATGACCCTGTTATATGGCATCATCAACTATCCGTACCTCGCTTGCCTTAATGCTGAGTACAAGATCATTGGTTACACAATGGGGCTGATTTACTCGGTTTTAAGGTGAGTGTTCGTCAGACACAGCTAACAAAATTATCTTGGTTTCAAATCGTAGAACTCATAAGAGTGTGAAACTGTTTTGAGGGGATTTATCAAGAACTGCACTATACATTGGTGTTCAAACAAGCTTGTCAAACTTGTTGCCAAGGATGTTCCAAGAAAAAGATTTGTGCAACTGCATTGCGAGGTTTCACCAAAAATTATAATAATATAATAATAATGGCGTTTATTGATAAAATCATCGCACTAAGTGATTACTTACAACATATTAATAGAAAGCTTATATGTTTACAATTGTTTGAACTATCTAGGGATGAACTAACTATCAATTGCACTGTGTATGCATTGTCCTTGTCAAAGCAAAACTTGTTGCCGAGGAAGCTCCACGAAAATGTCAACTTTCACTTGTCACCAATTGAAATATGCTCTAAAAAAGCTTTTTGCCAAGGATCAGGTTGACGCAAAAAAATTGGTCGGTCCTGAGTTCCTAAGTGATTATATTACTTGACTAATTTCTATTTGTATTTCGTTTTTCAAGATTTATTGTAGATCTATTTTATTACTTTGGCTGCACTTTAGACGACGAACACCAAGAAAAGGGATTGAAAGAATTGGTACGTGCTTCAGTAATATAACCACAAGGAAAAAAGGAACATTGTATTGTTACAAGAATATTGATGTTGCACATGATGATACATACATGCATAATCTTTATTAATGAGTCTTATCGTTCTAGCGCCTGCATTGCACTAATTAGGGACAAAAATTAAATAACTAAATAATAAGTAGTTATAATGATGATGATGACGATAATAATTTCAAAAAACGACTAAAAGCAATTGTTTGGAAGCAATGGAGCGTAACTCCGATATCTGCTATTCTTCGTTTGCACGTGACGTCGTAGCCGCCATGTTGGATGAATTTAACAAATTTTTTTTCAATTAATTCTTTTGTTTTTCCAATCATCAATTGTCGTAGACAGAAGAAAGTTGTATACATTAAGAGTATAATGAAAAATATCCAGTATTAGAAAAAACCTACTAATGGTCTATCACCAATCGAGCCCTGTGATTGGCTGAGCTACTAGGGGTCTATTAGTGATAGACCTCTAGTAGCGAAAAGCGCCGGTTTTGAAAACCAAAAAATATATATTTAAAGCAAAATCCAAAACTTTTTGCATCCTTATTGGACCGATTAGTAGATTTTTACTAAAACAATTAGACCTCTCGCCCTCATGGCCTACGAGTCAATAGCCCATTCGGCCTTCGACCTCTTGGGCTATTGACTCATAGACCATTCGGACTCGAGGACTACTACCAAAACAGGTAGAGTGTGAATTTGACTCGTCGTGTAACACTTGTTTGGCTGTACATTCGTGAAGTCTAGTGCACACATTCCTGAGCCCCGAGCGGCTAATTACCTTTGAACATGCCGTATTCAAGTAGAAGTAACGGCCAAATTCCACCATGAACTTCAAAGGTAATTAGCCCCCCGGGCTCAGGAATGTGTGCACTAGACTTCACGAATGTACAGTCAAACAAGTGTTACACGGCGAGTCAAATTCACACTCTATCTGTTTTGGTAGTAATTGTTAAATATACCTTTTTACTAATACGGCAGCCATCTTGAATTCTATTGTTTTAAGTAAGACATTATGGGATGCTGAGGGGACAATTATTGGAAAATTTATAGTATGCACAGTGTCTTTTTATATAATTTAACGTTATCCACTGAGAAGCACATCTGAAAACCAATCGAAATTAATGGAACTGTAGTTGAAGCAATATGTGAAACACGAAAGCGTAAAATTATTTTAGAAAGTAAACCCCCTCAGCATCCCATAATGTCTTTTTTTTTAAACAATACAATTCAAGATGGCCGCCGTATCAGTAAAAAGGTCTAAGTATTGTTAACAATATTAAACATGACTTTACATGCAGAATCTCGTTTTGTATGAGAGAATCTTAACCAATATACCTGTGGTTGTCTGCACATTAATTCTGGTTGGAAGCTACTCCATGCTGTTGTATAAGGAAATCAAGAAACTTTACGTTCAAGGCCGTCCAAGTCTTCGATACATGCTCCAAGTAAGCCTAATATTTTCTTAGTTTTACTTATGTATATTTTTTTAAGTACACCTAACTCCTGATAGAATACTTTCAATATTGATCCTACATGAAGTGAATAGTTGAATGCTGAAATATTTATAGATTTGAGTGTTGCGTCTTTACGTTATAAAGGTATATACTTCAATTATGTTAATGACTGTGACATCACCTAAGGTTTGTTTTTATATATTGGCAAGTATATTTGTTTTATTATAAGTAATAGCATGACTTGAGGGTGATTAGTGATTAAATGTCCCCGAAAGCCGAGGGAGGTTTTGTTGAAGTCCCGACGCCGAAGGCGGAGGGACTTTAACTAAACCTCCCTCGGCTTTCGGGGACATTTAATCACTAATCACCCGAAATTTCATGCTATTAGTTTGTAATATTATGATTACCGAGGAATAAAACTGCTCTTAGGAAATATGTTAGCTTTCGTACGATGCATAAATTACAAAGTTTTACAAAGCTGTTGATATGCGGCATACTTAAGGGAATTCGCCTTTGTTAAATGCGACAATGGCGAATTGAACCAGCATTCATTCATTCGTGGTGCTTTATTCTAATTCACTTTGCATGGTTGGCCTAGAGCGGTATTAATGAAGTGTTTTGAAACCGTCTTGATTACGTCACAAATAGTAAGAAAAATTCTCGGCTAGTCAACGTATGCGCAAAGATTATTCAATGGATCCCACAAGTGCTGGGGTGTTCAATAGTGTGTAGTCCAGAGTCATTGCGCAAAATTTTCGACTGGGTGAATGCCACCCAGCCATAGTCCCGGTGATTGTCTTATGAGGGACCATGCCTCATGGATAGTGATGAGGGATATTTAGACTAAATATCCCTCATGATTATATTCATCCAGGGGGATGTTAGACCTTAAACATCCCTCTGGAAACAATGGATCCCGAGGTAATTATGATATTACTAATACTAAACACTAGCCATTCGAGACACCAAATTTACAGTAAACATTGTGAAAACCACGAGTAAAAATACTGTTTGTGTGAACCTGTTAAAGTTTGTAAATTTAATGAAGTCTGGGATGATGTCACATCTATTAACATATTGGAAGTATAAACCTTCATAACTTAAAGACGCAACACTCTAATGAAGAAATGATTCACTCTCCAACTCTCCAAATGGTTTTTAACGGTTACTTAGCCCCTTTATATTTCGACAGAACAAAACATTCAGTCTTCCTTAAAGTATTATCTGCGCTTGCGTATGTCGTCATGCTTATGCTTGCGTCGCTGGTGTGAACCAGGCTTTAGTCTTGATATGCCCTTTTAGCATTAGCATAATGTTTTCAAGTTCCAGACCACGTGTCATTCTCTTCATTAAGAGTAAGATGCTTTCGAAGCCGTTAAGCAAAAAACGTGGTGGTCTAGAATGCCAAGCAGTTGTGTTAGGTCTAAACCAAATAAAATATAGTTGTCTCTAACTAAAAATATTCAATAGAACAAAGGACATTTTGGTTTCGGAACTTAAACGTTCATCAGCAGACAGTTTGGAGTTTAGGTCTATTTTGAACCATGTTCTGCATTTTCAAATATCTGTTTAACATAAGATTCTAACACTTTAAGAAAGAAGAGACGACAGCCATTAATCTGGCAGGTAAAACAGAGAGAGCTCATGTTAACCTTCTGTTTTCTAATCAACTACACAACGCAGGGAAAAGGTATGTCTTAAGAGATGTATTTTAGTCAAGGTTCTCACTTTGGTGATACGAATCAACAACACTGATTTCACTAAGTAGCATCGATAGTGCTAAATTCTGCAAGTAGTTTCCATGCATTTTGTTGCATGCATAACCAAAACCTGTGACGACGATGGAACGATGATTCATCCATTGTGTCATGTATTTATCTGTTATAGAGCATTTAACCAAAATGGCACCTGGTACAATTCATTAAAAGACAGGATATACGTCACACGCCCAGGTGGGATTACAGTTTCTTGCTGGCTGGCTGGCTGACGGACTGATTTATTGATTGATTGATTGATTGATTGATTTTCAGACTTCAAATTCTCCACCCAGTTCCTGTCATCTTTCGTTGTGTCCTGCATATTTGTTTACCAGGTCAGTCTGTAGGATTCAATTTAATTTTAACTATGAGAAATCGAATGTAACAAGAAAATTTTATGTGATTTCTGAATCTTATTCATGAAATCTTTACGCTGTATATTGATCGATAACTCACCGAATTATCTTCGTGAAAAAGAATTGCTGGGTTTCAATAAGTTGATAAAAATCTTTGAATCTCATTATCTGCTCCAATTGGTGCTTAAACACTCACCACCATAGGCTGTTAGTCAGAAAATATAAATTATATTGAAAACTTCCGATTCGATGGGAAAGAAAACCCAAAGGAAATGCCCCTTTGTTAACATACAGATCACCCTACCAACAATGGGAGAGCCAACGTAGCAAGCAGTTGATGTAATGTATTGATAAAATTACAATGCATCACACTTAATACAATAGATAGAACGACAATATAGAATACAATAGAGTTTATGAATACATTACTTCAACTGAGAGCTATTCTAAGCACTCTTACCCAAGCGCGTATAAAAACAGAGTTAGCGGATTAATATACTGCCATTTTCAACAATAAATTGCGAATGGCAATGCCAATTTGATACCCAAAATTCTATCCTCATTGGTCTTAGATGCCTTCATCCCCCGGTCGTCTTCAGGCTTATTAGTTCCCCTTCCTGTCCTACCGTTTATCCGTGGATTCGAGTTCTCACATCTTGCTTAAAGGCGTCAGGCAGATCGCCAATAACTCAATAAGCGCAAGTGAGACCGTTGATATAGAATACTATTTAGGTTCTCCCTCCCGACAATTAACATAGAGCTTCTTAAAAAGTATCGCACATAAATATTTTTCAACCTTTTGGTAGTCATATACTTTCTCTTGTAGCTCACAGCTCTGCTGCTAATGCTACTCTCAGTGGATAAAACTTTTGACGCAAAGTTTTTAGAGACTTTACAATTACAATCACCATTACAAATACAAGGTAATAATATCCATGGAAACAAAAAAAATGGTTATTTATGTATAACTAGTAGCTTAATAAATAATTTCAATTCCAAGGGTGAGCGTCGTAGTTTAAGTTTATTAGAGCCCTATAGCTAGCCTGTGTAGAGAATGAGCGAAACAAAACCCACTACCTACCTATCTACCTACCTATGCCAACCTCCTTATCCTAGCTACTTACCTAACTTACGGCCTACCTTAAAATCTATCGACCTTCCTACCAAGATTTCAAATTAAAGAAAAACCATCCATATGCCAGACTCCCATTACCAAATAAGGATGTGAGTAGCCAACTCCTAATAGTTTTGACGCTATTCCATTACCTACGTTTAGGCTTTAAAAGTGCTAGTCTTACGAGAATTACACTGTAAAATCATCACTTTTCTGTGATTATTATCCACAAATAGGTCGTATAGTTTACGAATTAACAAAAGTCGGATCGAAAAAAAATAATTAAGGGAATGAATTTCGTTCTTAAAATCGCTAAAAAGTTAGTCCGCCATTGATCGGTCACAGCGATTAGCTTGGTCAGCGGAGCTGTACTTAATTTATTCGTGACGTCATATGCGCACGTCTGACTTTGCTCTCCATGCTCTCCATGCTTTAATTATAATTGTGTTTAAAACTTCAGGTTTTTAGTCGAAACTGGTAAAACATGCGCTTAGTGTTGATGTGATAGCAAGGCCAGATCTAGTATCTAGTATGTGCCGCGAAAGTTTAATCGTTGCGCGTATGACGTCACTTCCGTTGAATTGCTACCAGCCTCACAGGAACGCATTCGTTTAATGGCGGACCGAAAATGCCGAACTTTAAAGGCTAAAAAAGACGTCTTCCCGGTCTCGTATCAAAATAAAATTTTGACAATGAACTATATAACATGTCTACTTTTATAAGATATATTCTTCAGGGATAGTGTCACTCTCGTAAGACTAGCACTTTAAAAGTACTATGAGCAAAGGTCGGTAAGAAGATACGGCATGTTTTCATGCATTCTTTCCACTGATATACATGTTTATCTTCTTTCATCTGCAGACTACTTTATCGCATCCGTGGTAATAGCATGCCTGTTTGCAATAATGCAACTGTGTTTTTTCCTGAGAAGTCACAGGTGACCGAGTAATTTCCAATTCTGAGGGTAGTTTTGAGCAATTATTTGCTCGTCTTACCGTTCTAAACGAAGGATTCATGTAGTAAACAAATAATGCTGACCTCGAGCAAACGTGTCTCCGTCAGCTCGCTTTGCCGACTTTCTGTCTGCGACTTAATTCCGTATGATAAAACTCGGACTGGAATCGGAAGGATATAGAAGTTGGACTTCACCTAAAAAGGTATTTTCGAAGATTTAGTTTTTGATTTAATTTTTTTTTCCAAAATGGCTTTCACTGTACATTTATAGTAGGCAGTCTCTGACTATCTTTTGAAAAACGACGAAAAAAGAAAACGAGGGCCTCGACATTACGATACATCAGAAATATTAAAAACCAAATTACAGTCCAGCTTATTTTATAATTGATCACTTTTTTTCCACAAAGGGTGGGTCAAGGGCGCCCTAGGACACTCACCCTCCCCCCTGCCCCTGGTCCCACCCCCTCCAGGTAACCCAGTGCACGCTGCCACCAGCGTCTTGTTTCAATTTACTTGAACTTGGAAGTTGTGAGTTCCGCTCTGCAATTTGTTTTTTCATGGTTTCCATCCAAAAAAAAATTAAAGTTACCGACTAATTATTTTTGATTGATGCAAACAAGAACAAATGAGCGTGAAGCTCGCAGCTGTGAGCTTACTGAAGTACTAATATTGTAAACTGTTATGATAGAATACATACATACATACATACATACATACATACATACATACATACATACATACATACATACATACATACATACATACATACATACATACATACATACATACATACATACATACATACATACATACATACATACATGCATACATTTATTTATTTAGTGTCATTTTTTGTTATTACATTACATTTACAAAGAATTATAACTTAACCTAAATTGAGACACAAGCTATCTATAATAACTATAAAAGTTAACCAAGATAGATAGCTTAGAACGCGTTGCGACTCCTTTTTTTTCATATTTTATCAGCCCTACTAGGAAATCGAATTAATAACAATTCTATGCTTGAAATTTTACTTTTATTTCATTCCTCGATTTTGTCTTCAGGTCCAACAACCGTCACTAACAGGCCTCGTGTGTCGACTAGGGCTTTGAACCGCTGGTTTCTTGCCGTTCGGCTCATGCGCAACCCTAGCCTCGTGCGCGATCGTAAACAAGGTGTTCATCCTGGTGTTCCGTTGTCTTTTACAAACGACGTGCAGCTTGAGATGTCTGCAATCAAATTGGAAGAGGATTCCCCCCAGCAGAGCACTTGAAGAGTTTGGATGTGTACTAGTACTCACTTATAGGGAAGTAAGAAAGTAGATAGGCAAATATAGGGTTAGATCAAGTTTGAACGAAATATAAAATATTTGTTCGCAAACAGGAATTTTATGTTTTCCCGGCTAATCTGTTTGTCTTGTATTTATCTACTAGGATTGATAAGATTGTTATGTAAGTGCATCATACGGGCATTTAAAAGGGGGTATTTCCCGGAGTCGTTCCGTTTACCCCCCCCCCCCCCTTCTGGGGAGTTTATATAGGCAGCGTGGTGTGACGGTGCGGTCTTTCTGAACTTATTACCTTGCCCAGTAAACGAGCTTCAGGCAAAGCAGCATCCATATTTGAGTTATCCAGGATTAACGGGGAAAACAATGAGAAACTTGTTTAGATGAAATACATATATAATAACTTTGAAATCTCAAAAGTAAAGCGAAAACCTAATTAGTTAGTTTTATGTCTGTTTAAATATTTATAGCGTGTTCCAGCTTGCCTTTGGTGGTTTTCCTCCTTATCAAAAAACGTAACACCTACAACTTACTTACCACTTTTTGTTACCTTTCGCTGCTTGAATTTACATATCACTGATACTGCATTTCGGGCTTCCTATGCAACAAGCAACAAAACCTTCACCAACCTTTCACGAAACAGCTGTATATTATAAAGTCTTAAGAGTAGCTTCAAGGTGTCTCTTGTGACAAGTCCTTATTAATAGAGGTATAACTTGTGTTATGGTTTATTACGTAATTAAAAATGATGTGAATCCATCAATTTCACGTTCATTCATATTGTCTTTTCTGCAAAGCATAAGTTTGTAACACATTCGTATACAAAGAAACTATTGTTATATGTACATGTACAATTTACATTCAACCTACAAATTTAATCTTTACTTTACCTTAAAACAAAGTTAACTATAGCCTGATCAAAGTCAGGGCACGTCTAACTCACAGATGGAATTGAAGTTTAGCTTGTTAGGTTTTACGAACAGAAGACAACCAGAGATCGAAACTCTAGAATCAAGGGAAAGACCTAACAAATTCCTCTCACAGATGCCGAGTCATGCAAGAAGAGACACTAAAGATGTGAGGCGAGTGCAAATTGTGGAACATATGTAAGCTCATTATAATTTCACTTGGATATCTCAAACTCTAGTTATTTCGAACGTTTTTCCTTGTCCTTCGGAGGTTTGATGTGACGTGACTCCACTGTATATGTTATTCTAGGGAACTACAAGGAATATTCCAGGTGCTGAATCAGAGCAAAACAAAATTAAGCATTTTGCAATGAGCAAGAAACAGCCAGCGTGAGGTGAGGGAACTTCCACTCCATAGATAAGCTTTTTCTTTATAAAGTAAAAGGTAAAAACCAACCATGCCTATTTTCGAAAACTGCATGTTTAGACGCATCTTGAATCCGATGCGATATTTTTAAAAGGCTTAAATTGTTATAATCTCCAATGCTTAATGTTGTGTGAGTTTCATGCACGTCTGTCAATGGCTTGTGTATGGCGTGACTAATGAAACAAAGGGAATGAGTAATATCACGCAATATGAATTCCAAGACGAAACTTCGTTATTCGGTCTTCTAGTCGAGCACAGCAGCTGAGAAGTTTGTCTGCGCATGCGCTGCTCAAAACGGGCTTTAGCGCGGGCTTCCTTTGGCATGCGATAAACGTAAACGGTAATGGCGGCCGGCTTCGTGCAACTGTTTTTGTTTATTTGTGTAATTTCATTGTAGTTTCTCCTCAAAACCTGGATGTATTAGTGTAGCTTGTGGGAAACAGTCACCAAAGATCGTGAATCATCCAGGGATGTTTCGAACTACCTGTGGTGGTTGTAGATTTCGTTCTTGCAATTCACGTTCGTGTTTTTGATGACTTAAAATCACAGTTTAGGCAATTTTTAAGAATATGTTTTTGTAGAAAGTTTATTCGAATTCGAAACAAAAATATGAACCTGTGTGCTTTGGTTTAGGAGCAAAAGCCAGGAAGTAGGCTGCTTTAATTTCTCCTAGCCTGCAAGTTTCATCTTTCCACTTTTTCAGGCATCAGTACCTTCAAATTGTCTTGCAAAAGTTCAGATTATTTTTGTTACATCATCAAGTTTACCTGATAATATCCCCCCAAAAAGCAATACCTTTTTTTATGATCCCCCTTTCTAGTGGTTGCTACGTAGTAATCCCCCTATGATACCTGTCAATTTTTAGTTGATTTCCCACTCCAGTTGTCTAAAAACAGGCCCGTAGGGTTCATGATCACAAACGCATCCCCCTCTCTGAAAGCACGCTACGGGCCTGAAAAAAACATTTGATTCCTCAAATCCCCCTACCCCTCCCCTCCCCCTACCTCTACCTCATGCGGAATATCATAATAAGTTTTCAAAAGAGTTGTGGCCAAAAGATCAATATTGCTTTTTATGTAAAAATGAAAGATTTTACTACTACAAGATTTTACTACTTACTTTTAAAGCTCTCAATAACTGTGCTCCTTCGTATCTTTCTGACCTACTTCAAGTTTACAAACCTGCAAGAACCTTAAGATCTTTTAGCCTTAATCTTCTGTCTAAGCCCTCTTACAACCTAAATTCTTATGGTAAGAGGGCCTTTTCCTACGCGGCTCCTGAGCTGTGGAACTCTTTGCCTAATGATATCAGATCCTGCACTGAACCTTCTACTTTTAAAAGCCTACTTAAAACCTGGCTCTTCAAGCAAGCATATCCTGTTTTAATTAGTTAAGAATTAACCATGGGATATTTAGTAATTTTTATAGCTGTTTTTATTCATTCATTCATTCATTCATTCATTCATTCATTCATTCATTCATTCATTCATTCATTCATTCATTCATTCATTCATTCATTCATTCATTCATTCATTCATTCATTCATTCATTCATTCATTCATTCATTCATTCATTCATTCATTCATTCATTCATTCATTCATTCATTCATTCATTCATTCATTCATTCATTCATTCATTCATTCATTCATTCATTCATTCATTCATTCATTCATTCATTCATTCATTCATTCATTCATTCATTCATTCATTCATTCATTCATTCATTCATTCATTCATTCATTCATTCATTCATTCATTCATTCATTCATTCATTCATTCATTCATTCATTCATTCATTCATTCATTCATTCATTCATTCATTCATTCATTCATTCATTCATTCATTCATTCATTCATTCATTCATTCATTCATTCATTCATTCATTCATTCATTCATTCATTCATTCATTCATTCATTCATTCATTCATTCATTCATTCATTCATTCATTCATTCATTCATTCATTCATTCATTCATTCATTCATTCATTCATTCATTCATTCATTCATTCATTCATTCATTCATTCATTCATTCATTCATTCATTCATTCATTCATTCATTCATTCATTCATTCATTCATTCATTCATTCATTCATTCATTCATTCATTCATTCATTCATTCATTTATTTATTTATCTATTTTTATTTTATTTATATCACATATCTATAGATTTTTATGAACTTTGTTTACATTTATATGTAGTTTCCTTTTTATTACATTTTTATTAATAATATAGAATTAGTTTAGATTTACTGTTTATATAATTTTATAATCATTTTTACAATTGTAAAGCGGTGTTGAGCTGGTGTAATTGCCGCTATAGAAAATAAAGTTATTATTATTATTATTATTTAAAAATGAAAGGGAATTCCAAATAAAAATATCGAATGTTATTCCAGCCCAATGTCCAATCGATGTTTGATTCTTCATTTATCAAATTCCTTTATAAATAGAAATTTAGGAATCACGAATCAAAATCGTAGGCGGAAAACGAGATCTTTTGGAGAAAATATCATTTATGTAATCTGCTCAAGGACTGAAATGTTGACATGTGAAATTTATTCAGAACTATTTATACAAAATTTATTCACAATTTGATAGAAGGAATTCAAAAGTCTGTCTGGTCCACTTGTACTTGGTAGAAATGATATTCCATTAAGGAACGCAGATACGAACTGAAAATTTGCACTGTAAAGTTAAGTTTATTGGGTTGGCTAAACTGACATGTATACGTAGTTACTTTCCAATAAGAAATCATTTTCTCACAAGTGGTAACATTTAAAGCTTTCATCTCAGCACAGTGTCAAAACCAATAATATTTGGTTTAATTAGATTAAGTCAGCAACTGAGCAATATTAACGCTCTCAGCGAAGTTATTTTCCTTACATGTAAGAATTTGTTTTTACTGACTTAAATCGCAACACAAGAAATATAACATTCATTTAAACTTCAACTTAAGCTTTGAAATGATATGAGTTTGGCTTTTAGAACTTTTCTAGAACTGAAGTTAAGGGATTTCTTTTTTTTAGGGAACCACAGTGTTTTGTTAAGTGCCGGCTTACGGCTAATATTGTACTCTTAGATAGTTTTAGACAGGCTGGGCGCAGAAGATGAACCGACAATAGCCTACACATATTAGTTTATAATACTAACATACCTGTGGAATGGGTTGGATCTCTAATATTCTGTTTTGTTCCTTCCGGACCTCCACTATTTGGTATAGGCATGGCATCTGTGACTTTGCATCCTCATTTTGAGCCATGCGCAGCTCGTGGTAGGCTTCATCACTGATGAAGCCTCCATCTTTGGCAGCAAGCACTCGTTGTACTATATTTTTTTTTGTTATCTTCTTCGTCTTCATCTATTTCACCGCCGCTTCCATTGAGAGGGAGCACCAATTCTTTTTCTTCTACGCGGAACTTTATCTGTTAAAGAAAATAGAGATTATTATAATACGAAATTCTGGTTCTCCAAGGCTTTGAATCAAAAGCAATTTTTTTTTTGGATTTGGCGCTAATTAAGAGACAGTAGAAATTATAATTTAAAAAAACCATAATAAGATCTTGCCGTTTAGGCACAACTTACGGCTGCCCTCAACAGAATGATGACACTAATAAAGATCCAAAAGTTCCTTACTCTATACTAACCTCAATGGGATTGAAATCTTTTGGAAGTTCCTCCAGAGTTTTGGTCAAATATTTGACAATCTTCTTTCTTTTCTTTAACCTTGCCGACTTCCCCAAAGTCCAATAACTTTCTTTGGTGGAGTGGAATTTCTCTCTCAAATGATTTTTCCTACAGAACTCTTGATGTGTTTTGAGCTCTGCTCTTAATCGTAAAATCTCTTCTTGATTTGCACCTTGCTCTTTTTTATAAATGTAATGAATTTTATGGAGATCTGTTTTTAATCGTAAAATTTCTTCGTAAGGTGAAGTAGAAAGAGGTTGAAACATTGTCCTTGATTGCAATTTGTATTCTGAATGGATTTAGATAGAAAAAGTTTGGATTCTATCAATCTATCTATTTATAATAAATGCGAGCGAGTATTTGCACCAATTAGCGATCAGATCGTCTAGCAGTTTGTGATCCTACTTTTGACAAAGCTCGCCAAAGTTCTGAAATTCTATTGTAAAGACAAAACAAAATACGGAAAAAAGTAGATGATACCTATTTGTAAACTTAATTAGTGATAAGTTTTAATATTAACAGAAATGGCTTTTTTTTAACTCAAAAACTGCGGCGGTTTACAGTCTAAGTTTTAGGTTTCCGCTCGGTAGAAACAATAGTCTTTTGTTTATTCGCAAAGTGGGACGTTTGATGAGTAAACAAATTATTCTAAAGAACACGCGAGTGGACGTAAAAGGAAACTATTGTTCATTTATTCTTAGGATCAAACGGGGTATAAAAGGGTTTCAATCAAATTCTTATGGTCTATCATTTTAGTCTTGCTCGCAATCAGTCTGTTTTACTTCAACTCAGTACTCAACTATGTTTAAAGTATCCAAAGTTTTAGATCGCCGATGCGATATGGTTGGTAGAGTTCAATACCTTCTTAGATGGAAAGGATACTCTAAGAAGTATGACTCTTGGGTTGATGAGGCTAACGTAAATGAAGCAGTCCAACTTGATTATCTACAAAGGAATACAGGTAAAGTTTTTCTGAGGGTTGTACTGCAAATTTTCATGCGGTGATCTAATTACTCTTCTACTTTTTCCAGGTATTGAAAGCATTCGCCAGATGTTAGAAGTTTTAATCAGTGAACGCCTCAACATTCGCCACTGCCAAGCAGCTAGAGGCAGCGTACAAAGAAACGTGTCGGTGACCATGCCAATGACGATGGAAGTCTTCGCCGACCTGTTTGGTTCTTTGCCATCAGCTCCAGCTGGAATCCGACAACGCAGAAGCTGCAGGTTTTCAGTTCCTGGGTCCGAACTGGATTTGGTTCTACCTCAGGACTGGTCGTTAAACACCTTCAAAACTTCAACGGTTTGCCGAGTTATGCCGGACAAACCCGTGAAGTTATCTTTGATTACAAAGAAGAAGGTCTTTTACGATCACTCCTCCTGCCCTCAGTGTCAAAGCGGCAAATCAACTGGCCAATGTGAACCCACAAAAAGAATGATAGCAGCCGGGTCGATGATGAATATGTCATTTTCTAGAGAAAGAAGCAAGTTGCAGAAAGCCGAGAAAGTTCCCCGAATACGTCTCGCTTGGGCAAAGCCACGTTCCAGCTTTATCAAGAACGAGAAAAAATAAAGAAAAAACCCGGCTTTTTTAAAAGCCATAAACCTGAAAAAAAGGCTTTTCTAAAAGCCACACATCTGAAACAGTCATGATCCATGATATGCTAAGTCCAATACTAGAACTAATGATTTTAGTAAATAAAGTAAATATGACATAAAACACGAGTGTTAGCACCTTTAAATGGTTTTGTTTTAAACAACGCTTTCAGTATGTCGCATATGTTCTCTGGCAAATGAATGAAATTTTAACAGTGCGTAATAGCGGAGCTCCCGCGCGGGCCGAAGGCCCGCGCGAGCGGAGCACCATACTTAAGAAAAAATGGTAACCCATCGAGTTGATTTTTCATGGCTTGATTACGTCATCATCTTGTCCATACATACATACATACATACATACATACATACATACGTACATACATACATACGTCCGTCCGTGTACCACTTTGCACAGGGTTCCCGCGCGCTTTGCTTACTCACAGATGCACAGAAAAATTGCAATAATGTAGTCAAAGATGGATCAAGAAGTATTTTTTCTTATTTTTGCAATGCGAAAAATACGTTTAGTCGAAGTCATGTCTGTCTTAAAGTGAACAAAAACAATTTTTCGACTTTAGCGACTTGCTAAAGAAGATTTAGCGAGGGAAAGCGAGGGAAGATTCTTAATCTTACGATTAGATGAAGTTTCGTGACTGAAACTTCAGTGAGAGAAAAAGTGGCCTGTAGACCAGAAAAACCTGATTATACTGCAAGAATGATATTTCAGTTCCGTAGAAAACACTTCATAGAAGGTAAATTCATTAATTTTAACTAATATTTCGTAAAAAATCGACAAGAAATGTGTAAACTAGCTGGAGAAACTCTCAGACAAGCCAAGGACGTTGGTTCGGCAAACATTGTCAGAAAAACTTGGATAGTTTGTCGTTTTTACTGCATTCTAGATTTTTATCATCTTTTTCTTCAATACTTGTGAACCAAAAAAAGCGATATTTGAAGCTTTGATCTTTTGTTTTTGATCCCATTTCAAGAAAAAAGGCTAAGACTTAGTAAAAAGACTTGGTTCTTTGAAAAAACATATTTGACGGCCAGCGAACCTCACGCGAAGTCAAAACAAGATTCCAGTTTCATAATCATATGAATATTTTGACATTTTTATAGATAATTTATTTTAATGTTGAATGAAATATGAAAAAGGAATACATATCACACCAAATATTTGCTATTTATCTGGCTTTTCCAGCTATTACTATTACACAATCGCAAAAATGATGAGCTTGTTTTTTTTTTATGGATAAGCTTATGTTTTTGTAAGATATTTCGCTCGATAATAAAGTTAAGAATAAATCTGAAAAAAAAACTTTTCAAAGACCAACTTACTAACAAAGAAAATTATTATCTTGCATTAATGAATATGTCTCTTTTTACATGTGAAGTTCAAGTGAATGTAAGCTTAAGCTTATCAGTAATATTTTTCGACAATTTTCAGTGTAGTTCACTTTCCACCTAAAAAACTTACAACTTTGATTACTAAGATTTGCTGAATAAAATCCTTTGTTCTATACATGTATTCATATGCTCTACGATCTATGATTATTTTTCTTCGAATTGAAAAGTTTTCTAATCCTTTTGAAGGCTTAAAATAATGGTTTTTCTTTTAGTTTTTCCTGGGTAACGAAGTGCCGGGTAACGCTATAACCAGCGTTATGCCGCGTCACACAATTGTCACGTTTTTAGCACTAAATATACTATTTATGGGAGCTCCGCTTTTAGGCAGTGCCTAAATCTATATATTAAATAAACGTAACTATGCTGATTTTTTGAACTTTAGTCCTTCGTCGGAGTAAAAGAGCATGTCTCTGTCAGTGTAAGTTTTCTTTTTCATACAGTCTTTGATTAGATAAGAGTATCCATGAAATAAAACAGTTAAGTTCCACTTAAGCTTGCAAAAAAAGACAAAAACCTTACGATATCTTTACGATATTCATGTGTCCGGTCACAGTTCATGACAATTTCTCCCCTCTATAGTCCCCATGATTAAAAATTTGATGTCACAATTTTCACTCTACCCTACCACACTCGGGATAACCCGAACGAATGATTCGAAACCGAACGCTCACGAAGGTTCCGTGGTCTGTTTGGCAAGAACAATGGCTATTGTTTCATGGATTAGTTAGTCAGCTGTCGGAAAAAATTCAAATTTCCCGCCGAACGAATGGCTATTGTTTAGATGAGCCGTCGATAAAACTCGGAAAGTTTTTGAATCTCCCGCGGTTCGTCGAGTTCTTTTGTATGAAGTTAATCACCCATGCCCTAAAGATTCTGCCTCATTCTTTGATACGCTAGAGCTGCCGTTTGTAATATTTCAAACTGAAAACATCTTATCAACAACTTCTAGACACCAACTGATACGAGGAATACTACAAGGAAAAGAGCGGAAGGTAAAACCTCTACACGCAGCCTTCACTCTCGACCAACATGAGCGTTCTAAAGTAAGTATTAACTACTCAAAAGCTTTAAATATAGCGTTAAATATAGCCTCATATGTATAAATACAAACATATTTGGCTCAGACAGAGCTGGGTGAGCACCGGTGAGCTGATAGTATTCGCGTGGGGGCCATGATATATGACTAAATATAGCCTCCATTCTCAGTATGTAACTCTCACTTTATTGCCTGACCGAATTCAACACATTTACATAGGCTTCCATATAAAGGTTCAAACTATAGGCGAAGGCTTCCATTGAAATTCAAGACCGAATTTCAAATTCAAAACCTTGCCCAGGTTTTGAATTCAGCCCTGCACTCCCCTGCTGATAATGAAAGCCGCCGCTTTGAAGGTCTTAACCTGGACCTCAAAACCTACATAAAACAATAGAATTGGGGTGTGACTCAGTGGTTTTTAAGCAAGGATCGGAATCAGTTCACCAATTTGGATCTCGTAAAGAAAGTGTGAACTTAACGGGTTTACGACCACAAATTGCCTCGCGCGGAACCACATAAAACCGGGACTGAGACGCGGGACCAGGGACCGGAACGCGAGTGAAAAACTGGGACAATGTTTTTCGGTAGAAAAACTTCCATCTTCAACAAAATTATCATTGTACCAGTCACTACTTACCACTGCTTATCGAAGATAACTTAATAATTGTATCAATTCTACTACTGACTTTTTAATTGAATTCATGTTCTTTTTGCCTTCAGTTTTTCCTCCCTTTTTTCTCAGTTCCTCACTACAATCAACGAGTGTGAAACTGACAAAGCACGCTATCGACTTACTAAATGGCCATGGAAACCTTGAAAATCTTGACCGTTTTCACATTAATACAAAAACACCTCGTGTGTATAGTACTCCATCTGGCACTTCTACCTAATTTACTTCTTTCTCTCTCTCTTCTCCTTCTTTTTCTTTTCTTTTAGTTTCAGTGCGATACTGCTATCAAAAAGCGCGTTCGTTATCTAAAGTTGGGTTTCAGTTGGGTTTTTTTTCTCTCTTTCAGTTGTCTTGTTGATGACCGCAAGTACGATCTTGGATGCTTGGCTCCAGCTGTAAGTAGCTTATCTCCTGGATAAAAAGCCAAACAAGGCTGGGCACCTTCTTCCTCAGGGTTTTTCTTTATTTTATTTTATTTTTATTTTCTTGACAAAAATGAACATAGTCACTTATCTTAAACATAATACCAGTTACAAATTATAGTTTCAACGACGATATATGTATATACAAGTTATACAATGGTATTCATTGTATAATCATTTTATCCCACACCATAGAAAATACAGATGCGTAGATTCAACGCACAGTGCATGGAGGGAAGGAAGAATGAAATACCGACGGTGTGGGATAAATGGATATAGCCACGTACAATGGTATTCTTAATCTGATAATACCAGTTTTATCGATACTTTTTTCTGTTGATCTATAATCTTTATTTAAGATTGTTATCATCGCTATTTTGAGCTTCATGAGGAAGAGAGTTCGACTGAAACCTGACTTTTGGAATGGACTTCCAGGACTACCAGTGTAAAGTACATACAAGTTTATATAGACCTCTTTAACTTGGGCGTAATGTTTTCCCCTTTCAGACCACATGTCTTTACACATTATTTGCTTGAGTTGTGTCCATATTCGTTGGTCTACTCATGCAACACCGTTAAAAAAAGAAATGATACTGTAGGGAACTGTACTGTACTGGCACCTGGTCTGAAATGAAAAAAATATTACGCCCAAGCTCATCAGCATTAAAATCATGATCAACCTCAACATCAACAACAACATCATCACTTAAAAAGTTGTTCTTCTTTAAGGTTTGCTACCCACAGGGCACTACATTCACTATTTGCACTTGCAAAGACTGGAAGCAATGACGTGAAACGCATACCAAATTCGGCAATTTGTTCAAGATAATTATTTATTATTAGCAGCAACACGCTTCTAAAATAAGATTTTTTCTATTGATGGTAAAGAAGGAGGATATGTTTTACTATAGGTAAAAGAATATAGTTAGATCTATATAATTTCTATATTAAATGTTAATAAATAGAAATGAAGCGCAGTGCGAATTTGCATGTAACCCGTCACATTTATTAGCTTACATTAGCGCGTATTGTAAAATTGCACCTAAATAGCGGTCTTTTACCACAAGATACGATTATCAGTCCATATATATGCCATATAGCTATACAGTAGTCGAAGTAAATCAGTAAAGGAGATTCGAATACATTTGATTTTGATGATTTTCTTTCTCACGACTTTGTGTAACCATGTAGCGTATATTTCTAATACCACTTATATTTATTCAAAATAAGTTATGAAAACTGATCTATAAATCGTAAAATTTCCATAGAATAAAAATTATACTTTATTCCAGACATTTTGGTGTAGATTTGATGCTGATCGACCTTAATGATCGGGAACAGTGTACAATTGAAGTTTTCTGTTTATAAATTCGACACGTACAAAACATACAATAAATTTTTGTCAACATTTCGTATTTAGGGTATTTCTTCTAGTTACAAAGCCTTGATTTCTATATCACTTTAGGATGCATTTGTCGTTTAATTGTTTGATATAATGCTACCAAATCAACTAGTCTAGCTCTAAAGGTAAATGGATAATTGTAGTTGGAAGTTTGCTGACTTATTTTCGACAAGCGAAATCTCATTTGCATATGTTATAGCTTTGTGCAAAAAAATGTAAGGGACTGTTAAGGCTATTTTTCAGAAGAGCAAAGAATATTTTACAAAAATGTAAGTCCACGATATCTTATCTATGGTAAACAAGTTCTTTGCTGCTTTTTTGAAAGAAATCGGGATGTTTTGTCTCTAGAAATCAGAGTTTTTTTTATCGGATGTGTGCTTACTCCTGTTTTTTTTAATTCAAAAAGGTTACTTTAGATTTTTTGTTGCTGCTTCATAAGGGCTTGAAATTTTGTGAATATTGAATAGCAACTACATGACTCGATAACTTTTTAAAAAGAAACATGTTTTTTTTCCGTAGCAAAATCTCTTGTTCAAATTTTAAAGCGTCCCCGATAGTAAAACGGCCAATGGAGATGGCCGATTTTTCGATTTTTCCTCTACTGTATATTATAATTACATCATTTTTATCAGCTCGTTACCGGAGAGGAAGGGAAGTGGGGAGGGAGAAGGGAAAGGATGTCGGTATTTGGTAACTGACTGAAGAGGGTATACTTTCCTTCTCTAATATTTCATCTCAGTCTCTATTTAAGACAAGTAAACGTATTTTCCAGCATGTTTAAAAGGTAATAAATCAAAGCGGGGGCAGCTTAGTGTCAGATATCAGTAGCGTTCATATTTTTACTATTATGTAAGTTGGGCTCCCTGTGGACAAAAACGTCAAAGCACAGAGCCCTGGCACAGAGAATCCAGTTCACTGCATGCAGGCGTGAAGCTGTTAATCATACATAATTTCGATGGTTGGAAGCCCATTTCCTTTGTGGTACGCGAGACTTTTGATGTGATTTTAACTTCTACTGTAAGTAATTCTTTTGTCTTGCCCTGATTAGATCGAGTTTGTGCAAAAGGGAGAGGAGGAATTTCTTACAAATCTAACAAAATATCCTTAGTAAAAGGCTCAAAACTGCAAAACATTTATAAATTGAAAGTCGGTTGTATTTGGTTGTATACATTTTAAACAGCATAAAGTTAAGATGATAAAGGACATGGAAGTTTTGTAAGCATAGAACAGTTTGTAATGTAAACACAACTTTATTTAAACATTTCAAATTTTGATAACAGTAGTAAGAGTATATGAGCTTAAGTTTTTAAAATAATACTTCTTTCATGATAATCTATAATGTTCAGGTTGCTTATAAACAAGAGCTGTAATGGTACATGAACGAATGTTGGAAGCCTTACTGTGCCTGCAACTTAGTAACAATATTTCTTTCATTATAAGTAATATCGAGGTTGTTCAAAAACAAGAGCTGCTGAATCACATGAGCAATGTCAATAGTTTCATGATCAAATTGTCCAAAGGTTGCTTTTAAACAGTCTTCGAAAATAGTAGTATACACACATACCAAACTTTACCAAGATTTTGTTCGCATGTGACGATGACATTTGAGCGCATCTCTTTTATATGCGTGATGACGTAAGTTTTAGGATCGAAATGCACCAATCGGATTAAAGTATCATACTTACGTCTGAGAGAACAGAAAGAAAATTTTGTCCTCTTCCCCCTTCCCTCCCCTCCCCTCCCCTCCCCTTGAGAACCAGGCTACGCAGGGTAGATTATTTATAATTCATCATTTAGTACACAATTATTGAAATTATCTAAACTTTCATAACGCTTTGTATTTCATCGGTTGTATTTTACAATTATATTGTCTCCAAGACTGAAAGTTCTTGGCCATGATGGCTCATCCTTTGTTGAACCCGGGAATTTTGAACTGTTTACAATAGGCCGCGCGGCTGTCGTGGCCGCCATCTTGATGAAATCGTCGTCAATCTTGCAATCTTTCATTTCTGTGCGATCATGCCATTGAAGAAATCTGCTGCATTCAGTCCTGTCCGTAGCCATGCAGGTGAGCATTTACTGTAAGGTTTATTGCCTTATATTTCTGGTGATTTCTGACTAATTCCATCAATTGTAGTTTAAAGAGTTTATCGAGTTCTGGCAATGATATTGTTTTGTTCTTCTACAATTGCTGAGTTGTATTAGCATGTTACGTCTAGCTGCTGCCTGTGGATTAAATAGGCTTACAGTTAACAAGTCCTACTAGGTAGTAGCTTAGGTTCCAAGTGCATTTAAGCTTAAATCAGTTTATTTTGAACTTACCTAATGCAAATGTAGGTCCACCTTTCATTTAGTGTGTCGATCATGAACACCACCAGATGGTGTTGTGGAGTCCAATCTTCCCGCATTTGGGAAGATTGTGTTCGTGTCTTGCTTGAAATAGTGCCTTACAATTCTGTTGTAAGCTTAATATTTTAAGTTATTAATGAAGCACATTTTAAAACTAGGTCCAGCGGCTAAGAAAACGCCGAAAAATACTTTTTAAGACATCACCTAGCTCTTGCTTAGCATCAAGAGAGAGCATTGATTGAGTTTTATATAAGCTTACCTTACAGTACTTTTATTAGTTTCTCTGAGAAACAACGCTCAACATCTAAGGCAATCAAGGCAATTACATTCGACGCGGCAAAAGTTCGACGTCTGAACTGGGCCTTGCTTAAATAATTTGATAATAAGTAAGTCAGTTTGTGCTAATGAGATTTTAACAGCATCATGATCAGAGTAATAGACAGGTAATACAGAACATCGAATGGTATGAAAATTTCCTTTTACATAAACATGATCTAGCAGGCTTCCAGCAGAAACGAATGTAGGACTTTGCACAACTTGTGTATACTGAAGAGAATCCATTAAAGTTTTCAGTGGTTTTATTTCTTCATCGTTCAAGTAGTTAATGTTAAAATCACCAAGAATTATGTCAATATCATAATCATTCAGTACAATTTTAATACTATCTATGTATTGTAAGATATTAGAACTGTGCTTTCTGTAAAGTAAAAGAATAGATTGGCTTATATCAGTAGCATGGTTAATAGCAAGAAATCTAATTGCATTAATGGATGGAAAATATTCATATTCTTTGACTTCGATGTAGTTTTTAGTACATAGTGCTAAACCAGAGAATCTGTCTGACACATGATCTTGCCTTATCAGTGTATATGGTTGTAGGTTATGTCGTATTTGATTGTCATTGGTATCAGGAAGAAGTTGTGTCTCTGTAAAAGCTAAAACATCACTATTACAAATTGTAGAATCAAACTTTATATCAATACTATGTTTATTAAGAGATCTGACATTAAGAAGGCTGATAGTTAATAGTGCTAAAGTACTTGCTTGGTGTAATATTTGATCAGCTGGGATGCTCATTTCTGCAGAAGTATTTCGTAATCTAGCTTTCATACTCTTCATGTACTTTAGGATTTGTTCTAACATGCTTGTGCTCAATTTCTCCAAGTATGTTGATACCTTGTAATGTTTTAGCACGACTTATGGCAACATATATTTGACCATAGTTAAAGCTCCTTTGTTTGTTAAGATCAAAGCTAATTACTATTTTATCTAGTGTCAGTCCTTGTACTTTGTGTAAAGTGCAAGCCCATGCTAACGTTTAACTGGTTTAACTGGTCATCGCCAGAAATTCCGAACGGACATGCGCAGTTAAAGTCATGATACTTATAAAATTCAGGGCTCAAATATGGTGGGAAAAGTATTGAGAAATTTCGATAAAGTAAAATATTTTAATTTTAACTGGATAAATAAGCCAGCCCGAACCTCAAATACAATAAAGTGTATTCGAACTTTCATTTGATCTCAATTTAATTCCGTTGGTGATAGTTTTCAGCTCGGTAATTACATTTTAATGCCAAGGACTATAATAGTCAGACATTACAGTGGATTATCATAAGAATACCTGAACCTGGTCTCACATCTTCGGCTCTCAGCTCAAAATAGTCAAACACTTTTTCCTTCCCGAACTTCCAATCGATTGAGGAAGTATGTCTTGAGCATTTCACGAAATTTCAGAAGAAAGAATTAAATTTTCGTCTCGGTTTTACGAGGTGAAGTTTAGCATTAACAGGGCTTCCATTTCTGCCTCCATCTTGAGATGTAACTTGACTTTGGAGTACAAGATGAAGCGCATTTTCACACTGAACTCTTCTAAAAGTTGTTTATTCCATTTATTCAATCTTGTTTAAAATCTTGGGTAAAATATCAACTGTGGAAGTGCCATTTAATGTCAAATAAAAACCCTTTTTCTTGTCGAGACGCCATTATTATCGCAACGTTCCGGAAAGGTAAACATTCAATTGTCACATTCACAATAGCCCAATCACAATCGAATCTACACAATTGCTTGATTGACAGGGTAAAAAGGATGAATAATAAGCTCCGCCCAAAATGATTCGGAATTTCTGGCGATGTTCTCTATGATGATCCTGGTATCTAGCATCATCCTGGTGAACATCTGGGTTTCTTCGCCATACTGCACGCATGTCATCTCTAAAACCCTGAGCCCTATCATCATCACGTCTATCTCCATAGCCATCTCTTTTGTCATAGTCTGGTGGATAATCTCTGTACCTTTGTCTATCATACATAGGTCTTATTAGGTCTTACTTTTATCTTTGCCAAGATAGGTTCAACAGGTACTGCTTTGTGTTGTATAGCATATTGGTTGTTGCTGTTATTAATCATGTTTTGTCCTGCTTTATCATCATCAAACTTAATATATACTATTGATGGCCTTTGAGTGTTTGGATTGATGTCTATCTTGACAACAGTGCCAATCTGACCATTGATCAATCTGACTGAGATGTCAATATTAGCTGTAAGCATCACTCTTGCTGTTTCTTTTAAATCAAGTTGATAATCAAGTCCACCTGTTTCAGATCTTCCCCTTGCCAATACTCTATCAATATCTTGTTTGTTAACATTGTTGGGATATTGATCTGTAGCTTTTAGTGTAAACATAGATTTAGGAATCTTTTGTAATTTGACATTATTGTGTTGGTCTACTAGGAAATTTTCAGCCCATATGTGTAGAGTATCTGATGGATATTTGCTATCTGAGGGACTAATTGATCTTGACTGAATACACTGAATGTCTTCATCAGTTTGGGATGCAGTTCTAAATCTATTCAAAAGTTCAGTAAATGGCTGGTCATCCTTTTGTCTCATTATTTGTGTGAGCTCAATCATTTGAAATACCTGCCAAGGGTGACAAAGATTAAAAGCATCATTCTTGTAATTTTCAAAAACTGATTTTCTGCGAATTGGTGGTAGTTGATATAAATCACCGACAACGATAATACTAATACCAGCAAAAAGTTGGGAGTTATTGGTACCAAATATCTCTTTTAATCGTTGATGGATATGGAGCAGAGTAGTGTTACCAACCATTGAGATCTCATCTAAATTATTATTAGTTTCAGCTCAGACAGTGATAACCTCATTTGTGTTCTTTTCTGGTCAGACATTGCAGGCAGAACATCACCAGTATTTTTAGGTATTGCAAATGCTGTGTTAATGGTCGTACCATCAATGTTTATTGCTGCGACTCCAGTAGGTGCGGCTAGTAAGACTGTTGGTTTCTCGGGATTCATTGGAGGATATCTAAAGGTTTTTACTACAGTGTGATAGATTGTCTTGATCAAATGACTTTTCCCTCCACCCGCACTTCCCGTTATAAACAGATAAATTGGTTTAACATTTTGTGACTTGAGGCTGTTGAGGTTCTTCATTTTATTTCTACTCCATGAAAGCACCTTGTCATATGCTTTGCGTTGCATGTTGTTTAATGATCTAACTGATTCACGTAACTCGTCATCAGATATTTCTGTTGGCTGATGATGCATTGTTATTGCTGATGGACCAGGATTTTCAGTACTTTGGGAATTTGCAGCCAGCTGTGAGGGTATTTGCTCATTAAATATCTCATCTGGTATTGATTCATCATGCATCTCTAAGTGTATTTCAGCATTCTCTTGATCATTTATAGGGTCATATGAATGTATGACTCTACCTTCATTGTTTCTTAGCCATTCTAGTGCCTCCGTTACTGCTTCTGAATCAGGTTCAAAGATTGATCTGTTATGCTCTACAATGTCTTGTACTCCTGGCTCACAGAATTTTGATGCATAAGTATGATCACTACCAAGGAGTGTTGACTCATCTCTCCATGGATAATAGAGCATTAGTAAATGATGGAAAAATAGTTCTGGTTCTTTTCTTTTGTTAGGCCTATGATATCTGATGACAGCCTTGACTTTTCTACATTTCATAGTTTCATTATAATTTATCAATCTTATTTTGTTAGGCAGAGATGTCTCACTGGAATTGGAATTTTGTGTTTCTAGTAAGTGATCAGTAAGTACCTCTGGCTGAACATCAATAGTTTCACTGTTTTCTTTTCTATATATAGTAATGAGCTGCAAATTGTGCAAGACAAAGACTATCTACAGCAGGGATAGAGGCTGGTCTAATACTGTAGATCTAAATCTTCAAGTTCTTGTTTATTCTTTGCAACTCGTACTCGTTTGTCTGCAAAGTCAGTACTGACAAACACTGTTCCAGGGAAAATTTTCCTTAACCAGAGTTCAGGCATACATCTGTATACACATTCTTGTGAGCTAACCTCTCTTGTTGATAGAAATGCAGCACCTATCTTTCTCAAGCCCTCTCTAATGTTCATGTTAGCAGCTTTAGCCTCTTTTGCTGCATTCATTATTGCTTGGGAACATTCAGTTTCATCCTTTGTGAAATAAGAGCAAATATAAGTTATGCACTTGTAATGATCAAACACTGGCTGTAAGTCTACATTGGCTTCAAATCCCTTTATACCAGCTATGAAGTAATTGTTTATAAAACAGCTGTCAACAGGTCTTTTTAAATGCAGTTGAAAGTTAGAGTCTGGTGAAACAGCTAATGCTGAGTAATATTGTTCTTCTTTAATGCCTACAGAGTTGTAAATATCATGTTCAGTTAGCGAAGGATCATAGCTAGACTTACTTGGATTTAATACTTCATAGATCTATTTTCTGTTTCACTAAGGAAAGGATTTCTTTTCGTTTTTCCAAAATGCAAGTTTTATTAGTTTCATCCAAATCGTCAGGGAGAGGTTCTGCCACTATAGTAGAATTTGTAAAAAATTGACCAAAGTTAAATCTACACTGAATGTTTTTGTATTTTCTACAGGTTTTAGAATGGCTGTGCTTCTGGTACATTTTCACTAGTTCATGCAATTCAGCATCTTCTTCCTCACTTGGCAGGTAAGCCTGTACATGTTTATCTATGTAGTCTATGTATTCTTGTTTGTTGTCATGACTAAGCTTGGGGCAGTCATCACACCATATAAGAGCATGTAAATGGGGACTCCCTCGCATCTGAAATTCAATACGAAGAGCATAGTACACTATTTTACCTATTGGTTTAGCATTTGTCAGTAACACTTCACTGAAAAATGTTTCAACTCTATACTGAAAGTGTTTAGCGACTACAACAGGATTTAGATTAAGCATTTGACATCTCTCATTATAAGACAGGGCATCAACTTGTTCATCAGTTAGGTTGTTGCCTTGTGTTCTTGCTAATATTTGAAACAGTTCAGGCCATCTTAAATCTGCACTGTCATGATAGTGTCATGAACCATGTTGGAATACCAAGTTTGACCATTGCAATTACTTCATACATGAATTTTTGCCAGTATGGTGGTGTTCCTGGTATTTGCCTGAGAAATAAATATGCTTGATCTTGGCAAATAAGGTTCACTGAGCTCTGAGGATTGGCTCTTACCTGAGAAGCAGTGACAGAATGGCCATGAACCTTCTTTAGAGCAATATTTATACTATCTGATACTTTCTTTTGTTCAATTATGAATTGTGCAAAAAAGAGGTATTCTGGGTTTGTTGCAAACCTTCCACTGTAATGCAAAAGTCTAGCATTAAAGTATTTCACTGGTGAAATTGCAACTTGTCGCTCTGCTGTGTATCCATATCTGCCTTTAGGAAACAATGTTGGAAATGTTAGTTCTTCACATTGTTTATCAAGCATAAATGAGACAGGATGTTTGTTTTCTCCAGGTGCTATGCTATAGACTTCATTTCCTGTTGATTGCTCACTATCATCTGTACTAACAGGGTAGTTTGGTACAATTGATTGTAAGCATGTCTCATGTACTGGGGCCCTGTATTCATTCAAAGGGTCATCATTTTCTTCATCATCACTATCAAATTTATCTTCTGTCACATCACATTCTAATGCAGGATTACCATCCGTAGTTGCATCCTTTGAAGTACATGTAGGTTGTTCTTCTGATTCATTTTGTAAAGATGCAAGGCTGCTATCAATATTGTTAACATCAATTATTATATCCTTGTACAATGGATTATGCACTTTGAGCCAGTTAAGAACTTGTTGTATTAACTCTGGTCTCACTGCTTGAAAGTAAACATGCCCTCTAAATTGCAACTTTCTCTTAAGAGGGGTAGTCCATAAATGCCACCTGAGGGGTGCAGAATGAAAAAAATCGAAATCGCTCAAATTTTGTCAGAATGAAGGCCTTAGTGAATTATAACTGTTGTGTAAGTTTCACTGCGATCGGATAAATAGTTTAGGAGAACGGCACCGAAAACCGTTTTTTCTGATCACTTCCGGTTTTTTCACTCGATTTCACCACATCCCCAAAAACCCTAAAAATCACAAAATTCCTTTCGCATTCCTCGGCAAACAATTTAATTTCATGAATAAGAGATCCTAACCCTCATTTGGATGGATTTATCAAGCATTTTGCTTAAAATGGGAATATTTTATCGATTTTTACATTATTTTAATTATTTTGAGCAATATTTTATACCCTATGTTGCAAGGCTTATATCTCCAATGGTACATCGATTCACATAAATTAACTACTACAGGGAGAAAGAGCAATGTTTTATCTTTACTTTCATCAAATAAAATTTTGGGGCACTTGAAAATTCGAATTTTGGCAAGACGAAATACAACTCCTATTGACTCCCAAAATCATGACAACTTGAGTCGTAAGCGGTCACGCTTTATGCGAAAGATAAATTATTTGGTCCATTAAACTGCTTCTAATAGACAAGAAACTCGATGGTGTAGAAGATAAAACGTTTATTGACATTCTCAGAAAATATTAAAAGAATCCAAGTGAAATTTTTATTGTTTTAGGACAGCCAAGTTGAGTCTTCTTGTTGTGTCACTCGATACTAACGATTTGCCCCTTCGATTTTCGATAATATTTGGTATAGATTGTCTTTAAAAATCCTCAATCACAATATAACAACCTTACTAATACAGTATGAACAATTTGTACCTTATTACACTTGGATTTGTAGAAAATAAACTCGTTGAATCCAGGCGCCATGCGAATAACTCAATAGTCCAACTGACTTTGCAGGATTACGTGACAAATATTACCACAGGTAGCCCGTCATCACTCCATCAGATTTAACTCGTACATGGACGACCTACCGCCAGATATTTTTATAGAAATATTTATTCAACACCATAGAAAATACAGCCAATAAGAATGCAGGAAAGCCGTTGTATATTCGTCGGTATTTCACTCTTCCTTCAAATCATGCGCATTTGTGTTTTCTATGTTGTGGGATAAACTGGTTATACAATGGTTTCTCGTGGCATACCGTGAATCCCGGGAGGGGGGGGGGGGGGGGGGGGGGCTGTACTCCCTATAATTGACTATACGGGGAAGCTCCGCCCGAAAGGGGTACTATTTTCAGGCCACCCGTATAGAAAAGGGGTGGAAATTTGTGAGTTTTGATATAAAAAGGGGTAGGTTTTCTTCAAAGGTATATAATAGGGGTACCTTTTCAGGCAAAAAAGGTATAAAAAGGGGTACCTTTTTGCTGAAATTTGGTATAGGAAAGGGTAAGGGGTCATGAGTCCTGGCGGAGCATCCCCGTATGAAACGATCCGAAGTGCTCCCCCCTCCCCCCCCTGGGCCGTGTACTTGTATTTTCTTTGGTATACACACTCGCCCTAAAGAATCGTGTGTATACTAGAAACAATCGAAACAATTGTATAACTTTCATTTCAAATGGTTCTAAACCTTCATAAAACTCTTTTAACGCACTAAGTCAAATTTTTTAAGGAACTAGTTTCTTTTAAAACGTAGGAAGGCTGAGCCCCTCCAAATTCTTGAAGGGGGTGGGGGGCTATAGCCCCCTTCTCCGCCGCCTCTGAGTTTGTGATATAAACTGATGATCTTGACAGAAGCGAGCTGGGTATCTGTTTTTAACATGGAACCGAAAATGAAACAAAATTGTATGTAAATTCTGGCACTACTGCCTTGTGTTTTCTTGGTCTCCTACAGGATGCTTGGGGAGAGGGAGAGGGGTCATAAAAAATTAAATACGACATTCAAACTAAAAGGTCCCATTCGCCCCACCCTAAACCCTCCAGTTTCGATCTTTTAAAATGAAAAATGATGTTTATGAAGCATAAATATATTTGAAGCACAGTTGCATGTTTTCCGCAATGGTCACTATCAGTATGTAAGGTGTTTTTTGTAGTGATGATATTGCAGAAGTGCCCTGAAAACATTTTATCTATGCATGTTACTGTACTGCATTTGCTTCTTCGTGCAGTATTGCACTTTTCCAGTGCCCATCCTTGTTTTTGGATAGTTTTGCGGCTAACGATTAAAATTTTGGCTTATTTCAACGGCTAACGGTTAGGTTTGTTTTCACTAACGGTTAACAAAAAACTTATAAAAATTATTTTTCATGTTAAAAAAATTAATAATTGAAAGTTGTAAAACACTAGAATCATTCTGAGATCAACAAATAAAAGCATGACTATAAAACGATTACAGCTAAATTTGTTTAGACTTAGACTTAGATTTATCATCTGAAACCAAAAACAAGTGATGCAAAGGCAAGGCCGTCCATGTACGAGTTAAATCTGATGGAGTGATGACGGGCTACCTGTGGTAATATTTGTCACGTAATCCTGCAAAGTCAGTTGGACTATTGAGTTATTCGCATGGCGCCTGGATTCAACGAGTTTATTTTCTACAAATCCAAGTGTAATAAGGTACAAATTGTTCATACTGTATTAGTAAGGTTGTTATATTGTGATTGAGGATTTTTAAAGACAATCTATACCAAATATTATCGAAAATCGAAGGGGCAAATCGTTAGTATCGAGTGACACAACAAGAAGACTCAACTTGGCTGTCCTAAAACAATAAAAATTTCACTTGGATTCTTTTAATATTTTCTGAGAATGTCAATAAACGTTTTATCTTCTACACCATCGAGTTTCTTGTCTATTAGAAGCAGTTTAATGGACCAAATAATTTATCTTTCGCATAAAGCGTGACCGCTTACGACTCAAGTTGTCATGATTTTGGGAGTCAATAGGAGTTGTATTTCGTCTTGCCAAAATTCGAATTTTCAAGTGCCCCAAAATTTTATTTGATGAAAGTAAAGATAAAACATTGCTCTTTCTCCCTGTAGTAGTTAATTTATGTGAATCGATGTACCATTGGAGATATAAGCCTTGCAACATAGGGTATAAAATATTGCTCAAAATAATTAAAATAATGTAAAAATCGATAAAATATTCCCATTTTAAGCAAAATGCTTGATAAATCCATCCAAATGAGGGTTAGGATCTCTTATTCATGAAATTAAATTGTTTGCCGAGGAATGCGAAAGGAATTTTGTGATTTTTAGGGTTTTTGGGGATGTGGTGAAATCGAGTGAAAAAACCGGAAGTGATCAGAAAAAACGGTTTTCGGTGCCGTTCTCCTAAACTATTTATCCGATCGCAGTGAAACTTACACAACAGTTATAATTCACTAAGGCCTTCATTCTGACAAAATTTGAGCGATTTCGATTTTTTTCATTCTGCACCCCTCAGGTGGCATTTATGGACTACCCCTCTTAAGTTTTAGCATTATTATACCAGATCTCTCAGGTGGACGAATAAGTTGATTGCATATCTGATTACATTCCACAGGTATATTACATATTGCCCCCTTAATTTTCCTCTGTTGTCCTTTGGGCATGATGACAATCTTCTGAAATACTATTCGTTGAGCTATTAGTATTTGTTCTAGTTTTTCTAGTGAAGCTAGTTGTGTGGGTATTTCATCAACATACATGTTGTTTACTATGGCCTGACAAGGTAATTTTCCTTTTGTCACTTTTGAATGACAAGTCTTGCATATATATTCTTTACCATCAAATGATTGTTGAATATTGAAATATGTTTCACATGGGTACTTGTTCCTGATGCACTCTATTACTGATTTCTTATAAAGTATTCAATTACAGACAGTACATATGAAATAAGGACCTTGTCTTATTTTACTCTTGAACTGTTTGATACATGGTTCAATGGATGTGGCTTTGTCTTTGGTGGTTCTTTCTTTTCTTTTATTCAGTAAATCTTTTTTGGCCTCTGTTCCCATTGATTGATATTCTTTCACTAATCTATTCACTAACTCTTTCTTTTTTGAAGCATCCATGGATTGATATTTTTCTCTGCGTTTCTGAAGTAATTTCTTCTTGTCCATAACATCTAAAGATTGGTAATTTTGTACTCGCTTGTGACATAATTCTTTCTTTTTTGCAGCATTCATTGTTGAATATCTCTTTTGAATGTCTTCAACAAACCTTTTCTTGGCAACAGGTTCCATGCTGTCATACATGTGTATTTTTCTGTTCTTTCTCATGATACTTTTCCTCTCATTTTCAGTAATTTCACAAGAACAGGAAATAAATTGTATATCATACTCTATTGCTGTGTGACATTGCTGTTTACTTTGAATAATATTATATATTACGTCTACAAGTTTCTTTACACCACTGATGTGTTTTATGTGTTTCATTGCAGGTGAATTTCTGTTTTCATATGTTAACAGAGAAAACAATTTCTTCTTTTTATTTTGTTGATAAATACAAATTATACAGTAACAACTTGAAGTCCACCATAAAAATCCTGTTTTCCAATGTGGTTCCTTAAAATCAAGGTCTGTAAAGATATCCTGCTTTCAGTTGAATTATGTAGTTCTCTGTGACTTATCTCATTAATGTTTACATTTATGTTAGTGCCAAAAATGTTAACACTGTCAAGTTCAACAGGTGTTAAACAAGTTTCATTATCTATTGTATTGTGAAGCTGAGATCCATTTTTAATGATTGCATCTAAAGTATTTGAGTTCCAGTAACTACAAGGTGAAATGATTGAGTAACATATTGAATAAAGAGCTGTTGCAAAACATTGCTCTTTGGAACAGTTGTGTTGATCTGGCGTACTTATGTCTTTTACACTTTTGCTTGTTGCAATGTCATATTTTGTAATTTTTAGACCTTTTAATTCATAAAGATCAGTTGCTCCATATAAACCTTGAAAGTATTGCACTAAATTCTCTATAGATGATATATCTAATAATACACATGTCCCTTGAGGATGACTCTTACCATAAACATCTCTAGCATGAGAGTCAAACACTTTAAAATGGCCATTATCAGTACAGTAAATAATACTGACAGCAATACAACCAACTGTTAGAATAAATGAGCTGTATTGTTCTGTTAGCAATGATCTGTTAGCTCTTTTCATGCCCATGCAGTATTGATATCCTTCAATGGTAGACTCACCATGAACATCACCAGTATAACTTTCACTGTAATCTAGCTGGTAATTTTCCTCTGACACTGTAAGCATTGCTGGTAATTCTGTTAGCAGTAAAAACGATTGTCGTGCAAGCTGTGACAAACTGCTATACAATTGATTCCCAATATGCATGATTTCTTTCAAGTCATCAGGGTTGGTTATCCCTTTCATTTGGTGATATATTAAAGCACATAAACTCATTGCCACACATTGTTGCCCTGCATTTTGTCCAAATATAACAACATCCCCTTGACTATATGCTGCACTTACTGTTTTACTAGCATCAACATGGTGGGTGACAGGACCTGGGTTTTTCTCTATATCATTACAAAGCTTGTAATTTGCACAGTTGCTTTTATGATCTAAACCCTTATACTCGCTATATGAGAAATTACACGAAAACCACCTTACGTATTTGAGATATTTATTCCTATATTTATCTGTACTGGAATTGTAAACATATCTCATTGAAGAGTTAACTTTTCTTGTTCTAAATATTGGTTTCCTTCTCATTTTTTGTACGAATCGGATACCTGTTTTGTACTGTGTACTTTTCTTTCTCGTTGCAATATTTTTAATAAGACGATGAACTTTCGATGACTTAGGCGTGTTTTTACTTAAACTTCTGCATACATAAGTCCGTAGTTTTCTGTTTTTCTGAAAGACACGTTTTAATCTGTTCACTGGTATCCTGCTTGGTTCACAATCACGTCGAAAGCCATGACAATCACATACAACACGACTACAATTATGAAATACATACTTTGCATAACGAGATCTGAATTCTTGTACCTTTATTGACACTAAAACATCATTATGTTCATGTACATTTGTAAAATGAGTAACTTTTTCAAGTATGTCACAGTCACCAAGAGTATTTACCACGTCTTCTACTAAGCACGTGCAAGTCCATATGTAGTACAAACCATTAATATTCACAATCGCTTGTACGATAATACAAATAATTATTTGTGCAAAATCAAATCGTATTTTACGACTATTGAATAAAACAAAAACAAATAAATGAATCAGGATATTTAACAAGAAAGTTAAACTTAGATATTTACTTTCCAAATTGCTTCGCTGAGTATACTCTTTATCCAATATGGCGATTTGCTTGTTGTTTGCTTCATCTTCGAAGTTCTGCTCAAGGAGATTTTCGTTTTTCTCAACTTCCGAGAAGTTCATTTTAGCGTCATAGTTTTCTGTTGAGTTATGCACTAGTCAGTTGTTTCCACCACCCCCACCCCCGCGGTATGTGGGGATTTTGTCGGGCAATACACGGAGAATAGACCATTTTCGAGATGCGCGAGCGCTTTCAAAAATATCGCAGGCGCAGACATGAAAAAGAGGCATTTTCGGGCAAGATCACGCGCGCTATTGACTCTGCCCGAAAATGCCTCGAGATCATGTCTGCGCCTGCGATGTTTTTGAAAGCGCTCGCGCATCTCGAAAATGGTCTATTACCGTAGCTTTGAGCAAATTCCGTTCTCTACCCCCCGGGGGATTTTTTGGATAATACCAATCACCTTCCCCGTACCCCCACGGGAAATTGAAGATGGGAGCCTGGAACCTAGTTTCTGCTTTCAAGATGGCGGACAACGTGGATGACCACGAGGGCCACGAGGTAATGATATATTTGCATGTTTTTTGTTATTTAAATGTATTATTCTTCATTTTGATTGGATATTTTGTATTAGATTCTTTACTTCGAATTGAATGCGATGTTTTTTTATTGATTTTTGCAGAATCTGCTAAGATTTTTTGTCCATTGTGCTCTCAAGTCTAATATGTTTGACAAAATTAAAGTTGATGTTCAAAGCTAATGTCTAGTTCTTTTCTGTCTCTCTCCTAATTTCTCAACTTCTGAAATGAATGAGTGATAGCAAATTAATAACCAAAAATAATCATTATTGTGACCTCTGGGGGTGGGGGATTTGCATTTTATTTCTGCCCTGGGTACTGGAGGATTTGTCTTAGATTGCCATGCCTCATTTGCTAATTCCCCCACTATGTCCCGGGGGTGGGGGGATGGTGGAAACAACTGACTAGTGCATTAAGCTTACTAGTCATAGTTTTGTCAGTCTTTTCAAGGTTTGTGCTCAAATATAGTTCATTTCTTTTCAGAGATTTCAACGCTTTCGAGCTATAAGATTCGTGGACCGACCCGTTCCGAAAAGCCTCTACATCTTTTAGTGTGGGCCTACCACGAATGGCGAGTGCGTTTGTATGTGGGATGATCGTATTATATGACATAGCACTTTCCAAAGATATCTTCATACGACACAGAATTCCGTAAAGTTTATAGTACGACGAACCGAAGCAGAAGGAGATCATTAGCATGCGGTTATGATTCTCGCCCCCAGTTCCTAGCGACTCAGCTAGGAACGCCTGGGACTATGACCGTCCTTTTGGCGACCAAATACGACGAAGAACGGCCTGCATTTTTAGACTCGGTGGTTCCACAGGAACTCTGAGTAATAATGATATCTAATGGCACTAATTGGGGTGGACAGAATAAGTTCTATACAGTAATAGTATAATGAAAAATATCCAATAAGCGTTTAAAATGTTAAAAATATATTCTACAGAATCTCGAGTACCTGTTGTACATAGATATCTTAGTCAATATACCTGTGGTTGTCTGCACATTAATTCTCGTTGGAAGCTACTCCATGCTGTTGTATAAGGAAATCAAGAAACTTTATCTTCAAGGGCTTCCAAGTCTTCGATACATGCTCCAAGTAAGCCTAATATCTTTCTAGCTTTTACTCATATCTATTTTATTCTTCTTTAAGAATCTTAGTCTTAATATGTCCTTTCAGCATAGGCATACTTTTTTTCCAGTTCCCGGCCAGACCACGTGTCATTAAGATGCTTTGTTTGAGTAGTAATCTATTCGAGGTGCAATAATGCTCCACAACTGCGTAAATACTGAGTTATGGGGAAAATGCGAGTCCGCAGTAGAGGGAGCACAAGGCTACCTTATTTGCACTGAACTATAAGGGAGGGAGGGTGGGAATCTAGCCCTTGGAATCCGCGATCCAGACTAAATTGGAACCCGGAATCCAGACCTTGGTATCCGGAATCCCGCATCATTCCGGATTCCCTTACATGGGGCGACACTCGCAAATCATACGCAGTGGTCTAAAATGCCAAAGAGGTGTGTTAGGTCTAAACCAAATAAAATATAGTTATCTCTGACTAAAAATGTTCTAGAACATAGGAAATGTCGGTTTCTGGACTGAAGCCTTCCCTTATCTGAAAGTTTGGAGTTTAGGTCTATTTTGAACCATGTTCTGCATTTTCAAATACCTTATTATAGGAAATCAACGTTCCACGACATTAAAGTATTAGAAATTAGCGCGACTTAAATTAACACGAATTGAGGACAAAAATACTTTCAAATGAAGAAAGTTAACGCGAAAGAGAAGCCAAAATTCCCATTTAAATGAAAATAACGCAACGGACACAAAAAATAACTCATCTTAAAGTGAAAATGAAGAGTTTGTAGAATGAAAAACGAAAGTATAATTTCCGACAAAACTGAAATGTGGTTATTAATTTATTTTTCAAAAGTAGATTAAATACAATATTACTAGAAATTGATATCGTGAAAATTAACGTTCCACTTTATTAATGATTTTTTTTTTAACAATTTTATTAGCAATTCACAACACGGTAATACAATAAATAACAATATAAATAAATATAAATAGATAACTCAGAGTAAATACAAAAAACAGGTAGAACTATCAATTACGAGAATTTTAGTTATTTACAATCAAAACAGAATTCGTAGCAACTTAAATAAGTCATGAAGAAAAAAGAAATAATTTTATACTTAATTATTCCTTAGTATTTTAAGCAGATTTCCGTTTTTAGCCAGATGGAATGACAACTTATTATTTTTCATAGCTATTCTATATTCAATTTTTTCATATTCTCTAATCAAACCTATGAAACCTTTAACACTAATAGTATTTGATTTATCTCTATTTCTATATTTACAAATATACTTTATAGGAAAAACTGAAAGAAAAACCATTATTTTAAGCCTTCAAAAGCATCAGAAAACTTTTCAATTCGAAAAACAAATTATAAATTATAGAATATATGAACACATATATGTATAGAACAAAGGATTTTATTCAGCAAATGTAAAGTTATAAGATTTTTTTGGGTGGAAAGTGAACTACGCTGAAATTTGTCGAACAATATTACTGATAAGCTTAAGCTTACATTCACTTGAACTTCACATGCAACAAGAGGCATATTCATTAATGCAAGATAATAATTTTCTTTTAATTGGTCTTCGAAAAGTTTTTTTCAGATTTATTCTTAACTTTATTATCGAGCGAAATATCTTACAAAAACATAAGCTCATCATTTTTGCGATTGTGAAATAATAATAGCTGGAAAAGCCCGATAAATAGCGAATATTTGATGTAATATGTATTCCTTTTCCATCTTTCATTCAACATTAAAATAAATTATCTATAAAAATTAAAACAATTAAAGTAATGAATATTGATAACCTGGTCATAAAATTTGATAATCTGATCATGGATGGTGCAATCTTGTAAAACTATACTGACTATCTAGAAATGATGATCAACAACTAAAAATGAACTAAATGACAAATACACCTGATCAGGGAGGTGATAAACCTGATAAACCATTTTAGCTTGGCATAGTATTATTTTTTTATGTTTTTCCAATTGAGACATGGTCATGGTATTCACATGCATGCATGGTCAATCCAAAATGTATGTTTCATGCAATTTGCAGTTATTATATATAATCAAATTTTTAAAATTTTCACCTTTGTTTCATCAAATATGAATGCCTCTACACCCAGAGGTCTCTTACTTCCAGTTTTAACTTGTGCTGTACAAAACTTTTCATACTCTTGACTTTGTTCAGCCAAATACTTTTCATGAATTCCTGGGCCATCAACATTTATACCAATAATACGTTGAAGTTTCTTGCAACATGGAAGCTGAATAATACCCAGATTCTTGACTGCACGAAAAGCCGCAAGACTTATTTTGTAAATAGCCAGAGCTTTGAAACAAATATCAGATTTTAAAGCACAAATGATTTGCATTACTTAAATTTATCATAGTAACTGCTGATATATTTTTAAAAATTCTGCAGTAATTATGCAACAGTTTTTCTATTTCCTTATTTTGATATAGCTGGCTCCAATGGGTCAAAAAAAAACCTCAAAATACTTTTAAATATAAAAGATGACATTAAAATTATATTAAAATATAATTATGGGTGAATATTATAGTTTGGTCATAGCATAAAAATTTCAGTGTTCAAAAATTTATCTCAAATGAAACTTACCCACTCTTGTCGTACGTGAGTTGAAGACCATCTGTTACCCTTTGTATCCAGTTTCTGATGACAAGATTATTAATAAGTAACAATTATTAACAATATAATCGATAAAAAAGGGAAAAGGGCAGATTGAGAATCGAGCAGAAATTATATAGAGGATTATTTTATACATTTTAATCATGAGCAACCTGAAATGGTAAAACAAATATTGTCATAATAATGGGCCTTAATTTTGCTGTTGCGATCTAGACTCGCTATTGTTTTGTCTTGCTTGTTATTGTCTGTGATTAGCTGTGGTTTTTATCAACCGGGATACTTTTATGGTCCCTTGAACGTAGCTGTAAATGTGGTGTTTGTATTTCTATGCAATACATGTAAAAAGATGAATTATTTTAAGATAAAATACTTACCATTTTTTCTTTGGTCTTTGAAAAATTCGTCAGGCTCCAATCGCCATAACTCTCGTATAACTTTCCCATGATGTTTTGATGTTTTCTTCTGAAATTTCTGAGCTTTTCTTCTGAAGTTTCTCCTTTCTCTTAGCACGTTGGCTTGACGAGCTTGCTTACTCTTTGGACTGAGATAAGCCATCTTCACTCTTGATGATGTTCCTTGCATAGTTTCTCTCTTTTTCTGGTCGAAATCTTCTCTTCTCTCCTTCATCAACTTTATCTGGCGACGAAGTCTATGGCATTCGCTACAAGCATCTTCATTAGACAGCTGTGGATCGATGTTTTCCCGTGCGACCGGCTTATACCAAAGTTTACATTTCGTGGAAACGACGTGTTTCTGACGGCCACTTTTCCTCTCTATCATTTTTTGGTTTTACACGAACATCTTTGATAAGTTCTTCGTAGTTGACGATCCCTTGACATACCAAATAACCGGAATTCTTCACAAACTTCTCAAATAATTGTTGTAATTTGGACACATCTTCAATATCTATTGTCCCCTCTTCAATCGTCCTATGGATATAAATCTGAAATTTATATTGCCCAGAAGGGCAAAAAAGATACCTTACCGGGTAAAAACTTCCAAGATCTTCATCATAAACTGAACTTCTTCTTTTGTGGATATACACAGAGAACAAATGAATACTTAGGTTCCGAAACTGTCTCTATTTCGCTGTGCAGCGTTTCGTTGATGTCCAAAATACGTTTTTGAAGGTCTTTGAGTACTTGCAATTCGTTGTAGATTTTCAAGTCTTCTTGTTTGCTCTTTATGTGCCTCTTAAAGATCAGCTCTTTTAAGGCTACTTTGACATCATCCATCTATACCCGTAAGTTACATTTCATTTCTTTTTGAAACTAAGCTTTGTTTTGTTTTGATTTCACTTCGCGACTCAGTTGTTGACAACAGGTGCTATCCATGAAACCGAAACCGGAAGCGCAAGAGCAGGCTGACGCAAGATCTAAGAATAACTTTCGAGGAAAACCGATATCCCCAGCCCTAATGCGAAAATTACGTTTAAACCAGTAGAAATTTTGAGTTCAAAACATGAATGAAACTATATTTTAGACGACAAAACCAAAGAGAAAATCGATGAAATACCAATAGTAGAGCGGAGGAAAAACTGACCGACCTGTAAATCTCGTGGAAAAGTTCTTACAAAGCATTAAACAACAACGAGGAATTGAAAGGCAGCTTTGTCGTGTTAGAAGAAGGCGACTAAACTAAAGAAACTTCGGTAAGCTTTCTCAATCATTTATGGTGTAAACTAAAAGCCTAGATGTTGAAAATATTAAAATTAGATAAAATATTAGAAGTTAACCAGAATAAGTTTGTATTATGCTTGTAAAACAGCGTTGTAAAATATAGAATTGAAAAAGCATTTCAGCGATATAATTTCTAGTTTGCAAACTGAGCTTTGTTTACAAACTTTGTAAACTGAAATAGACAGCATTATGTAACAAGCATAATGACATTTTTATATCGCGATATCTTAATCCCTTACGTAAGCACGGGCTGGTTGCCCTGGGACCTAGGTGACCACGTGGGTAGTACACTGCACTTAATCGGTTGCAGAAACTAATTCGTCCTCCTTCAGCTTTGCACACCAGTGGGAACATACCTGATCTTCATAAAATTTTAAGGCAAGTCAACCCTCTTATATTTTGCTTTCATTCTGATTGGCTTTATACTTGTTATTTACCAGCCCCGCGTTCTTATTCTGGGACATTCCTTTATTCGCCGTCTTCGCGAATTTATTGCAAGGAATGCTTCTGAACATGACCTTCAGTTTAATATCTGCGACACCTTTAACATAATAGATATCGCGATGTAAAAAGTACATTATTTCACAAGGAGGAAGTTCCTTCCGCCCAGCTAAATAAGGTTTTTCCACTGTCTCTATTTCGCTGTGCAGCGTTTCGTTGATGTCCAAAATACGTTTTTGAAGGTCTTTGAGTACTTGCAATTCGTTGTAGATTTTCAAGTCTTCTTGTTTGCTCTTTATGTGCCTCTTAAAGATCAGCTCTTTTAAGGCTACTTTGACATCATCCATCTATACCCGTAAGTTACATTTCATTTCTTTTTGAAACTAAGCTTTGTTTTGTTTTGATTTCACTTCGCGACTCAGTTGTTGACAACAGGTGCTATCCATGAAACCGAAACCGGAAGCGCAAGAGCAGGCTGACGCAAGATCTAAGAATAACTTTCGAGGAAAACCGATATCCCCAGCCCTAATGCGAAAATTACGTTTAAACCAGTAGAAATTTTGAGTTCAAAACATGAATGAAACTATATTTTAGACGACAAAACCAAAGAGAAAATCGATGAAATACCAATAGTAGAGCGGAGGAAAAACTGACCGACCTGTAAATCTCGTGGAAAAGTTCTTACAAAGCATTAAACAACAACGAGGAATTGAAAGGCAGCTTTGTCGTGTTAGAAGAAGGCGACTAAACTAAAGAAACTTCGGTAAGCTTTCTCAATCATTTATGGTGTAAACTAAAAGCCTAGATGTTGAAAATATTAAAATTAGATAAAATATTAGAAGTTAACCAGAATAAGTTTGTATTATGCTTGTAAAACAGCGTTGTAAAATATAGAATTGAAAAAGCATTTCAGCGATATAATTTCTAGTTTGCAAACTGAGCTTTGTTTACAAACTTTGTAAACTGAAATAGACAGCATTATGTAACAAGCATAATGACATTTTTATATCGCGATATCTTAATCCCTTACGTAAGCACGGGCTGGTTGCCCTGGGACCTAGGTGACCACGTGGGTAGTACACTGCACTTAATCGGTTGCAGAAACTAATTCGTCCTCCTTCAGCTTTGCACACCAGTGGGAACATACCTGATCTTCATAAAATTTTAAGGCAAGTCAACCCTCTTATATTTTGCTTTCATTCTGATTGGCTTTATACTTGTTATTTACCAGCCCCGCGTTCTTATTCTGGGACATTCCTTTATTCGCCGTCTTCGCGAATTTATTGCAAGGAATGCTTCTGAACATGACCTTCAGTTTAATATCTGCGACACCTTTAACATAATAGATATCGCGATGTAAAAAGTACATTATTTCACAAGGAGGAAGTTCCTTCCGCCCAGCTAAATAAGGTTTTTCCACTGTCTCTATTTCGCTGTGCAGCGTTTCGTTGATGTCCAAAATACGTTTTTGAAGGTCTTTGAGTACTTGCAATTCGTTGTAGATTTTCAAGTCTTCTTGTTTGCTCTTTATGTGCCTCTTAAAGATCAGCTCTTTTAAGGCTACTTTGACATCATCCATCTATACCCGTAAGTTACATTTCATTTCTTTTTGAAACTAAGCTTTGTTTTGTTTTGATTTCACTTCGCGACTCAGTTGTTGACAACAGGTGCTATCCATGAAACCGAAACCGGAAGCGCAAGAGCAGGCTGACGCAAGATCTAAGAATAACTTTCGAGGAAAACCGATATCCCCAGCCCTAATGCGAAAATTACGTTTAAACCAGTAGAAATTTTGAGTTCAAAACATGAATGAAACTATATTTTAGACGACAAAACCAAAGAGAAAATCGATGAAATACCAATAGTAGAGCGGAGGAAAAACTGACCGACCTGTAAATCTCGTGGAAAAGTTCTTACAAAGCATTAAACAACAACGAGGAATTGAAAGGCAGCTTTGTCGTGTTAGAAGAAGGCGACTAAACTAAAGAATCTTCGGTAAGCTTTCTCAATCATTTATGGTGTAAACTAACCGCTTTTAATGCAATTATTGCTTGTTCAACTATGTTCAAAAAAGGTTGACGTGTTTTTTCGAACACCTAAATCACATTTTTATGAATTGCACAGCATATTTCTGAGACTGTTTTTAAAACACTAATGTTTGCATTTTTTATCTTATTGTTTATTTGAATCATGCAAATGTTTGTCGAAGCATGATAATGAATATAATATTGATGCTCATGATTGCCCAAACGCGTTATAGATTGTCAATGCTTATGTTAATCGTACTAATGAATGTTCACTTTTGGGTAAACGATCGTCAATAAACGCAACTGTTTGTCGATTCGTGTTATTGAAGTTCACTGAACTGCGCGCTAAAGAAAATGCATTCCACGCATACGGACGTATGAATGTACACGCATATTCAAATATCGTTATTGAAAGTTGATCCGCGCTAATGATGTTACTTGTGGCGTTGATGAAATTACATTAAGCGTTATTGATACAACTATTGGCACACATGAATGTACCTTTTCTGCTAATGAACAGCAATAGGTGTATCAACATTTAAAGTCATGCAGTTTCGGTATAAAGTGAACGAAAAATTAAAATAATGTCCTGGAAAAAATTGGATCTAGCTGCACTATTTTTATGCTAGCTCCCGCACGAGCTTGGCGCCTGATTGGTTGCAGTTCAAGTCTGAATGAATTTATCAGCTGCTAACATTGCTAGCATAGAATATAATGACAAGCTAAGGGATGAAACTTCAAGAAATTTAATTTGGCTTTGCTTCATTTGTCTGGCTTTGTGAGTGCTCTGTCGGAAAAGGTATAGCAGTTTCCCTTACATGTAAGCAATATTTCTATTCTAAAGTCGCCGTTTGTAATATTTAAAACTGAAAACAATTTTTGTTAATAACTTCTAGAGCATTAAGGACATCAACTGATACGAGGAATACTACAAGGAAAAGAGCCCAAAGTAAAACCTCTACACGCAGCCTTCACTCTCGACCAACATGGGCGTCCTAAAGTAAGTAACTCAGCTTCTTGAAAAAGCCTTGATTTAGCTTCATATGTAGCTTCATATTTAGCTTCAGACAGAGTTGTGTGAGCTGATCGTATTTTTGGCGCATGAGGGCTAGGTAACTGTTTTGGGTCAGTAAATTTGGCGGGAAGAAAGAGAAAAAAGTCCGACGCCAGTAGAGATACACAGAAGGCGGCGGATTTGCAATTGGCTTCTTTACTTGTAAATAGCATATCTTGGAATGTATGAACATAACATTCATCAAAGACGGCCAAGCAGTTAAAAAAGTGGAGGTTTCTCATCGAGACATTCTCGGATCCAACTGGAAACAATTTTCCTTTGAGTTGTTCATAACTAGTAAACTATTCCCGTCCACGGCCACGTGTTTTGACCGGCATTACGCTCTCTTAAGATAAGAGCACCCGGAAGTATTGTTCCAAGACAATAGACCAGCAGTACTAAATAATACTTACGGATACCTGTTTATATTTTAAAGAGAGTTTTATGCAATACCAGTATACGTTTTGTAAAGTTCAATAGCAGATATCAGAGGTACACTCTATTGCCTTCAAAGAATTGTTTCAAGTCTTGGCATTTGGGTCAACACTACAGTAAATGTATAGAAACTGACCCAAATGCCATATCTGCTATTGAACTTTACAAGACATATACTAGTCAGTAAAAGAAACGTCCTCAACTTCAACGATTTCGGGTATTGGTATCTAATAAAGGTCCTAAAAAGGACAAGTAACAGAGACTCAAGATTGTCTGAACTCAGGTCGATGAACAGAAGACATTTTTTCATGTAACACTGGTGTTAAATACAAGTGAACAATCTAAATGTCGGATATTATCTTGTTGTCTTTCAGTTGTCTTGTTGATGAAAACAAGTACGATATTGGATGCTTGGTTCCAGCTGTAAGTATGCTGTCTAGTCTCTTGGATAAATATTGTATTTAATTTTGCTTTTTATCTTGACAAAAATGAAAATACTAAGATCAATAGAAATAAAACAAAAATCTCCGAATAACGACAGTTGTAGAGGTTGAAGAAATATAAAGATCGTCTAAAGATAATTAAACATGACAAATGAAGTAAAAAAAAATAGATATAAATAAATGGGATCAGTTTAAGGACGATCGCGGGTATTTTTTGTGCTTATCTGTTCTGCGCATTTAGTGTGACAGCGCGCGCGCGTGACCTATGTTTTTCAAGATCAAATTCAGTCACGTTCATTGCGATAACGATTTCGATCGGCTATATTTCAAAAACAAGAACGGTGACCCCCATTTTTCTTTTTCTTAAAAACAAACTACTATAGTGATCTACAATGTCAAAATGAAAATATGACATTACATGGGAAAGAATGACAGCTACTTTCCCAAAAAAACCACCCCTTCACGACATCGAATTCGAAGCTCTTGCATTTTGATGGCGACGCGCGATTTCAAACCTTCATAAATTCTGTGTAAGACCTTTTTTCATCATTATTTTCTTTTATGCTTATCATAAATAGCCATGTATATCATAAGGAAAAGTTTCAAAAAATAAGAACGCTATTTTCATCATTTTATAAATGTTTTAGTAAACTCAGAAAGCTGTGAGAAAATGCGAGCTGTTTTCTTCAAAGTAGTCCATTTTCCTCAAGTTGTAGCTCAAAAATGAAAACGGTGACCCCCATTTTTTATTTTATTTTTAGAACTCTAATATGATAAAATAGTTTTGTACCAAGTTTCATAAAATTGACATCACATCTTCAATTGCCCGCGAGCGTCCTTAACAGTGGCATTTCTATAGAGTAGCTCGTCAAGATTATCTCGAAGTTGATTTTTGCGGAAGATTTTTACATCATAAACGAATGAATGCTGGCTTAATGGGACATATATAGTTCCTTGCAGGCAGGCCTGAAGCAGTGGCAATAGTTTCGTTGTACTGCATATTAAACACTGAACATTTTAGGTCTCTTACTAATACATTTAGAATAGGGCCCCCAATATTTTTCACCTTGGCCTCCCCCCGGTCATTATTTTATGACCTTGCCCGGGCCTGGTCTGCCTTGACTTGAGGATTTTACCAGTTGTTATCGATCTTTTTTTCTAAAAACTGTTAACCTTTGTTTAAGATTTTTATCATCGCTATTTTGAGCTTCATGAGGAAGAGAGTTCGACTGAAACCTAACTGGTGGAATGGACGTCCAGGACTACCAGTGTATGTTTCATAAAATGCTTCTATTGTATTATTTTATAATCAACATCTTTGTCGTTTTCATCGACATCGACATCGACATCGACATCGACATCGACATCGACATCGACATCGACATCGATGCAACACCTTCAACATCAAAATCATCATCAACATCATCATCAACAGCAAGATCAACAGCAAGATCAACATTGACATTGACCTCGGCAACAACACCAACATCGATCAACATCATCAACACTTCTCGAGATTGTTATCTCGTAAGCTTCACCATACATGCGCACCAGCATTACTTTCACTTTTTGAAATTGCAACAATCAAAACACAGCACTCAACTCCCATTTTAATTTTTAAATACTGAAGAAAGTCGGGATGGGGGCAAGAGTGCAGGTGATCGGGATTCAGTACATTAGCAATTAACAAATGTCACCGTTTCAAAATTCAAACTTTGTCATTTTCTATTTTCTTAGTTCAGTGGGATAAAAGAAGGAATAGTTGGCATCTTCACTTTTTTATCTCGTGCCCAAATTGAAGCTATGGTTTGTCTCCTTGACGTTTTTCATGCTCTTTTCGTTTGTGTTCTCTACAGTGCTGTAGATTTTCTAGGCGATGAAAGGAACAGGTTCATCATACCATTCGCTTTTGGCGCAACTGCCGCTTCCTCCTTGAATGCCTTCCTCGGAATATCTGCCGCTTCACGAGAATTGCAACAATCCGCTTGGTCAAGAGGTATATTTATTTATACTTGGTTAATAAGGGCTTGTTAATACAAAACTGATGGGAATCGTGACTGTTATTAATTGTGCTCCGAAATAGTTGTAACTGGCTGAGAAGACGGAAGCGGATCTTATTAGTAAGGAAAGATAACCTTCTGCATGACCCTAACGATTCAAACGTTTGCTTCAACCACCTCGCTCTATTTGTCTCAAAAAGGCTCATCGAGATCCAGGCCAGTAAAATCGTAGCATTTGCTCACAGCGTCAGAGTTACAGAAAATATTTAAAAAGCGCAAAACAAAACTAGCCATTGCACATGACTTTCAGCTATTTTTGAAAGTTTTTGTCGCGTTTACAAAGCCTTTTTTCTATCAAATTGGCCTATGTGGGTTTTGTGTTGTTTACTAATTAAATCGTTCTCTTTGCCCTTTTTTTTATTTTCTTCAACATTCACATCTCTAATTCAACATATGTTTTAGCTTTTCAAGGAATCTTCATGATTCTGTTATATGGCATCAACAACTATCCGTACCTCGCTTGCCTTAATGCTGAGTACAAGATCATTGGTTACACATTGGGGCTGCTTTACTCGTTAGGAAGGTGAGTGATATGTCAGGCACTGTTAACAAATGTGACAACTGAAACTTGCGTGAAACTGTGTTGAGGGATTTCACAAATAAAAGAATTGCACTGTGTATTGGCTTTCAAAGCTGGTAAAGGCTTGCTGCCAAGAAAGTTTCAAAAAAATGTCAACTTTTCCTTGTTACCAAAAAAACCCAGAACAAAACATGATTAACTTAATACTGTGTGCAGTGTCCTTTTGAGACAGACACTAAGAACGGCTGCAAAGTAGACTATAATGTGTGTCGAGCTTTTTCAATGAAAAACCAACCAACCAGCAAACAAAAACAAAAACAAAACAAAAAGCGTTTCTCAATTTCCACAAGTGCTTCCAAGGACTTTCTTTTCCATCTGAACATGACGAGAGTTATTTAAATGATTGGAAAGAAAAGAGGAACGCCGTTTTGACTAGATTCAGATTCGAGATTCAGAACTTCGAAGGTGAGACTTATGCTCACTCGGCCAAATCAACCGAAGCAAACATCAAACAGTAACCCACCACGTTTCATCACCACTGGGTCCGATTCGAGTTCTGAGTCGATTACCTTACTTGACTGAATTGTTTTCCTTAAGATTTATTGCAGATCTATTCATGTACTTTGGCTGCACTATAGAAGACGAAAAACTGAAACACGCATTTGAAAAACTGGTACGTGCATGAAAGAATACACCGATCCGGCTTTGTTTGAGAAGTTGTATTTAGTAAAATTATAATGAAAATATCCAGTAAATGTTTACAATGTTAAATATACCTTTACATGCAGAATCTCGAGTACCTGTTGTACATAGATATCTTAGTCAATATACCTGTGGTTTTTTGCACATTTATTCTGGTTGCAAGCTACTCCATGCTGTTGTATAAGGAAATCAAGAAACCTTATGTTCAAGGCCCTCTAAGTCTTCGATACATGCTCCAAGTAAGACTAATATATTCCTAGCTTCTACATATTTTCGATCCATTTTATTATTTTTTACATACAATACAATACAATACAATACAATACAATACAATACAATACAATACAATACAATACAATACAATACAATACAATACAATACAATACAATACAATACAATACAATACAATACAATACAATACAATACAATACAATGCAATGCAATGCAATGCAATGCAATGCAATGCAATGCAATGCAATGCAATACAATTCAATACAATTCAATTCAATACAATAACTTTATTTAAGGAGGGATACATAATAACCTTTTACAGTTTTCTAACTTACGGCCCTCAAATAAATAGTCCCCTTCACAATTCCCTGCACCGTCTTGAAAGGTAGCCGTGCCTTTGCATCGAAGTGAGACATGAGGTGACTTTGCAATGATAGAGACATGTGAATAATTGTCCAAGGTGTTTTAATGCCTTCAATACTTATCAAAATGAGTAACACTCAAATCAAAAAATGTTTTAACATTCAACTATTTACTTCATGTACAATAACTATTGAAGGCATTGAAAAAAATGGTTATTTTTTAGAAAGAAGAGACGGGAAACATTAACTTGGCAGGTGAAACAGAGAGAGCTCATGTTAAACTTCTGTTTTCTAATCAACTACACCAGACAAAGGAAAGGTATGTCCTGAGAGATGCGTTTTAGGTTCTCTCTTTAATTTTGGTGATATGAACATCAGTGATTTCGATGAGTAAGATACACATGCAACAATGCTGCAATCAAGTTGGACACTATTTTGTTGCATGCAATACTAAAACCTGTGACAACGATGGAACTATAATTCAACTACTATATTTGTCGTAAGAATGTATGATAATACAATTCATTGCTTCTACTTTGATATATGACGTTTTGTTTTATAAGGATGTATTTATTTTTCATAGAGCACCTAACCAACATAAAACCTGGTACAATTCACTGAAGAACTGGATATACGTCACACGTCCAGGTGGGATTACAGCTGCTGGCTGCCTGGCGGGCTGGCTAGCTGACTTACGGATGGACGGACGGACTGATTTATTGATTGATTTTCTTTTTAGACTTCAAATTCTCCACCCAGTTCCTGTCATCTTTCGTTGTGTCCTGTTTATTTGTTTACCAGGTCTGTATGATTCAACTTAGGCTTAACTTTGCCGGAGAAATCGAAAAACAACCAAAGAAAATGTAAAGTGTTTTCTAAACCTTTTTTATGAAATCTTTAAGTTGTATCTCGATAACACATCAAATTATCTTCGTGAAAAAGTATTTCTGGGTTTCAGCCAGCTGATACAAATCTTTAAATCTCAATATTTTCTCCAAATGGCGGTTAAACACTGACCACCATGTGCCGCCAGCCAGAAAATAACAATTATATTGGAAACTTGCGATTCCATGGGAAAGAAAACCCAAAAGACTTGCCCCTTCTTCAACAACAGGATTAACCTACCAACAATACACCAGTTTCACATTCGATGGAAACCGCTGTTTTTGAAGACCACAGACTCATTTGCACAGGCTTAGCCTCGTTTATAAGTCAGCTATTCAACGACATCATTAAAAGTCCGTGGGATTTCAAAACATTGGTATTGTTCAACTTACACATTCTTTACATTACGGTTGACTTTTGCAAATCATTAGCAACAGCCAACTGTAATGTAAAGAATGTGCAAGTTGAATAATACCAATCCCACGGACTTTTAATGGTGTATTTGAATATATGACTTATAAACGAGGCTAAGCCTGTGCAAATGAGTCTGTGTTCTTCAAAAACAGCGGTTTCCACCGAATGTGAAACTGGAGTATTAACATATAGGGGTTAAAAAGTATGGCACAAAAATATTTTTCAACCTTTTCACCTACTTTCTTTTTGTAGTTCACAGCTCTGCTGCTAATGTATTTATTTACTGGTAAAACTATTCAATCAAAGTTAGAGGGGATGACTAGTGGTCTTGAGAAAAGTAAGGCAGATGTAATAATAATAATGATAATAATCATTGCTTGCTATCGTTGATGCTAATAAGACGGTTTTTCTATCCACTTTTATTTGCTGCTTATTTAGTTTCGTTTTCATTTTCAGAGGTTTATCAATTACTATTACTATCAGAAGGTAACAATATCTATAGAACGATAAACATGGTTCCATATATTATACAATTTCAATTCCTAGCTAACCCTGTGTGCAGCAGAAACGAAACAACACCCACTATCTACCTACCTACCTGCCTGCCTGCCTGCCTGCCTGCCTACCTACCTACCTACCTACCACCTTACCTACCTACCTATCTACCTACCCACCTACCTACCTACCCACCTACCTACCTACCTACCTTCCTACCTATCTACCTACCTACCTACCTACCCACCTACCTACCTACCTACCTACCTACCTACCGATTTACCTATCTATTAACCGTCTTACCTACCTACCTACCTACCTTCCACCTACCTACCTACCTACCGATTTACCTATCTATTAACCGTCTTACCTACCTACCTACCTACCTACCGGTAGGATGCACATGTTTTCATGCATTCTTTCCACTGATTTACCTGTTTACCTTCTTTCTTCTGCAGACTACATTATCGCATCCGTGGTAATAGCATGCCTGTTTGCAATAATGCAACTGTGTTTTTTTCTGAGAAGTCACAGGTGACGGAATAATTTTGTAATCTATTATTATACAGTTTTAATCATTACGCTTGGTGTTGACCTTGCTCAAAATACGTGCATTTTTCTTTTTCGTTTTCTTTTCTTTACTGTTCTTCTTGTTCTTGTCGTTTTGTTTTTGTTTTGTTTTAATTCTTTTTTTGCCTTTCCTTTTCTTTCCTTTCTACGCAAATGTGAATCGACCCTTTTGCCAAAAATGGTGCACGTGGCCGCAAAACCGAATGAGTTAAAATTGAGCTGAGTAAAAACGTTATACCCCAGACATACAAACGTCTATAAATGTTCAAAAACGTCGGCGCATATACCATCTGACATAATAATGAATCTTTGAAGTGTTACTAAAGTAAAGGTGCTCTTTCTAGTGCTGGTATTTTAACTTATTCAAACTTTCGGCAACCATTTTGGCAAAGGGTCTATTGCTAGGTACCGTACTCGAACGATTATTCTTTGATTGACGGTAGTCGTCTGCCGATTAACCTGTCGCGTCTTTTTACTCGATCAGCACGTAACCATTAAAACAGTGGTAAATCTTCAAACTGAAAGATTTTCTTTTTCTCATGCAACAGAAATGATGTCCTTAAGACATATAGGACGAGAGAGGGGCTGCTACCAGATGAAATTCCTCGCCCTAAAATGCTTGTGGTAAGATTGTAATATCATTAATAATATATTAATATCATATACAAGGGTAGCATAACTAACCTCACAGTTAAGGAACTCCCTTCTCTTGAGTATTGGAATCTTTTTGAGGCCAATTTTTTTTCATTGTTATACACCAAGTGTCAAAGTCCATAGTTTCTTTATTCTCATTGGCCAAGAGGTGGTCACGTGATGTCCATCAAATTTCACTGTTTCCCGGCAACCGTTCTGAGCGGGCAACATTACATCTTTAATCCCCGGTGAATAACAAAACCGGAAGTGATTCATCGGAAAAGTACGTTTTTAATTTTCTACTTTTTTATTATCAAATAATTAAATAATCAAATAACTGGTTTGTATTCTTTGACACTTGGTATATAACAAAACACTTAGTGACTGGAACCTCGGGAAAGCAGTGTGTTTCAAGTGTGTGTGGCCTTTACGGCGATGTTTCCCTCGGCTAGTAAGAAAAATACGACACACTATAACCTTAGAGGCTCCTCTACCTCACTGCAGTTACCGCTACCTAAAACCGAGTATATGAAGAAAAGCTTCTCCTATAGTGGAGCAAAACTGTGGAATTCACTTTCTGAAGCTTTCCGTGAATCCAATAGTCTATCGACTTTTACCAACAGAATTAATGCTCACACTTTTTCATATTGATTCTCTGATTCATATCAAATTTATTAGTTTTATTAGTGCTCATGATATTCATTTTTTTAAATTAAAAGTAGTTTAACCTAATTTTATATTTATTGTAGTACATTTCTATGACATTGTAACCACACGCCCCTTGTGGAAATCAGCCTTATTAGTTGACGGGGCAAGCGTGTTAAAATAAAGTTTTACCTACCTACCTAAACATGGTCGTCTCAGGACCTCAAAACACACTGTTTCGTTCGGTCCAAGTCAATAAGCTTTAATTGTTTTCACCCTCAGGTTGGGAATAAATGCAATGGGTCTAATGAATTGTTGTTATTTCACGCAGGGTAAGAGTCTTCGCTTCTGTGGATACCAGATTGCATTTACCACCATAGGTAAGTTATTTTCGATTGGAAATATACAAAGAAAAAGGTGATCAAAATTGATTAAATATTAAAGATGAAATATGTATGGTGTATGGTGTATGGTGTATGGTGTATGGTGTATGGTGTATGGTGTATGGTGTATGGTGTATGGTGTATGGTGTATGGTGTATGGTGTATGGTGTATGGTGTATGGTGTATGGTGTATGGTGTATGGTGTATGGTGTATGGTGTATGGTGTATGGTGTATGGTGTATGGTGTATGGTGTATGGTTAATGTATTAGGATTACAGTTTATGCATGGTAAAGGCTACTCAGAAAATAAATAAAAAGCTAATCGACCTATCTAAGGAAATACTAATACTATTTAACCATGAGACATAGATAAAGAATGAAAGAAAGAATGAATGAAAACAATACAGTGTATATGGCCTAACAAAACAACAAATTGAAATACCAGTACCAGATGAAGACTCAAATAGCCATAATTTCTAAAATGGTCAATTACAACTGTACCAATCATAGAACGCGTTACGTTATATCGTAGCTATTTTATACCAAATACTGAACATTATTCTGTTTTCATCTCCACTAGGTCTTTTTACCAACGCCCTCTCTGCATTTTTCCTTCTATCCCCGATGTTCACATTTCAGCTGCTATCCATTTTTAAGACCAACGATGAAATCTTACACTTGATTGAACAATTCATTAGCTGGATCTTGTAAGTAAAATATAGCATGTTCAAAAAAGGGGACGCTTTTTCTCAACGAGGAGGATGATGGATGGTTGTATGGAATATATATCAGTCTTGCAACCTTGTGTCCACAATATTATATATTTTTTGTTTGCTTGTAGACTCTTTTACCGATACGGCGACCATCTTGAATTATATTGTTTCAAGTAAGACATTATGGGATGCCGGGCCAGTTAAGGTTTGACGTTATCCAATGAGAAACACATCTAAAATTCCAATTGAATTTGCAGTTAGTTAGAGCAATATGTAAAACACCAAAACGTAAAATTATTTGAGAAAGTAACCCTGCCACTCTATGCTTTATCGGGGAGGTTGGAGGAAGATGGCGATGAAAATGCATATATTACAGGAATAAAGCGTTGTGAATGGTTTTAGATGTCCGCTTAGGCAAAGAGTTAATCCTTCTATTATCGTTATGCTGTAAGAATCTAGTTTACAATCAGCTCTTGGACTTTCAACATAACTAACTTGAAAAACTGGCATGAAAAATAATCATAAAATAAAAGTAAATTGAAGCTATTTTGTGTCTAATCTTTTTCTTGAATGACCTAGGATTATTTTCTTGCTTTTAGTCTTGAGAAGAACTTAAAGAACTTGACAAGTGCAATCACTATTCGAGACGAGAGTGACCGAGACGTGTGATTTTGTGACCGAGTGTTCTCTGGCCGTAAGCCTTCGATCGATTTTAAACAGCCAAAAAAAATGAAAGATTAAATGTGTTTGTGTGTCGGCCTGGCATTGATTTCATGTTGTGCTTTCGAATTCGATGAAAAATTTAACTTGAACTTAGTGTAGCGTTTCAGGTGATTCGATGCCTGACTAAGACTTAAATATAGATAAACTGCATGACTACAATACAATGTGACGTAAAATTACCCACGTATCCCAAAACGAATTTACACTAGACCGTACCAGACATCAAGCTGTGAAATGTCTTTAATTAAATGCAGTTTCATCTCCATCACCCTCCCACCTTCCTGGCTTTATAAATCATATTTTAAGATGGCTGCCGTATTGGTAAAAACGTCTATTGGTTGCGTGGATTTTGGGCTTCTTAAATGGGTTGTTGGATGGATTGTATGGTTAGTTACTTGAGTAGAATTGTAGCAATAGTGGCAGTGGTGTAGGGGTTGGGGCAGTGGTAGTGTTGGTGGCAGTGGTAGGGCTAGGGGGACTGGTAGTGGAAGGGTAGCAGTAGTGGCAGTGGTAGTGGATGTGCTAGTGATAGTGGTAGTGGTAGTGAAAGGGGTAGTGGTAGGGTAGTTGTGGTGGTAGAGTATCGATTGTTGCACAAAACGGCGTACAAATACGGCTTCACAGTAATTTTAGCTTCCCCTTCCTTTGCTATATCTAAACTCGCTAACTCCCGACTCTTTTCTATACCAAAACTCCGTCACAAATTCCAAATTTTTTCTATACCTGCGGCCTGAAAAAGCTTCACCCTTTCAGGCGGAGCACCCCCGGATAGTCGAATACAGGGAAAACCCCAACCTTAACCCCCCGGAGTGCCCTTTGTGTTCCTACTTTGTGTTTGCAGCTTATTATGTTCATGTATTTTTCAAAGACCATAACAAGTATTACACCTAATTCGTAGTGCGTCAGTGTGCGGTTTCAATTTTATTCACTTTGTAATGATAATCTACTTCTCCTCTCACAGGCCCCTCATCGTAGCTTCCATATTTCTTCGGATATCGATGATTCTTCTATCGCGAAGCGTATTCAGTGACCACACTTACCTAGATATCTCGATCACTATCGACAACAGGTAAATTTTTTTTTTTCGGTTTTGCTAGTTGTCATAGTATAGTACTTATATAGTGGTATTGATGTGGTGGGAGTATTGATGGTGATGGTTGTAAATGAATGGTAATGATAATGGCAATGGCATTGGCTAGGGAAAGGGCAAGAGCAATGGTAATTATTATCACAACTTGCCAACTTACCCTTCACATTTCTTTCTACTACTTTACTGATCACTTTCGGCAATGTTCATTTTCAATATTTTTACCCTTCTTTCGAAAAGCACCAATACATTTTTTGATTGCGTTTTTCAGGCGTATGTTCGGCATTATGTCGTATTTCTTCTTCTTCTTCAACATCCTGGTCGGCTTATGGTCGGGCTTGTTTCGTATTGTGAAAGGAGCAGTGCTCGGGTCGGTATTCTTGCCACGAGTAGATCGTACCACCATGATGAAGGGATATCGTAGATTCGACAGAGGTATTCTAATAATACACGGCTCCATTCATAGATAAATAAAATAGCCTTTAATCCAAGGTTGCGAGACCTAATATAAATTGCGCAAACCCAAGCCCGCAGTGATGTGTTACATAACCATACCATATCGTTTCATATAAAGATATTCAGATCACAATCCGTCCCTTGGTCTTTCGATAGGACTAAGGAGGCTGCAGACCGCGGTCAACCCACCGTACACCAGCACAGTACTACCGTGCTACAGTACTATCTGCTCCTAACCGCTTCGAGGATACTCTTAAGACTAAAGTATAGCCTGATGGATTATGTGCAGAATCCATGGTGGGAATACCATTACTACTACTTCTTACGGGAATAACGTGTCATTCATTGCACACACACCAATAAGTTTTTATTCCAGTGTGTTTAATAGTTTTATGTTTTTCCTAGCATACATGGCCTACATTGGATTCCTCAGTGTACTTGTGGCTTTCAAACACCCTGTTATGCTTTGCTTCTGTCAGTTGCTACTCGAAGGAGTTCGCAGAAGAGAAACAGGTATTTCAATATAAACATAAATTGCATTGAATTGCTGCAGCTAATGGAATAATACCAGGATAATCCTCATCACTTTTTGCTTCACTTTCATTGCTTGTGCCTCTGTCAAACAGGTTTGATATGTGACCACCAACTTTTGGTTGTCTAGTTGTTTCGCGCTAAATTTAATGATTGGGTACCTTTTCCTACAGTTATTTTCATATATTCTTTTGGGCATATAGTTTTATGAGAAATATAATTACGAGAAGACTAGTTGTCATTTTGTAATTAGTTATTTTCATCCAATCATTAAGAGCGACTGTCCGTAAATGCCGGAATCGTAAGACAGTTTGGAAAATCCGAAATTCTTTTTATTTTACCCAAAGAACACCTTTGGTGAGTTGTTTTCAAAAATAAATTGAAAAGTTCAAGCGGGTTTTATTTTTCGAGAAATCACGAAAAGATGAATTTTTGGGATTTCAGCCGTCAGCTCACCTCCGCAGACCGGTCAAAATACAGGTTTTTGAAGCGTTCGCAACGATTATCCTTTTCTTTTATTACAACCATTTTTTTACAGAAACAAAATCCATCCTTATACTTTCTAATGCAAGTAAAAAATCCTTTTATTTCAAAAATTTTAAAGGCATTTTGAGCTTACAAAGAGATGTCATTTACGGCTTCGAGGCTTCGGGTGAATTTTCGTCAACTTAAAGAATTACTAAACAAATACAACCATCTTGAAGACGCTTTACGTGCCGCCTGATATTTTTTAGTATGTTAAAGACCAATGATTGGTCTTCAAGATGGTTGTATTTTTTTAGTAATTCTTTATGTACCACGGGCCATTTGGACACATCGAAGTTGACGAAAATTCACCCGAAGCCCCGAAGCCGTAAATGACATCTCTTTGTAAGCTCAAAATGCCTTTAAAATTTTTGAAATAAAAGGATTTTTTACTTGCATTAGAAAGTATAAGGTTGGATTTTGTTTCTGTAACAAAATGGTTGTAATAAAAGAAAAGGATAATCGTTGCGAACGCTTCAAAAACCTGTATTTTGACCGGTCTGCGGAGGTGAGCTGACAGCTGAAATCCCAAAAATTCATCTTTTCATGATTTCTCGAAAAATAAAAGCCGCTTGGACTTTTCAATTATATTTTTGAAACCAAATCACCAAAGGTGTTCTTTGGGTAAAATAAAAAGAATTTCGGATTTTCCAAACTGTCGTACGATTCTCGGCATTTACGGACAGTCGCTCTTAATGTATTTCTTAGGGGGCTTTAATTTCTATTTACTTGAACTTGGAAGTTGTGAGTTTCTCTCTGCAATTTGTTTTTTCATGGTTTCCATCCAAAAAAAATTAAAGTTACCGACTAATTATTTTTGATTGATGCAAAAAAGAACAAATGAGCGTGAAGCTCGCAGCTGTGAGCTAACTGAAGTACTAATATTGTAAACTGTTATGATAGAATACCTACCTACCTACCTACCTACCTACCTACCTACCTACCCACCCACCCACCCACCTACCTACCTACCTACCTACATTGATGTTAGTGTCATTTTTTGTTATTACATTACATTAACAAAGAATTATATTGAGACACAAGCTATCTATAATAACTATAAAAGTTAACCAAGATAGATAGCTTAGAACGCGTTGCGACTCCTTTTTTTTCATATTTTATCAGCCCTACTAGGAAATCGAATTAATAACAATTCTATGCTTGAAATTTTACTTTTATTTCATTCCTCGATTTTGTCTTCAGGTCCAACAACCGTCACTAACAGGCCTCTTGTGTCGACTAGGGCTTTGAACCACTGGTTTCTTGCCGTTCAGCTCACGCGCAACCCTAGGCTCGTGCGCGATCGTAAACAAGGTGTTCATCCTGGTTCTTTGTTGTCTGTTATGCGTTTCTTCCGTCTGTTACTATCCGAAGTAGTTCGCAGAAGGAAAACAGGTACTTCAATATAACATAAATTGCATTGAATTGCTGCAGCTAATGGAATAATACCACATTTTCACTGCTGGTGCCTCTGTCAAACAGGTTTGATATGTGACCACCAATTTTTGGTTGTCTAGTTGTTTAGCGCTGGATTTAATGATTGGGTACCTTTTCCTACAGTTATTTTCATCCAATCGTTAATGTGTTTCTTAGGGGGCTTGAATTACTGGGTTACCTGTGGTAAACCAGTCATAAAATACCTTCTTTTTTTTTTTTTTTTTTTTTCATTATGCGACAAAATGGCAAAGTTGCACAATACTACCCAGAGGGTCATTGCGGCCTTACCCAAAGTCCTTAGCGGGCGTCTGCTACAGGGTTCCCATCTATGAATCCGATTAATTAACATGTGTCACCTGTCAATCAATGCCACTACGTTGCTAAGTAATTAACAGAGGGCGGAGCTAGCTTATCACGTGACATAAATTAATGTCTACGCATGCTCTATTTCGTTGACTGCTGTAATTAAAGAGTGATCCGAGTCAGAAATTTTAATTTATTCGTAAACAAGGATAATTCTAATCGAGCCAGGAATTCTGAAGAATTTTCATTGCTCACGCATTGCCAGAAATATTGGACATTGTCAGCGGTGTTACGCATGAATGAAAATGAAGTGGTTTTCTAGAGGAAAAATATAACTACATGGTTTCCAAGCACATATTTATATTCAACTATGATGTTAGTAAAACAATTCTTGCCAAAAAATAGTTACTTGACAATCAAAAGAACAACTATTATTTTTCTGTTGATAAGCCTCACCACAGGAAGCCCATGAAGGACAAGAAACAAGTTTCAAACGTAAATCGTTACTTTAAGCTTCCTTATTGTATCTCAGCAGTCAATAGGAGCTTGTAAAAACAAAATGGCGATATTTAGGGGGTTTTGAAGCTGTTTGGAGCAGTTCTCTGTGGTTTCTTGTCATTTTTAACTGAAAACTACGAGCTAACAACGCGTCGAATCGCTTAAAATTTAACCTAACTTCAAGCTTCTTGGGAACCTACATTCTGAAGGCATGCTGTCTATTTTGAGCGGTTTTGGATTTATTAAACACTCGTTTGGTGATATCGAGGTGGAGCTCTTTTACTTTTAAATTTTTTCGAGCTCAAATAAGACGATTTTGGGGTCAAGTGTGGCCAGATTTATAGACGATGTATGGAATCTAGAGCTTTCGAAGCCTTTCGAAGGCAAGTAGTCCGGGAACCAATATGTCGCATGATTCAATGATCATTTTACGCTTATTTAGTAGCTTGTAGGGTGGGTTGTTTGTCGCGATGTGGAGCTCAGAGGAAATAAAACCCTATTCGCCGTAAATAGAGGAAGCTCTATATTCCCCATACATTTCCTATAAGACTCCGCGGCTATTTTGTAAGCTGAAACGCATCATTGCGCATGTATAAGCAGGCTCATGTCCCATATTTCTGGCAATGGACAAATGGCTAACTTTGATTAACTGCTCGTGCTTTGACTCAGCTATTTAAAGCTGTATTATCTGTAGTATCAGTACAAAAGGAAAAAGCTAGCCAAGGCCAATATTTAATTCTTGTGTTAAAGAATTTCTACGCGCTCCAAGCTAAATCAAACCGATGGGATGTCCTGACTTCATTCGAGTTTTACCGACACGATTTTCGGATGCTTTATTTAATGGTTTGACTCAACAAGACTACTTCAAATAAACATGAGGTACAAAGAAGTTTATTGGGGCTTTCATTTTGATATTAGGAACTGAAGAGTAATGAGAAATATTGTTAAATCGAACGCATGTATTTTGATTCTCAGATCGATCTCTTATAAAGTCATTCAACTCGCGGCTCACTCGTCAAACATTTACGAACTGTCGATTGATTTACAAATATATACGAACATAGAAATTTGTAAGATGTAAAGCAATTCTGAGGGTAGTTTTGAGCAATTATTTGCTCGTCTTACCGTTCTAAACGAAGGATTCATGTAGTAAACAAATAATGCTGACCTCGAGCAAACGTGTCTCCGTCAGCTCGCTTTGCCGACTTTCTGTCTGCGACTTAATTCCGTATGATAAAACTCGGACTGGAATCGGAAGGATATAGAAGTTGGACTTCACCTAAAAAGGTATTTTCGAAGATTTAGTTTTTGATTTAATTTTTTTTTCCAAAATGGCTTTCACTGTACATTTATAGTAGGCAGTCTCTGACTATCTTTTGAAAAACGACGAAAAAAGAAAACGAGGGCCTCGACATTACGATACATCAGAAATATTAAAAACCAAATTACAGTCCAGCTTATTTTATAATTGATCACTTTTTTTCCACAAAGGGTGGGTCAAGGGCGCCCTAGGACACTCACCCTCCCCCCTGCCCCTGGTCCCACCCCCTCCAGGTAACCCAGTGCACGCTGCCACCAGCGTCTTGTTTCAATTTACTTGAACTTGGAAGTTGTGAGTTCCGCTCTGCAATTTGTTTTTTCATGGTTTCCATCCAAAAAAAAATTAAAGTTACCGACTAATTATTTTTGATTGATGCAAACAAGAACAAATGAGCGTGAAGCTCGCAGCTGTGAGCTTACTGAAGTACTAATATTGTAAACTGTTATGATAGAATACATACATACATACATACATACATACATACATACATACATACATACATACATACATACATACATACATACATACATACATACATACATACATACATACATACATACATACATACATACATACATACATACATACATACATACATACATACATACATACATACATACATACATGCATACATTTATTTATTTAGTGTCATTTTTTGTTATTACATTACATTTACAAAGAATTATAACTTAACCTAAATTGAGACACAAGCTATCTATAATAACTATAAAAGTTAACCAAGATAGATAGCTTAGAACGCGTTGCGACTCCTTTTTTTTCATATTTTATCAGCCCTACTAGGAAATCGAATTAATAACAATTCTATGCTTGAAATTTTACTTTTATTTCATTCCTCGATTTTGTCTTCAGGTCCAACAACCGTCACTAACAGGCCTCGTGTGTCGACTAGGGCTTTGAACCGCTGGTTTCTTGCCGTTCGGCTCATGCGCAACCCTAGCCTCGTGCGCGATCGTAAACAAGGTGTTCATCCTGGTGTTCCGTTGTCTTTTACAAACGACGTGCAGCTTGAGATGTCTGCAATCAAATTGGAAGAGGATTCCCCCCAGCAGAGCACTTGAAGAGTTTGGATGTGTACTAGTACTCACTTATAGGGAAGTAAGAAAGTAGATAGGCAAATATAGGGTTAGATCAAGTTTGAACGAAATATAAAATATTTGTTCGCAAACAGGAATTTTATGTTTTCCCGGCTAATCTGTTTGTCTTGTATTTATCTACTAGGATTGATAAGATTGTTATGTAAGTGCATCATACGGGCATTTAAAAGGGGGTATTTCCCGGAGTCGTTCCGTTTACCCCCCCCCCCCCCCCCCCTTCTGGGGAGTTTATATAGGCAGCGTGGTGTGACGGTGCGGTCTTTCTGAACTTATTACCTTGCCCAGTAAACGAGCTTCAGGCAAAGCAGCATCCATATTTGAGTTATCCAGGATTAACGGGGAAAACAATGAGAAACTTGTTTAGATGAAATACATATATAATAACTTTGAAATCTCAAAAGTAAAGCGAAAACCTAATTAGTTAGTTTTATGTCTGTTTAAATATTTATAGCGTGTTCCAGCTTGCCTTTGGTGGTTTTCCTCCTTATCAAAAAACGTAACACCTACAACTTACTTACCACTTTTTGTTACCTTTCGCTGCTTGAATTTACATATCACTGATACTGCATTTCGGGCTTCCTATGCAACAAGCAACAAAACCTTCACCAACCTTTCACGAAACAGCTGTATATTATAAAGTCTTAAGAGTAGCTTCAAGGTGTCTCTTGTGACAAGTCCTTATTAATAGAGGTATAACTTGTGTTATGTTTCATTACGTAATTAAAATGATGTGAATCCATCAATTTCAGGTTCATTCATATTGTCTTTTCTGCAAAGCATAAGTTTGTAACACATTCGTATACAAAGAAACTATTGTTATATGTACATGTACAATTTACATTCAACCTACAAATTTAATCTTTACTTTACCTTAAAACAAAGTTAACTATAGCCTGATCAAAGTCAGAGCGACACGCGTGAGAAACGTCTGCGCATGCTCTAAGTTCGTATGCAAATTAGTCAAAAGCGTCTTCGTGCTATTGTAAAAATATGCAAATCTGACTTTCACACTTGCCTGAAGAATAGTCTTTACAAAATGCCAAAACTTAAAGTCAGTTCTTAAAACTTAAGGCTAATTTTTTTCATATTGTCTTTATTAATACAGTATCTTGGTCTCACAAAAGTATACCCGCGAAACTTTTTGTATACTTGGAAAAAACAAGCATTTACTTTCTCACTAAAACTCTTGTAAATTCTTGGAAAGCGTGCTGAAAGGCACGTATGCGCAAACGTTTTTCTCTAGTGTCAGCCAGGGCACGTCTAACTCACAAATGGAATTGAAGTTTAGCTTGTTAGGTCTTACCGACAGAAGAAAACCAGAGATCGAAACTCTAGAATCAAGGGAGAGACATCGCCAGAAATTCTGAACCATTTTGGGCGGAGCTTATTATTCATCATTTTTACCCTGTCAATCAAGCAATTGTGTAGATTCGATTGTGATTGGGCTATTGTGAATGTGACAATTGAATGTTTACCTTTCCGGAACGTTGCGATAATAATAGCGTCTCGACAAGAAAAAGGGTTTTATTTGGCATTAAATAGCACTTCCACAGTTGATATTTTACCCAAGATTTTAAACAAGATTGAATAAATGGAATAAACAACTTTTAGAAGAGTTCAGTGTGAAAATGCGCTTCATCTTGTACTCCAAAGTCAAGTTACATCTCAAGATGGAGGCAGAAATGGAAGCCCTGTTAATGCTAAACTTCACCTCGTAAAACCGAGACGAAAATTTAATTCTTTCTTCTGAAATTTCGTGAAATGCTCAAGACATACTTCCTCAATCGATTGGAAGTTCGGGAAGGAAAAAGTGTTTGACTATTTTGAGCTGAGAGCCGAAGATGTGAGACTAGGTTCAGGTATTCTTATGATAATCCACTGTAATGTCTGACTAATATAGTCCTTGGCATTAAAATGTAATTACCGAGCTGAAAACTATCACCAACGGAATTAAATTGAGATCAAATGAAAGTTCGAATACACTTTATTGTATTTGAGGTTCGGGCTGGCTTATTTATCCAGTTAAAATTAAAATATTTTACTTTATCGAAATTTCTCAATACTTTTCCCACCATATTTGAGCCCTGAATTTTATAAGTATCATGACTTTAACTGCGCATGTCCGTTCGGAATTTCTGGCGATGCCTAACAAATTCCTCTCACAGATGCCGAGTCATGCAAGAAGAGACACTAAAGAGGTGAGGCGAGTAAATATTGTGGAACATATGTAAGGTCATTATAATTTTACTTGTATATCTCCAACCCTACAAGTTATTTCGAACGTTTTTCTTGTCCTGAGGAGGTTTGATGTAACGTGACTCCACTGTATATGTTATTTTTATCATCCACTTCCACAGTATTTGAGGAACGAGCTTGCACGCTTAGAGAAAAGGGGTGTATGTCTTATTACTTCGGGCATTTCTGCAGAAGCCCAGGAGTTGAGTATTACACCTATTTTAGATCATTATTATCATTTATGCTCTAAGCTTTTTAATGTCATCATAGCAGACCAGGCAAACCATAATCTGGGTGATTATTCTAGGGAACTACAAAGGATATCAAAGGTGCTGAATCAGAAGAAGACAAAATGATTAAGCATTTTGCAATGAGCAAGAAACAGCCACCGTGAGGTGAGGGAACTTCCACTCCATAGATAATCTTTTTGTTTAGAAAGTAAAAGGCAAAATCCCAACATGCCTATTTTCGAAAACTGCATGTTTAGACGCATCTTGAATCCGATGCATATTTTTAAAAGGCTTAAATCGGTTATCTCCAATGCTTAATGTTTTGTGAGTTTCATGCACGTCTGTCAATGGCTTGTCTATGGCGTGACTAATGAAACAAAGGGAATGAGTAATATCACGCAATATGAATTCCAAGACGAAACTTCGTTATTCGGTCTTCTAGTCGAGCACAGCAGCTGAGAAGTTTGTCTGCGCATGCGCTGCTCAAAACGGGCTTTAGCGCGGGCTTCCTTTGGCATGCGATAAACGTAAACGGTAATCGCGGCCGGCTTCGTGCAACTGTTTTTGTTTATTTGTGTAATTTCATTGTAGTTTCTCCTCAAAACCTGGATGTATTAGTGTAGCTTGTGGGAAACAGTCACCAAAGATCGTGAATCATCCAGGGATGTTTCGAACTACCTGTGGTGGTTGTAGATTTCGTTCTTGCAATTCACGTTCGTGTTTTTGATGACTTGAAATCACAGTTTAGGCAATTTTTAAGAATATGTTTTTGTAGAAAGTTTATTCAAATTCGAAACAAAAATATGAACCTGTGTGCTTTGGTTTAGGAGCAAAAGCCAGGAAGTAGGCTGCTTTAATTTCTCCTAGCCTGCAAGTTTCATCTTTCCACTTTTTCAGGCCTTCAAATTGTCTTGCAAAAGTTCAGATTATTTTTGTTACATCATCAAGTTTACCTGATAATATCCCCCCAAAAAGCAATACCTTTTTTTATGATCCCCCTTTCTAGTGGTTGCTACGTAGTAATCCCCCTATGATACCTGTCAATTTTTAGTTGATTTCCCACTCCAGTTGTCTAAAAACAGGCCCGTAGGGTTCATGATCACAAACGCATCCCCCTCTCTGAAAGCACGCTACGGGCCTGAAAAAACATTTGATTCCTCAAATCCCCCCTACCCCTCCCCTCCCCCTACCTCTACCTCATGCGGAATATCATAATAAGTTTTCAAAAGAGTTGTGGCCAAAAGATCAATATTGCTTTTTATGTAAAAATGAAAGGGAATTCCAAATAAAAATATCGAATGTTATTCCAGCCCAATGTCCAATCGATGTTTGATTCTTCATTTATCAAATTCCTTTATAAATAGAAATTTAGGAATCACGAATCAAAATCGTAGGCGGAAAACGAGATCTTTTGGAGAAAATATCATTTATGTAATCTGCTCAAGGACTGAAATGTTGACATGTGAAATTTATTCAGAATTATTTATACAAAATTTATTCACAATTTGATGGAAGGAATTCAAAAGTCCGTCTGGTCCACTTGTACTTGGTAGAAAAGATATTCCATTAAGGAACGCAGATACGAACTGAAAATTTGCACTGTAAAGTTAAGTTTATTGGGTTGGCTAAACTGACATGTATACGTAGTTACTTTCCAATAAGAAATCATTTTCTCACAAGTGGTAACATTTAAAGCTTTCATCTCAGCACAGTGTCAAAACCAATAATATTTGGTTTAATTAGATTAAGTCAGCAACTGAGCAATATTAACGCTCTCAGCGAAGTTATTTTCCTTACATGTAAGAATTTTTTTTATGCTAGAGCTGCCGTTTGTAATATTTCAAACTGAAAACATCTTATCAACAACTTCTAGACACCAACTGATACGAGGAATACTACAAGGAAAAGAGCCGAAGGTAAAACCTCTACACGCAGCCTTCACTCTCGACCAACATGAGCGTTCTAAAGTAAGTGTTAACTACTCAAAATCTTTAAATATAGCGTTAAATATAGCCTCATATGTATAAATACAAACATGTTTGGCTCAGACAGAGCTGAGTGAGCCCCGGTGAGCTGATAGTATTCGCGTGGGGGCCATGATATATGACTAAATATAGCCTCCATTCTCAGTATGTAACTCTCACTTTATTGCCTGACCGAATTCAACACATTTACATAGGCTTCCATATAAAGGTTCAAACTATAGGCGAAGGCTTCCATTGAAATTCAAGACCGAATTTCAAATTCAAAACCTTGCCCAGATTTTGAATTCAGCCCTGCACTCCCCTGCTGATAATGAAAGCCGCTGCTTTGAAGGTCTTACCCTGGACCTCAAAATCTACATAAAACAATAGAATTGGGGTGTGACTCAGTGGTTTTTATGCAAGGATCGGAATCAGTTCACCAATTTGGATCTCGTAAAGAAAGTGGGAACTTAACGGGTTTACGACCACAAATTGCCTCGCGCGGAACCACATAAAACCGGGACTGAGACGCAGGACCAGGGACCGGAACGCGAGTGAAAAACTGGGACAATGTTTTTCGGTAGAAAAACTTCCATCTTCAACAAAATTATCATTGTACTAGTCACTACTTACCACTGCTTATCGAAGATAACTTAATAATTGTATCAATTCTACTACTGACTTTTTAATTGAATTCATGTTCTTTTTGCCTTCAGTTTTTCCTCCCTTTTTTCTCAGTTCCTCATTACAATCAACGAGTGTGAAACTGACAAAGCACGCTATCGACTTACTAAATGGCCATGGAAACCTTGAAAATCTTGACCGTTTTCACATTAATACAAAAACACCTCGTGTGTATAGTACTCCATCTGGCACTTCTACCTAATTTACTTCTTTCTCTCTCTTCTCCTTCTTTTTCTTTTCTTTTAGTTTCAGTGCGATACTGCTATCAAAAAGCGCGTTTGTTATCTAAATGTTGGGTTTCAGTTGGGTTTTTTTCTCTCTTTCAGTTGTCTTGTTGATGAACGCAAGTACGATCTTGGATGCTTGGCTCCAGCTGTAAGTAGCTTATCTCCTGGATAAAACGCCAAACAAGGCTGAGCACCTTCTTCCTCAGGGTTTTTCTTTATTTTATTTTATTTTTATTTTCTTGACAAAAATGAACATAGTCACTTATCTTAAACATAATACCAGTTACAAATTATAGTTTCAACGACGATATGTGTATATACAAGTTATACAATGGTATTCATTGTATAATCATTTTATCCCACACCATAGAAAAAATAAATGCGTAGATTCAACGCACAGTGCATGGAGGGAAGGAAGAATGAAATACCGACGGTGTGGGATAAATAGATATAGCCACGTACAATGGAATTCTTAATCTGATAATACCAGTTTTATCGATACTTTTTTCTGTTGATCTATAATCTTTATTTAAGATTCTTATCATCGCTATTTTGAGCTTCATGAGGAAGAGAGTTCGACTGAAACCTGACTTTTGGAATGGACTTCCAGGACTACCAGTGTAAGTTTCATACAAGTTTATATAGACCTCTTTAACTTGGGCGTAATGTTTTCCCCTTTCAGACCACATGTCATTCTCTCGAGAATAAGATTATTTGCTTGAGTTGTGTCCATATTCATTGGTCTACTCATGCAACACCGTTAAAAAAGAAATGATACTGTAGGGAACTGTACTGTACTGGCACCTGGTCTGAAATGGAAAAAACATTACGCCCAAGCTCATCAGCATTAAAATCATGATCAACCTCAACATCAACAACAACATCATCACTTATAAAGTTGCTCTTCTTTAAGGTTTGCTACCCACAGGGCACTACATTCACTATTTGCACTTGCAAAACGAAACACTCAACTAGCCTACATTTAATTTTTAAACAGGGAGAAAAATCGGGGGGTGGGGGTACGAATGAAATTCATGAAATACTTATGATAAATACAGTAGCAATAGCTCACTTTTGATATTCTGGTTGAGTGATCAAGCACAAAGCAATTCAAGAAGAGGCTTTCGCGGAAACAATGGAGTAATCCTAATATATTCTTTTGTTTCCCCGGAGCCTCGTCTTGAATTGCTTTGTGCGTGATCACTCAACCAAAATATCGAAAGTTAGTTGTTGCCGAATGTCATAAAATTTGTCATTTACTTAGTTCAGTGGAATGAGAGAAGAAATGGTTGACATCTTTACTCTTTCATCTTTTGCACAAAACTTGGGTTTATCTCATTGCGTCCTTTGTCATACTATTTTTTGTGTTCTACAGCCCTGTAGATTTTCTAGGCGATGAAAGGAACAGGTTCATCATACCATTTGCTTTTGGCGCAACTGCCGCTTCCTCCTTTAGTATGTTCTTTTTCGGAGAATCCGCTGCATCAAAAGGCCTGCAACAATCCGCTTGGCCAAAAGGTATATAATATTTAGTTTTAATAATATTTTGATCGTTCTCAGTTGTGTTCCGATTCACTGGCAACTAAGAATCCTTCGATCGGAAGGAATCGAAAAGAAACCTTCTGACCCACCTCTAGTGTGAACCAACAATATTTGTCTGACAAGAGTCATTGGCAGCCATTTTTCTTCCTTTGTTTGTTTGCATCTTTTAATTCAGTGTCGTTTTTAGCTTTTCAAGGAATCGTTATGACCCTGTTATATGGCATCATCAACTATCCGTACCTCGCTTGCCTTAATGCTGAGTACAAGATTATTGGCTACACATTGGGGCTGACTTACGCGTTTATAAGGTGAGTGATTTGTCAGACACTGTTAACAAATGTGTCAACTGAAACTTGCGTGAAACTACGCTGCAAGGATCCACCAAGAATTGCACTGTGCATACATTATCCTTGTCAAAGCAAAACTTGTTGCCGAGGAAGCTCCACGAAAATGTCAACTTTTCTTTGTCATGCACCAGGTATGCTCTAAAAACTGTAAGAAAAGCCAAGGGTCAGGTTGACGCAAGAATTTGTGTCGGCCTTCGTTTATCTATGCCGCTTTCACTTAGTTGGAGCTTGCTCTGTTGTGATTGTCCCTCGCTGAGTTTTTTTGGTTATTATTCTTATTTCTTATTTTCTTGTTAATTTTCAATTGTTTTGTATTGTTGTTTTTCAGTTTACTCAGTGGAAATTTAATAAAAATAAATAAATAAAAAAACAGACAAACTGACAACAAAACAAAATGAAAAAGCATTTCTCCATTTCGAATTTTATTCCAATACCCTTTCTGGAAAAAAAAAGATAATTGAAGAAAGATGGCACGGTAGGATGCGTTTTGATTTGACATGTCAGGCCAGATTCAGAGCTAATCCTCACACGGCCAAACTAGGCCTAAGCACCATGCACTGGATAAGCGTCCTATTCCTGAGTTCTAAGTTCCTTAGAGATCATCTTATTTAACTGATTTATTTTTCTCTTTTGTTTTTCAAGATTTGTTGTAGATCTATTTGTGTACTTTGGCTGCACTCTAGTCGACGAACACCAAGAAAAGAGATTGGAAAAAATGGTACGTGCTTCAGAAATATAACTACAAGAAAAAGATTGAACATTGCAGTGTTACAGGAATAATGATATCTAATGGCACTAATTGGGGTGGACAGAATAAGTTCTATACAGTAATAGTATAATGAAAAATATCCAATAAGCGTTTAAAATGTTAAAAATATATTCTACAGAATCTCGAGTACCTGTTGTACATAGATATCTTAGTCAATATACCTGTGGTTGTCTGCACATTAATCCTCGTTGGAAGCTACTCCATGCTGTTGTTTAAGGAAATCAAGAAACTTTATCTTCAGGGGCTTCCAAGTCTTCGATACATGCTCCAAGTAAGCCTAATATCTTTCTAGCTGTTACTCATCTATTTTATTCTTCTTTAAGAATCTTAGTCTTAATATGTCCTTTCAGCATAAGCATATTTTTTTCCAGTTCCCGGCCAGACCACGTGTCATTAAGATGCTTTGTTTGAGTAATAATCTATTCGAGGTGCAATAATGCTCCACAACTGCGTAAATAGTGAGTTATGGGGAAAATGCGAGTCCGCAGTAGAGGGAGCACAAGGCTACCTTATTTGCACGGAACTATAAGGGAGGGAGGGTGGGAATCTAGCCCTTGGAATCCGGGATCCAGGTTAAATTGGAACCCGGAATCCGGCCCCATGGAATCTGGAATCCAGCCCTTGGTATCCGGAATCCCGCATCATTCCGGATTCCCTTACATGGGGCGACACTCGCAAATCATACGCAGTGGTCTAAAATGCCAAAGAGGTGTGTTAGGTCTAAACCAAATAAAATATAGTTGTCTCTGACTAAAAATGTCCTAGAACATAGGAAATGTCGGTTTCGGAACTGAAGCCTTCATCAGCTGAAAGTTTGGAGTTTAGGTCTATTTTGAACCATGTTCTGCTTTTTCAAATATCTGTTTAACATACGATTCTAACACTTTTAGAAAGAAGAGAAGACAGCCATTAACCTGGCAGGTGAAACAGAGAGAGCTCATGTTAACCTTCTGTTTTCTAATCAACTACACAACGCAGGAGAAAGGTATGTCCTGAGAGATGCAATTTAGTCAAGGGTTTCGCTTTGGTGATACGAACAACACTGATTTCACTAAGTAGCATCGATAGTGCAAAATTCTGCAAGTAGGTTCCACGAAATTTCAGATTTGTTGCATGCATTACCAAAACCTATGACAACGATGGAACGACGATTCATCCACCTTATTGATCGTACACAAGAAAGCATGGTCACAACTGACTTCGTCATGTATTTATCTGTTATAGAGCACCTAACCAAAATGACACTTGGTACACTACACTGAAGAACCGGATATACGTCACACGCCCAGGTGGGATTACAGTTTCTTGTTGGCTGGCTGGCTGGCTGGCTGGCTGGCTGGCTGACGGACTGATTTATTGATTGATTGATTGTTTTATTTTCAGACTTCAAATTCTCCACCCAGTTCCTATCATCTTTCGTTGTGTCCTGTATATTTGTTTACCAGGTCTGTATGATTCAACTTAATCTTAACTATGAGAAATGTAACTTTCAATTCTTATTCATGAAATCTTTATGCTGTATATTGATCGATAGCAAAGTATTTCCGGGTTTCAATCAGTTATCTGCTCCAAATGGTGGTTAAACACTGACAACCACGTCCTGTCAGCCAGAAAATAAAAATATATTGAAAACTTGCGATTCCATGGGAAAGAAAACCCAAAAGACCAGTCCCTTCATTAACAACAGGATAACCCTACAAACAACAGACCTCAAGTTGAGTTTCGACTTGGAACCATTGTTTTTGTAATTATCCAAGCGAATTCGAGAAATGTCTATTGGAGAGCCTACGTAACAAACTGTTGATGTCATGTATTGATAAAAAAAATACAATGCATCACACTTAATACCATAGATAGAACGACAATAGAATAAACCCCTTGCACGTGACGTCAGAGCAGCTCAATTTGAAATGCAAAACAAAAGAATTTCAATCTCCTTAGAATTGGAACCTATTGTATTGTCTTCCAAATTGAGCTGCATTCCCACGTGCTGCAAAGGGTCTATGCAATAAATTTTATAAATTCATTACATCAGCTGAGTGCTATGTAGGTTCTCCCTACCAACAATTAACTTCTTAAAAGGTATTGCACAACCTTTTGGTATTTATCTACTTGCTTTTGTAGCTCACAGCTCTGCTGCTTATGCTATTCTCAGCATTTGAAACTTATATTCAAGACCAGTTAGAGGGAAAGACTGATTCCGAGAAAGGTAAGACAGATGTAATAATAAATAATACTAATAATCATTGCTTGCTAATCGTTGTTGTTGATAATAAGAAGATACCTTTTCTATTCACTTTTATTTGCAATAGTCCCTTTCACAGTTCTCTGCGCCATCTTGAAAGGTAGCCATGTATTTGCATCGAAGCGAGACGAACGGTGAGATTGCAATGATAGAGACATGTGAATAATTTTTCAAGGTGTTAAAAAGGTCTTTATCGATGCAAAGGCACGGCTACCTTTCAAGCTGGCGCAGGGAACTGTGAAAGGGACTATTGCTGCTTAAGTTGTTTTCTTTTCTTTTCAGAGACTTTGCAATTACTAATACAATTACAAGGTAACAACATCCATAGACTTGGCTATGTAGCTTGAATAAATTCAATTCCAAGGGTGATCGTAGTTTAGAATAATATTATATTAGAGCCCTAGCTAGCCTGTGTGGAGCAGCAGCGAATTAACACCCACTACCACCCACCCATGTATCTACCTGCCTTCCTACCTAATTAAATAAGTATCTACCCACTACCTACCTACACTCCTCCCTAACTATCTAGCTACCTTGCCTACCTCCCAATCCTACCTACTTACCCACCTTCCTACCCTAAAGTGCCTATGACACATCTGACAATATTCTCAGGGGAGTCATAATTCAATATACAAAAGTTTTAAGTTAAAACTGCTACAGATAAATTGAGTTTGGAATGTATCGCTGGTTTACCTATAACTCCTATACAACTTATTGCGAATAAGTTTTTACATAGTACCCATTATTTCGAATTACAAGCAACAACAAATATACATAAAAGACTCCCCTGACGTCACAGTCAGAGGCAAAGGTCTCAGCAAGAAGATGCACATGTTTTCATGCATTCTTTCCACTGATATATCTGTTTACCTTCTTTCATCTGCAGACTACATTTACGCATGCGTGGTATTAGCATGCCTATTTGCAATAATGCAACTGTGTTTTTTCCTGAGAAGTCACAGGTGACAGAATCATTTTGTAATCTATTATTATACAGCTTTAATCATTACGTTTGATGTTGACCCTGCACAAAATACGTGCATTTTTCTTCTTAATTTCATTTTCTTTTTTTCTTTTTTCACTATTCTTGTTCTTGTCGTTTTGGTTTTGTTGTTTTAACTATTTTTTTCCTTTTCTTTTTTGTCTTTCTACGCAAATATGAATAGACCCTTTGTTAAAATGATGGTCGCAAACTCGAATCAGTTCAAATTAAATTGAGTGCAAACGGGGCAGGTGAAATAGAGGGGGATCTTAATTTTTTTTGTCATTAACATGGGGGGGGGGGGTGAATATTTTTATCAGAATCGAGGGGGGTATGTTGGGGGAGAGGATAATTTTTTAGCCTCGACTTCGGAATGTAACTTTTTTGGAGAGACTGCGAGGGGGGAACAAAAAAATTGTTTTGTCGTTTAAAAACTTCACATGCCCCCCCCCCCCCCCCCCCCCTCTGTCATACATTATGGGTACTCTTTCTAGGGCTGGTACATAGGTTTTTTTTATGTATTAACTAGTTTAAACTTTTGGCCGCCATTTTGGGAAAGGTTCTATCGCTACCGTACTCTAACGATTGACGGTAGTCACCTTTCGATTAATCTGTCGCGTCTTTTTTCTCGATAAACGCGTAACCATTAAATAAAACAGTGGTAAATCTTCGAACAGAAACATTTTGTTTTTCTGATCATGCAACAGAAATGATGTTCTTAAAGCATATAGGACAAGAAAGGGGCTGCTACCAGATGAAAATATTTGCCCAAAAATGCTCGTGGTAAGATTGTAATATCCTTAATAATATATTAATAATATAAGTAATTATTGGACTAGGTTTTAACCTAGCGTGCATGTGTTCCTATCAAGAAATAAAACATATCCAAGAGATGCGACTATCTGCAAACGAATTCCTTATTCCTTAGCAAAACATTTGATTCAGTGGAAAGAGGAGAGTGCAAAGTCGAAACCGACGACGGTGAATATTTGCTGAGGATTTACCTTATATTCGAAGAGGAATACCCTTTGTGAACTGAAATACTGATATCATGGTGTTATCATTTCCAAATATCCTTGCAAAGAAAAAAAAAAAAGTATTGTAACCTCTGATTTGTCTGCACTGATGAGAACACTTTGACATTTGAATCATATAAGTAATATGAGAGACCCGAGTGAAAAACGCACTGCGCATGCTCGGAAGTTCGGCAGATTTACATGTCTTCTGTTATGCGAATTTCTTATGTATTATTTGACCAGGGAAAGAAAGCAACTAAAGTAATGTGTCAGGAAAAAATAAGCACTAAATTTCCACGAACGGCCTTAACTTTAGAGATTTAATAAACGCCGGTAAATGCGTAAATGCGCCGAGAATGCGCAGTGCGTTTCTCACTCATGTCAATATGAGATGATAAACACTAAAGAACAAAGACTAATTGAAATGCAAAGTTCATATTACCTATTATTTTTCATTTTTCGAGACAAAAAGGCTTTTTTAGTATGGTTCCCCATTTCACATGCAATTAAAATTTTGCTTGAAGCTCGCAATTAGTTGTACTACTAGTCGTTTTCTAACAGCTCAGGGAAGCGAGCAGATCATTGTTAGGATTGTTTTTATTATTTTCACCCTCAGGTTAGGGGGTGAAAGGGTCTAATGAATTGTTGTTGTTTTTTTGACGTAGGGTAAAAGTCTCCGTTTCTGTGGGTACCAGATTGCATATACCGCTGTAGGTAAGTTATTTTTGATGTCTTGTATTATGCTATTGTTTCAACCAATATGACCGCCGCGTGGCCTAACAAAACAAAAACAAAAAAATTGAAATACCAGTACCAGATGAAGGCTCAAATAGTTTTTAAAGTGGTCAATTATAATTGTATGAAGCTAATAAACATTTTTTTCATATTAGCCACCAATCAGAGAGCGCGTTATATCGTAGCTATTTTATAACATATACTGAACATTATTCTGTTTTCATTTCTACTAGGTCTTCTTGTCAACGTGCTTTCTTTATTTTTCCTTCCTTTCCCGATATACATATTTTATCTGCTATCCAAGTCTTTGACCACCGATGAGATCTTGATGATTATTAGAGAGTTCATTCCCTGGACGTTGTAAGTAAAAAAATGTTATAAGTAAAATCAATATTATAATTGTTTTGTGCGGCTGGTCTATCTAACTGGTTGCTTGGATTTTTGGTTGCTTCAGTGAGTATGTTGGATGGATTCTAGGGTTAATGACCTTGAGTTTAGTGGCAGTGGCAGTGGCAGTGGCAGTGGCAGTGGCAGTGGCAGTGGCAGTGGCAGTGGCAGTGGCAGTGGCAGTGGCAGTGGCAGTGGCAGTGGCAGTGGCAGTGGCAGTGGCAGTGGCAGTGGCAGTGGCAGTGGCAGTGGCAGTGGCAGTGGCAGTGGCAGTGGCAGTGGCAGTGGCAGTGGCAGTGGCAGTGGCAGACAAAGTAGATAACACAATTATTTCCTATGGGCGGTTGTTGTAATTGAGGTACACCAATAACAATATACATTTTTTTGTGTTCCTACTTCGTGTTTGCAGCATATTATGTTCATGTACTTTTCAAGTACTATAACAAGTGGTGCACCCAGTTTGTACCGCCAGTGTGGGTTTTCGATGTTATTTAATTTCTAATAATAATCTACTACTATTTCTCTCGCAGGCCCTACATCGTCACTCGCATATCGATGATTCTTCTATCGCTTTTCGTATTCAGGGACCACACCTACCCAGATGTCTCGATCACTATCGACAATAGGTAAATTTATTTTAATTTGTTTCTCTTATTCATAGTTGTCATAGTATAGTGGTATTAATGGTAATGGTAATGGTAATGGTAATGGTAATGGTAATGGTAATGGTAATGGTAATGGTAATGGTAATGGTAATGGTAATGGTAATGGTAATGGTAATGGTAATGGTAATGGTAATGGTAATGGTAATGGTAATGGTAATGGTAATGGTAATGGTAATGGTAATGGTAATGGTAATGGTAATGGTAATGGTAATGGTAATGGTAATGGTAATGGTAATGGTAATGGTAATGGTAATGGTAATGGTAATGGTAATGGTAATGGTAATGGTAATGGTAATGGTAATGGTAATGGTAATGGTAATGGTAATGGTAATGGTAATGGTAATGGTAATGGTAATGGTAATGGTAATGGTAATGGTAATGGTAATGGTAATGGTAATGGTAATGGTAATGGTAATGGTAATGGTAATGGTAATGGTAATGGTAATGGTAATGGTAATGGTAAAGAGAAAGGGCGATGGCGATGGCGATGGCGACTTCGTTCCTCTTCCATTTCTTTCTATTACTTTACTCAATTTCATGCAGTTATGTTGATTTTCGGTCCTTTTAATCATCTTTGGGAGAAAAGCACCAATGCATTATTTGCTTGCGTGTTTCAGGCGTCTGTTCGGCATCATGTCGTATTTCTTCTTCTTCTTCAACATCCTGGTCGGCTTATGGTCGGGCTTATTTCGTATTGTGAAAGGGGCTGCGATCGGGTTGGTATTCCTGGCACGAGTTGATCGTACCACTATGATGAAGGGATATCGGAGATTTGACAGAGGTACGCACAATCGTTGTATCATACACGGCTCCATTCATAGATAAATAAAATAGCCTTTAATCCAAAATTGCGTGACCTAATATAAATTGCGCAAACCCAAGCCAGCAGTGATGTGTTGCATAACCATACCAGATCGTTTCGAATAAAAAGATTCAGATCACAATCAGTCCCTTGGTTGTTCGACAGGACGTCTAAAGAGACTGCAGAGCGCGCTCCATCAACCGCACACCACCACAGACCCAGGAGCCAATTGCTCTTAACCGGTAATTAATTCTCTTAATCGAGAATACCCTTAAGTATAACCTGATGGATTGTACGCAGAATCCAGGGTGGGAATACCATTACTACTTCTTACGGGAATAACATGTCATTGCACACACAGCAACAGACTTTTATTCCTGTGTTTAATAGTTTTATGTTTTTCCTAGCATACATGGCCTACATTGGATTCCTCAGTGTACTTGTGGCTTTCAAACACCCTGTTATGCTCTGCTTCTGTCAGTTGCTACTTGAAGGAGTTCGCAGGAAAGATACAGGTATTTTGGGCTATTTTTTGCGACTGAAAATGAAAATAATGAAAATTAGCTTGCGGGTTGGTTGGTACAATTGTCTATTTTTTTTATTTTTTTTTTTGCAGCCCTTCTAGGAAATCGATAGAAAAAATGCTATGCTTAAAATTTTTCTTTTATTACATTCCTCGATTTTGCCTTCAGGTCCAACAACAGTCACTAGCAGGCCTCGTCTGTCGACTAGGGCTTTGAACCGTTGGTTTCTTGCCGTTCTGCTCATGCGCAACCCTAGCCTTGTGCGCTATCGTAAACAAGGTGTCCATCCTGGTATTCCGTTGTCTTTTACAAACTACATGCAGCTTGAGATGCCTGCAATCGAATTGGAATAGGATTTTCCCCCAGCAGAGCGCTTGAAGAGTTTGGATGTGTACTAGCACTCATTTATAGGGAAGTAAGAAAGTAGATAGGCAAATATAGGTTTATTTTTTATTTTTTTTATTTTGAGATTTGTCCGCAGGCTGATGCTGTACAATAGGACACGAGGCCCCCTTCGAGGTACATTGCACCAATTCCCAACCCCTTAAAACTCCCATACCCATCCCACAATCAACCGATTAAGAAATCATTAGCAAAGGCCAGGCACTGGGTGTGGGCACTGCCAGGGTTTCTTTACATCCTCAAAATCAAAATCTAGTAGGCGTGGTGGCTTCAAAAAACATCTAATCAATTCTTTTCTCGACGAATATTAATCTGGTATATTGATGTATCTCCTTGTTTAATGCTCATTCGTAAAATTTTTTCTTTTTGTTTTTTTCTTTTCTTTTCATTATATTTCTTCGTTCTTCGTGTATCAATTTGCATCCTCCATACATTTTTGTAAACATTGTTTTCTGCAATTTCTGACCTCTTAGCTGCCTAACTCGTTTAGCTTCTTAGCTATTTTGGGTAGCTGTGCTCCTCTTTTGCAATTTTTAATTATCCTTTCCATGTAATTCTTTCATACCTGAGCGCAAATAAATTATTGTTGTTGTTGTTGTTGTTGTTGTTGGTTCTTTTACGTCTCTAATATAAATAGTGATATAAATTTTTCTTTTTATACAATTTTTTCCTTTTTTAATTCTATATAAAATATATATTAGTAATAAGTTTCAGTTTTAAGTATTAGTATTAGGATTAAGCATTAGTTTTTCAGTATTCAGTATTAAGTACCATGTTTCTAATATTTTGTAAAAGCATTGAGATTTTTATTATTATTATTATTATATATGGTTTCAATAAATAGTGGTTATTATTATTATTCCTTCTTACTATTACTATTACTATTACTATTATTATTATTATTATTATTATTATCAATATTATTTATTATTATTATTATTATTATTATTATTATTATTATTATTATTATTATTATTATTATTATTATTATTAATGGACAAATAAACCCCAGACCTATTTATTGTCAGTAGAGAGCTCGGCGTAAATCTGCCACATCAAACGACTCGTAGTTTTGAGACCCTTTAAAGCATCATGATGATTTGGACTTAAAATTTGCGAAAGATAGTTTATAAGCGAAAGGGGGCCCGCGATTTTTTGGCCAGCTTCGGCATAATTTTCAGCTGTTGTCGAGCACGCTTTTACTGTCTGGCTTTGTGAGTATACTGTGTCAGCGAAGGTATATTCCGGCCTTACATGTTGGTAATATTTCTGTTCTAGAGTTGCCATTTTTAATGTTTTTAACTGCAAACATGCTGTAAATAACTTCTCACGTGTTAAGGACATCAGCAATACGAGGAATATTACAAGGAAAAGCGCCCAAGGTAAACCTTCACACGAACAATTCACTTTCAACCAACATGAACATTACAAGGTAAATAGATAAGCTTCTTTTAAAAACATCGGTAGAGATTTTGCACGGCAGCCATGCTAGAGGGCAAAACAATAGAAATTTCCTCCTTTTGGAAATAAATTCTCTTCTCATCTAAACAAATGCATTGCTCCTGCATGCCTTTAAACATGGCTGCCGTGGAAAACCGCTATGAATACAAACATGTTTGCCTCAGACAGAGCTGGGTGAGCTGATTGTATTTTTACGCGTGGGCTAGGATACCGGAAACTGTTCTGGATCTTGATTCACGTCGATAGTCTATGCTGAGGATAATAGCAGTAGTCAGGAGTCTGATATAGCGCAGGAATATGGAAAAAAAAAAATGCAGAGAATAGTCCATTTCACGGTTGTCGTCGATCAACCTCAGCCTCGATAGTCTGTAATATATTCTTTAGAATTTGACTTCAGCTCACGGTAATTTAAGGAATGAACACATGTATTATCAAACAATAGACTATTTTCGAGATGCACGAGCGCTTTCGAAAATATGTATTGCAGCACTTAAGAGTGGTTTTCTGTAACCATCGAGAATCGCTTGGCAGCGGAACCTCATGGATTTCCCTAATATTTTGTGTGGTAATAGGTATTGGGTCACTGATAACTAAAACCGATTTAGTTTTCTTATTTACTTTTTTTTTTTTTTTTAGCGACATTTTTAATAAGGTGACTCGTCACACTGATTTGAGAGGGAATTTTGGGGGAACATTAAGGAAGCTAAAAATACTTTCGTTTGGTTATTAATCAAAATATTTTTCAAGAAATAGTAAAATACATCTTTAGTTGTCAACCAGGACTAATTATTAACTCATTTTATGTTCATCTTGGAATTTTACAGTCCTTCCCCTACGAGCTATTTTGTCCAATTTTCAAAAAGTCAAAATTAGAGGTTTTCAAAAAATTGTAACTTCACTGCCATACATCAAAATCAATCGATTCTTTGGGTACAATGCATTCATTTACCATACTTTCAAATAAAGTATTAAAAAGTTTTGGCAAAATTATTCTAATGCTGGATATATTGCAATTATCAAAGCAATGTTACGACAAACCAGAAATATTGCCTTGAAATCGTTTCAAAAAATTCCCTTTAATCTGCACAATTTCGAACAAATAATCATAGCTAGAGTATTATAAATATATTAGTTAAGTATATTTTCAATTTTCATCGTCAGAATTTTGCGAATGACGAGATATAAGTACATTTTTGAAGTCCAGTTATGGGTAAATTTTGCCAAGATTATCCATCGAGCTCAAATACGCAAACCTCGGACTTTTCACTTCCTTTCGTTTCATTTCCGGTCTAATTTGCATTTGAGCTGAAACAATGATGACTTTATCTACAGTTCTAGGTTATAAATGATCCAAAAAGAAATTTTGTTCAACAGTTAAACGAATTTTGACAGCTTTTACACAGCAACAGGTTTCGTGCACAAGACCTATATAGCTATCGATAAATTACTCAACACAATACTTTTAATCGATCTTACTTGGCTTCTATCGATAAAGTTTTCCGACCAAGGTAGTACTGAACAATTTGCTAGCTTCTTTCAACATCCAGGTACATGGAATATCTTCGAAAAGAAAGAGAATATCACAACTAGCCTTTTGTTTACATCAGCCATGATCACCCTGTAAATTGTAAACCAAGACCGCTGACCGGATGTGGCGAGAGATGTTTATATTATAAAATTGCAGTTACCTGGTTTGAGTGTTCTATCTCAATCTTTTTTGATTTATAGCCATGAAAAATTGTGATGTTTCAAAACTGATTAAGAGAAAGGGTTGTTGCGATGAAAATAAATTTCTAACCTTAAATGTGATAGAGAAACGGAATGCACTTGAAGAATAATAAAGTTACGCTGGAAGTAGACATCTCGGAATGGCAGTTGATATTGAGCAGAGCAGGTAATCATTACTGTACCATTTTTGTTTTTATCACTTGTAGATAATTATTTTGACCGGATAAAATTGGGACGAAGGAATGAGTAAAGGGGATAGGAGGTAAAGGCTCCGACACGGCGCAACATTGCGTGCAACATCACACTAAAATATAAAACGTCTGTTTTATTTTGTTTATGTTATTTGCAATATCCTCGTAAATTAAGCGGAAAAATCGAGATTTCATTTTTCTGTTTATGCTGCTGAAATAGTACTGTAATTATAATGTTGCAAGGAATGTTGCACCGCGTATCTGAGCCTTATATTAAGGTAATGTTTTAGTCAAGAGCATGGGGCATGAATGGTAGTTACTGAACCCCCTCACCCCACCCAAAGGTAAAGGTATGGCAATAGGTATATACTTATTTCAATAAAGTTAGTCACCAAAAACCTACAAAGCTAAGATAGTTATCAAGCGGTTGAAACATGGAAAATTTATCTACCCATAATCCTTGCTGGTCTCAGCTATGTAGCTTTTCAGGTGACTAACTTTATTGAAATAGATATATACGAGGCATTTAGTTCATACAAGCTGAGCGAACGACTAGTCGCGCAAAACATTTTTGATCAAAATCCGCGACCATTTCAGAGCGGGGGGGGGGGGGGGGGGGTCCGTTCGTGAATAATTGGCTCTTGTTATGAGCAAATCAACATTTGGGGGGGGGGGGGGGGGGTGAGGGAGGGGGTGGGTGGTGCGTTCGCACTCCACCAGCGTATAGGCCTTCATCGGACTGTGATTGTTTAGAAAATTCAATGCCTCTCAGCTGGTAGTTTACAAAAGGTATCTGCAACCATATACAGCTTTTTCAAAAACCGGTGAATGCGGAATAGTGCATATTAAGACCAAATGGCATTGTGGGTCTCATTAATTTGAACTCAATATACAGCGATTTGCTCTCTATGTAGCAAGTATATTGTGTCGGATAGAATGCACTGAAAATAAAATAAATTTAACTTTACACAATATACCATGACCCAAAATGCATTTCGGTCTTGGAATGCACTATTCAGTCAGTGCATTATTCACTATTCAAAGTTTTATGAAATAGCTGTATCAACACTAAGACATATCAAACCTAACACGATCTAGTAAAACTATAATTGCAATACGATATCACATTTTCAGTCTTGTCAGACTCCGTTGTAATGAAATGTAGTCTGAAAATCATTTGTATTCGGACAGATTTGGAATTAATTGCATCCCTCGCCACATCCGGTCAGCGGTCTTGGTTTACAATTTACAGGGTGATCATGGCTGATGTAAACAAAAGGCTAGTTGTGATATTCTCTTTCTTTTCGAAGATATTCCATGTACCTGGAGGTTGAAAGAAGCTAGCAAATTGTTCAGTACTACCTTGGTCGGAAAACTTTATCGATAGAAGCCAAGTAAGATCGATTAAAAGTATTGTGTTGAGTAATTTATCGATAGCTATATAGGTCTTGTGCACGAAACCTGTTGCTGTGTAAAAGCTGTCAAAATTCGTTTAACTGTTGAACAAAATTTCTTTTTGGATCATTTATAACCTAGAACTGTAGATAAAGTCATCATTGTTTCAGCTCAAATGCAAATTAGACCGGAAATGAAACGAAAGGAAGTGAAAAGTCCGAGGTTTGCGCTCGATGGATAATCTTGGCAAAATTTACCCATAACTGGACTTCAAAAATGTACTTATATCTCGTCATTCGCAAAATTCTGACGATGAAAATTGAAAATATACTTAACTAATATACTTATAATACTCTAGCTATGATTATTTGTTCGAAATTGTGCAGATTAAAGGGAATTTTTTGAAACGATTTCAAGGCAATATTTCTGGTTTGTCGTAACATTGCTTTGATAATTGCAATATATCCAGCATTAGAATAATTTTGCCAGAACTTTTTAATACTTTATTTGAAAGTATGGTAAATGAATGCATTGTACCCAAAGAATCGATTGATTTTGATGTATGGCAGTGAAGTTACAATTTTTTGAAAGCCTCTAATTTTGACTTTTTGAAAATTGGACAAATAGCTCGTAGGGGAAGGACTGTAAAATTCCAAGATGAACATAAAATGAGTTAATAATTAGTCCTGGTTGACAACTAAAGATGTATTTTACTATTTCTTGAAAAATATTTTGATTAATAACCAAACGAAAGTATTTTTAGCTTCCTTAATGTTCCCCCAAAATTCCCTCTCAAATCAGTGTGACGAGTCACCTTATTAAAAATGTCGCTAAAAAAAAAAAAAAAAAAGTAAATAAGAAAACTAAATCGGTTTTATATGTGGATGATGGCTAGTGAACACTAGCGTGGACTGCGTCGGTGTTTCTAATGAAACAGTTATCGTAGATTAATAAATTTTACACCGTAGTGAAAATAGGAACTGACGTTTCGGACGTTAGGTACTTTTCGCTGCTCTCGCAAACGTTGCTACACTTGCCCCTTTGTTGCTTCACGAACTTCTATTAAAGGTCCCAAATCCTCCTTTAATATTACAGATCATTTTGATTGTACTTCTTCTAACGTCATCTACTGCATTCAATGTTCACACTGTAACATGCTCTATGTTGGAGAAACTGGCCGCCGATTAGGTGATCGTTTTAGGGATCACCTTTACGACATTCGCAAGCAAGATTTATCTAAACCAGTTGCTCGGCACTTTAACTCTGCTCATCATTCTGAGCTTAATGCTATTGTTTTTGGTCTGTGTTTAACCCACGGCAGCAACAATCATCGTAAAACAAAAGAAATGCGCTTAATTCATTTACTTGGCACCGTTAATCCCCACGGGATGAACGAACGCTTCGCTTATAATTAAGTTATTTCTCACCTATTGTTGCTTTCGATCCTTTTGTTTTCCTTTATTTTATGGCTCGCTTTTTTCTTATTGGTTTGTTTTCTCTCTCCTCTACTATATAAACATCTTTCTCACTCTTACTTTCTATTGACTCCGACGAAGGACTAACGTCCGAAACGTCAGTTCCTATTTTCACTACGGTGTAAAATTTATTAATCTACGATAACTAAATCGGTTTTAGTTATCAGTGACCCAATACCTATTACCACACAAAATATTAGGGAAATCCATGAGGTTCCGCTGCCAAGCGAATTCTTATTTTCTCGATGGTTACAGAAAACCGCTCTTAAAACTTCCACGGGCTTTAGTCAAATTCTAAAGAACAAATTACAAGCTATCAAGGCTGAGGTTGATCGATGACAACCGTGACATGGTCTATTGTTCCAATTTTCGATTACAAGCATAAAAGTCGACACAGCAATAGATAGAAGACCTCGTACTGATTAATTTTAATCAAGAGAGCATAATTAAGAGAGGGAATTTCTGAATACCGCGCGCGCCATGTGAATTCCCGGTTGGGCTATTTTTGGCATCCAAAGTCGTTTTTTTTTTTTTTGCGTCTACTGCGCATGCACTGTAAAAACTGCCTTGTTGAAACAAACAAAATAAATGGTTATAACCAATTGAAATGGTCACCAGATTTATTTTGGTTGAAACAACCATCATACTCAACCGGTCATTACGACCAATTTTTTATTGGTTGATAAGATGAACAAAATCAATATGCTTGGTATTGACAGATATATTTTGGTCAAGACAAACTATGATACTTGCTCTCTCTATATAAAAAACAACACCTCAAAAACTCATTTTGCATCCCTTTCATACATCCCCATGTAATTAGGATCCGAATCTAGGGCTTTTTACAATCTTTATGGTTGTTACAGCCATAAAAAAATGTTTAGTTTTTTTTCCTCCAAACAAGATATGTCATAACAACCAATTGTAAGGGGTTGTTAATATTGCAAACGATAGGGTTGTCAGTTCGACCAAATCATTCCGGAATTACTATTTGTGAACGAGATCAGACATGTCTGCAGTTTCAACTGTGGTTTCGGTACTAAACTGAAATGTAATATTTGCCTCCATGGGCCCTTTCAATGAACGGGTATCCTACCAAAACTCGATTACATACTGCAGTTAAAATGTATCGCTTTTATGGCTATAATTTAAACCAAGGAAAGATTTCATGCACTATACGAAAGGAAACACGAAAATATGCATATTTTCGTGATTTTAGCGTAATTTTAGGGAATTTGAAGGTGATTGGAAGGAAACTGGGAACAAGTCCCATGACTCCTTGCGAGCGCGTCTAGCAAGAAGCTTGACTGTTCCACAGTCCCCCGCTCGGCCGCTGCACTCTCCACGCTATGGGACTGTAACGGTACAATGCCGAACAGGCTTCTGGGTCCAAGAATCTTTGCTCGTCCTAAGCAACTGTATCATATTAGATGCTCCCTTATTGACGTGCTAGCTTCAACAAAATATTTATTCGAAAATAATCCTTCGTATTTTCTATCGTAAAATATTAATTTCTTTTGAATTAAGAAAGATTGACTAACCAACCAATGAGAAAGAAGCTAAGTATTGGCCAATCAGAAATTCGCTACTATTCTACCGTTACAGTTCGGTCCATACCGTTGAGGGTTATAAATCCATGTCCAAGTGGAATACAATACATGTATTGTATTGTAGTGTATTGTTCTATATTGTATGTATTGTATTGTCTTCTATTGTCGTTCTATTGTTACTTGGACATGGATTTACAACCGCTTTGAGTGCAGCGGCCGAGCGGTGGACTGTGGAAGAGTCTAGCAAGAAGCCCGCCATATTTCAACGGTCGTTGGTGCTCTAGATCTTGTGTTCTAGCCCTTTTCTCTAATTTTCATCGCTTTTTAAACGTATTTACCTCCTGGATTATCAGTGGAATACTTCTAGATGACTTGGAGAATGTGTTTTGAATGGTAAGCAATTCTTTACTCGTATAAATGCCTTTCGTTACATCAGAGTTAGGAGTCACTCTAGCTACATGATTCTCTCAAAACTATAAGTAAGATTTCCTATTTTAGGTTCCCAGATAAGAGCTTATAATTTCTAATAGTATAATCTCTTGTCTGGGAACCTTAAAATAAGATTTCTTATTTATGGTTAACCATTTTTTTATGGTTGAATTAAACATAATTATTGCTGGCTTCAGTAGTAGTTTAGCAGTAGTTCAGCAGTAGTTACTACTGCTGAAGCCAGCTTACAATTAGAATCATAGAACTTGAATAACCAATAATTATGGTTAATTCAACCATAAACAAAATGGTTATCTGGGTTGCATGAATTTTACCTTTTTTTTAGGGAAAATCAGGGACCGCGGAGCGTAATTTTGATTGGGGGGGGGGGGGGGGGGGGCTAACGACCACCAAATACTGGAGGACCTAGGGGGTTTGGGGGCATGCTCCCATTATTGCGGGGGCTATAGCTCCCAGCCCCCCTGCTCCGCGGTCCCTGAAAATAAGAAGGTATGAGGCTAATGATATTTATAATGAATAATTCTTTTTGCGATAAACTCTTTGTACATCTTGGAAATATTTGAAAGCACTTATATGAAAGGTGAAAAAGGCAGTGCCTACATGGCCAAAAAAAGCAGATATACAGTCAATGTCATTAATGTTGTCCACCAAAAAAGACATTTAGACCAAAAGAAATGTCACGAGATACCTAATACACTCGCTCTAAATGCTCGATACCAGCAATCATTGTATAAGTAGAGTTAATAATTATTATTCTCTGTTCATTGTTACTCATTGTAGAGTTTGAAACCACAATTTATAACGTTTAAAACAAATGATACTCACGTGATATTTCTTTTGGTCTTGAAGTCTTTTTTCACAGGACAATGACTGTAATTCATCTCAAACATTGCGAATGCACTGAGAGCACACGGGATGAGCAATATTTTGTAAGGGTTTCATCAAATAAATGAGAAAAACTACTGTAGACATATAGCAAATCTTTCTAAATAACTATCAACCACTTGTGAATCCATAGCTTACATGCTAAAAATCAATAATTTCCTTAGTACATCAGAATTAAAAAAAATAGCTATTACTTGCTGATAGTCCATAATAACACAGCCAATTTTTATTTATTACGATTTACTGATCGTGACATTTCAAAGGCACAGCAGGTTAATGGGGATACACTACCTGTCAATCAACTAAGTCATTCCTATATACCTTTCCATTCTATATAGCAGTAGACACATGAGCCTAATAGACGCCTATTTTTATTTTTTTTTATGGCGTGGACGTGTGCGCGCTCGCTCAAAAACAACACACTTTTCGTCGATTTTTCTTACTTTTTTTGATAAAATCTATTAGATTAAGCTGAAGGATTAGGATTGGCTATGTTCTGTTCTCTAATAAAACACGACTGAGGCTGTTGAACACTCAGAAAGACGCGAAATTTATGTTTTTTCCTCGAACATCTTTACATGCTTTCGCTAGTTCCAGGTTTGGATGAAGCACGCAATTTTTGACGCACAGGAGTAGGGTATGGCGAAAATTGTTTGTAAGCGGATGCTAAAAATAGCCAAACCGGGAATTCACATGGCGCGCGCGGTATTAAGAAGTTTTCCTCTTTTATTTATGCTCTCTTGTTCAGTTTAATTTGAAGTAACGCCACGCCCAAAAATGATTACTTCCCGTATTACTGCACTGGAATTAATTTCTAATTAATTAATTAAGTGCAAATAATTCCTAAAGATTGTGAATGCCTTTATGATTTGAAAGCCCTTGTAAAATAAGTAAGAATAGCGTTTACTATTCTTTGATATCTCTTAATGTGTAGGGTTGATTCACACGAAGCAATTCGTGTTGTAAGCGTGGCGTAAACAGATTGCATGCGACAGTTGTAAGCAAAAGCTGCACAGTGTAAATCGGCATTAAAATCTTTATTCATCATTTAACATCAGAAATAACAATATTACACAATATTGACGTTTCTCTTCATCACTACTTGCATTATTTTTCCTTTTATCAAGGAGTTAATAGGACAAGTAACAGAGACCCAAAATTGTCTGGATGTACTAAACTCAGTTCCCGGCGATTAACTGAAGACTATTTTTTTCATGTAATGTGTTAAATACAAGTGAACAATCTAAATGTCGGATATTATCTTGTTGTCTTTTCAGTTGTCTTGTTGATGACTACAAGTACGATATTGGATGCTTGGCTCCAGCTGTAAGTATCTTGTCGAGTCTCCTGGATCATTTAAAAGTTTAGCAAGTGTAAGGAGAGATTTTTCCTATCGGACGTGACACGAATAGGAAAATAAGAAACAGAAAACATTTATATTAATTAAGGGAAACAGATATTGTTCTAAGCCGCAGTGCCAGAAAGTCTGAAAAGAGACACTAATATTTTGACTCCGAAAAGGAGAGCAGAAGAAAACATGTCAGGTTAAAAGGCTGTTCAGTAATCAAATAGTCATGTTGCTGAATCAATATGTCAAGTTCTAATGGAATTGCGGCAAAGGAATGATTGACAGATCGGCAGATGCAAAACAAACAATCTTAATTAGAAATTTTGCTGATATCGTGATATCCCAACTTTGGAGCTCACTTTCGCCAAATTTCGAAAAAAAAATACTAAAAATCAATAAGATAAAAACAAAAGCCGCGACTAATGACTGTTCAGTTGTGAAGGCTACAGAAATATGAAAAAATCGCCGTTAAAGATAACATGAAAAATCAGCATTTTTCTTTGGCTCTTGCCCCAAGCAGAATGCATCATGGAGGAAAGAGTGCTAACTTAATGGGACTTGAAAATATTACAGTTGATATCGATACTTTAATGTAAAATTGTTTAACCCTAATTTAACCTTCATCTTAAGATTCTTATCATCGTTGTATTGAGCTTCATGAGGAAGAGAGTTCGACTGAATCCTGGCTTGTGGAATGGACGTCCAGGACTACCAGTGTAAGTTCTTGTTTTGATATAATGTTATAATCAGGGGCAGATCCAGGAATTTGAGAAAACAAGGGGAGTGTGCGTAAAAATTCGGCGTTATAGGGAACTCACTAAATATTCTCACTGAATAATTCATTAGCACGGAGGAGTATAGATTAACTCTACACACAATGTCATGTCTTATTGCACAACGTCGTTCGGAGCGTCGGGAACCGAGTTCTGTTTGCTTAGCTGTCCACCACCGCCACCTGCCAAGATATCAAACATCCAAACGATGGACAAGCACCTCGGAATGCTCAAGATGCCGTAACACAGGCCGAAAGCGAAGGCTCATGTTGACAGTACGAATCGTGAGGAAAAGTTTGTAGTCAGTTTTATTTCGTTCTAGAATTCTTTGCTTTTGTTTGTGCATGCATGGAGCGCGAAAAGCTCAGCTGAAGATTTTCAAATTGGGCGGGCTTATTGCTCATGGAGCTCAATCGTAGAGTTGTATATTGGATTTTCTTTGGGAGTTTGAGGCAATTTTCAGCATCAAGGAAAGTTTGTTGTTTGTTCTTTTGATCGAATGTTCTTTGATTTATTCCGGCATCGTGTTTATCCTTTTCAAATCCCTGGGGTTATGGTTTTAGTGTACCACCTTTGTTCGCATGTTCGCTTCATTAGCGATTAGCAGTGTCTGTTGTCTATCATAGTGGCTCGTGTTGAATTTGTTTAATGAGAATGCCTTGGCGTGTTAGCCGTCCGGGACCATAGAAATTGTATACGGTGGCATGCTTGGCTGATATTATCACCACACTTGTTTGATTGAGTGATGGAGGTTGATTAAGAATGTTTGATTTGCCAGGTTTCGATCAAAGGTTAATACACATTGAGTGGTATACAAGTAAACAAAATAAAACCTGAGAATAGGTCCGGAGGAATACTGCTGTTGAATTCTTTAGATATTGTATACAGAAATGCTATTCTCTGTATTTAAATTTGCACGTGAAATTTGGCTTGGAATGAAAAATTTAGAAACATAAGCAAAAAAACATATAGCAAATAAACGAAAACGGTCTTCAACTTTCGATTCCTCGTGCAACTGACTGTCTTTAGTTTTACTGCATGGGGTTGATAAATGACATTCTCCTGTGGTTTCGCTTTGCATAGTCATCGACAATGATTTCTGATTTAGCCAAGTTTTCAGAAAATACCACTAAAGTAAAAAATGCATTCAATTACTAAAAGGGGAACCGCGGCCCTTCAGTCATTCCCTCCCCCAAAATCACTCGCTGATAATCATCGTCAGTCGTAGCCGTCGTCATATAATCAACATCAAAATCTTCCGTGTACCAGAACTTCATGAACTATATGAACAACACACATACAACACTCAACTCGTATTTTGATTTTTAAAGAGGGAGGGAAATCCGAGGGGCAGGAATGCACCCCTCTCAAAATTATCTTGAATGCACAGTAGCAATTGCTAAATGTCACCATTTGAAAATTTGAACATTTGTCATTTTGTTAGTTCAATAGGATAAGAGAAAGAATTGTTGGGATCTTCACTCTTTTATCTTGTGCCCAAACTTTGTGTTTGTCTCCTTGACGTTTTCATGCTATTTTTGTTTGTGTTCTCTACAGCCCTGTAGATTTTCTAGGCGATGAAAGGAACATGTTCATCATACCATTTGCTTTTGGAGCAACTGCCGCTTCCTCCTTAAATGTCTTCTTCAAAATGCCTGCCGCTTCACAAGAACTGACACAAACCCCTTGGTCAAGTGGTATATTATACTTGGTCTGTAAAGGCTGGTTCATATAGAACTGATGGGATTAGTGATTGTTATTGTGTTTCGAACTAGTTGTGACTGGCTAAGATGATTGAAGCAGAACCTAAGAAAAGATAATCCCTTGGATCCGGTTGTACGAAGCCTGGATTAAGTTATTCACCGGATAAGAGTTATCCAGTGTATAGAATTTGTATGTTTTTATCCGAAAAAAGGACAAAAAATAGCCTTTGCACATGACTTTCAGCTATTCTTAAAAGTTTTTGTCGCATAAAAAAGCTGGTTTTTTTTCTGAGCGAGCTTATCAAAATAAGTATTAGATTAGTGTATGTTCCATGTGAGTCTTGTCTGATTTACTAATTCTTTCTTTATACCATTTTTTCCTTTTCCCACCTCTAATTCAACGTCATGTTTAAGCTTTTCGAGGAATCTCCATGACCTTGTTATATGGCATCAACAACTATCCGTACCTCGCTTGCCTTAATGCTGAGTACAAGATCATTGGTTACACAATCGGGCTGATTTACTCGTCTGTAAGGTGAGTGATTTATTTGAGACAATCTTAGCATATGTGACAACTGAAACTTGTGTGAAACTGTGTTGAGGGGTTTTATCAAGAACTGCACTGTGCATTGGCCTTCAAACAAGCTAGCCAAACTTGTTGCCGAAGAAGTTTCAAGAAAATGTCAACTTTTCTTAATTGTCACCAAAACAAAACATGGTAAAAAATTTATTGTAAGAAAAGCCAAGGATCAGATTTATGTGAAAATGTGTGTCGAGCTATTTAAACAGCTCGAGGAACGCCGTTTTGACTAGATTCAGATTCGAGAATCTGAACTTCGAAGGTAGGCTAATGCTCACTCGGCCAAATCAACCGAAGCAAACATCAAACAGTGACCGCAGTCTATTTGAGAGTTATCTCTGAAGATAGATATACCCAACACTTTTGATCACCACTGGATCGATATCCGATCCGAGTTCTGCGTCCCTTAGTTAAGGCGTGATTACACGGAGCAATTTTCTCTGAAACTTGTCTCGCAACGGCGTTGCGACACAAGTTGCGAGAGGGTTTACGCGGTGCAACGGAGATGCAATCGTGGCCGAAAGTAGAAACGAATTCTACTTTTCGCAACGATTGCTGCAACTTGTCTCGCAACATTTTTCAAATTGCACTGTAGGTTACACGCCGCAATGCTCCATGCAACTTGTGTGGCAACGCCGTTGCGAGACAAATTGCAGAAAAAATTGCTCCGTGCCATCCCACCTTTAGTGATTATCTTACTTGACTGAATTGTTTTCCTCAAGATTTATTACAGATTTATTTGTGTACTTTGGCTGCACTTTAGTAGACGAAGAACTGAAACAGGCAGTTGAAAATCTGGTACGTGCGTCAGTAATATAACCACAAGAAAAAACTATAATTGCATTATTATTTGACTATGTGTCTTCTGCGAAATTTTTATTTCTTAAACCAAGCTTTCGGCCATCTTGGCCATCATCAGGGTTGTAGTACACGTATTATGTTTAAAATAACGTACGTAGTTAACAATAAGCGCGCGCATACAGGAACAATCATAGAAAATACAGCAGCGCGAGATAATAAACTGAATAGAGCGCGTGGAAGGACAAATTAACAACGTAACAATAAATGGAAAGAAAGAAAGAAATATGACACCAACTGAATGGAAATCTTAAAATTAGCTAGATGAAATAAAAACCTTAAATAAATTTTAATAACGGAACATAAGCGTCAGGTAATGTCCTTCCATTGTCTCTATTAGTTAAAACACTGTTGTTCTTGTTTTTTGCGATAAGAATTGATTCCATCCATTTTCTCTGGTGCCATCTGGTCTCATTCTTTAGAATGGTTGTACCAGTTCAGTTGATGTTATGGCCCAGAGAATTGGCGTGGTTTGATCTCGCGCTGCTGTATTTTCTATGATTGTTCCTGTATGCGCGCGCTTATTGTTAACTACGTACGTTATTTTAAACATAATACGTGTACTACAACCCTGATGATGGCCAAGATGGCCGAAAGCTTGGTTTAAGAAATAAAAATTTCGCAGAAGACACATAGTCAAATAATAACTTCATGCCTGCGTGCAAACAAATATTGGATATAATTGCATTGTTGCCAGACGTTGATGCTGATGTTGATGCTGATAACCTATTGTTATTCGCTGATGATAGTTGGTGGTGTTGTATGAGGGACCATTCTGTATTGTCCACTCTTAGCATATATATTTATACACGACAACGACTTTTTGAGCTTTATTCGTTTAAAAGTCTATCTATTTCACATAGTACAAAGATATGTTTGATTTGAAACGAAGATTTTGGAAGAAGAAAATGATTGAATACGTTATATGGCTTGTTGAAACATGTGATGTTAATAATGGATTTGTCATTTTATGATGATAATGAGAACTGAGAAGATCATGATAATAATAATAATAATAATAATAATAATAATAATAATAATAATGGGGTTCTTATATAGCGCATTTCACATCGTCTCAATGCGCTTCACAATTTATGATATTGTTTGCTATTTTCATCTTTGTGTCTAGATTGTAGTATTTTTTCGACAGAAGTTGTATACAACAAAAATATATTGAAAAATATCCAGTAAATGTTTACAATATTAAATATAACTTTTCATGCAGAATCTCGAGTACGTGTTGCATGCGAACTTCTTAGCCAAGATACCTGTGGTTGTCTGCACATTAATTCTGGTTGGAAGCTACTCCATGCTGTTGTATAAGGAAATCAAGAAACTTTATGTTCAAGGGCCTCCAAGTCTTCGATACATGCTCCAAGTAAGACTAATATTTCTCTAACTTCTACATATTTCTGGTGTATTTTTTATTTATTTATTTTTATTGGATATTATTTATTTTCGTTTTCCTCTGTTGTCTTAACTTCCTTTTCTTATTTACTTTGTCTCTTCTCTTGTAATTTTTTTTGTTTATTTCTTTTTCATAGATCACGTAAGCATACCCATTTCTCAACCCCTCTGGAATCGATATACTATGAATAAGGATATAAAAGGTCTTAGGCACGGGTTTAGACGTCGAATTTCACATGTGCTGAATCTAATGCAAATGAACTCAAACAATAGGTTCTTCTCATTTGCATTAGATTCGGCACATGTGAAATTTGACGTCTAAACCAGGCCTTAGTCTTAGCTTATTAGTTTGTTTTAGGTTGGGCGTAATGTTTCCCATTCCAGACAACGTGTCATTCTCTTGAGAATTAGATGCCTTGTTTGAGTTGTACCCATATTCATGATCATTCACAACCGTAAGCAAAGAACGTAGTGCTCGAGCTCTGAATCGCTAATGTATGTATGATAGGTCTAAATATCTATTTAACATATGATAGAAAGAAGAGACGACAGCCATTAACCTGGCAGGTAAAACAGAGAGAGCTCATGTTAGCCTTCTGTTCTCTAATCAACTACACAACGCAGGGAAAAGGTATGTCCTAAGAGATGCATTTTAGTCAAGGGTCTCTTTTTGGTGATACGAACCACAATAATATCGCTGAGTAACATAGTGCAACACGTGTAACAATGCTGCAAGCAAGCTGCACTCGAGTTTGTCGCATGCAATACTAAAACCTATGACAACGATGGAACGATAAATCAACAACATTGGTTCTACTTTGATATATGACGTATTGTTTTATAAGGATGTATTTATCTGTTATAGAGCACCTAACCAAAATGGCACCTGGTACAATTCACTGAAGAACCGGATATACGTCACACGCCCAGGTGGGATTACAGCTGCTGGCATGGCTGACTGACGGACGGACGGACTGATTAATTGATTAATTGATTGATTGATTTTCAGACTTCAAATTCTCCACCCAGTTCCTGTCATCTTTCTTTGTGTCTTGTATATTAGTTTACCAGGTCTGTATGATTCAACTTAAAAATGTTGCAAATAAATATTTTTTAACCTCTTCGTATCCATATGCTTTCTTTTGTAGCTGACAGTTCGGCTGCTAATGCTATTCTCACTTCTGAAAGTAATTCTAAAAGCAGAGTCAAAGGGAAAGGCTGGTCATTTGCAAGGTAAGGCAGATGTAACTGATGGATCATAAATATAGATAGGATCATGATAGTTTTAAAGCAGCATCGATTATTTAACAATTAGTCCTCGAGTCCGAATGGTCTACGAGTCAATAGCCCATGAGGCCGAAGGCCGAATGGGCTATTGACTCGTAGGCCATGAGGGCGAGAGGTCTAATTGTTTTAGTAAAAACCTACTAATCGGTCCAATAAAAGGATGCAAAAAGTTTTGGATTTTGCTTTAAATATATTTTTTGGGGTTTTCAAAACCGGCGCTTTTCGCTACTAGAGGTCTATCACTAATAGACCCCTAGTAGCTCAGCCAATCACAGGGCTCGATTGGTGATAGACCATTAGTAGGTTTTTTCTAATACAAGTTAGACTTATTTTAAGGAAGCTAAAAGCATGGGATCATATGCTAAAATTATTCTGCCTCAGAGCTCGAGGGATATAATTAATATACCATCCAACAAATTATCGCTAATGTTTGAGCGTTTCTAATTCTCTGAGTTTGTGTGGTAAGTTACATAACAATGAATTCTATCGGGTGGATCTTCGTGTCGTGCTCTCTGGGTACGTGACTGAGGAATGAACAAATCCACCTGGTCCTGTGAATTTCTAAAAATATAGCATGATGATGAAGATAATGGTGATGGTGATGGTACTGGTAATGATGATGATGATAACTTTATTTAAGTGTCAATATATTTAGTTTCTACAACTAATTGGGGACATCAGAATTAAAACTTAGGATAAAATATTTATATTTTTGCTAATTGTTTAAAAGTAGCGAAATTGAACACCTGTACCTGTTTAAAAGTATTGACACATTTTATTCCGTGCTATTCATTTATTGCTTACTTGGTTTTCCTTGCTTTTCAGTGGCTGTTCAAATGGCTTTAGGTAACAGGATTTGTGAATTTGGTGTGACTCAAATAATTTAAATGTTAAGGGCGAGCGCTAGCTGAGCCTGCGTGAACAGGAGCAAAATGCAACCCAACTCCCTCCTTCCGTCCTTCCCTTTCTTCCTCCCTCCGTTTCTTCCTTCTCCTTCCTTGCCTGCATACCTACCTACCTACCTACGTATCCAGATACCTACGATCTTCCTCCCTCCCTTCCTCCCTATTTTTTTGAACGAGCTCTTGGAGCTCCTGGACGACACGTGATTAAATAAACTATCATTATTATTATATTATTATTATTATTATTATTATTATTATTATCTAGCTACCTGTCTACCTACCTACTTACCTATCTTCTTACCTATCTACCTACCTATACCTACCTACCGACTTACCTACCTGCCTACCAACCGGCTAACAGCCTACCTGCGTACCTACCTCCATTCCTCCTACCTCTCTGCCTACCTACTTACCTACCTATCTAGCTACCTACCGATTTACCTATCTATCCACCATCGTACCTACCTAGCTATTAGATAACTAGATATAACTACCTAGCCTACCCTCCTTCCTTCCGTCCTTCCTACCTACCTACCGACCTACTTACCAAATTTGTTCAAATACAGAACAGTCGAATGCAAAACCATTAGCCATAGCGATGTTCTGTGGCTGCCGCTCATAACAGCTTCAACGCCAGTTTTTAAGCTGTTGACTCAAGCACTATAGGCAAATATCTCTGCACTGATACTTTTTTACCTTTTTCATCTGCAGACTACTGTATTAAAGCGGTGCTACTAGCATGCCTGTTTGCAATAATGCAACTGTGTTTTTTTCTGAGAAGTCACAGGTAACTTAGTAATTTATAATTGCTACAATATCCATCCATCCAATATCCAGTCATCAATACGTCCACACTCTCTAGGAAAAAGTAGTACCCACAAGCTTTTGTGGTAATCTCTTTGATCTAATCTCTCTCAAATTCGTAGAAAGGAATGTTGTTCGAGTTTGAGCAGACGCTAGTGGGCGAAGAGGGGAACCAGAAGCGCAACACAGCGGCTGCGCAGGAGGCTACGTTGTCTATTGCCATTAAGTGCTTCTCAATGACACGCGCAAATCGTCGCGCCGAGGTAGGATTTTGAGGATGTCAATCAAGGCGTTTTCATGACATTCTTTAAGTACGTGCCCTTGAAAACGTTGTGCTTTCTAACAATGCCATGGAATTTTTTTGATGGATGGCCCCTAGATAAACCCTTTTTTGTCGCAACGACAAATTATACGATTCCGCGCGTGCTATTGAGAAGTATTGTACCCTGTAGAAACTTTTGTCTCCACGATGTCATTTTGTTTTCTCTTGCAACAGAAAAGATGTCCTTAAAACATATAGAACGAGAAAGGAAATGGTGCCAGATGAAATACTCCACCCAAAAATGCTAGTGGTAAGTACGCAATATCATACAAATTTATTTAGTACGTGTATTCCATAATAGATCGACATTTCCCGAATCCGCTTGAGTACGGATGATCACGAAATAATGGTTCCCAGTGAAATATGCATGAACTTGATTCTTTTGTTTATCAAGGCCAACCTTGACTTGAACCATTGTTTCGTGATCATCCAAGAGAATTCGGGAAAGGTATATAGATTCCTTTTATTACAAATGGCAGAGGTTATGCGGGATGTCACCGACTGCATCACCCTTGACCACATTCAATAATTGTCAACTTCACAGTTCCCTGCGCCATCTCGAAAGGAAGCCGTGCCTTTTCATCGAAGCGAGACCAACGGTGACCTAGACATGTACATTATTGTCCAAGGTGTTAAAAAGGTCTCTATCATACACGCATCAAGAGTTCCACGCTGCTGCTCAATGCGCATGCTCAGGGGATTAAAAAGTGGAATAAAATTTGTAAAATATGCTATATTTTAGTTGTATCTTTCTTGTCAAGTACAATTTTCACTAAATATTCAAGATCGCGTACCGTTGAGCGAATTCTGAATCAAATATACCGAAAAATTGCATATTATACAAAATATTATCCCAATTTTTAATCCCCTGAGCATGTGCATTGAGCAGCAGCGAGGAACTCTTGATGCGTCTATTGCAAGCTCGTCGTTGGTCTCGCTTTGATGAAAAGGCATGGCTACCTTTCAAGATGGCGCAGGAAACTGAAAGGGATTATTATCTACTTATCGTATGACAGACGCTAAATCTATGGTTACAACTAATGCGATAAATCCCATATCCAACTATATTACACATCAGTATGCGTTAAACAGTGCCGATAACCTTCATTTATCACCACTAGTGATGATAACTTGTTGTCGCTACTGTTTAACGCATACTAATGAGTGTGTGTACCTTAGTGACACATTAAGCTTCACTACTCGAGATGATAAATCCTTTATCACACTCGCCTCCATTCTAACCCTTACTTATTTATATAACCTCAAATACAATTAAGTGAATGTTGTCACAGTTATTGAATTGTTGTCTTTTTGCGTAGGGCAAGAGTCTCCGCTTCTGTGGATACCATTAAGCTTCACTCGAGATGATAAATCCTTTATCACACTCGCCTCCATTCTATAACCCTTACTTATTTATATAACCTCAAATACAATTAAGTGAATGTTGTCACAGTTATTGAATTGTTGTCTTTTTGCGTAGGGCAAGAGTCTCCGCTTCTGTGGATACCATTAAGCTTCACTCGAGATGATAAATCCTTTATCACACTCGCCTCCATTCTATAACCCTTACTTATTTATATAACCTCAAATACAATTAAGTGAATGTTGTCACAGTTATTGAATTGTTGTCTTTTTACGTAGGGCAAGAGTCTCCGCTTCTGTGGATACCAGATTGCATTTGCTGCAGTTGGTAAGTTATTTCCATTGGAGATTCACTGAAACGACTAAATAATGTATAGGGATTTTTGAAAAAAGTTTGAACCCGGAACAATAGCTTTTCGTGTTCTGAAAACAGTGCGCAATAAACGGCGCATGCAGGAGGGCAACTTCCATTTCTTTTTCATAGCAACCAACCAATCAGTTAGCACGTTATATTTTAGCTCTGTTGTAACATGTATTGAAAATGCCGTTTTTATCTTTCCTAGGTCTTCTTATCAACGTGTTTTCTGCATTTTTCCTTCTATCCCCGATATACATATTTCAACTGCTATCCACCTTTATGACCACCGATAAGATCTTCGAATTGATTAGAAACTTCATTCTCGCGATCCTGTAAGTAAAAAAACCTTTGTTATAGAACTTAAAGGCACTACGTTCAATAAATCATATGCTATAAAGGGACCGCTACTTTTTAACCAAGAGGACGTGTGGTTTTTGGGAAATCAATATCACTTGTGTCGACGCTTCATTTTGATTGGGACGTGGACGGGGACGGGGACGGGGACGGGGACGGGGACGGGGACGGGGACGGGGACGGGGACGGGGACGGGGACGGGGACGGGGACGGGGACGGGGACGGGGACAATACAGGGACAGTGGCAGTGGTAGGTACTTCATGTTCGAGATTGGTTCACTACAATGAAACGAGTATAAACAATAACCACGTACAGATTGAGGTTGTTTGTAACGATGGGCAGAACATGACAGTCTAGTGGTCTTTGTGTTCCTACTTGGCGTTTGTAGCTTATTATGTTCACAGGGAGCCCACAGGCACTGGTAGAATCAGTGATTAGAATAAAATCTATCATGCGTAAATGCACGTGCTAGCTCCCGCACGAGCTTCAAGTCTGAATAAATTATCAGCTGCTAACGTTGCTAGCGTAGAATATAATGACAAGGGATGAAACTTCAAATGGACCCCTCGAATAAAATCGCTTTAAAAAAATCATGAAATGTCTTTTTAAGCTTTAAACCTCAAAATTCTGATACTCGAAAAGTTTGTCTAACGTTATGTGTGGACAGAAAAAATTAGCATGGACTTATGTCTTCAAAAAATGGCAACAAATTAAAATCTTATCCTCAACCATAAATTGACATTTATTTTGCCAAGCTTTCGGGCTTAATTGCCCATCCTCAGGGCTAAATGTAACAAACAACGACAGTTACAATCAACTGCTTAACTCACGCTCATCGCGCAATCAAGCATTTTTAAGCGCTCACGAGTATAACATTTAGAGCGCGCGCGCTAACATAAAGAATGCATTCTAGAATTGAGAAAGCTAATTACCCTTGACAATAGCTAAATAATTTTCTGGTAACTTTCTACCAGCGTCTCTATTGAAAATGGCGCTCTTGTTTTTGCTGATGTAACAAGCTTCAGCCCATTTTCGCTGGTGCCATCTTCCTTCGTTCTGCAATATCTTAGCATTATCCCAGGCTATTGAGTGTCCAAATTTATGCGCGTGTTCTGATAGCGCCGAGCTTTCTGTCTTCTGTAACCGTACACAGGCCTGGTGCTCTTTAACCCTCGTCCCCATGGCTCTTTTCGTCTCTCCAATGTATACTGTATCACACTCACCACATGGGATTGAGTAGATCACGCCAACTTTCTTCTCTTTCGGTAATGGATCCTTAACATTGCTTAAGATATTCTTTAGCGTATAAGTTGGTCTTACGCTAACTTTTATCCCATACGATGCCAGAACACGTTGTATTCTCTCTGTGGTTCCTTGGACATAAGGCAGAGTGACATAGCCTTTAACTTCCTCGTCAGGTCTTTGTTCTTTCTTCGATCTTTCCTTGTTGTATTTCCTTACAAATTGCCGTGGGTATCCATTATCCTTTAGAGCTCTCTTTAGGTGGATCCTTTCCTCGTCTTTGTTCTTCTCGATAGATAGCAGCTCCTTTGATCTGTGGAACAACGTACGCACGACAGCAGCTTTATGTTGTGGAGGGTGATGACTCGAGAATTGCAAATACCTGTCTGTGTGCGTTTTCTTCCTGAAAATTGACATATCGATGGAACCATCCTCTTTAATCTTGTTAAGAGTGTCTAAAAACTAGAAAGATACGCTGATGATGGTCTTCCGTTTTTAGACACTCTTAACAAGATTAAAGAGGATGGTTCCATCGATATGTCAATTTTCAGGAAGAAAACGCACACAGACAGGTATTTGCAATTCTCGAGTCATCACCCTCCACAACATAAAGCTGCTGTCGTGCGTACGTTGTTCCACAGATCAGAGGAGCTGCTATCTATCGAGAAGAACAAAGACGAGGAAAGGATCCACCTAAAGAGAGCTCTAAAGGATAATGGATACCCACGGCAATTTGTAAGGAAATACAACAAGGAAAGATCGAAGAAAGAACAAAGACCTGACGAGGAAGTTAAAGGCTATGTCACTCTGCCTTATGTCCAAGGAACCACAGAGAGAATACAACGTGTTCTGGCATCGTATGGGATAAAAGTTAGCGTAAGACCAACTTATACGCTAAAGAATATCTTAAGCAATGTTAAGGATCCATTACCGAAAGAGAAGAAAGTTGGCGTGATCTACTCAATCCCATGTGGTGAGTGTGATACAGTATACATTGGAGAGACGAAAAGAGCCATGGGGACGAGGGTTAAAGAGCACCAGGCCTGTGTACGGTTACAGAAGACAGAAAGCTCGGCGCTATCAGAACACGCGCATAAATTTGGACACTCAATAGCCTGGGATAATGCTAAGATATTGCAGAACGAAGGAAGATGGCACCAGCGAAAATGGGCTGAAGCTTGTTACATCAGCAAAAACAAGAGCGCCATTTTCAATAGAGACGCTGGTAGAAAGTTACCAGAAAATTATTTAGCTATTGTCAAGGGTAATTAGCTTTCTCAATTCTAGAATGCATTCTTTATGTTAGCGCGCGCGCTCTAAATGTTATACTCGTGAGCGCTTAAAAATGCTTGATTGCGCGATGAGCGTGAGTTAAGCAGTTGATTGTAACTGTCGTTGTTTGTTACATTTAGCCCTGAGGATGGGCAATTAAGCCCGAAAGCTTGGCAAAATAAATGTCAATTTATGGTTGAGGATACAATTTATGTTTGAATTATGATACCAACCAACAAAGAAATTTTGGAATTAAAATCTTGTTTTCGTTCTATCTGCGCCCCGAGTAAGGGGGGACGGAAGCGGAAATGGAGTCTTCTAAATTTGACAGGTAGTCATCAAAATCGACGATTTTACTTCCGTTCTGCATCTATAATAACTTTCTTTGCATCTATAATAAGCTTTCTCTGCGTATGACGGGATAGCCATCGCATGTCTCGTCGCTTTGTGCATTTAAAAACTCACAATACTCTTCTTTCATCTTCACAAATGAAAACCCAAATCTTGGGGATAGCAAGGCCAAGTCTTTCCATTCTAACGTTGTTTGACCGGCTCCAGCCTCATGCTTTTCACACAAATTTCGGTAAACATAGCATCTGTCGTTGCCTATTCTAGAACGTATTCTTTGGCATTCCGGGAAAAGCTTTTTTATAGCTCTTCCTATATTATCAATAAACAAAGAGTTCTTCTTATCCGAAGAGTATTCACACTCGTACTTATTTTGTACGGCCTTCACAGAAGTAAACGTCCCAGGCACTTGGGAGTAATTATCGATAAGCCTGAAAATTCAAATAATTAATGATGTTTTACTCTGACTTAGTACAGCATAAACTAGACATCTAACGATAAACAACAGCGAATTACCATTGAATTTCGTCGAACGGTTTGGAAGGAATTTCATTGTTACTGCATCTTCCATTGTTACTGCTATCCTTTAAACGGAAGACGCTCATTTCCGGTGCTATTGTTCATTTCCGCTTCCGTCCCCCCTTACTCGTGGCGCAGATAGAACGAAAAATTCTTGGAGTTTCATCCCTTGTCATTATATTCTACGCTAGCAACGTTAGCAGCTGATAATTTATTCAGACTTGAAAAGCTCGTGCGAAAGCTAGCACGCGCATTTACGCATGATAGATTTTATTCTAATCACTGATTCTACCAGTGCCTGTGGGCTCCCTGTGTTATGTTCATGTATTTTTCAAGTAGAATAACTTATGCCCTTGTTTGTACTGCGTCAGTGTGTGGTTTCAATGTTATTCACTTTGTAATGATAATCTACTTCTCCTCTCACAGGCCCCTCATCGTAACTCCCATATTGGTTTGGATATCGATGATTCTTCTATCACTTTTCGTATTCAGAGACCACACCTACCCAGATATCTCGATCACTATCAACAACAAGTAATTTGTTTTGTTTAACTTTGTGATACCTGTGATAATATAGTTATAGTGGTATTGATGTTGTTGTTGGTCCTGGTCCTGGTCCTGGTCCTGGTCCTGGTCCTGGTCCTGGTCCTGGTCCTGGTCCTGGTCCTGGTCCTGGTCCTGGTCCTGGTCCTGGTCCTGGTCCTGGTCCTGGTCCTGGTCCTGGTGATCATTATCGTAAAAATTGTACAAATTTCTGTTGTGCTCATTTTCTGTCCTTTTACTCATCTTGGGGGAAAGCACCAAATGAATACATTATTTGCTTACGTTTTTCAGGCGTCTGTTCGGCATCATGTCGTATTTCTTTTTCTTGTGCAGAATCCCTAGTAAAAATTCCTTTACTACTACTTATAAAGTTACATATCATTGCACACATAGCAATAAGCTTTTATTCCTGTGTTTAATAGTTTTATGTTTTTCCTAGCATACATGGCCTACATTGGATTCCTCAGTGTACTTGTGGCTTTCAAACACCCTGTTATGCTTTGCTTCTGTCAGTTGCTACTTGAAGGAGTTCGCAGAAGAGAAAAAGGTATTTCAATATTACTATGATTGCTGCAGCTAATGGAATAATACCAAGATAATCTTCATCACTTCCAGCTTCACTTTCACTGCTGGTACCTCTGTCAAACAGAACAAGGTCATTGTCACTGTCACTTTCATTACTCTTCTAAACAACAATTACAATGAGACCTTGAGGATTGACTTTCATGAAGTATCTTTTGAAGCATAAAAGTGTGCAGTGATTCGTCTTATTGTGTCCTTTTTCCCCGTTTCAACTAAGTTTATGGTGCTCGATATATTTATCAAGCTCAGGGATTTTCAAAGGGTCAAGTTCCCTACGCTCCACAAGTGTTTTCCAGTCGTAGCTATACAGATACATCTTTTAGTGCTCGTATTTGTTTTTCTTTCTTTCGCTCTTTTTTTGGATTTCATGTACACTTTGTATTGTACTGTAATTTTGCATTCTAATGTATTGTAATTTTACAGGGGCGGGTCCAGGGATGGATCCAGGAATTGTGAAGGGGTAACTAGTAACCCCCCCCCCCCCCCCTGAAAGTATTTTTTTGGATAAACTTTCACTCGGTTTACTTCAAACTTTTAAATTTTTAAAATTTCCATCGATTTGAGACGCAAAGGGTTTCCTGAGTTACTGGCACTGTTTTTAATTTCAAATTAAGCGGACTTGGTAGTTGCATGCAAGTTCCCCGTTGGAATTTGGTTTTTCGTTGATTCCAGTCAAATTCCAGTTGATTCCAGTTGATTCCGACTAAGTTGACGGAAGCGGAAAAAAAATAGCGTGAAGTTCTCAGCTACTGAGTTCACGCACTAATATTAAAAACTACTATAATGAACAGGATTTTTTAAACTCCTTTTTCATATTTTTCAACCCTACTGGGATATAAAAAAAAACTTTCTAATTTTGAACTGTTACTTTTAATACATTCCTCGATTTTGCCTTCAGGTCCAACAACAGTCACTAGCAGGCCTCGTGTTTCGGGCAAGGTTTTGAACCGTTGGTTTCTTGTCGTGCTGCTCGTGCGCAACCCTAGCCTCGTGCGCTATCGTAAACGAGGTGTCCATCCTGATGTTCCGTTACCTTTCACACGTGCTGTGAACCTTGAGATGCCTCCAATCGGTTTGAATGATGATTTACACTCAGTAGAGCGTTTGAAGCTTCTGGATGTATACTAATCCTCATGAGGAAGCACAAATTTAGACAGGCAAGGTGTTGTAACAAAGAAGGGGCAGGATCAAGTTTGTGTATTGAAATACACTGCTGAGAATCTTGTTTAGAGGAAATATATAGATAATAGAATTGTTGAAATACTTTAAATGTAGGACGGAACACAGCAAGTCAAACCTGAAGTTTTAAAGTGCTAGTCTTATGAAAATGACACTGTAAAATCATCACTTTTCTGTGATTATTATCCACAAATAGGTCGTATAGCTTACGAATTAACAAAAATCGGATAGAAAAAAAATAATTAAGGGAATGAATTTCGTTCTTAAAATCGCTAAAAAGTGTGTCCGCCATTGTTCGGTCAGCTGAGTTGTATTTATTCGTGACGTCATATGCGCACTTCTGACTTTGCTCTCCATATACTGACTCTATATTCGACCCCATATATTCTGAAATGGCGTGCGTTTTAGATGAAAATTCCTGCGAAATATCAGCAGAAAATGACAGGGAAGAAACCTCAACTTTAAAAAAAATGTCAATCGTTGCGCTTATGACGTCACTTTCGTTGAATTGCTACCACTGACAGGAACGCATTCGTTTAATGGCGGACCGAAAATGCCGAACTTTACAGGCTAAATACAACATCTTCCCGGTCTCGTATCGAAATAAAAGTTTGACAATTAACTATATAACATGTCTACTTTTATAAGATATATTCGTTAGGGATAGTGTCATTTTCGTAAGACTAGCACTTTAAGGCATTGTTCCTTGATCACATTAATTATCGCTGTAATGGAGTATTGAGGTTTTCACGGCAGCCATGTTTAAGGGAAGGAACAATGCAATTTTTTGCATGGCAAGATAATTTCTTTCCCAAAGAAAGAAATTTATATTGTTTTGCATTAATTATCTATTTACCTGCACCTGCACCTGCACCTGCACCTGCACCTGCACCTGCACCTGCACCTGCACCTGCACCTGCACCTGCACCTGCACCTGCACCTGCACCTGCACCTGCACCTGCACCTGCACCTGCACCTGCACCTGCACCTGCACCTGCACCTGCACCTGCACCTGCACCCGCACCCGCACCTCCACCTCCACCTCCACCTCCACCTCCACCTCCACCTCCACCATTGTAAGGGTTGGTTATATAGCGCAGGTCCAGTGTATTATGTGTTACTTTAGGACGTGCATTTTGGTGCTAATTTAACTTTTGCAATATTGTGATCCAAGTGTTAAACTTGGGATATTATACCATAAGTAAATATAAGTAAACATTATTCGTAATCATGATAAGTAAGTATTCTACCATAACTGGATAAATATACGTAAATAAAAATGATGTGAAGCCATCAGTCATGGAAGGTTTTTTATATTTTCAATTTTGCACAGGATAACTACATTTTTAAATACACTCGTATACAAAAGTAATTACACTCTACATGTCATTCAACCTTATTTAATCAATACCTTAAAATAACCTCTGGCCTAATCAATGTTGGGACACGTCTAAGACACATATTGAATCGAGCTTAGTTTGTTCGGTTTCACCAAGAGAGAATGAAAAACGGAGATCAAATCCCGGAATCAAAACCCGAGAAAACCCTCGAAGAGATGCTGAGTCCAGGAACAGACCCTAGACGTAAGAGCTGAGAGGTAAGATGGTGCACTACATTCCAGCATTTATACAGTACGAATAGGCCATTTGCATCAATCGATCACGTGACATCCCCCCCCCCCCCCCCCCCCCATAGCAACGCCATGCTGGATTACAGGCTAAACCAGACATTCCTTGACAACACGAGTGTTTACTTGTGCTTAGCGTGACAAGGTCAAGTTTTAAGTCTTCTTTTGTCTTTCTAAGAGCTTTTTATTGAGAAAAAACAACGGGAGAATTAAAAAGCCTGTTTTATATTTAAAGTCCGGATAATTTCGAAGTCGAAAAGAGCTCGAATCTAAAGATTACGGACTAAAACGGCGACGAGATCGGGAGATCAACAAACACCGCATGGCGGCGAATGTCGTCGATTCTTTGCACTGAAGTTTTTTTTGCCGTTTGTAAGTATATACAACTGTTCTGTTTGAGATCATTTTTTTTAAATATGCATTCCTGATATAATTCTAAATGCCATGGTCTACTTTCCATGTTCAAAAGGACTGCAAGGAAAGATAAAAATGAGCTACCACTGTTGTGTTCCAAACTGCACAAGTGACTATCGATACGATAAAACACTGTCCTTCCACCGCTTTCCACCGTCAAATAAGAAGCACCTCCAAAGTCAATGGATAGCAAAGATTCGACGAGATACAGGGAAATCCTTTCAGGTAGGTATTCAATGAAAATTTTCAGAGAATAAAATCTCCAGAGACCGTCTAAGATGTCTTATATTTTTGTGTGTTTAGAGATCGTGTGTTTACAAGTAGTACGAGGGTCTGCTCAAAGCACCTTGTGGACGAAGACTTTAAGCCAACGGATAATAGTAATCGAAAACTCCTAAAGGAAGACGTCGTACCATCAGTGTTCCCTTGGTCTAAAACAAAAACAAAAACCAGAAGAGAGATTGTGAAACATCTGGAAAGGTAAGCTGAAATCACACAGTATTTATCGACTTTATATTAATATACAGCAAGTGTAAGTTTACAATAAGTTAAGCTTACCTCTATAGGTGCTGGATAGAGTGGTTTTCGTATGAGTGGAAAACGGTACGGCAGATTCGTAGCCGTACTGTAGCCGTACCGTACCTTACCTTAGCCGTAACAACGTGTCGTGATTGAATGAATTACTGGAAGACAATAGGAAGCCATTTCAATGTTACGGTATGTCGTACCGTGTGCGTAGTGTAAGTCAGTATCGTGTCTTTCCCACTCATACGAAAACAGCTCTAAGACATTTTGTACTAAGATAGTATATTATATTTATCATATAATTATCCATGAAACACCTATATTTCTCACTTTCGTAAACTTGTTATTTTCACTAGTGAAAATAACAAGTTTACGAAAGTTTACTTGTACCTCTTTTTATGGCAGGTAAATAAAAGTATAAAAGATAAATTTGCTTTCATGGATAATTATATGATAAACAGAATATTACATGGTCGCTTGGAGATACGGATTTTATCTTCTCGTATTGAAAAGATCTCACTCGTTCGCTGCGCTCACTCGTGAGATCTTTTCAACACTCGAAGATAAAATCCGTATCTCCGCGCGCCCATGTAATATCCTCTATATATTTAATAAAGAGACTGCAGAGAATCAGATAATTATAGAAGAGGCTGAAAAAGTATTAGAAGATGAATATTTGACTTATTTTAAGCTTGCTGTTGCTAAAGCTGAGGAAGTAGCTGCGAGGGCGGAGGTCGCTGCAGCTGAAGCAGCAGTTCTAGCAGCTGAAGCTTTGACTCAGTCAGCTCAGGAAAAGCTAGCTTCTGCTCTAACAGAAATAGAAGCACGTAAGAAACAAATTAGGAAATATATGTCACTACAATTTCACTTGGATATATAATAAGCAAAAAAACAGCAAGCATCAGGTAAGGAAACTTCAACTCCTTAAAGGCTTCGACACACGGTGCAACATTGCGTGCAACATCACACTAAAATATAAAAAATTGAACCGTCTGTTTTATTATTTTTATGTCATTTGATACTCCTTGTAAATTAAGCGGAAAAATCGAGATTTTCTCTGAATTGGCTGCTGAAATAGTACTAGTACTGTAATCATAATGTTGCAAGCAATGCTGCAAGCAATGTTGCACCGTGTATCTGAGCCTTAAATAAGAATTGGAAACCATCCACGCTTATTTTCCAAAACTGCATGTATACACGAATTATTGAATCCAAGCTAGATAGGAATACTGCTGTGAACTACATACATGATCATAGTAAGGATTTGATAGATCCCTACAAGATCAAAATATATATAACAAATACTGTATTTTCTCATTTTTTTGTGAGTATTATACATAATATCTCGTAAATTTCATAATTAACATTATTCTTAATAAGAAATTGATTCCCTAGGATGCATATCTTTAAAATGCTTGAATTGTTATTCTCGATCCTTATTATTGTGTGAGTTCCTTAAAGTTTTTGAACTTTTATTGACATCTGTCACTGGCTTGAGTTGGTGTGACCAATGGAATAAAGGCAAAGGACAACTATCACGCACTATGAATTCTAAGACAGGTCCTTTTGTTTGGTCCACAGGGCGAGTACGCTGTTCATTTGTCTGGCTTCGTGAGTGCTCTGTCGGAAAAGGTATAGCAGTTTCCCTTACATGTAAGCAATATTTCTATTCTAAAGTCGCCGTATGTAATCTTTAAAACTGAAAACAATTTTTGTTAATAACTTCTAGAGTATTAAGGACATCAACTGATACGAGGAATACTACAAGGAAAAAAGCCCAAGGTAAAACCTCTACACGCAGCCTTCACTTTCGACCAACATGGACGTCCTAAAGTAAGTAACTCAGCTTCTTGAAAAAGCCTTGATTTAGCTTCATATGTAGCTTCATATTTAGCTTCAGACAGAGTTGTGTGAGCTGATCGTATTTTTGGCGCATGAGGTGCTAGGTAACTGTTTTGGGTCAGTAAATTTTTGCGGGAAGAAAGAGAAAAAAGTCCGACGCCAGTAGAGATACACAGAAGGCGACGGATTTGCAATTGGCTTCTTTACTTGTAAATAGCATATCTTGCAATGTATGAACATAACATTCATCAAAGACGGCCAAGCAGTTAAAAAAGTCTGTGGAGGTTTCTCATCGAGACATTCTCGGATCCAACTGGAAACAATTTTCCTTTGAGCTGTTCATAACTAGTAAACTATTCCCGTCCCGGAAGTATTGTTCCAAGTAAATAAATAATACTTACGGATACCTGTTTATATTTTAAAGAGAGTTTTATGCAATACCAGTATACGTTTTGTAAAGTTCAATAGCAGATATCAGAGGTACACTCTATTGCCTTCAAAGAATTGTTTCAAGTCTTGGCATATGGGTCAACACTACAGTAAATGTATAGAAACTGACTCAAATGCCATATCTGCTATTGAACTTTACAAGACATATACTAGTCAGTAAAAGAAACGTTCTCAACTTCAACGATTTCGGGTATTGGTATCTAATAAAGGCCCTTAAAAGGACAAGTAACAGAGACTCAAGATTGTCTGAACTCAGGTCGATGAACAGAAGACATTTTTTCATGTAACACTGGTGTTAAATACAAGTGAACAATCTAAATCAGTTGGATGTTATCTTGTTGTATTTCAGTTGTCTTGTTAATGAACGCAATTACGATCTTGGATGCTTGGCTCCAGCTGTAAGTATCTTGTCTCCTGGATAAATATTGTATTTAATTTTGCTTTTTATCTTGACAAAAAGGAAAATACTAAGGTCAATAGAAATAAAACAAAAATCTCCGAATAACGACAGTTGTAGAGGTTGCAAAAATATAAAGATCGTAAAGATAATTAAACATGACAAATGAAGTAAAAAGAATAGATATAAATAAATGGGATCAGTTGAAGGACGTTTGCGGGTATTTTTTGTGGTTATCTGTTCTGCGCATTTAGCGTGACAGCGCGCTCGCGTGACCTATATTTTTTCAAGATCAAATTCAGTCACGCTCATTGCGAAAACGATTTCGATCGGCTATATTTCAAATACAACAACGGTGACCCCATTTTTCTTTTTCTTAAAAACAAACTACAGTGGCATTTCTATGGAGTAGCTCGTCAAGATTATCTCGAAGTTGATTTTTGCGTAAGATTTTTACATCATAAAGGAATGAATGCTGGCTTAATGGGACATATATAGTTCCTTGCTTTTAGGTCTCTTACTAATACATTTAAAACAGGGCCCCCAATGTTTTTCACCTTGGCCTCCCCCCGGCCATTATTTTATGACCTTGCCCGGCCGGGCCTGGCCTGACTTGACTTGAGGATTTTACCAGTTGTTATCGATCTTTTTTTCTAAAAACTGTTAACCTTTATTTAAGATTTTTATCATCGCTATTTTGAGCTTCATGAGGAAGAGAGCTCGACTGAAACCTAACTTGTGGAATGGACGTCCAGGACTACCAGTGTATGTTTCATATAATGCTTCTATTGTATTATTTTATAATCATCATCTTTGTCGTTTTCGTTGTCATTGATATCAACGTCAACATCGTGATCAACATCAACTTCCACATCAACATCAACATCGACATCGACATCGACATCGACATCGACATCGACATCGACATCGACATCGACATCGACATCGACATCGACATCGACATCGACATCGACATCGACATCGACATCGACATCGACATCGACATCGACCTCAACCTTAACCACAATACAACACCTTTAACATCAAAATCATCATCAACATCATCATCATCAACATCATCATCAACAGCAGAGATCAACATTGACATCGACCTCGGAAACAACACCAACATCGATCAACATCATCAACACTTCTCGAGATTGTTATCTCGTAAGCTTCACCATACATGTGCACCAGCATTACTTTCACTCTTTGAAATTGCAACAATCAAAACACAGCACTCAACTCCCATTTTAATTTTTATATACTGAAGCAAATCGGGATAGGGGCAAGAGTGCAGGTGATCGGAGCTCAGTACGTACATTAGCAATAATAACAAATGTCACCGTTTCAAAATTCAAAATTTGTCATTTTCTATTTTCTTAGTTAGTCGGATAAAAGAAGGAATTGTTGGCATCATCACTTTTTTATCTCGTACCCAAATTGAAGCTATGGTTTGTCTCCACGTTTTTCATGCTATTTTTGTTTGTGTTCTCTACAGCCCTGTAGATTTTCTAGGCGATGAAAGGAACAGGTTCATCATACCATTTGCCTTTGGTGCAACCGCCGCTTCCTCCTTCAATATGTTCTTTTTCGAACAATCCGCTGCTTCACAAGACCTGCAACAATCCGCTTGGTCAAGAGGTATATAATACTTGGTCAACTCTGAGGATTGGTTAATATTAAACTAAAGGGATTAGTGATCGTTATTGTGTTCCGAACTAGTTGTAGCTGGCTGAGAAGATGGAAGCAGAACCTAAGGAAAGATGCATGACCCTAACGATTCCAACGTTTGCTTAAAATAATTATAATTGTCTCAAAAGGCTCATTGACACCCAGGCCGGGAAAAATCGCAGAATTTGCTAACAGTATCAGAATTGCAAAAAGTAGTCACAGCATTTTATTAATTTCATAATAAATAGCCTTTTGCACGTGACTTTCAGCTATTTTTAAAAGTTTTTGTCGCGTAAAGGCCCGTTTACACTTGCAAATTTATCGCGCGACTTGAGCGGCGATTTCAATGGCGATTTTATCGCGACCCAAATCGCAGCCAGTTGCACTAAATTTCGATCGATATCATGTTTGAATTTGCGGCGACATAGTTGCGATCTATCGTCGAGAAATCGCCATAAAATCGCCGCTCAAGTCGCGCGACAAAGTTGCTAGTGTAAACGGGCCTTAACAAAGCCTTTTTCCTGTGCGAGCTTATCAAAAAGTTATTACATAGACCAGTTGCCAAAATGGCGGCCGCAAATTCGAATGACTTGAAATGAAACGGAGTGAAAAATCAATACCAGCACTAGAAAAAGCAACTTCACTTTAGTAACCCTACAAAGATTCATTATGTCAGGTGTTATATCGGCCGAGAAAACTTTTTTTTGAAAATCGAAAAATTTGCAGACGTGTTGTATGGCTGTGAATGTACGCTATACCCCCAGCCATATATACGAACATCTGTAAATTTATCAATTTTCAAAAAAAAGTTTTATCGGCTGATATACAACCTGACATAATGAATCTTAGTAGGGTTACAAAAGTAAAGACGCTCTTTCTATTGCTGGTATTGGCTTATAATTTTAACTCATTTGAATTGTCTAAACTGGTCTATTGGCTGATGTCTTGTGTGAGTCTTGTCTGGTTTATTAAATCTTTCTCTACACCCTTTTTTCTTATTTTCTTCAACATTCCCATCTCTAATTCAACGTTATGTTTTAGCTTTTCGAGGAATCCTAATGACCCTGTTATATGGCATCATCAACTATCCGTACCTCGCTTGCCTTAATGCTGAGTACAAGATCATTGGTTACACATTGGGGCTGATTTACTCGTTTGTAAGGTGAGTGATTTATTTGAGACAATCTTAGCAAATGTGACAACTGAAACTTGCGTGAAACTGTGGTGAGATGTTCTATCAAGAACTGCAGTGTGCACTGGCCTTCAAACAAGCTAGCCAAACTTGTTACCGAAGAAGTTTCAAGAAAATGTCAACTTTTCTTAATTGTTGAGGGTTATCTCTGAAGATACCCAGCATTTTTGATCATCACTGGATTGATATCCGATCCGAGGTCTTTGTCCCTTAGTGATTATCTTACTTTACTGAATTGTTTTCCTCAAGATTTATTACAGATTTATTTGTGTACTTTGGCTGCACTTTAGTAGACGAAGAACTGAAACAGGCAGTTGAAAATCTGGTACGTGCGTCAGTAATTTGACCACAAGAAAAAACTATAATTGCATTGTTGCCAGACGTTGATGCTGAGGTTGATGCTGATAACCTATTGTGATTCGCTGATGATAGTTGGTGGTGATGTATGATGGACGATTCTGTATTGTCCACTCAGCATATTTATACACGGCAACGACTTTTTTAATTTTATTCGTTTAAAAGGTCGATTCTTTTCATATAGTACAAAGATATTGTTGATTTAAAACGAAGATTTTGGAAGACGAAAATGATTGAATACGTTATATGGCTTGTTGAAACACGTGATGTTAATAATGGATTTGTAGCTTGATGATAATGAAGACTGAGATGATCATAATGATATTTAGTATCATGCAGTTTCATCCTTGTGTCTGGATTGTCGTATTTTTTGTTGATAGAAGAAGTTGTATACAATAAAAATATATCGAAAAATATCCAGTAAATGTTTACAATATTAAATATAACTTTACATGCAGAATCTCGAGTACCTGTTGCATTCGTACTTCTTAACCAATATGCCTGTGGTTGTCTGCACATTAATTCTGGTTGGAAGCTACTCCATGCTGTTGTATAAGGAAATCAAGAAACTTAATGTTCAAGGCCTTCCAAATTTTCGATACCTGCTCCAAGTAAGCCTAATATTTCTCAAACTTCTACATATTTCCGATCTACTTTTTGATATATTTTCAAATGGTTCTTATTTCTTTTCATTTCTTTTTTTTTTTTTGTTTTGTTTTTTGTTGTTGTCTTTTAACTTCCTTTTCTTATTTCATTTGTCTTTTCTCGTGCAACAGTGCAATCACAGATTACGTAAGCATCCCCATTTCTCTACCACTTGGGAATCGATATACTATCAATATGGATAAAAAAAGGTCTTAATCTTATTAGCTTATTTTAGATTAGGCGTAATGTTCTCCCATTCCAGAAAACGTCATTCTCTTGAGAATAAGATGCATAACTTTTTGCTGTATCCATATTCATTACTATCCGCAACCGCTCAGCAAAGATCGAACGTAATGCTCTGAATCGCTAATGTGTCCGGTATGTTAGGTCTAAATATCTTTTTAACTTATGATACTAACACTTTTAGAAAGAAGAGACGACAGCCATTAACCTGGCAGGTGAAACAGAGAGAGCTCATGTTAATCTACTGTTTTCTAATCAACTACACAACGCAGGGAAAAGGTATGTCCTAAGATATGTATTTTAGTCAAAGTTTTCTCTTTGGTGATACGAAAAACACAGACTTTGATGAGTAACATGAGTGCAATACATGCAACAATGCTGCAAGCAAGTTGCACACGATTTTGTTGCATGCATTACTAAAACATATGACAACGATTGAACACAATCCAATTCTCCTACTTTGATGTATGATGTATTTATAAAGATGTATTTATATGTTATAGAGCACTTAACCAAAATGGCACCTGGTACAATTCACTGAAGAACCGGATATACGTTACACGCCCAGGTGGGATTACAGTTTCTGGCTGGCTGACCGACGCACGGACACACTGATTTATTATACCGCCATTACCATCAACGTTGTCCAGATAAATAGATATTTCGACTATTCCTAATGTCACGTGTCTTAAATATTCGTTTCCAGCATTAAATATGGTTTGTGCACGTGGATTTCACAGCTTCTGAGCCAATTAAGCTGAAGGAATGACGAATACTTAATATGACACGCGACATTTGGAATAGTCAAAATGTCTATTTATCTGGACAGCATTAATGAGAATGCCTGTATATTTCTTGATTTATTTTCAGACTTCAAGTTCTCCACCCAGTTCCTGTCATCTTTCGTTGTGTCCTGTATATTTGTTTACCAGGTCAGTCTGTAGGATTCAACTGGCTTTAAAAGTGTTCCACATAAATACTTTTTATTTTTTTGGTATTCATGTACTTTCTTTTGTAGCTGACAGTTTGGCTGCTAATGCTATTCTCAGCTGATAAAACATTTCAAAAAGCAGAGTCAAAGGGAAAGGCTAGTAATAAGTTGCAAGGTAAGGCAGATGTAACTTATGGAGCAGAAATATACTTAGGATCATGATAGTTTTATAGCAGCATCAATGCAATTTAACACCAGTTAGACCAGCTTATTTCAATAAATTTAGTCGGCATTAAAAGTAAGCCAAAAGCATGGAATCATGCGCTAAAACGTTTTTGCATCGGAACTCAATGGATATAAATATTTATCCAAAAAATCATCACTAACGTTTCAGCTTTTCTCTAAGCTTCTGCGGTAAGCTAATTGCATAACCATGACATTTATCAGACGCATCTTCATGTCATGTTCTCTGGGTGACTTTCCCTATTGAAATAGGTATATATGTTTATATCAAGTCAAAACCACGCCCTCTATTTAAGCAATAGAATTTTTTTTCCGTGTTTACATAGCCTGATAGCAACACGAGGGGAGGTTGGGAGAATTCGAGATGGTTATGCAAACCCGAGACTGCTAACATCAACAAAATAATCAATCAGCAACTGAGTATTTATGAACTGGATGGTGCAGGAAATCGTTTAGAAAAAGGCATTTCGATGAGAAAGAGTCAAAAGTTGGGAAACGAAAAAGTTGCGAGTCGTCTTTGACGATAAAGAAGGCGATTATTCTTAGATCTTTGATTTTTTTATAAGACACACTAAAGAAACTAAGTGATGAAGGCACATATTTAAGAAATATTGAACAGAAGACATTCGGCAATCAAGGATCCGGATTTACTGAAAATTCTCGTTAGCTTATCCAAGTAAGAGAGCATTTTTTTTATCTTTCTGTGCTTTCATGTTATAGCGTTTTTTGTCTCTGAAAGATTTTTGATAAGTTTTTACTGTTAACTTCGTTCCACAATTCAGTTTGTAATTTAATTTAATTTATGTCTTAAGTAAAGTAAAAAGTCATAACTTAAGTCATCCAAACCCCTGACGTCACAACCGTATTTACATAGCCTCATGCAAACATGGCTATCAGCCAATCTGAGCGTGCGTACTATCTAATTAACAATTAGAAGACGAACTCGAGATTTCTATCGGCTGATAGTTGACGAGGGGCTCCGGCCCCGAGTCAACTATCAAAGCCGATAGAAATCGAGAGTGAGTCTTCTAATTGTTTTAGTAAAAATCTCAACTAAACTATACTATACTAAACTAAACTTCACAAAAGCGCGAAGGAAAAGCCGCCATTTTTTCAAAACAAGTCCGGCTTTCTCTACCCACTATCTATCGGCTGATAGATAGTGAGTACGTTAGCCAATCAGAATGCAGGATTTGCAATAGTATAGTAGTAGAATTTTACTAATATATTTTATAAATTGCAATCTAAGACCAGCGATCAAGGGGATGAAAGGAAGACGAACGAACAAGGGAACAGCATGGACAGATGGACAGACAATTGAACGAACAAAAGAAAACAGAAATAACAAACAATTGAAAAAAACCAACGATAAAAAATTAATACCGGAATATTGAATACTTGTACCTGTTTAAAAGTATATTGAAACATTTTATTCCTAGTTTATTTGGTTTTGCTTGCTTTTCAGAGGCTGTTCAAATACTTACAGGTAACATGATCCATAAATTTTGTGTGGCTCAAATAGTTAAAATGTTAAGGGCGAGCATAGTTTTAACTGATATGATAGAGCGCTAGCTGAGCCTGCGTGAGCAGGAGCAAAACGCCACATATCTCCCTACCTCTCTATCACTACCTCCCTATCACTACCTCCATACCTCCCTACCCGCCCTACTTCCCTACCTCTCTGCCTGCCTACCTATATCTACCTACCTATCTACCAACCAACCTCCCTCCCTCCTTCCCTACCGCCCTACTTCCCTGCCACTCTGCCAACGTATCTACCTACCTATAGTACCTATCTACCAACCTCCCTCCCTACTATCTAAATACCTGCCTTCCTGCCTACCTACCTATACCCACCTACCTTTCTACCTACTTTCTACCTCCCTACTTTCCTACTTGCCTAGTACTTTCTCTACCCTCCTAACTAGCTACTTATCCACTACCTACCTACTTATACCAAACGACCTACCTGTTACCTATCTAATATCTACCATCAGTACCTACCTATAGCTATTTTCCCAACCTACCACACCTACCACCTACCCTAACAAGCAACCAGATACCTAGATACCTACCTAGCTACCTTCCCTACACTGCTTCCTAACTATCTTCCTACCTACCGACTTACCTACCTACCTATTCCTTAAGCTATATAGCGCTACATTGGCTTAAGCATAATGGGCAAATATCTACATCTACATCTACATCTTTATTAGTTGATAAAAATTGTAAAATATCACATCAACTGTACATAACATGTTTATATAATAAGATAAATAATTAATAATTGAGAAGTTACAATGAGTAATAAAAATAATAATAGAGCAAACGCATTAAAACCATTGAAACAAATGCAAAACAAGACACAAACAAGTAGTAGCCACGTAGTGACAATTAGTCACTATCACTCATCCAGAGCATCCACCACACAAAGAACAAAGTGAACATCACAAGGGTCTCTTGTGTATGTGTCCCCGTGTAATGGATGCTCCGGCCGAGCGACAGTGACCAACAGGCACCACCTGCAAGTATCAATTTCGAATCAATTTCACGGTTTCAATGCGCTTGCTCTAATAATAAAAAATAATAGTTCAAGTTAACAACTTGCTTTATTTTCAGGACAACAAAGCGCGTCATATTAAAGATGGCGATCTAATTTAGTTTTGAATTCATTTAATGACTTTGAATTTACTAGTTCTGAGGGTAAATAGTTCCACTCTGATATTGATCTTGGAAAGAAAGAAAACTTGAAGATGTCCTTAGAAACTTTAGGTATTCTATATTTTAGAGAGTGACTATTTCTAGTCCTCATTTCACTATTTGGAATTAAGTGTTGTTCTGTATTTACATCAACAAGATTGTGGCTCAGTTTGTACATTAGTGACAGTCTATTTCTCTTCCTTCTAGATTCAAGAGTGTCCCATCCTAGCTCTGAAATCATATCTGTAACACTAGCGGTTTGGTTATAGTTTTGTAGGCAAAAACGGGCAGCTTTTCTTTGGACTCTCTCTAGGGCTGATATATCTTTCTTGTGGTATGGATCCCAAGAGGCGCTTGCGTATTCTAATTTAGGCCGTACGATGGTAGTATAGGTGGTTTCACGCACCTTTCTTGGGCAGTTCCAAAGATTTCTTCTTATTAGACCTAATGACTTACTCGCATTACTTGAGATTGAGATGTGGGGTGTCCACTTCAATTTACTGTTAACAGTAATACCCAAGTACGATATGGAGTCTACTTGAGCAAGTTGGGAACTTGCTCTTAATAACAAGATAATTATGAATGCTTCATTCATTGTTTCCCTGGACACATGCACTGATACCTTTTTACCTTTTTCATCTGCAGACTACTATATCAAATCGGTGCTACTAGCATGCCTGTTTGCAATAATGCAACTGTGTTGTTTCCTGCGAGGTCACAGGTAACAGAGTAACTTATAATATCATGGAAATGTATCAAAACCAATCGAAACGCCAATATATGTACAATTCTGCACGTGCTATTGACTGTAACCTGTCGCCGAAGTTTGTTTAGACATTGTCATTTTTCTTTTTCTCTTTCAACAGAAAAGATGTCCTTAAAATATATAGGACGAGAAAGGGGCTAGTACCAGATGAAATACTCCACCCAAAAATGCTTGTGGTAATTATGCAATATTATTAACATTTCTTTAGTTTGAATCGCGTTGTACTCCATAATTACTTTTCTTGAGTTAATGCTTCTCAACCCTTTAGCCTACATTACAGTAAAGACAGTACAGCAATATGTGGGGTAAAGGGGTGTAGGGATTAAGTACTCCCTCTGCATACTGGTCAGTATTTTGGAAACAGGTGATAAACCTTACTCTAGGAGTGATAATCCCCAGGCTGCAGTGGTTTGGCAAAGAGAGGTGATGATCCTCTCTCAATCTGGGCGTGGTAATCCCCTAGGCCGCCGAGGAGGGGTGATTATCCCCAGGCTGCAGTGGCTTGGCAAAGAGAGGTGATGATCCTCTCTCTATCTGGGCGTGGTAATCCCCTAGGCCGCCGAGGAGGGGTGATAATCCCCAGGCTGCAGTGGCTTGGCAAAGAGAGGTGATGATCCTCTCTCAATCTGGGCGTGGTAATCCCCTAGGCCGCCGAGGAGGGGTGATAATTCCCAGGCTGCAGTGGCTTGGCAAAGAGAGGTGATGATCCTCTCTCAATCTGGGCGTGGTAATCCCCTAGGCAGCCGAGGAGGGGTGATAATCCCCTATGCTGCAGTGGCTTGGCAAAGAGAGGTGATAATCCTCTCTCAATCTAGGGGTGGTAATCCCCTAGGCCGCCCAGGAGGGGTGATAATCCCCTATGCTGCAGTGGTTTGAAAAAGGGAGGTGATAATCCTCCCTCAATCTAGGGGATACTCCCCTAGGCCGCCGAGGGGTGATAATCCCCCTAAGTTTATTAGGTTAGCCCGGTAGTTCTCATGGCAACCATCCGAGGGTTACCAATACCCAGGAGTATAGCAGCCATGAGTCTATGGGGTAAAGTGTGACCAGTATGGGAGCACTTGACTCCAAACCCATGATTTATTAATACAACATTTTAAATAAGAATATCTTGGGGGAAAAACAACTATGCGAATCTAATTGTTCCTTGTTCATACTGTTCATACTGTTCATACTTCTTATTGTTCATGTTGTTTATATTGTATCTCTTGATTATATTGTTCATGTTGTTGATAATTATCATATTGTTCATACTGTTCATATTGATTGACTTGTTCATATTGTTCATCTCTATCATATTTGATGTTGATGTATTTTTCCTATTGTTCGTGCCAAGAAATACCTTGACAAACCTTATTAACTAATTTGAGCTAAATATGTACATAATCACGTTAAAATTACGTTGAATCATGGAAAAATAAAGTATTATTGAATTGTTGTCTTTTTACGTAGGGCAAGAGTCTCCGCTTCTGTGGATACCAGATTGCATTTGTTGCAATTGGTAAGTTATTTCAATTGGAGATTTCATAGTACCCAACCATTCAGACAGCACGTTTTATCGTAGCTGCGGTGTATAACATAATTTGAAAATGCCTTTTTTATCTTTTCTAGGTCTTCTTATCAACATTTTTTCTGCATTTTTCCTTCTTTCTCCAATATACATATTCCATGTGCTTTCCATCTTTATGACCACCGATAAGATCTTCTTATTAATTAGAAACTTCATTCTCGCCATCCTGTAAGTAAAAAGAAACTTTGTTATAGAACTTAAGGGCACGTACTACGTTCGATAAATCATATGCTTTAAAGGGACCGCAATTTTTTAAGCAGGAGGATGTGTGTTTTGGGGAATATCAATTGGTTCCACATCCTTGATTTGACGCGTCATTTTAATTTGGTACGGGGAAGGGCACGGGCACGGACTGTGACGATGGGCAGAACCTCGTCGTTTAGTGGTCTTTATGTTCCTACTTGGCGTTTGTTTGCAGCTCATTATGTTCACGTATTTTTTCAAGTACAATAACTAATAATAATCTACTACTCCTCTCACAGGCCCTACATCGTCACTTCCATATTGGTTTGGATATCGATGATTCTTATATCGCTTTTCGTATTCAGAGACCACACTTACCCAGATATCTCGATTACCATCAACAACAGGTAATTTATTTGTTTAACTTTTTGGTACCTGTGATAATATAGTGGTAGTGGTATTGATGTTGTTGGTGGTGTTGGTGGTGGTCATATGATCCTGGTCTTATGGTCATATGGTCCTGGTCCTGGTCCTGGTCTTATGGTCATATGGTCCTGGTCCTGGTCCTGGTCCTGGTCCTGGTCCTGGTCCTGGTCCTGGTCCTGGTCCTGGTCCTGGTCCTGGTCCTGGTCCTGGTCCTGGTCCTGGTCCTGGTCCTGGTCCTGGTCCTGGTCCTGGTCCTGGTCCTGGTCCTGGTCCTGGTCCTGGTCCTGGTCCTGGTCCTGGTCCTGGTGATCATTGTCGTAAAATTTGAAAACTTTCAGTTATGTATGTTCATTTTCGGTCCTTTTTACCCATTTATTTGAGAAAAACGCCAATATGTTATTTGATTTCGTTTTTCAGGCGTCTTTTCGGCATCATGTCGTATTTCTTCTTCTTCTTAAACATCCTGGTCGGCTTCTGGTCGGGCTTGTTTCGTATTGTGAAAGGAGCTGTGATGGGGCTGGTATTCTTGCCTCGAATAGATCGTACCACTATGATGAAGGGATATCGGAAATTCGACAGAGGTATGCACAAGTTTTATAATAATACGCAGTTCCAATCAGAGGTAAACAAATGGATATTTTCTCTAGGTCTCGGCGTAAAATAGCCTTTAATCCAACCTAAAACCGCAGGGATGTAATACATTTTTATATCAAGTTGTTTTGTATAAAAAGCCGGATTCAGATCAGAATCAATCATCGGAATCAGTTGCTTAGTATTTTGACAGGATGAAGTGGTCTTTGTTGTGCACCCCATCCAACGCTCCTCAGCACACTCCCGGGAGCTACCTGCTCCTAACTGTCTGCAGAAACGCCTTAGGACTTAGTACAGCCTAATGTATTGTGTGCAGAATCACTAGTAAAAATTCCTTTACTACTGATGAAATTACGTGTCATTGCACACATAGCAATAAGCTTTTATTTCTGTGTATTCAATAGTTTTATGTTTTTCCTAGCTTACATGGCCTACATTGGATTCCTCAGTGTACTTGTGGCTTTCAAATACCCTGTTATGCTTTGCTTCTGTCAGTTGCTACTTGAAGGAGTTCGCAGAAGAGAAACAGGTATTTCAATATTACTATAATTGCTGCAGCTAATGGAATAATACCAGGATAATCTTCATCACTTTTTGCTTCACTTTCACTGCTGGTGCCTCTCACGGTCGTTTCGCGCCAATACTTGCTTTACAAACTAAAAAAATATGAGCCCGCGCGATATTGCTTAGCGGTATTCCACATACGATATGAATTTTCACGCAAGCGCTACAGCGGCCATCTTGTTGTTATCATGTTTTGAAGAGGTGGAAGAGAAATGTTTTCGAGTCTTAAGGGCAATAATTCTGACTGAGTTTTTCTCCTTTTTTGGATTTGAGCATTTGAAATATTGTTCTTTGACATCCAGTGGACGGTTATGACTTTACTTCAAAAGGTATAACTCTTTGACCTTGGTAAACACATTCGCTCTGCTCTGAGTAGCGACGAAAGAATCCTAAGCGAAGCCAAGGAAGGTTGGTTTTGACATCCAGGAAGAAAATCTGCCCGTAGCACCATGCTGGAAGTTGGAAAAAAACACAGAGGACAGGGAAATACTTCTATTTTGACTTGTCGTAAAAGCCGATCTCCTGGCCTTCGATGTTAAAAATGGACAAATTCTAGTCACAATTTTACGGTAAGAAAATCTATATACTGTTCCTTTTACTTTATTGTATTTTGTTACAAGCTGGCTGTTATGTTTTTATTTGACAAATTTCCCTCGATTTCTAGGTAAATGTTAACCACCTTGTTATCGATATCTAAGAGTATTTACTTTGTAATTATTTGAACATTTACGGCTTTAAACGTCGTCGATTCTCATTACATATCTTTCGGTATTCACTGTGTATTTTAGCCGTCACTAGTTTCTTCTTATAGTATTTTTGGTTATAACACTAATTTTGTCCATGGCACCATTTCCAAATTTGGCATATGTTTTACTTGATGGACACAAAATGATATGGATAAGTTTTTATCATTTGATCTCCTGGCCTTTATTATGTTTTTATTTATTTAAACAAGACGTATCGTGATTGAAAAAGCGAGGTCTTCACTAACTTTGCCTAATGCACTGGGTGATAAACTGGCTCACCTTTTAACATTGTTTAAAATATAACATTGAATTCATGCAAGAATGAGACACACAAATATGATTATTAGTGCTTGTATAATATCTTAAAATCTATATTAAAATAGTAATTTCAAGATTACAGTATAAATAGATTTTTATTATTCAATGCTATGATTAAACATCTCATGTTTTGGAAACAAAAAATATTGACCATGTTTTTTCTATGTATGATAAATTGTGGATAATTGTTCATTTGATCATTCAGTATAGACTATTTAGTAAATAAAAACAAAGTTAAAGCATTTATAATAATGTTGAAATTAATTGTAGTCATAAAATAAGGTATTTCCTTTACCGATTTATATTCAAACAATTACACAGATTTTGGAAATATGCCAAAGCCTAGCTTGGGATAAATTCTATCATAGTTATCACATATTGACCTCATTTTTCTATACAGCTGTACAAATTATGTAGCTGACTATAGGTTACAGTACATTTATGTTATAAGTATCAAAATGTTAAGACATAGTCTTTAAATAACTTCAGAACAGATCATGGGCTCCTGGCAGAACATGATCCTTTTCCGTAATGAGATGGTTTTCCACACTTTGAGCACATTCTCCTTTTGTTTGACAGCTTGTACTCTGGAATGGTTGAATCACTGGCTACCCATTGACTTTTGCAAATTAATGGAAGCTGCTTTTCTAAAGAATGAATGTTAGCATATCGCCTCTTGAGTTGGTTGACAACAGGATGAATGGATTCACTGACATGTTCAGCCTCCATGCCAACTGAACTTTCCAGAGCAGCTTTCTCAGGAACATGGTAGGTCAGAACATGAAATTTTCTCTTCAAGTTTTCTTCTGGAAAATTGTATGGGAACCAGTTTCCATACGATATGCATCTAAGCCTGAGATGTTCGATTTCGTGCTTACATAAAGAGCGGGACTGGCTCATGAGCATGTATATACTAGAAAACTTAGAAAATAATGTCTTGATTAATTGAACAGTCTTATGGCTTCCATATTCCTTTTTCTCATTTCCTTTAACAATCAGGCTTATTGGTTTAAATAAAGAACTAATATCAGTTCTATTTTTCTTGCTGCCAAAAATTGTGTCAATATCTTTGCCTATTAAGGCCCCACTATGATACACTTGTCTTTTGAGGCCAAGACCATCCATCATTCTGTCAAACTTGGATTGGAATGGTCCCTTCTGCTTGTCTAGCCAATCATCCAACTCTTTCTGTGCTTTCTCATTGTCTGACAGTTTCTTTTCACATGATTTTATGTTTTTATCAATTTGGCTTTTGCTTTTCTTTAACTGAAAAACTGTTTTTCTCTTCTCAACAGCTTCCTTGGTCCGATTGACTAGTTTTCTGTCACGCCTCTCAAAAATGTGTGGGTGAGCTTCAGAAAATTCCTGTATCTGTTCTTCAACATCATTGCATTGTAGCTCGAGGTTGTCAAGTTCTTGTTGGAGTTGCGATTGTTGTCCAAGAATTTCTTCATGCTTTGCTAAAGCTGCTGTTACATCCTCACTCGTCTTCCCACAGTCTTCACGAATAGTGAGATCGATAGATCTGGTTAAGTTATCAGTAATGTTGACAATTTGCAGACCAAGTCCAAGACTAAGGTGAAGCGGCATTACAGACATGTGGTTGATAACTGGTCCCTCACCTGTAATCAGTGGAATTCCTTCGCAGTTTTGGAAGTTCTTTACATTGTCCTTCTTATTTCCAGAAGATGAGAAATTTGTTGACTGTGTGCGCATGTCTTCAAGAGTTCGTTTTGGGAAAACCTTGTGTATGTCATTGTGAGCATCTTCAGTGGAACTGTTTCTGTACTTTGGCAATATGTATGGAGCATGTGGTATCCCTTTAGATATATCGTTCAGTGTGATCAAACAAAAAGGACAAAAGTGCAAACCTGAAATACAAATGGAAACTAGTGAGTGAACTAGGATGAACTGTGTCGGTGTGTGGGTTGGTACAATAAGGAGTGAATTCGAATCTGTAACGCTGTAAAAAGAGAACTTACTTTCCTATCATTTCGAACCTTAGCTCTTCTTCTTTTACTCTGACAAAGGGCTAAGGCTCAAAACATCAGTAAAGTACAGTAAGTTCTCTTTTTTTATGGTGTTACAGATTTTAATTCACTCCTTAAAAATACAAACCATTTGGTCCAGTGTATTGTAGTAGAGCTCCGAGATAGCACCAGTCCCCACCATGGATTACTCTTCCTGTTTTAAATATTGGTGTTGGTTCAGAAGGTGGTTTGGACACTTCATTGTCATGTTTGGTGGTATCTTTGTAGCATTGTTTACAAGATTGACCTTTGACCTCATCATAATTATCTGGCTGAATAGTGTTACTGGTAGGCAACATCATGTCTTCAGTAGTTACAGCTAGTTCTTGAGCCTGTTGAATCACTGGACCAAATGCCTAGAATTTAAAGATGAAAAGCTTATCTTTAATTTTTTTAATTTAGAAGACAATAGGATATTTTAAAGTATTCAAAGTACATATCAAGCCTAGGATGGTAAAACCAAAGAAATCAGCTCATAATAGGCAGCATTTCTTTGTTTTATCCATACTTACTTTGTTTCTGTGTGTAGATGACCAATAGTTTATTTTACTGTATATTGTTTAGGGGCAGATCCAGGGAAGGAACGAAGAGGGTACTATGCACCCCTCCTGAGATGCACTATGCCCTGCACTGTTTCAGAATTCTATAAGGGTGTGTCCCCCTCTGGAAGGGCAATCCTGGATCCACCCCTTCAGTTGAAGGGGATAAAAATAACTTACCATCTGGATACAGTATTGGCTATCTTTGGCTCCTTCAAATATAGCAAGGAGTTTTGATCGTCTCACCGAATGCTGTAATTTGCTGTTCAAGATTGTCATCATTAGTTTAGTTTGCTTGCTTCCTTTATCACCACATAAAAGAAGTTTGAGTGTGTCTTTTGGAATACATTCATACTCCATCAGCTCATTGCTTTCCCTTAGTTGACTCATAGTTTTTATGAGTACTTGACGTAAGCTTGTACACCTCACAAAAGTTACTGTTTTACTAACATCATTCTCAATGGTTTCAAATGTACCACAGTCATATTCAAAGTATGATTCTTCCAAGTGCTCTCTTAGCTTTTTCTCTGAGCCCATGACATCTCTTCCTGCTACTTCTGTTAGAACACGTTTAACAAGTCTCCACGTTTCGAATGGCATTTCCTTTTTTAGTGCAGATGCTTGATCTATTGTAAAGCTCCCAAAAATCTTTAGACCAGCTTTTTTGGCACATGATTCATAGCTATCTTTGTCTCTGTTAATTAAAGAAATTCTCTGTGTATTAATAGATTCTGCCTTCTGATTGTCTGGTTGAGTTTGTTTAGTGCTGGTAGCCTCGATGAAATTTTCCTGTTTCTTACTTCGATCTCTGATTGTCCTTTTAGAAGCCTTGTTACTGGGGACTTCCGGACACCGAACTGGAGCCAGAACAACAGGTCTACAATGCGGGTTTTTGGCTCGGACAAAGCCATCAGTTGATTGGTGTTGTTTCTTGTACAGCACAGCTCTATGAATTTGTTCTTGTAATACTGTTGCTGACTCGCTCGTGTTTTTATCTAGTAAACTTGCCAGGGTGGTTTCTAAATTTTTTACCTCTGTTGCTTTTTTTGTTAGCTGATCATCAAGAACCTTTTGATTCGTTTCCATAGTTTCGACTGAATATCTTGCTTCACTTAATAAGCTGTAGACTTTATCCAGGACTTGATAAGTGGATTTCCAATTTTTCGACAAATTATTAATACCAATATCTGTAATTAGTTCGCCGAAGTCACGTTTACAGAGTTTTTTCCAAAGTTGTTCTTGATAAGAAAGGGCGTTCTTGCAAGTAAGTCCAAAAGCTTTAATGTCTTCTACTTGCAAAAACGATAAAATGTTAAGAAGGACTTCACCGGGCAAATGTAGTAGTAGTGGTTTAATCTTGGTAACATTTGAATGGCTCGTCATCAAGTTTCTGGCACGCATTTTGTTGGATTTGACGGATTTTTGGTTTGCAAAATTGCCTTTTTTAGAGTTAACTCTTGAAAATAATTGGAGTTTTGGATTTGCTCGATGGTGGAATAAAATCTTCCTACACCCATCGCAAAGGAACTCGTGGCTGCCGGCATTTATACTCACTCCAAAACACGTCCAAATATGTTCTTGGTAGTTTTCAGCTTTGGAGAAACGGGAACTGCTTGTAGTTTTGCATATAATACAGACTTTACGCGGCATTTTTTGAGTTCAGAAATAAACTTCAGTGTACATGAGGTCACCACAAGGATTTCTGACGTGCGATACCGCTTGGCATGTAAACACGAAGCGCGGGCGCATAAATTCTTTAGATTGCCGCGCGAAACGACCGTGCTCTGTCAAACAGAACAAGGTCATTGTCAATGTCGCTTTCATCACTCTTCTGAACAACATTTACAAAAAATGTTTTTATAACTGAAAGCACTTATCTGGATAAACTTTCACTCGGTTTACTTCAAACTTTTGAATTTAATTGCCACCAATTTGAAACGCAAAGGGTTTCCTGAGTTACTGGCACTGTTTTTAATTTCAAATTAAGCAGACTTGGTAGTTGCATGCAAGTTCCCGGCCCGTTGTATTTTTTATTTTTTATTTATTTTTTGCTTCCAGTGAAAAATATATAATACTGAGTTCACGCACTAATATTAAAAACTAGTATAATGATCGGGGTTTTTTAAACTCCTTTTTCATATTCTTCAACCCTACTTTGATATGGTATAGAAAAACTTTCTATTTTTTAACTGTTACTTTTAATACATTCCTCGATTTTGTCTTCAGGTCCAACAACACTCGCTAGCAGGCCTCGTGTTTCGGGCAAGGCTTTGAACCGCTGGTTTCTCGTCGTGCTGCTCATGCGTAATCCTAGCCTCGTGCGATATCGTAAACGAGGTGTCCATCCTGATGTTCCGTTATCTTTCACACGTGCTGTGAACCTTGAGATGCCTCCAATTGGTTTGAATGATGATTTACACTCAGCAGATCGTTTGAAGCTTCTGGATGTATACTAATCCTCGTTAGGAAGCACAAATTTAGACAGGCAAGGTGTTGTAACAAAGAAGGGGCAGGATGAAGTTTGTGTATTAACATAAATTCACTGAGAATCTTGTTTAGAGGAAATATATAGATAATAGATTTGTTGAAATACTTTAAATGTAGGACGGAACACAGCAAGTCAAACCTGAAGTTTTAAAGTGCTAGTCTTATGAAAATGACACTGTAAAATCATCACTTTTCTGTGATTATTATCCACAAATAGGTCGTATAGCTTACGAATTAACAAAAATCGGATAGAAAAAAAATAATTAAGGGAATGAATTTCGTTCTTAAAATCGCTAAAAAGTGTGTCCGCCATTGTTCGGTCAGCTGAGTTGTATTTATTCGTGACGTCATATGCGCACTTCTGACTTTGCTCTCCATATACTGACTCTATATTCGACCCCATATATTCTGAAATGGCGTGCGTTTTAGATGAAAATTCCTGCGAAATATCAGCAGAAAATGACAGGGAAGAAACCTCAACTTTAAAAAAAATGTCAATCGTTGCGCTTATGACGTCACTTTCGTTGAATTGCTACCACTGACAGGAACGCATTCGTTTAATGGCGGACCGAAAATGCCGAACTTTACAGGCTAAATACAACATCTTCCCGGTCTCGTATCGAAATAAAAGTTTGACAATTAACTATATAACATGTCTACTTTTATAAGATATATTCGTTAGGGATAGTGTCATTTTCGTAAGACTAGCACTTTAAGGCATTGTTCCTTGATCACATTAATTATCGCTGTAATGGAGTATTGAGGTTTTCACGGCAGCCATGTTTAAGGGAAGGAACAATGCAATTTTTTGCATGGCAAGATAATTTCTTTCCCAAAGAAAGAAATTTATATTGTTTTGCATTAATTATCTATTTACCTGCACCTGCACCTGCACCTGCACCTGCACCTTCACCTCCACCTCCACCTCCACCTGCACCCGCACCCGCACCTCCACCTCCACCTCCACCTCCACCTCCACCTCCACCTCCACCATTGTAAGGGTTGGTTATATAGCGCAGGTCCAGTGTATTATGTGTTACTTTAGGACGTGCATTTTGGTGCTAATTTAACTTTTGCAATATTGTGATCCAAGTGTTAAACTTGGGATATTATACCATAAGTAAATATAAGTAAACATTATTCGTAATCATGATAAGTAAGTATTCTACCATAACTGGATAAATATACGTAAATAAAAATGATGTGAAGCCATCAGTCATGGTAGGTTTTTTATATTTTCAATTTTGCAAAGGATAACTACATTTTTAAATACACTCGTATACAAAAGGAATTACACTCTACATTCAACCTTATTTAATCAATACCTTAAAATAACCTCTGGCCTAATCAATGTTGGGACACGTCTAAGACACACATTGAATCGAGCTTAGTTTGTTCGGTTTCACCAAGAGAGAATGAAAAACGGAGATCAAATCCCGGAATCAAAACCCGAGAAAACCCTCGAAGAGATGCTGAGTCCAGGAACAGACCCTAGAGGTAAGAGCTGAGAGGTAAGATGGTGCACTACATTCCAGCATTTATACAGTACGAATAGACCATTTGCATCAATCGATCACGTGACATCCCCCCCCCCCCCCCCCATAGCAACGCCATGCTGGATTACAGGCTAAACCAGACATTCCTTGACAACACGAGTGTTTACTTGTGCTTAGCGTGACGAGGTCAAGTTTTAAGTCTTCTTTTGTCTTTCTAAGAGCTTTTTATTGAGAAAAAACAACGGGAGAATTAAAAAGCCTGTTTTATATTTAAAGTCCGGATAATTTCGAAGTCGAAAAGAGCTCGAATCTAAAGATTACGGACTAAAACGGCGACGAGATCGGGAGATCAACAAACACCGCATGGCGGCGAATGTCGTCGATTCTTTGCACTGAAGTTTTTTTTGCCGTTTGTAAGTATATACAACTGTTCTGTTTGAGATCATTTTTTTTAAATATGCATTCCTGATATAATTCTAAATGCCATGGTCTACTTTCCATGTTCAAAAGGACTGCAAGGAAAGATAATATATAGATTTAGGCACTGCCTAAAAGCGGAGCTCCCATAAATAGTATATTTAGTGCTAAAAACGTGACAATTGTGTGACGCGGCATAACGCTGGTTATAGCGTTACCACTTCGTTTGATTTTACCAGAATCCAGGAGGAAAAACTAAAAGAAAAACCATTATTTTAAGCCTTCAAAAGCATTAGAAAACTTTTCAATTCGAAGAAAAATAATCATAGATCGTAGAGCATATGAATACATGTATAGAACAAAGGATTTTATTCAGCAAATCTTAGTAATCAAAGTTGTAAGTTTTTTAGGTGGAAAGTGAACTACACTGAAAATTGTCGAAAAATATTACTGATAAGCTTAAGCTTACATTCACTTGAACTTCACATGTAAAAAGAGACATTCATTAATGCAAGATAATAATTTTCTTTGTTAGTAAGTTGGTCTTTGAAAAGTTTTTTTTTCAGATTTATTCTTAACTTTATTATCGAGCGAAATATCTTACAAAAACATAAGCTTATCCATAAAAAAAAAAAAAGCTCATCATTTTTGCGATTGTGAAATAGTAATAGCTGGAAAAGCCCGATAAATAGCAAATGTTTGGTGTGATATGTATTCCTTTTTCATATTTCATTCAACATTAAAATCAATTATCTATAAAAATGTAAAAATATTCATATGATTATGAAACTGGAATCTTGTTTTGACTTCGCGTGAGGCTCGCTGGCCGTCAAATATATTTTTTCAAAGAACTAAGTCTTTTTACTAAGTCTTAGCCTTTTTTTTGAAATGGGATCAAAAACAAAAAATCAAAGCTTCAAATATCGCTTTTTTGGTTCACAAGTAATGAAGAAAAAGATGATAAAAATCTAGAATGCAGTAAAAACGACAAACTATCCAAGTTTTTCTGACAATGTTTGCCGAACCAACGTCCTTGGCTTGTCTGAGAGTTTCTCCAGCTAATTTACACATTTCTTGTCGATTTTTTACGAAATATTAGTTAAAATTAATGAATTTACCTTCTATGAAGTGTTTTCTACGGAACTGAAATATCATTCTTGCAGTATAATCAGGTTTTTCTGGTCTACAGGCCACTTTTTCTCTCACTGAAGTTTCAGTCACGAAACTTCATCGTAAGACCAAGAATCTTCCCTCGCTTTCCCTCGCTAAATCTTCTTTAGCAAGTCGCTAAAGTCGAAAAATTGTTTTTGTTCACTTTAAGACAGACATGATTTCGATTAAACGTATTTTTCGCATTGCAAAAATAAGAAAAAATACTTCAATCTTGATCCATCTTTGACTACATTATTGCAATTTTTCGGTGCATTTGTGAGTAAGCAAAGCGCGCGGGAACCCTGTGCAAAGTGGTACACGGACGGACGTATGTATGTATGTACGTATGTATGTATGTATGTATGTATGGACAAGGTGATGACGTAATCAAGCCATGAAAAATCAACTCGATGGATTACCATTTTTTCTTAAGTATGGTGCTCCGCTCGCGCGGGCCTTCGGCCCGCGCGGGAGCTCCGCTAAAAATGAGCTACCACTGTTGTGTTCCAAACTGCACAAGTGACTATCGATACGATAAAACACTGTCCTTCGACCGCTTTCCACCGTCAAATAAGAAGCACCTCCAAAGTCAATGGATAGCAAAGATTCGACAAGATATAGGGAAATCCTTTCAGGTAGGTATTCAATGAAAATTTTCAGAGAATAAAATCTCCAGAGACCGTCTAAGATGTCTTATATTTTTGTGTGTTTACAGATCGTGTGTTTAAAAGTAGTACGAGGGTCTGCTCAAAGCACCTTATGGGCGAAGACTTTAAGCCAACGGATAATAGTAATCGAAAACTCCTAAAGGAAGACGTCGTACCATCAGCGTTCCCTTGGTCTAAAACAAAAAAAAAAAAAAAAGAAGAGAGATTGTGAAACATCTGGAAAGGTAAGCTGAAATCACACAGTATTTATCGACTTTATATTAATATACAGCAAGTGTAAGTTTACAATAAGTTAAGCTTACCTCTATAGGTGCTGGATAGAGTGGTTTTCGTATGAGTGGGAAACGGTACGGCAGATTCGTAGCCGTACTGTAGCCGTACCGTACCTTACCGTAGCCGTAACTACGCGTTGTGATTGGATGAATTACTGGAAGACAATAGGAAGCCATTTCAATGTTACGGTATGTCGTACCGTGTACGTAGTGTAAGTCAGTATCGTGTCTTTCCCACTCATACGAAAACAGCTCTAAGACATTTTGTACTAAGATAGTATATTATATATATATTTAATAAAGAGACTGCAGAGAATCAGATAATTATAGAAGAGGCTGAAAAAGTATTAGAAGATGAATATTTGACTTATTTTAAGCTTGCTGTTGCTAAAGCTGAGGAAGTAGCTGCGAGGGCGGAGGTCGCTGCAGCTGAAGCAGCAGTTCTAGCAGCTGAAGCTTTGACTCAGTCAGCTCAGGAAAAGCTAGCTTCTGCTCTAACAGAAATAGAAGCACGTAAGAAACAAATTAGGAAATATATGTCACTACAATTTCACTTGGATATATAATAAGCAAAAAAACAGCAAGCATCAGGTAAGGAAACTTCAACTCCTTAAAGGCTTCGACACACGGTGCAACATTGCGTGCAACATCACACTAAAATATAAAAAATTGAACCGTCTGTTTTATTATTTTTATGTCATTTGATACTCCTTGTAAATTAAGCGGAAAAATCGAGATTTTCTCTGAATTGGCTGCTGAAATAGTACTAGTACTGTAATCATAATGTTGCAAGCAATGCTGCAAGCAATGTTGCACCGTGTATCTGAGCCTTAAATAAGAATTGGAAACCATCCACGCTTATTTTCCAAAACTGCATGTATACACGAATTATTGAATCCAAGCTAGATAGGAATACTGCTGTGAACTACATACATGATCATAGTAAGGATTTGATAGATCCCTACAAGATCAAAATATATATAACAAATACTGTATTTTCTCATTTTTTTGTGAGTATTATACATAATATCTCGTAAATTTCATAATTAACATTATTCTTAATAAGAAATTGATTCCCTAGGATGCATATCTTTAAAATGCTTGAATTGTTATTCTCGATCCTTATTATTGTGTGAGTTCCTTAAAGTTTTTGAACTTTTATTGACATCTGTCACTGGCTTGAGTTGGTGTGACCAATGGAATAAAGGCAAAGGACAACTATCACGCACTATGAATTCTAAGACAGGTCCTTTTGTTTGGTCCACAGGGCGAGTACGCTGTTCATTTGTCTGGCTTCGTGAGTGCTCTGTCGGAAAAGGTATAGCAGTTTCCCTTACATGTAAGCAATATTTCTATTCTAAAGTCGCCGTATGTAATCTTTAAAACTGAAAACAATTTTTGTTAATAACTTCTAGAGTATTAAGGACATCAACTGATACGAGGAATACTACAAGGAAAAAAGCCCAAAGTAAAACCTCTACACGCAGCCTTCACTTTCGACCAACATGGACGTCCTAAAGTAAGTAACTCAGCTTCTTGAAAAAGCCTTGATTTAGCTTCATATGTAGCTTCATATTTAGCTTCAGAAAGAGTTGTGTGAGCTGATCGTATTTTTGGCGCATGAGGGCTAGGTAACTGTTTTGGGTCAGTAAATTTGGCGGGAAGAAAGAGAAAAAAGTCCGTTGCTAATTTGACGCCAGTAGAGATACACAGAAGGCGGCGGATTTGCAATTGGCTTCTTTACTTGTAAATAGCATATCTTGCAATGTATGAACATAACATTCATCAAAGACGGCCAAGCAGTTAAAAAAGTCTGTGGAGGTTTCTCATCGAGACATTCTCGGATCCAACTGGAAACAATTTTCCTTTGAGCTGTTCATAACTAGTAAACTATTCCCGTCCACGTGTTTTTACCGGCATAACGCTCTCTTAAGATAAGAGCACCCGGAAGTATTGTTCCAAGACAATAGACCAGCAGTACTAAATAATACTTACGGATACCTGATTATATTTTAAAGAGAGTTTTATGCAATATCAGTATACGTTTTGTAAAGTTCAATAGCAGATATCAGAGGTACACTCTATTGCCTTCAAAGAATTGTTTCAAGTCTTGGCATTTGGGTCAACACTACAGTAAATGTATAGAAACTGACCCAAATGCCATATCTGCTATTGAACTTTACAATACATATACTAGTCAGTAAAAGAAACGTTCTCAACTTCAACGATTTCGGGTATTGGTATCTAATAAAGGTCATTAAAAGGACAAGTAACAGAGACTCAAGATTGTCTGAACTCAGGTCGATAAACAGAAGACATTTTTTTTCATGTAGTGTTAAATACAAGTGAACAATCTAAATGTTGGATGCTATCTTGTTGTATTTCAGTTGTCTTGTTAATGGACGCAATTACGATATTGGATGCTTGGTTCCAGCTGTAAGTATGCTGTCTAGTCTCCTAAATATTGCATTTAATTTTGCTTCTTATCTTGACAAAAATGAAAATACTAAGGTCAATAGAAATAAAACAAAAATCTCCGAATAACGACAGTTGTAGAGGTTGCAGAAATATAAAGATCGTCTAAAGATAATTAAACATGACAAATGAAGTAGAAAAAATAGATATAAATAAGTGGATCAGTTTAAGGACGTTCGCGGGCATTGTTTGTGCATATCTGTTCTGCGCATTTAGCGTGACAGCTCGCTCGCGTGACCTATATTTTTTCAAGATCAAATTCAGTCACGCTCATTGCGAAAACGATTTCGATCGGCTATATTTCAAATACAAGAACGGTGACCCCATTTTCCTTTTTCTTAAAAACAAACTACAGTGGCATTTCTATAGAGTAGCTCGTCAAGATTATCTCGAAGTTGATTTTTGCGGAAGATTTTTACATCATAAAGGAATGAATGCTGGCTTAATGGGACATATATAGTTCCTTGCAGGCAGACCTGAAGCAGTGGCAATAGTTTCGTTGTACTGCATATGAAACACTGAAAATTTTAGGTCTCTTACTAATACATTTAAAATAGGGCCCCCAATATTTTTCAACTTTGCCTCCCCCCGGCCATTATTTTATAACCTTGCCCGGGCCTGGTCTGCCTTGACTTGAGGATTTTACCAGTTGTTATCGATCTTTTTTTCTAAAAACTGTTAACCTTTGTTTAAGATTTTTATCATCGCTATTTTGAGCTTCATGAGGAAGAGAGCTCGACTGAAACCTAACTTGTGGAATGGACGTCCAGGACTACCAGTGTATGTTTCATATAATGCTTCTATTGTATTATTTTATAATCATCATCTTTGTCGTTTTCGTCGTCATCGACATCGACATCGACATCGACATCGACATCGACATCGACATCGACATCGACATCGACATCGACATCGACCTCGACCTCGACCTCGACCTCGACCTCGACCTCGACCTCGACCTCGACCTCGACCTCGACCTCGACCTCGACCTCGACCACAATGCAACACCTTCAACATCAAGATCATCATCAACAGCAAGATCAACATTGACATCGACCTCGGCAACAACACCAACATCGATCAACATCATCAACACTTCTCGAGATTGTTCTCTCGTAAGCTTCACCATACATGTGCACCAGCACTACTTTCACTTTTTGAAATTGCAACAATCAAAACACAAACAGCACTTTTTAATTTTTAAATACTGAAGAAAGTCGGGATAGGGTCAAGAGAGCAGGTGATCGGAGCTCAGTACGTACATTTGTCTCCTTGACGTTTTTTATGCTCTTTTCGTTTGTGTTCTCTACAGTGCTGTAGATTTTCTAGGCGATGAAAGGAACAGGTTCATCATACCATTTGCTTTCGGCGCAACTGCCGCTTCCTCCTTAAATGTCTTCCTCAAAATGTCTGCCGCTTCACAAGAACTGCCACAAACCGCTTGGTCAAAAGGTATATGATCAGGGCCGTAACCAGAACATTTACCGGGGGGGTGCACATGATCGCAAAGTCGACTTAGAGCGCATGCCCTAGTGCTAGTCTCCCCGTCTTGAGTGACACCACAGGTAACCCAACACATTATTGGAAAAAAGAAACAAATGGAGAAAACTGGGAAATGATAGTGGTTTAATTTTTTGATTTACATTAAATCTGTATTTTTTTTTTATTTTCAAGCAATAATAATAATAATGAACTTTATTAACTTTAACAAACAAATGTTGATAAAAAGCGGACCTTTTGGTCGGATGGGGGGTGCACGTGCACCCTGTGCTCCCCCCCTGGTTACGGGCCTGATGATACTTGGTCAATAAGGGCTGGTTATAATGAAACTGATGGGAATCGTGACTGTTATTAATTGTGCTCTGAAATAGTTGTAACTGGCTGAGAAGACGGAAGCGGAACTTATTAGTAAGGAAAGATAACCTTCTGCATGACCCTAACGACTCCAACGTTTGCTTTAACCACCTCGCTCTATTTGTCTCAAAAGGCTCATCGAGATCCAGGCCAGTAAAATCGTAGCATTTGCTCACAGCGTCAGAGTTACAGAAAATATTTAAAAAAGCGCAAAACAAAACTAGCCATTGCACATGACTTTCAGCTATTTTTAAAAGTTTTTGTCGCGTTACAAAGCCTTTTTTCTATCAAATTGGCCTATGTGGGTCTTGTGTCGTTTACTAATTAAATCGTTCTCTTTGCCCTTTTTTCTTTTTTTGTTCAACATTCCCATCTCTAATTCAACGATTTCACGTTTTAGCTTTTCAAGAAATCTTTATGACCTTGTTGTATGGCATCATCAACTATCCGTACCTCGCTTGCCTTAATGCTGAGTACAAGATCATTGGTTACACATTGGGACTGATTTACGCGTTTGTAAGGTGAGTGATTTGTCAGACACTGTTAGCAAATGTCTCAACTGAAACTTGCGTGAAACTGTGTTGAGGGATTTCAACAATAAAAGAACTGCACTCTGCTGCCAAGGAAGTTTCAAAAAAATGTCAACTTTTCCTTGTACCAAAAAAAAAAAACAGAACAAAACATGATTAACTTTTTCTTGTAACTGAAGAAAAGCCAAAGATCAGATTTATGCAATAATGTTTGTAGTCTCCTTAGTGGGGAGGGATTTTAAGACCGACACTAAGAACGGCTGCAAAGGAGACTATAATGTGCGTCGAGCTTTTTCAATAAAAAAAAACAACCAACCAGCAAACAAAAACAAAACAAAAAGCGTTTCTCAATTTCCACAAGTGCTTCCAAGGACTTTCTTTTCCATCTGAACATGACGAGAGCTATTTAAATGATTGGAAAGAAAAGAGGAACGCCGTTTTGACTAGATTCAGATTCGAGATTCAGAACTTCGAGGGTGAGACTAAAGGCTGGTTTTCACTAGCGACGCAAGGACAGTCCCAAGCACAAAACACAAGCAGGAATACCGTTTTCACTACGACGCAAGCATAAGCGCAAGGACAAACGCAAGCACAAGTATCAAATATTTTTTGATCCTTGCGCTTGTGCTTGCGTCGTAGTGAAAACCAGGCTTAATACTCACTCGGCCAAATCAACCGAAGCAAACATCAAACAGTGACCCACCACGTTTCATCACCACTGGGTCCGATTCGAGTTCTGAGTCGATTACCTTACTTGACTGAATTGTTTTCCTTAAGATTTATTACAGATCTATTCATGTACTTTGGCTGCACTATAGTAGACGAAGAATTGAAACAGGAATTTGAAAAACTGGTACGTGCATGAAAAAATACACCGATCCCGGCTTTGTTTGAGAAGTTGTTGGTTTTGTTTGAATTTTAGTAATTGCTGTGGACAGAAAAAGTTGTATACAGTAAAATTGTAATGAAAATATTCAGTAAATGTTTACAATATCAAATATAACTTTACATGCAGAATCTCGAGTACGTGTTGCATTGGGAATTCTTAGCCAACATCCCTGTGGTTGTCTGCACATTAATTCTGGTTGGAAGCTACTCCATGCTGTTGTATAAGGAAATCAAGAAACCTTATGTTCAAGGCCCTCCAAGTCTTCGATACATACTCCAAGTAAGACTAATATCTTTCTTGTGAATAATTGTCCAAGGTGTTTTAATGCCTTCAATACTTATCAAAATGAGTAACACTCAAATCAAGAAATATTTTAACATTCAACTATTTACTTCATGTATAATAACTATTGAAGGCATTGAAAAAACGGTTATGTTTTAGAAAGAAGAGACGGGAAAAATTAACCTGGCGGGTGAAACAGAGAGAGCTCATGTTAACCTTCTGTTTTCTAATCAACTACACCAGACAAAGAAAAGGTATGTCCTGAGAGATGCGTTTAGGGTTCTCTCTTTAATTTTGGTGATATGAACATCAGTGATTTCGATGAGTAAGATACACATGCAACAATGCTGCAAGCAAGTTGGACACTATTTTGTTGCATGCAATACTAAAACCTGTGACAACGATGGAACGATAATTCAACCACTATATTTGTCGTAAGAATGTATGATAATACAATTCATTACTTCTACTTTGATATATGACTTTTTGTTTTATAAGGATGTATTTATTGTTCATAGAGCACTTAACCAAAATGGCACCTGGTACAATTCACTGACGAACCGGATATACGTCACACGTCCAGGTGGGATTACAGCTTCTGGCTGCCTGGCGGGCTGGCTAGCTGACTTACGGATGGACGGACGGTCGACGGACTGATTTATTGATTGATTTTCTTTTTAGACTTCAAATTCTCCACCCAGTTCCTGTCATCTTTCGTTGTGTCCTGTATATTTGTTTACCAGGTCTGTATGATTCAACTTTAAAATGTTGCAAACAAATACTTTTTAACCTTTTCGTATGCATGTGCTTTCTTTTGTAGCTGACAGTTCGGCTGCTAATGGCATTCTCAGCTCATAAAATACTTCAAAAAGCAGAGTCAAAGGAAAAGGCTGGTCAGTGGCAAGGTATAGTAAGGCATATGTAGCTTATTAAGTTAGACCAGCTTATTTCAACAAATTTAGTCGGCATTAAAAGGAAGCTTAAAGCATGGAATCATACGCTACAATTATTCTGCATATAGTATACCATCCAAGTTATCGCTAATAACGTTTCTTTGAGTTTGTGTGGTACTCTATAACAATAACAATGACAATAAAAATGACAATAAAAATGACAATGACAATGACAATGACAATGACAATGACAATGACAATGACAATGACAATGACAATGACAATGACAATGACAATGACAATGACAATGACAATGACAATGACAATGACAATGACAATGACAATGACAATGACAATGACAATGACAATGACAATGACAATGACAATGACAATGACAATGACAATGACAATGACAATGACAATGACAATGACAATGACAATGACAATGACAATGACAATGACAATGACAATGACAATGACAATGACAATGACAATGACAATGACAATGACAATAATCATAATAATAATGGTCATGATCATAATCAAGATGATGATGATGATACTTTTATTGAAGTGACTGTCAATATATTTAGTTTATACAACTAATGCACCCTTCCTAAAATTGTCTTGGATGTGAGGCTAACATGAAACACACAAAAAAATCACACTTTTTCTCGATGGAATTTGTGGCATTTCTTTTGTGTTCCATGTTAGCCTCGCATTCAAGATAATTTTGAGAAGGGTGCATTGGGGACACAATTATCATCAAAATTAAAACATCAGAACTAAGGATAAAAATATTTATATTTTCAGTAATTGATTAAAAGTATGGAAATTGAACACCTGTACCTGTTTAAAAGTATTGACACATTTTATTCCGTGCTATTTATTTGCTGCTTATTTGGTTTTCCTTGCTTTTCAGTGGTTTATCACAAGGCTTTGCAAATGGCTTTAGGTAACAGGATCCATGAATTTGTTGTTGTTCAAATAATTTAAATGTTAAGGGCGAGCAGAGTTTTAATATGATAGAGCGCTAGCTGATCCTGCATGAGCAGGAGCAAAACGCCACCCATTTCCCTACCTCCCTCTCTCGATCCCTACTACCTCCCTCCCTATTTCTCTACTACCTCCCTCCCACCCTACCGACCTACGTATCCACCTACCTACCTATCTATCTCCCTCCCTCCCTCCCTTCCTCCCTATTATCTAACTACCTGCCCACCTGTTTACTCCCCTACCTTTCTACCTTCCTACTTGTACCTACCTATCTAACTAACTACCTGCTAGACTTTCGCAAAGTCCTTCGTTTCCGTCCGAACTAGTTATCCTGGTAGTTAACGCGCGGGAAATAAAGCACAGGCAGCCCAACCTGCACCAGGATTACAAGAAATACACGCCATTTTTGGCGCGAAATGCAAATGGAAATCCTGCAAGAGGAACAAGTCGACCTTTCGCGACTTCGACGTTTACTATGTTTTTTTTTCTCTTTAGTTTTCACTGGCTTCGCTTGTGACTGTGTAAGTCTCAGAGAGGTCGAAATACCTAACTACTTACCTACCTACCTACCCACCTACCTACCCACCTACCTACCAAAGTACCTACCAACCTACCTACTTACCTACCTACCAAACTACCCACCTACCTACCTACCTACCTACCAACCCACCCACCCACCTACCCACCCACAAACCTACCTACCTACCTACCTACCTACCTACCTACCTACCTACCTACCTACCTACTTACCTACCTACCCACCTACCTACCAAACTACCTACCCATCCACCTACCTACCAACCTACCTACCTACCAACCTACCAACCTACCAACCTACCAACCTACCAACCCACCTACCCACCCACAAACCTACCTACCTACCTACCTACCTACCTACCTACCTACCTACTTACCTACCTACCCACCTACCTACCAAACTACCTACCCATCCACCTACCTACCAACCTACCTACCTACCAACCTACCAACCTACCAACCTACCAACCCACCCACCCACCTACCCACCCACAAACCTACCTACCTACCTACCTACCTACCTACCTACCTACCTACCTACCTACCTACCAACCTACCTACCTACTTACCTACCTACCCACCTACCTACCAAACTACCTACCCATCCACCTACCTACCAACCTACCTACCTACCAACCTACCTACCTACCTATCTACCAACCCACCCACCCACCTACCCACCCACAAACCTATCTACCTACCTACCTAACTACCAACCTACCTACCTACTTACCTACCTACCCACCTACCTACCAAACTACCTACCCATCCACCTACCTACCAACCTACCTACCTACCAACCTACCAACCTACCAACCTACCAACCTACCAACCTACCAACCTACCTACCTACCTACCTACCAACCTACCTACCTACTTACCTACCTACCCACCTACCTACCAAACTACCTACCAAACTACCTACCCATCCACCTACCTACCTACCAACCTACCTACCTACCTATCTACCAACCCACCCACCCACCTACCCACCCACAAACCTACCTACCTACCTACCTACCTACCTACTTACCTACCTACCCACCTACCTACCAAACTACCTACCCATCCACCTACCTACCAACCTACCTACCTACCAACCTACCAACCTATCAACCTACCAACCTACCAACCTACCAACCTACCAACCTACCTACCTACCTACCTACCTACCTACCTACCTTCCTACCTACCTACCTACCTACCTACCTACCTACCAACCTACCTACCTACTTACCTACCTACCCACCTACCTACCAAACTACCTACCCATCCACCTACCTACCAACCTACCTACCTACCAACCTACCAACCTACCAACCTACCAACCTACCTACCTACCTACCTACCTTCCTACCTACCAACCCACCAAACTACCTACCTACCTACCTACCTACCTACCTACCCACCTACCTACTTACCTACCTCAAGCACTATGAGCAAATATCTCAATAACAAGATATAAATGTTTTATGCAATGTTTTCAGGACACGTGCACTTATACCTTTTTACCTTTTTCATCTGCAGACTTCTATATTAAATCGGTGATACTAGCATGCCTGTTTGCAATAATGCAACTGTGTTTTTTCCTGAGAAGTCACAGGTAACTTAGTATACGCCATTTGGCGTATTGATCTTCTGAAAAATTATCGCCCATTATTCATTTCAGTTTCTTTTCGTTTTTTGTTTTTTTTTTGTGTTGTTTTATCTTGTGCATGTTTTTTTTCTTAATTTCATTTGGTTGTTTCATGTATTTTTTATACCTTTGTTTTTTTGTCTTTCTACGTAAAGTAACGCGGGAACTAGATACTACAACGATATATGTGATCGACGGTGTCTACTGACCGAATGCCAATATGGCCGCCATTGCCGGACTTTTAGAAATAAAAACCTAATCTTAAAATATAAGCACCACCATCAGAAAGAGCAAGCAGAAATATGTTTTTTTTGGAAAGTTTCATTGCTATAAATAGAATTCAAATAAAGCTATTTGGAATCAAAATTACAAAGATTTGTATGTGTTTAGTGATCTGATTGCAAATATGGCCGCCCTTATCTTAAAATATAAGCACCACCATCAGAACGAGCAAGCAGAATTTTTTTTTTTTTTTTTGTTGGAAAGTTTCATTGCTATAAATAGAATTCAAGTAAAGCTATTTGGAATCAAAATTACAAAGAGTTGTATGTGTTCAGTGATCTGTTTCCTTGCTAGCCTTGTTTGATGTTTTTCACATTTTTAAAATTCTCATAACTTCTCAAGAATTTAATATGTTGGTCTCAAACTTTCCTACTTTGTTGATGTCGTTCTAATCTATAACTTTAAAGTAGTGGTCAACTAAAATATGAATTTTCAAAGTTATGACAATAAAGTGGCGCCCATATTGGCATTCGGTCAATCATCGCGGCGAGGTAGGATTTTATGGATGTCAATCAAGGCGTTTTCATGTCATTATATAGGCACGTGCCCTTGGCAATTTTGTGATTGATGTCTACCATAATCCTATTTTATCGCAACTTACGACAAATTATACGCTTCCGAGCGTGCTATTGACTGTAAACTATCGCGACGTTTTTCTCGACATTGTCGTTTTCGTTTTCTCTTGATACAGAAAGGATGTCCTTAAAACATATAGGACGAGAAAGGGGCTGCTACCAGATGAAATACTCCACCCAAAAATGCTTGTGGTAAGTATGCAATATCATGCACATTTCTTTTGTACGTGTATCTTCAAGTTTGAATCGCCTTGTGCTCCATAATTACACTTCTTTGTTTTATTACAAATTGCAGTTGCTATGGTTGTCAGCGGCTTATATAACCTAAAAACAAAGGGAATGTTGGTTTTCAGATTCAAATTTAACTTTATTGTCGTAGTTATTGAATTTTTTTCTTTTTATGTAGGGTAAGAGTCTCCGCTTCTGTGGATACCAGATTGCATTTTCTGCAATTGGTAAGTTATTTCGATTGGAGATTTACTAGAAGGATTAAATAATGCACAGTGATTTTTTAAATAAGTTTGAACCTGGAAAAGTAGCTTTCTGAAGACAGGCGCTCGACGTGCACAATAAACGGCGCAGGTGGGCTTCTTCCATTTCTTTTTTATATAGCAGCCAACCAATCAGTAAGCACGTTATATCGTAGCTGTGTTTTAACATTTTTAAAATGCCGTTTTTATCTTTCCTAGGTCTTCTTATCAACATGTTTTCTGCATTTTTTCTTCTTTCCCCGATATACATATTTCGTCTGCTATTCAACTTAAAAATTCTCACTACCGATCAGATCTTCTTATGGGCTAGAGAATTCATTCTCTTGATCTTGTAAGTAAAACAAAACTTTGTTATAGAACTTAAGGCGGGACGGGGACGGGGACGGGGACGGGGACGGGGACGGGGACGGGGACGGGGACGGGGACGGGGACGGGGACGGGGACGGGGACGGGGACGGGGACGGGGACGGGGACGGGGACGGGGACGGGGACGGGGACGGGGACGGGGACGGGGACGGGGACGGGGACGGGGACGGGGACGGGGACGGGGACGGGGACGGGGACGGGGACGGGGACGGGGACGGGGACGGGGACGGGGACGGGGACGGGGACGGGGACGGGGACGGGGACGGGGACGGGGACGGGGACGGGGACGGGGACGGGGACGGGGACGGGGACGGGGACGGGGACGGGTGGCAGTGGCGGCGGTGGCGTTGGCAGTGGTAGTTATTTCATGTGTGAGATTGTTTCACCATGTTGCGGATTTACGATAAAACGAGTATAAACAATAACCACGTACAGAGTGAGGTTGTTTGTAACGATGGGCAGAACATGACAGTCTAGTGGTCTTTGTGTTCCTACTTGGTGTTTGTAGCTTATTATGTTCATGTATTTTTCAAGTAGAATAACTAATGCCCTTGTTTGTACTGCGTCAGTGTGCAGTTTCAATGTTATTCACTTTGTAATGATAATCTACTTCTTCTCTCACAGGCCCTACATCGTCACTCCCATATTGGTTTGGATATCGATGATTCTTCTATCACTTTTCGTATTCAGAGACCACACTTACCCAGATATCTCGATCACTATCGACAACAGGTAATTTTTTTTGTTCAACTTTGTGATAGCTGTGATAATATAGTTATAGTGGTCCTGGTCCTGGTCCTGGTCCTGGTCCTGGTCCTGGTCCTAAAAATTGAACAAATTTCAGTTACGTTCATTTTCGGTCCATTTTACCCATTTATTTGAGAAAAACACCAATATATTTTTTGATTGCGTTTTTCAGGCGTCTGTTCGGCATCATGTCGTATTTCTTCTTCTTCTTCAACATCCTGGTCGGCTTATGGTCGGGCTTGTTTCGTATTGTGAAAGGAGCAGTGCTCGGGTTGGTATTCTTGCCTCGAATAGATCGTACCACTATGATGAAGGGATATCGGAGATACGACAAAGGTATGCACAAGTCTTATAATAATATGCAGTTCCAATCAGAGGTAAACAAATGGATATTTTCTCTAGGTCTCGGCGTAAAATAGCCTTTAATCCAAGGTTGCGTAACCTAAAATGCACTAACCCAAACCCGCAGGGATGTAATACATTTTTATATCAAGTTGTTTTGTATAAAAAGCCGGATTCAGATCAGAATCAATCATCGGAATCAGTTGCTTAGTATTTTGACAGGATGAAGTGGTCTTTGTTGTGCACCCCATCCAACGCTCCTCAGCACACTCCCGGGAGCTACCTGCTCCTAACTGTCTGCAGAAACGCCTTAGGACTTAGTACAGCCTAATGTATTGTGTGCAGAATCACTAGTAAAAATTCCTTTACTACTGATGAAATTACGTGTCATTGCACACATAGCAATAAGCTTTTATTTCTGTGTATTCAATAGTTTTATGTTTTTCCTAGCTTACATGGCCTACATTGGATTCCTCAGTGTACTTGTGGCTTTCAAACACCCTGTTATGCTTTGCTTCTGTCAGTTGCTACTTGAAGGAGTTCGCAGAAGAGAAACAGGTATTTCAATATTACTATAATTGCTGCAGCTAATGGAATAATACCAGGATAATCTTCATCACTTTTTGCTTCACTTTCACTGCTGGTGCCTCTGTCAAACAGAACAAGGTCATTGTCGCTTTCATCACTCTTCTGAACAACATTTACAAAAAATGTTTTTATAACTGAAAGCACTTATCTGGATAAACTTTCACTCGGTTTACTTCAAACTTTTGAATTTAATTGCCACCAATTTGAAACGCAAAGGGTTTCCTGAGTTACTGGCACTGTTTTTAATTTCAAATTAAGCGGACTTGGTAGTTGCATGCAAGTTCCCGGCCCGTTGTATTTTTTATTTTTTATTTATTTTTTGCTTCCAGTCAAAAATATATAATACTGAGTTCACGAACTAATATTAAAAACTAGTATAATGATCCGGGTTTTTTAAACTCCTTTTTTCATATTCTTCAACCCTACTGGGATATCGTATAGAAAAACTTTCTATTTTTTAACTGTTACTTTTAATACATTCCTCGATTTTGTCTTCAGGTCCAACAACACTCGCTAGCAGGCCTCGTGTTTCGGGCAAGGCTTTGAACCGCTGGTTTCTCGTCGTGCTGCTCATGCGTAATCCTAGCCTCGTGCGATATCGTAAACGAGGTGTCCATCCTGATGTTCCGTTGCCTTTCACACGTGCTGTGAAGCTTGAGATGCCTCCAATCAGTTTCAATGATGATTTACACTCAGCAGATCGTTTGAAGCTTCTGGATGTATACTAATCCTCGTGAGGAAGCACAAATTTAGACAGGCAAGGTGTTGTAACAAAGAAGGGGCAGGATGAAGTTTGTGTATTAACATAAATTCACTGAGAAGCTTGTTTAGAGGGAATATATAGATAATAGATTTGTTGAAATACTTTAAATGTAGGACGGAACACAGCAAGTCACACCTGGAGTTTTAAGGCATTGTTTCTTGATCACATCGAATTCGGGGAAGGTCTATTACCTTAAAAACCTTAAAAGTTAAGTAAAAACCATTTTATAGTTTTTATTAGCCTACTTTTACAGCACGATGCGCAAAAGTATAACCATATTTCATGCATTCACATACTTCTATACACGATATTTTTGCTGCCAAACGAATTTTTACGCGGTTTATTTGGTAAAACCCAGCCAGCTTCGCATCGAAATGTGCCAGTTTAACGTACAAAAGCTCGTGCATTAAAGTATGCGAATACATTATCGCTGTAATGGAGTATTGAGGTTTTCACGGCAGCCATGTTTAAGGGAAGGAACAATGCAATTTTTTGCATGGCAAGAGAATTTATTTCCCAAAGAAAGACATTTACATTGTTTTGCATTAATTATCTATTTATTTCTTTTGCCTTGGTTATTTATATAATTATTAATATTCACATTTCCACCTGCACCTGCACCTGCACCTGCACCTGCACCTGCACCTGCACCTGCACCTGCACCTGCACCTACACCTACACCTACACCTACACCTACACCTACACCTACACCTACACCTACACCTACACCTACACCTACACCTACACCTACACCTACACCTACACCTACACCTACACCTACACCTACACCTACACCTACACCTCCACATGCACCTACACCTCCACATGCACCTACACCTCCACATGCACCTACACCTCCACATGCACCTGTACCTACACCTGCACCTCTGCTTCCGTCTGCACCTGCACTTCCACCTCCACCTCCCCTCCACCTGCACATCCACCTCCAGCTCCGTCTCCACCTGCACCTCAACCTCCAACTCCGTCTCCACCTCCCCTCCACCTGCACCTCCAACTCCACCTCCACCTCCACCTCCCCTCCACCTGCACCTCCAACTCCACCTCCAACTCCGTCTCCACCTTCCCTTCAAGTGCACCTGCACCTACACCTCCACATGTGTAAATATAAGTAAACATTATTTCGTAATCATGATAAGTAAGTATTCTACCATAACTGGATAAATATGAGTAAATAAAAATGATGTGAAGTCATCAATCATGGAAGGTTTTTTTTATATTTTCAATTTTGCAAAGGATAACTACATTTTTAAATACACTCGTATACAAAAGTAATTACACTCTACATTCAACCTTATTTAATCAATACCTTAAAATAACCTCTGGCCTAATCAATGTTGGGACACGTCTAAGACACACATTGAATCGAACTTAGTTTGTTAGGTTTCAAAACCCGGAATCAAAACCCGAGAAAACCCTCGGAATCAAGGGAGAAACATAACAAATTCTAATCACATAAGATGCCAAGTCCAGGAACAGACCCTAGAGGTAAGAGCTGAGAGGTAAGTCGGTGCACTACATTCCAGCATTTACTACGAATTATATAGGAAATATATATCGCTACAATTTCACTTTGATATCTCGAACCCTAGTTATTTCGAACGTTTCCCTGGTCCCCAAGAGGTTTGATATAACGTGACTCCACTGTATATGTTATTCTAGGGACTACAAAGGATATCCACGGAGCTGAATCAGAGCAAGACAAAATTAAGCATTTTGCGATAAGCAAAATACAGCCAGCGTGAGGTAAGGGAACTTCCACTCACTAGATAAGCTTTAAGGGAGAATTGGAAACCAAGCACGCCTATTTTTCAAAATTGCATGTATACACGAAGTCTTGACTCCAAGCTAGATAGAAATACTGCTGTGAACTTGCCATGGATACATGGTCGTAGCTTGGATACGGTAGATATTCTTAGGTATATATGCTCCCGCCCTACAAGTTTGAAATGTAGGTATATTATACATATTCTCTCGTATATTTCATAATTAAAATTTTGAAAATATCACCACAGGGGCGTCGCCAGGATAATGCCTTAGGGAATCCCCAAACCCGTTTTCACTAAGAACATCAGCCAAAATACAGCCAACCAAAAAAAACGGCCAAACAAAACAACGGCCAGCCAAAAATACGGCTAACCAAAACAATGGGGAGCCAACCAAAACAATGGCTTGAGTTGGCCAATGGAACTCAAAGGGAATGGATAATCGTCACGCATTACGAATTCCAAGACATGTCCTTTTATGTAGTCCGCAGGTCGAGCACGCTTTTGCTGTCTGGCTTTAGGAGTACTCTGTCAGCGAAGGTGTTTTCCTTGCATGTAAGTAATATTTTTATTCTAAAGTTGTCGTTTGTGATTTTTAAAACTGAAAACAATTCTTGTTTATAACTTCTAGAGTGTTAAGGAATAGTACCAGGAAAAGAGCTGGAGGTAAAACCCCAGACGCAGAATTCACTCGTCCAACATGGACGGCCTAAAGTAAGTAACTCAGCTTCTTAAAAAGGCTTTGATTTAGCTTCATATTTATAAATCACAAACATGTTTGCCTCATCAAGAACTGTGTGAGCTGATTGTATTTTTGGCGCATAAGGGCTAGGAAACTGTTCTGGATCTTGATTCCAGGGGCACTGAAGAATGGTCTATGTTGGATTTTAGCAAGCGCAATTGTCTGTGGTCTGATGTAATCCAATATATTTACATTATATTTGCTCTAAGTAAACTTCTTTTATCTTCCGCGTGAGTTAGTATTCGAGCGAAGAGATAGTTTCTTTAATGCTGCAGAGAGCTAGGGATGGAGTCGCGAGAGGTCAGCTTCTTCGTTTACTGGACACAGTCTATGTAATTTAATTAGCCCAAAAAGGTTTTCGAATTCAATGGAAACAGCAAAAGACTCCATGTTAAACAACAGAATGAAGCTAGCAAGGAATACAATAGATTTATAGTACCAGGTGAGGAGACCTCGCGCGACGTTGTCTTGCTTTTCAGGAAATTCATTTGCGTTTCCCGCCATTTGCGAATTTGGTAGCAGGAGTATCGGTTTTCAGGAAGAGAAGCCGAACGATTGCGGCTTTCGGCTGTTTGTTATCCAGGGGCGGGTATTCAGATTTAGAGCAAAACTTAAACGGTACCATATCACCAACGAAGACTGTAGAATTTCGAGTTCAAAGAAAAAAAACCTGGTCACCTCTTTTATTTTAAAATGGATTTTCCCCGATAAGCATCTATGCTCTGACAACCTTTAATGGCTTCCCATCCTAGTTTATTGTACCGTATAGTATTATTGACCTCATGATGTCAACCAGATGTGTTGGCAGAAACGGATGAAGATAATCTTACCAATCTGACATTATGACTGACACCTTGCATGGTGCCTCATCGAGACATTCTCGGATCCATCTCAGTGAAAACAATTTTCCGTTAAACTTTTCATAACTAAACCATTTTACCAAAGCAACACTTGAGGGGACGAGTTCATATTTTAAGAGAGTTTTATGCAAGACTAGTATAGAGCTATTTCAAAAAACGTTGAAAATTGAATACTTAATAGTGCATTCGATATTCCAAGACTTCAACGATTTTGGGTATTTGTATCTAAAAAATGTCGTTAAGAGGACAAGTAACAGAGACCCAAGATTGTTTGGATTCTGGTCAATAAACATAAGACTATTTTATTTCCTGTAATACTAGTGTTAGATAACCGTGAACAATCAATCTTTTTTTCAGTTGTCTTGTTGATGAACGCAAGTACGATATTGGATGCTTGGTTCCAGCTGTAAGTATGCTGTCTAGTCTCCTGGATAAATATTGTTTTTGATTTTACTTTTTATCTTGACAAAAATGGAAATACTTAGGAAAATAAAAACAATAGTTGTACTGACTGGAAGCAATGACGTGAAACGCATACCAAATTCGACAATTTGTTCAAGATAAATATTTATTATTAGCAGCAACACGCTTCTAAAATACGATTTTTTCTATTTATGGTGAAGAAGGAGGATATGTTTTACTATAGGTAAAAGAATATAGTTAGATCTGTATAATTTCTATATTAAATGTTAATAAATAGAAATGAAGCGCAGTGCGAATTTGCATGTAACCCGTCACATTTATTAGCTAACATTAGCGCGTATTGTAAAATTGCACCTAAATAGCGGCCTTTTACCACAAGATACGATTATCAGTCCGTATATATGCCACATAGCTATAAAGTAGTCGAAGTAAATCAGTAAAGGAGATTCGAATACATTTGATTTTGATGATTTTCTTTCTCACAACTTTGTGTAACCATGTAGCGTATATTTCTAATACCACTTATATTTATTCAAAATAAGTTATGAAAACTGACCTATAAATCGTAACATTTCCATAGAATATAAATTATACTTTATTCCAGACATTTTGGTGTAGATTTGATGCTGATCGACCTTAATGATCGGGAACAGTGTACAATTGAAGTTTTCTGTTTGTAAATTCGACACGTACAAAACATACAATAAATTTTTGTCAACATTTCGTATTTAGGGTATTTCTTCTAGTTACAAAGCCTTGATTTCTATATCACTTTAGGATGCATTTGTCGTTTAATTGATTGATATAATGCTACCAAATCAACTAGTCTAGCCCTAAAGGTAAATGGATAATTGTAGTTGGAAGTTTGCTGACTTATTTTCGACAAGCGAAATCTCATTTGCATATGTTATAGCTTTGTGAAAAAAAAATGTAAGGGACTGTTAAGGCTATTTTTCAGAAGAGCAAAGAATATTTTACAAAAATGTAAGTCCGCAATATCTTATCTATGGTATACAAGTTCTTTGCTGCTTTTTTGAAAGAAATCGGGAAGTTTTGTCTCTAGAAATCAAAGTTTTTTTATCGGATGTGTGCTTACTCCTGTTTTTTTTAATTCAAAAAGGTTACTTTAGATTTTTTGTTGCTGCTTCATAAGGGCTTGAAATTTTGTGAATATTGAATAGCAACTACATGACTCGATAACTTGTTAAAAAGAAACATATATTTTAATATTATATTATATTATATTATTATATATTATAATAGGGCCTTGTTTATGTTTTAAATTTTCTACATTAGTCAATTTTGTCCTTCTTATCTATAAATCCTAAATTTATAGAGCAAGAAGTAAGTGTTGTCAGCTGAATTTAAAAGGTTTCAAAGCATATCCCCAATATTATATACAAATTGAATATAATATCGCTGTAAAAAATAATAATATGCATATCCATCTGACAAAATATAACAACTTAAAAAAGCGTTAAACATTATGTGAAATTTAAACTTTTATTAATTTGTAATTGATTTCATTACATGTGAAAGTTAAATAAAGGCGGGGGGGGGGGGGGGGGGGGAGAAAGAAACAAGCATTAAGATAAGAATAGCGCGTGAATTATTTCGAAGGTATGGATTTAAAAAGTGATACTTTTTCTCGACAACTAACTGCATGCTTGCAAGCGCATTCTCGAGCCCATGAATGTTGTCGAAATCCTTTCAAATTAGATTTTACATTGTGAACTAGATATATAACTATGTAAAGAGGCTAAAGCAATGACGTCAATATATTGTCTATAGCAGGCGCTACACGTTTTACTATAAGTCGATCGCGATTTTACTGAGTTGTTTGTATTTATGTTTATTACAGAAAGATTATGCGATCTGTGAACATATGAAATTCATTTGTGATAAATATCTTATAAGTATTTCATGTTTAAATAGTAAATTTCACCGTCTGAAAAGAATAGCATGCTGAGTAATTACCAGGCCCCACGCGGTTATTATTAATTATAGCTATGTATAATGCAAATTACTCATCACATAAACAACAAAAGTTGTAATTACGTTATTTCGTATCGATATCTATCATTTTATGACATAAATAGTACACATTTCATATTATCAAAAAAATCTTCCTTGTGACGCTATTGGGTGCCACCTCATTGCTTCCAGTCACTGTATATTAAACACTGAAAATTTTTAAGTCTGTTACGAATACATTAAATTAATATTTTTCACCTTGGCCTCGGCCATTTCAGCTGAGTTGATCGCCTTCCCCGATAGGAATTATGGGTCACTATTTTTGGTTAGCATTTTTCGTATGTAGACTTTTCTTGTTGATTGAAATAAAATTCCGCCATGAGTTCGACTAGCGTTTACGATTAATTTAAAGAAGAAATTAAAGTACTCGTATTTCATAAATTATCTTTGCAGAATAATGGGAAATGCTAATCAAAATACGATGTCGAATCCACAATTCTGATAGGTTGACCTTGAGTTTGTTCTAAAGGTCAACACAGCTGGTTATTTTTGACCTTGTCTGGCCTGCCTTGATTTGAACATTTTACCAGTTGTTATCTTTTTTTTACTCAAATCTGTTGACCTTTATTTAAGATTATTATCATACCTGTTTTGAGCTTCATGAGGAAGAGAGTTCGACTGAAACCTGACTTGTGGAATGGACGTCCAGGACTACCAGTGTAAGTTTATATCACCGCCCAACACCAACACTAACAACAACAACACCACTTACAACAACAACAACACCAACACCAACACCAATAACACCAACACCAACACCAACACCAACACCAACACCAACACCAACACCAACACCAACACCAACACCAACACCAACACCAACACCAACACCAACACCAACACCAACACCAACACCAACACCAACACCAACACCAACACCAACACCAACACCAACACCAACACCAACACCAACACCAACACCAACACCAACACCAACACCAACACCAACACCAACACCAACACCAACACCAACACCAACACCAACACCAACACCAACACCAACACCAACACCAACACCAACACCAACACCAACACCAGCACCAGCACCAGCACCAGCACCAGCACCAACACCAACACCAACACCAACACCAACACCAACACCAACACCAACACCAGCACCAGCACCAGCACCAGCACCAGCACCAGCACCAACACCAACACCAACACCAACACCAACACCAACACCAACACCAACACCAACACCAACACCAACACCAACACCAACACCAACACCAACACCAACACCAACACCAACACTAATAACAACACCAACACCAACACCAACACCAACACCAACACCAACACCAACACCAACACCAACACCAACACCAACACCAACACCAACACCAACACCATCAACATCAACGCCAACACCAACACCAAAACTATCAACACCAACACCAACAACACCAGCGCTAACGACAACACCAACACCAACACCATCAACCACACACTAACACTAACACCAACACCATCAACACCACCATCAACACCAACACCATCAACACTAACACCAACACCATCAACACCAACACAATCAACAACAATAACAACACTAAGACCAACCCATCAACACCAACACCAACGCTAACAACAACAAAAACAACACCAACACGTACAACACCGGCAACATCAACAACAACAACAACAGCATCAACAACATTAACATCATCATCACTTCTCGAGATGGCTTTCCGGTAAGCCTCACTTAGCACACTCCACACACCAGTCAGCTTGTATTTTTATTTTGTTTCTCGAAAACAAAGAAAATGGGCTGGAAGACACGTATATAAGTGAACGGTGTTCGGTGCATTAGAAATTTCTAAACTGATGTCACCGTTTTAAAATTTCAAAATTTGTCATTTTCTTAGTTCATTGGGGTAAGAGAAGGAATGCTTGGCATCTTCACTCTTTCGTTCAAAGCTTGCGGGGTTTGTTTCATTGTCCTTTGTCATGCTCTTTTCGTTTGTGTTCTCTACAGCCCTGTAGATTTTCTAGGCGATGAAAGGAACAGGTTCATCATACCATTTGCCTTTGGTGCAACTGCCGCTTCCTCCTTGAATGTCTTCCTCGGAATATCTGCCGCTTCGCAAGAACTGCAACAATCCGCTTGGTCAAGAGGTATATAATACTTGGCCGGTAGGGGCCGTGTGATCGTCATTGTGTTGCGAACTAGTTGTAACTGGCTGAGAAGACGAATGCAGAAACTAATTATAAGGAAGAATCTTCTGCATGTTTTTAACGATTCCAACGTTTGCTTCAACCACCTAGCTCTAGTTATTTGTCTCAAAAGGCTTTTCGACATCCAGGCCAGGAAAAACCTCAGAATTTGATAACGGTGTAAGAGATGCTAAGAGTAGTCATAGGATATTATAATTTCATGGCAAAACTATTTTGAATTAATGATACAAAAATAACCTTTGCACATGACTTCCAGCTATCATTAAGAGTTTTTGTTGCGTAAGAAAGCATTTTTTTCTGAGCGAAGTTTCAAAAAGTTATCAAATTAGTGTATGGCCGGTGTGATCTTGTCTGATCTATTAAAGCTTTCTCTATACCCTTTATTTATTTTCTTTAATATTTCCATCTCTAATTCAACGATTTCATGTTTTAGCTTTTCGAGGAATTTTTATGACGCTGTTATATGGCATCAACAATTATCCGTACCTCGCTTGCCTTAATGCTAAGTACAAGATCATTGGTTACACAATCGGGCTGATTTACTCGTCTGTAAGGTGAGTGATATGTCAGACTCTGTTATCAAATGCGCCAACAGTATTTTGTGTGAAACTATGTTGAGGCAGAACTGCACGTGCCGATTGGCTTGCAAAGCTATCAAAACGTGTTGCCGAGGAATTTTCAAGAAAATGTCAACTTTTCTTTTTCACTAAGTATGTTTTTAATACAAAACATGGTTAAACTGATTTGTCTTGTAAGAAAAGCAAAGGATCAGATACAATTTATGGAATAATATGTATCGAGTTTTTTCAAAGAAAAGCTAACCAATTACAACCAACGAAAAAAATAGCATATTTCAATTTGCAAGGGTTTCTCTGGACTTTCTCCTCCGTCTGGAGGGCCATAGCCATGCACCATTTAGAAAGTACACCGGTTCTTAAAAAAGTGGTCCGGTTTTTAAAATGTTTTTTTTTACAAGGGGAAAAGTGGTTCTGACGGTAAAAAGCGGTGCGGTTATAACCGGACCAATCGTATTGGTGGCTACGGCCCTGATCTGACAAAAGCTATTTAAAACGCGGGCGTTTTTATTAGATTCAGATTCGCTATTTAGGACGTTGAAGGTAAGACTAATGCTGAGCTCATGATCGATCACTTGGCCAAATTAACCGCAGCAATCATCAAACAGTGACCGCAATCTATTTGATGATCATCTCTGAAGATAGATACCCAGCACTCTCATTTCATCACCATTGGATCCGATCCGATTTCTGAGTCCCTTAGTGTTAATCTTACTTGACAGAATTATTTTCGTCTTTCGTTTTTCAAGATTTATTGTAGATCTATTTCTGTACTTTGGCTGCACTCTAGACGACGAACACCACGAAAAGAGATTGAAAGAATTGGTACGTGCTTCAGTAATATAACCGCAAGAATATTGATGTGGATGATGATGATGTTGCTGATAAATAATTGTGATGCGTTTGGTAATGCATGTATATGATTATTCATGGCAAAAACGTTTTGTTTTTTATTCGTTTAAGGACGTTCGCGGGCAAAAGCGTTTCCCATGTTATTTTCTTCAAACTTCGCATGGTGAAATAAGACCATCATAGACGTTCCATAAGCAAATAAAAAAGGGGGGTCACCTTTCTCGATTAGAAGTGAGATGATATCAAAGTGCAGCTTTTTTCTTGTCGAAAATCGCTTGAGCGCAATACATACGAGTCGAGCAGTAAAGTCATTTTTTTGTAGAAAAACTAAATTGATTGCTAAACATTTTTTTGAAACAACCGTCTTATAACCTATAGATAAATTTATGTGAAAATATTTATGAATGTATACGAATAACTTATATTTTTTTGGCTCGAATTTGCTACCACCATGCACCATTCGGTGACGCGTTGGCAGTAATGTAGATTGTAGTATTCATCCAAATACGTGTTTTTTTACGATTCTCCCTTTTTTTTCTTCAAATTTGAAACTCTGACAGCTTATGTCACTTTTTATAAAATAATAAAAAAAAAAATGGGGGTCACCGTTGTTGTTTTTGAAATATAGCCAATCGAAATTGTTTACTAAACGAGCGTGACGGAGTTTGATCTTGAAAAACCTAGGTCACACGCGCGCGCTGTCACGCTATATGCGCAGAACAGATGCGCACAAACAATGCCCGCGAACGTCCTTAAAAGGTTTATCCTTTTCACATAGTTCAAAATTATTTTTGATTTGAAACAAAGATTTTGGTAGATCGAAATGATTTGATGTGTTGTATGTGGCTTGGGCGTTTGGAACACGTGATGTTAATATGGATTTGTAACTTCCAGGGGATTTTGTTTCTCCAAGCCAGAAAGAACTAGCCAATCAGAGGACATTTTGTTCGTCGCTCACTGTTTACAAAAATATTTCGTTTTGACAAGAGATAATAGAAAATACTTGGAAATTTTCGCTCTGACAAACAATGCATTGCGCGCTTAGATTCCAAATCACTTTGTTAATGATGATAATGAAAACTGAGATGATATTATTTGATTTTGTTTGAATTTTAGTAATTGTTGCGGACAGAAAAAGTTGTATACAGTAAAATTATAATGAAGATATCCAGTAAATGTTTACAATATTGAATATAACTTTACATGCAGAATCTCGAGTACCGGTTGCATGCGAACTTCTTAGCCAATATACCTGTGGTTGTCTGCACATTAATTCTGGTTGGAAGCTACTCCATGCTGTTGTATAAGGAAATCAAGAAACCTTATGTTCAAGGCCCTCCAAGTCTTCGATACATGCTCCAAGTAAGACTAATATCTTTCTAGCTTCTACATATTTTCGATCCATTTTATTTTTAATTGGGTCTTATTTCTTTTTGTTGTCTTTTAACTTTCTTTTCTTATTTCCTTTGTCTTTTCTTGTGCAAGTTTTTTGTTTCTTGTTTGTTTTTCATAGACCACGTAAGCATACCCATGTCTCAACCACGTATCATCCATCACCTTGGGAATTCTTATACTATGACATATGGTTAAAAAACTAGCCTTTTTTTAGGTTAGACGTATTTTTGTTTGTGCAGTGTTGTATATCCACATTCATAATCATTCGCAACCGTACGTTAAGCAAAGAACAAGGAGCTCCGAATCACTAATGTGTCTAGGATAGGTCTAAATATTTGTTTAAAGTGCACATAACCTTATTTCATTGCCTTCAGTGCTTATTCTACATTACGTAAATAATAGTTGAATGGTAAAATATTTCTTGATTTGAGTGTAGTGCATCTTTAAGCAGGGGGTGGGAGGGAAATGGAGATGAAACTGAATAAATTAGCGCGTTTTCACAACTTGATGTTCCGTACCCTTCATCGATAATCGTATTTCGTAAACCTGAGTGGTTATCTGATTAACATATACGGTAACCATAGAAACAGTCAGAAAACGATTAACCAGATAAGAAGAAACAAAGATGGCTGACGAACTGTTTGATTCAGACCTTGAAGATTTTGACTTCGATGAGTCCAACCTCCCTGTTTAAGGTTTATATAGACTTGTAATATATTACTGACTGTAACGTCAGGTAAGGCTTCATTAAATATACAAAACTGAACTGGTTCACACATCAGCATTGAAAAAGAATTATTTCATGGTTTACATAAAGGATATTATAAAAATTTGTTTTCTTAAAATGGCCAGTGTTTAGTATTGCTAGTTACAACAAATCCACTAAAATACCTAAGCAGACATGACAGTCATTAACATATATTGGAAGTATAAACCTTCATAACTTAAAGACGCATCACTCAAATCAAGAAATATTTTACAATTCGACTATTTACTTCACGTAGAATAAGTATTGAAGGCATTGAAAAAACTGTTATGCGCACTATAACGTATGATAATAATAATATTTTAAGAAAGAAGAGACGACAACCATTAACCTGGCAGGTGAAACAGAGAGAGCTCATGTTAACCTTCTGTTTTCTAATCAACTACACCAGACAAAGAAAAGGTATGTCCTGAGAGATGTATTTTAGTCAAGGTTCTCTCTTTGATGTATGAACAACAGTGATTTTGATGAGTAAGATTTTGCGCACAATTTTGTTGCATGCAATACTAAAACCTGTGACAACGATGGAACGATAATTCAACCACTATATGTGTCGTAAGAATGCACGATAATACAATTCATTGCTTCTACTTTGATGTATGACGTATTCTTTTATAAGGATGTATTTTTATTATATGATTATCAATGAAATACCTATATTTCTTAATTTTTTTAAAATTTGATATTTGAAAATATCATCACTATGGTTACATACTAGAAAAAAGCTCGAAAAAGCTTTCTTTTCTTTTTTATTGAATATTATATAATAAACAGAATATTACATGGCCGCTTGGAGATACGAATTTTATCTTCTCGTGTTGAAAATCTCTCACTCATTCACTGCGCTCACTCGTGAGAGATCTTTTCAACACTCGAAGATAAAATCTCCCGCGCGCCCATGTAATATCCTCTATATTTTTTTCATAGAGCACCTAACCAAAATAAAACCTGGTACAATTCACTGAAGAACCGGATATACATCACACGCCCAGGTGGGATTACAGCTTCTGGCTGGCTGGCTGGCTGGCTGGCTGGCTGGCTGGCTGGCTGGCTGGCTGGCTGACGGACAGACGGACGGACAGACAGACAGACAGACAGACAGACGGACGGACTGATTAATTTATTTGATTAATTTGTAAAATGACTGATTTATTTATTTAAATTATTGATTGATTGATTGATTTTCAGACTTCAAATTCTCCACCCAGTTCCTGTCATCTTTCGTTGTGTCCTGTATATTTGTTTACCAGGTCTGTATGATTCAACCTAAAAATGTTGCAAACAAATACGTTTTAACCTTTTCGTATCCCTGTGCTTTCTTTTGTAGCTGACAGTTCGGCTGCTAATGGCATTCTCAGCTCAGAAAATAATTGGAAAAGCACAGTCAAAGGGAAAGGCTGGTCAGTGGGAAGGTAAGGCAGATGTAATTACTTATTGAGTTAGACCAGCTTACTTCAACAAATTTAGTCGACATTAAAAGGAAGCTTAAAGCATGGAATCATACGCTAAAACTATTGTGCATCAGAGCTCGAGGGATATATAGTATACCATCCAACAAGTTATCGCTAATAACGTTTCTTTGAGTTTGTGGTAAGTTACATAACCTTGACTTTTATCAGTCGTCTTTGTGTTAGAATAATTAAAAGTATTGACACATTTTATTCCATGCTATTCATTTGCTGCTTACTTGGTTTTCCTTGCTTTTCAGAGGTTATATTTCAAAAGGCTTTTCTAATGGCTTTAGGTAACAGGATCCATGAATTTGTTGTGGCTCAAATAATTTAAATGTTAAGGGCGAGCAGAGTTTTGATATGATAGAGCGCTAGCTGATCCTGCATGAGCAGGAGCAAAACGCCACCCATTTCCCTACGTCCCTCTCTCGATCCCTACTACCTCCCTCCCTCCCTACCGACCTACGTATCCACCTACCTACCTATCTACCTCCCTCCCTTCCTCCCTATTATCTAACTACCTGCCCACCTTTTTACTCCCCTACCTTCCTACCTTCACCTACCTATCTAACTAACTACCTACTAGACTTTCGCAAAGTCCTTCGTTTCCGTCCGTACTAGTTAACCTGCAAGTTAACGCGCGCGGAATAAAGCACAGGCAGCCCAACCTGGACCAGGATCACAAGTGCTGGACGAAAGACTTTTCCAACTTGTCTCCCGCCAATTTTAGCGACCCAAAAACGGGTCGCTGAATTATGCTCGCGCTCTTTCTCAACGTACAAAAATTTAGCTCGCGCTACAGAAATACACGCCATTTTTGGTGCGAAATGCAAATGAAAGTCCTGCAAGAGGAAAAAGTAGAGTTCGACGTTCGCTATGTTTTTTTCCCTTTACTTTTCACTTGCTTTGCTTGTGACTCTGTAAGTCAGCGAGGTCAACTTGGAGCAAGTCTAGCTAACTACTTTCCTACCTACCTATACCTAACTTCCTACCTACCTACCTACCTAACTAACTAACTACCTACCTACCTACCCACCAAACTACCTACCAACCTACCTACCCACCTACCCACCTACCTACCAAACTACCTACCAACCTACCTACCTACCTACCCACCTACCTACCAAACTACCTACCAACCTACCTACCTACCTACCAACCTACCCACCTACCTACCCACCTACCTACCAAACTACCTACCTACCTACCTACCAACCTACCCACCTACCTACCCACCTACCTACCCACCTACCGGTACTACCAAACTACCTACCAACCTACCTACCTACCCACCTACCTACCAAACTACCTACCAACCTACCCACCTACCTACCTACCTACCTAGCTATCAACCTACCTACTTACCCACCCACCTACCTACCCATCTACCTACCAACCTACCCACTTACCTACCCACCTACCCACCTACCCACCTACCCACCTACCCACCTACCCACCTACCCACCTACCCACCTACCCATCTACCTACCGACCTACCTACCAACCTCAAGCACTATGGGAAAATATCTCAATAACAATATATAGATAATTCATGCTATGTTTTCAGGACAAGTGCACTGATACCTTTTTACCTTTTTCATCTGCAGACTTCTATATTAAATCGGTGCTACTAGCATGCCTGTTTGCAATAACGCAACTGTGTTTTTTCCTGAGAAGTCACAGGTAACTAAGTATACGCCATTTGGCGTATTGATCTTGTGAAAGATTAACGCCCATTATTCATTTCAGTTTCTTTTCGTTGTTGTTTTTTTGTGTGTGTTGTTTTATCTTGTGCATGTTTTTTTTCTGAATTTCATTTGGTTGTTTCATGCATTTTTTATACCTTTGTTTTTTGTCTTTCTACGTAAAGTAACGCGGGAACTAGATACTACAACGATATATGTGATCGACGGTGTCTACTGACCGAATGCCAATATGGCCGCCATTGCCGGACTTTTAGAAATAAAAACCTAATCTTAAAATATAAGCACCACCATCAGAAAGAGCAAGCAGAAATATGTTTTTTTTGGAAAGTTTCATTGCTATAAATAGAATTCAAATAAAGCTATTTGGAATCAAAATTACAAAGATTTGTATGTGTTTAGTGATCTGATTGCTAGCCTCGTTGTGATGTTCACATTTTTAAAATTCTCATAACTTCTCAAGAATTTGATATTTTTTTCTCAAACTTTCCTACTTTGTTGATGTCGTTCTAATCTATAACTTTAAAGTAGTGATCAACTAAAATATGAATTTTCAAAGTTATGACAATGAAGTGGCGCCCATATTGGCATTCGGTCAATCGTCGCGGCGAGGTAGGATTTTGTGGATGTCAATCAAGGCGTTTTCATGTCATTATATAGACACGTGCCCTTGGCAATTTTTTGATTGACGTCTACCATAATCCTATTTTATCGCAACTTACGACAAATTATACGATTCCGAGCGTGCTATTGACTGTAACCTATCGCGACGTTTTTCTCGACATTGTCGTTTTCGTTTTCTCTTGATACAGAAAGGATGTCCTTAAGACATATAGGACGAGAAAGGGGCTGGTACCAGATGAAATACTCCACCCAAAAATGCTTGTGGTAAGTATGCAATATCTTACACATTTCATTTGTACGAGTATCTTCCAGTTTGAATCGCCTTGTGCTCCATAACTGCACTCCTTTTATTACAAATTGCAGTTGCTACGGTTGTCAGTAGCTTATATAACTTAAAAACAAAGGGAAGGTTGGTTTTCAGATTCAAATTTAACTTTATTGTCGCAGTTATTGAATTGTTGTCTTTTTACGTAGGGCAAGAGTCTCCGCTTCTGTGGATACCAGATTGCATTTGCTGCAATTGGTAAGTTATTTCGATTAGAGATTTACTAAAATTGAAATCAATTAAATAATAATGTTCAGTGATTTTTTGAATAAGTTTGAACCTGGAAAAATAGCTTTCGTGTTCTGAAGACGGGCACTCGACGTGCACAATAAACGGCGCAGGTGGGCGCCTTCCATTTCTTTTTTATACCGTAGCAGCCAACCAATCAGTGAACACGTTATATCGTAGCTGTGTAACATATTTTTAAAATGCCGTTTTTATCTTTCCTAGGTCTTCTTACCAACATGTTCACTGCATTTTTTCTTCTTTCCCCGATATACATATATCGTCTGCTATTAAACCTTAATATGATCACTAACGATGAGATCTTCTTATGGATTAGAGAATTCATTCTCTGGATCTTGTGAGTAAAACGAAACTTTGTTATAGAACTTAAGGCGGGGACGGGGACGGGGACGGGGACGGGGACGGGGACGGGGACGGGGACGGGGACGGGGACGGGGACGGGGACGGGGACGGGGACGGGGATAATACAGGGACAGTGGCAGTGGTAGGTACTTCATGTTCGAGATTGGTTCACTACAATAAAACGAGTATAAACAATAACCACGTACAGAGTGAGGTTGTTTTTAACGATGGGCAGAACATGACAGTCTAGTGGTCTTTGTGTTCCTACTTGGCGTTTGTAGCTTATTATGTTCATGTATTTTTCAAGTAGAATAACTAATGCCCTTGTTTGTACTGCGTCAGTGTGTGGTTTCAATATTATTCACTTTGTAATGATAATCTACTTCTCCCCTCACAGGCCCTACATCGTCACTCCCATATTGGTTTGGATATCGATGATTCTTCTATCACTTTTCGTATTCAGAGACCACACTTACCTAGATATCTCGATCACTATCGACAACAGGTAATTGTTTTCGCTTCTGTTAGCTGTGATAATATAGTGGTAGTGGTATTGATGTTGTCGTTGGTGATAGTGGTGGTCATATGGTCCTGGTCCTGGTCCTGGTCCTGGTCCTGGTCCTGGTCCTGGTCCTGGTCCTGGTCCTGGTCCTGGTCCTGGTCCTGGTCCTGGTCCTGGTCCTGGTCCTGATAATTGAATAAATTTAAGTAATGTTCATTTTCGGTCCTTTTTACCCATTCATTTGAGAAAAACGCCAATATATTATTTGATTGCGTTTTTCAGGCGTCTTTTCGGCATCATGTCGTATTTCTTCTTCTTCTTCAACATCCTGGTCGGCTTATGGTCGGGCTTGTTTCGTATTGTGAAAGGAGCAGTGCTCGGGTTGGTATTCTTGCCTCGAGTAGATCGTACCACTATGATGAAGGGATATCGGAGATACGACAGAGGTATGCACAATGTTTGAATAATACATCATAGATAAATAAATGTCTATTTTCTTAAGGGAATCCGCATTAAATAGCCTTCAATCCAAGGTTGCGTAACCTAAAATGTACTAACCCAAGAAAGCAAAAATAGTCAATCTAAATAATTATGCTCTCTCGACTAACCCGAAGCCCGCAGAGATTTGATATATCTTTATATCAGGTCTGTTTGTATAAAAATCCGGATGATTCAGATCAGAATCAGTCATCGGAATCAGACTTTCGACAGGACGACGGAGTCTTCGTTGCGCATCCCAGGAAAGCCTTAGGACTTAGCATAGCCTGATGTATTGTGTGCAGAATCCATGGTGGGAATACCATTACTATCTTATCAAAATAACGTATCATTGCACACGCAGCAATAGGAGTTTATTCCTGTGTGTTTAATAATTCTATGTTTTCCATAGCTTACATGGCCTACATTGGATTCCTCAGTGTACTTGTGGCTTTCAAACACCCTGTTATGCTTTGTTTCTGTCAGTTGCTACTCGAAGGAGTTGAGAGAAGAAAAACAGGTATTGCTACAGTATGGATTAATAACATCATGTTGACCACTAATCTAATAATCCAATGTTTTGGCGTCTGCATGAAATAGAAAAAAATGATAGTCAGCTGACTGGTTGCCGTGGCTGGTACCATTGGCTATGTGGCTACCAGTTGCTGGCCGGTTGCCTGGGTGTTTGGCTGAATCGAATGATGAGGTACCTTTCATAGAGTTATTTTCATCAAATGCTTTTCTTCGAAATTCGAAGTTGCGAGTTCCCCGACTGATTATGTTTGATAGAACCCTTGCACTAAGGCCCAACATAGGGGTCAAAACAAAAGAACTGCCTTCTCTTGAGGATTGAAATCTTTCGTAATGTTTAAAAGATTTGTCATGGTTTTGATCCCCAGGTTGAGAATTAGTGCAAGGGGTCTATTGACGGAAGCGTGAAGATCGCGGCTACTGATTTCTCGTACTAATATTGAAAACTGATGTAATGCAAGCCAACGCGTTGCGCCTCTTTTAATGTTTTCATATTTTTTTCAAGCCTATTAGGATATTGACTAGAAAAACTTTCTATTTTTGAACTTTTATTTTTAACACATTCCTCTATTTTGTCTTCAGGTCAAAAAAATGTCGCTACTATCAGGCCTCGTGTTTCGGGCAAGGCTTTGAACCGTTGGTTTCTTGCCGTGATGCTCATGCGGAACCCTAGCCTCGTGCGCTATCGTAAACAAGGTGTTCTTCCTGGTGTAAAGGTGTCTTCCACAGGCGCCGTCAAGCTTGAGATGCCTTCAAGCGGTTTAGACGAGGATTTACCCCCAGAAGAGTGTTCGAGGCTTATGGATGTCTACCCAGACCCAGACCCAGACCCAGACCCAGACCCAGACCCAGACCCAGACCCAGACCCAGACCCAGACCTATAGACCTGCATCTACATATTTACGACTATTTGTCTTCTTTTAGTGAAACTTAAGGGCTTGCATAGCTTTATATTACAGGTCCAGGTTATTTTAGATCCTTGCATGCTTTTATGACGTTCTATGTTCATGATCTTTTGGAAATCGTCAGCAGTGACACTAAACTAGCCTTATTTCCAGATGATACCAGATAATGTTGATGTTCTGTCACTAAACCAAATGCCAGTGTTATTCTTCAGAATGACAAATTGCCTGTATCACTGGACATGCATGCATTTGATGGTAAACATTTAATTTATAGTATCGTAAAGTGTTAAGAGAGTATAGAGGAAGCGTCTCTTGTGGCAAGTCCCTATACTAGAAGTATATTTGTGTTATTTTTCCAAAAGAAAATAAAAAAAGATGTTTTAACCACACAATTTAGGTTAATTTATCAGTTTTATTTTTTGCGAAGGAAAGTGTTGTAACACTCTACACAATGTACTAGATTTTGCATTCAATTTTCAAATTTTATCGTTGCCCGCCCTTACTAAAAGAACCTCTGGCTTAATCAAAGTCGGGCCATCGTCTATAACTCGCAGATCGAATTGAAGTTTAATTGTTTAGGTTTCACGGAGGGAGAAAAACCGGAATCAAAACTGGAAAAGTTAACCCCCGGAATCAAGGGAGAGACTAACAAATTCTACACAAGTGAGATGCCAAGTCATGCCAAGAATATACCTTAATTAGAGGTGAGAGGCGAGTTCCATACATTACAGTACGTAAGCAACTGCAAACGTGGAATATTTAAGGCAATTACTAAAACTGTCAGTGGATGTAATGAGATCGAGATTTTTTTTATTTTCTCTACACAATTATCGGGCTTTTTCACTGGACGAAAATTTGGATTCACTCATCTTTTGCTCGTTGCAAATGTGGTGCAAATATGGAAAACACATATATACTAAAACAAACGTAGTGAATATTTGCTTATGGGTGAAAATATGATGAGGCAAATGTGGTATTCACTACGTTTGCTTTAGATTCACTATATGTGTTTTCCATATTTGAAACTGAACGCCCAACCCACGTTCCCCACCCGAATTCATTCGCAATGTTGTCCAAAGAACAGATATTCGATTGCCATTGAACGCCGTGTGTAAAAACATTTTGGATGCCTAGTGTCGCATGGTGATATAGATCCTCTTTTGCTTGTGCATATGCAGGTGCATGCAGTGCTCACATTCATGCATAATTTAACACGCAAAAAAATATAAATAAATTAAGCATGCATATTATTAGTATATCTTGGCTCCATTACAATTATACTTGCATGATGGCGATCGTCTTGTGACAGTGCAATTAGCTTTGTATAGCATTTGTGATTAAGCTACTATATATACTATGCTTTATTAAGCCTTTTTGACAGCTTTCCAGGGAAAAGGGCCAATTATATAAAACAAAAAAGTTTGAAGTTGAAGAAGCTTCTTCATTCACATTCGACTTTGCGATCAGAAGTGCATCCTTCAGTTTCCCGAATTATGGCTTTTATTTTCATTATTATAGTTCCAATTATTTGTGCATTAGGTCATCTTAACGCACAAAATATCATAACATTTGATGCTGCCAATGTCTCCGTCCTGCGAAATTCCGAAGAAAAATTTCATTTTGCTAATTTTGTGAAGCACGATTTCAAGTACTTGAATGTTGAACCCGTTGAAGTTTTCGAAGTCAACACGGCAAATCTTTGCCTTCTGAAGTGTGTGAAAAATGTTCAGTGCATTTCGTACAACCTGGCAAGATTTGCTTCTGATGCTAGCGGCAGATTCCGGTGTGAGATACTCAAAGAAGACATGTTTGGAAGACGTCAAAGCTTTGTGGACAGCCAGGGCTTTAGGCACTTCTCCCTGCAGGTAGTGTTTTTAAAAAAATATTTTTTTCATCTCATCTCATTTCATTTTCATTCTTACTTTTTTCTTTTAATTGCTTGCTTCCCTGGTCCGGCGCTGCCGCTCTTGTTCCTTCCTTCCTTCCTTTCTCTCCCCTTTCCTTTCCTTTTAGTTTTTCAATTTTTCCTTTTCTTTTCTTGCTAGCTAGCTACAATTGCTTGCTTGCTTGTTTACTTGCTTGCTTGTTTATTTGCTTAATTGTTTGTATGTTTGCTTGCTTGCATGCTTGCCTATTTACTTCCTCGTTAATTTGCTTGCTTGTTTGTTATTCGTTTATATTATATTTAAATTTGTTTATTAAGCCAGTCGGTTGAATTTTTTGTACCTAGCTTACCAAACAACACATGCATTTTGAAACGGAACTTTAAAACTAATTTCACACTTTTCCATTCCATCAAGCATGTTCTCACACACCCTACTGATCTATATTCAGTTAACGGCTTTCTATTGATTGTCTTCAGATTAATTTTTCTTTTCTTTTTCCTCTGCATATGAATGGTAATTAGTCTAAGTGTTTGGATAATCCATGTAAGAATGGTGGTACCTGTGTCCCTAACTACGTCAACAACACCTACCACTGTATATGTCATCCAAGACGTCTTCACCTTGGCTGGAGCTGCGAGTTTCGTAAGAATATATACACTCTTTTACTCCTTAGGAGTAATGTTTTCCAGTTTCAAAACTCGTGTCATTCTCTATAGAGTATTATTTCTTTGTTTAACGGTTGCGCACGAGAAGACACATGAATATGAATATAAATCAAACAAAGAATCTTGTTCTCTAGAGAATGACACATGGTCTGAAATGGGAAAACATTACACCCAAGGTAAAGAGGTCTATTGATCTTCAATCCCCATTTTCACATTCAGTTCCCCACAATAATTTGCTTTTTGGGGAGGTAAAGAGTCGAAAAACAGGATACATCGGTCGTCTAGCTTCGGAACAAACAACACCATATATGCCATGGTGAACAAAAGATGTTTATTTTTTATTTATTTATTTATTTATTTAGCTACTTCGCCTTTTTATAGATGAAATCAACTGAACGTAAATGAGAAAAAGAAATTGAAATGAAAATAGTTAATTGGATGGCAGGGACACTACAACAGCTTTCGCCAATTACTGCAGGCCCTTAATCGAATTCTATTAATAATAGATACAAATTATTATGTTAAAAGAAATAATTGAATGGCGGGGACACCACAACAGCTTTCGCCAATTACTATGGGCCCATTAGTTACATAGAGATAATTTACCAAAGCAATAAAACATAAAAATACACATATATTACTTTAGAGATGTGTGAAGCTTGACTTGTGGTTGAATTTAACTTGTTTTGGAGAGGCATCATACCACGAAACCTTGTAAACAGGACCAACATATCACGCCACAGGGAGCCCAATTTAGATAAAAGTAAAAAGTGAAAATAAAATCGGGAAAAAAACGCGTTTAATTCTTTTTTTTTATTCCAGGTCAAGATAATGTCCTCTATAATACGAACGAGCAAACAAATCAGTAAAAAATGCTCTAGGACATTTTTTCGCGCGCGCCTTTGTTTTCCTATATAATTTCCCTATGGTATCCTATCAGTGTGGATTTGTGTCAATAGAATTGGTGGATCACAAAGTTCCACCAGAATCTTTAATAAAAAAATCTTGTCTTGTTCACCGCGACGTTAGCCAGCTTTTAGTACACAAAGTTCGGAAAATTAAGTCCTTGAAGATGTTGAATGGGATGGCAGTTGACTGAAGGTTCGTTGTGATGTATTTCCCTCCTCGCGACACCAAGCAAGACCACAAAGCACCATGTTCCCTATCTCAGAAAAGTTCTATGCTTTTAGTCTGCAGTATAGACCTTTTTAGCTTCGTATGCAAATTGCCCATTTCAGACCACATGATATTCCCTTGAGAAATCTTCTTTTGTTAAAATATTTACACATGAAAGAATCAGCTCCCAAGAGTAGCATCACATGGTCTGAAATGGGCACAACAAACAACGAAGCTGAAAAGGTCTAATCAAATCTGCCGAATTGCCACACATGCGCAACCGTTTTCGCAGCACATATCTAATGGAGTAATTTTTGTAAGCTACTTGCCATTACGTGACAGGCAGAGATTAGATCCCCCAAGTCCTTTTGAAGTTTGCCTTGATGAAAACCAACGAGTTGCATACGATGCTAGATCTTGGGAATTTTCCTTCAAATTGAATTTTATATCAACAACTCGTATCCATGCTGACAAAGCTTCCAAATAGCAAATTATTGAACTATTGCTTCAAGTCGTGGTATTTGGGGCAGTTTCTATACATTTACTGCATTGTTGACCCAAATGCCTCGACTTGAAACAATATTGATATCGATGGATTGATATTGTTTCCTAAATGTCCAATTTTATTGTGATGTTTTGTAGCTTGTTACGAACCTTTGGGAATGCAAGACGGGAGAATTAAAGACGCTCAGATCACAGCATCCGGACCATCAGAACAACAGCCATGGCTGGCACGACTACGTAAAGCTGGGGGCGGATGGGTCCCAGCAAATGCTACGACAGGAGAATACTTGGAAATCCGCTTTCTCAACGACACACTGATATCCCAAATTGCTACGCAAGGAAGAAATGACGAGATCTACGAGCACTGGGTCACGGTATATAAACTGCAGTATCTGAAAAAAGATGCCAATGAGACATGGGAATCATATCCTCCTGGGAAAAAGTGGTTTGTACGTAGCCAATGGTAGATTCTTAATTTATATAAGTATATATGATCTCAGAATTTGATCTGGTTTTTGAGGGGATCATGGGGCGGTCATTTATTTGCCCAGAGACCCTCTGATGTTCATTTTGACACAGCTGCTCGATTTAAGGGGGTAGGGTCACGTGACCTGTTGCTGCAAAAGGCCTATTAGTGATGTGCAATAGAGCTTTTAAGTGTGACGTCATTCGCCGGTATGGAAAAACGACTTCCGGGTCCAGAACGAAAAGCAGTTTTAATTGTTTCAGGTGGAGGTTAAATGATTGAGTACGTTTTTCGCTCTGTTTTAGCGGTATTTTTGAGCAGTTGGACCCGGAAATACGTCACTACTTAACCGCTCTATACAGTAATTGTTTCTGTAACTATTACCCACTAGCAAGACCCTGAGTACAGACCACATCTCTTGGGTCTAAGATTAAAATTTAAAGTGTGTGGGTGGATAGGTGGAAGCCCCCCCCCCCCCCGGCTTCGCCGTCCCGGAACAAGTGTCCCTTCCTGTTATTTTTACGATTATTTACTATGTCCTTGGTTTTATTTAGACAAGATTTTCAGCCAACTACGACCAAGGAAAGGTGATGGTTGCAACACTGCGATATCCATTAAGAACCAAGGGAATACGCATTGTCGTTGTCAAGTTTAATGTGAAGCCAGGATTGCGGGTTGAAGTTTTTGGTTGCACTAATCCTCCTGAAGAACTGCTAGCTACCATTGGTCTCTAAATCACAGGCTTTCAAATGCGCACCCAAAAAAATTAAGATAAGAGAAAAAATATCTAGGATCTTAATATAAGGGACCGGTCATTATTTAGAGGGAGAGGGGGTATGCTTGGCATTCCTTTTTTCTAAAGCCTGATTCACACTAGCCATGTAATCGTTAGCAACCTACGCAGGCTCAATATTGCATTTATCACCTAGGAGTGAAAAAAGACAAGCACTGTTAATGAACAGTACGCTACCGGCTGAGTTTGAGATTTAGACTGCGATACTAGTGTGAACCAGGATTAACCCCCTTTATCGTGCACATATTTTTAGCCCCTCTCCCCCTCCCCCCCCCCCCCCAAAGCTGGATACAAGCCACTACATACCTACACACCCCTTTAGTTTCATGAATACTGATATGGCCTCTCTTTTCTTCCTGCATTAAAAATTGGTGACCCCCACCCTCTATTTGCACCAACCTCCTACCCTCTCCCTAACTTAAACACTGAAAACCTAAGAGTAAATCAGTTGCAAGTCTAAAGTTAACTGACATACAGCCCGCAAGAGGCCAATTCATTCAATTAATACCCACATTCAGTTAGTACCCCTAGAAATCCAGCCAATAGCTTCTTCATTAGGTTTTTTTATTTTTTTAAACATTTTTTTCTCTGTGCTCTCTTCATTAGGTTTAAAATATCTTTATTCTTAATAACTCTTAAATTTATTTAGGGTATTAATATCGAGGCTACAATTGTAGCCACCAAATCCACCCTCCCCCCCCCTCTTAGTATATCCACCCCTGTTTCAGTGGTGTTTACTGGAAGGTAAAATGGGTTTGGGATAAGCTTGTGGGAAAAGTTTCTTTCTTTCTTTTGCTTTCCAGTCAATCTTTTTTATGTTTATCAACAAAAAACATGAGACTCAAGAGTAGGCTTATAAATGCACTTATCATGAGGTGGAGGGCTTATAACTAGAAGAATATTTGCTTTTAAGACTAAATATGCACTTAAAACCAGGGGGGGTTATAACTTCTAAACATAATTTTATGGTATTTCTAAGTAAATGAGCTTAGGTAAGACTAGTGTGGTAATCACACAGTCAAACATAAAGCCTATACTTTAGTTAACAAAAGACAGCACTAGAATGCTTGTTTCCTTAACCAACATAACTGACTAGAAATGTGCCAAATTTTCTTTTTTTGCTATCAAATTTACAACAATTCAGGGCTCGACACTAACATACATCTACTAGTCTCAGACTAGTGAAGGTTTGCTGTGGACTAGCTGGGAAAAATACCTTGGAACTAGTGATATTATCTACAGTGACTAGCCCAAGGACTAGTACCTAAAAAAGCTAGTGTTGAGCCCTGCAATTTGAAAGTTAGCATTATTTTTTGTTACAAGTCTGGAAATTGTTAAATCGAATACTCTAAATCTAAATCATACAAGGAAGATTTATTGATATTTGAAATGTGTCAATAATATTAAATGCTTCATATTCACCAAATTTTAATTTTGTGTACTCTATATATTACTTTAACTTTACATTTAAGTTCAACACCTTAAGAATTTATATTACATTTAAGGGGTCCCATACCCTGAGAACCGAGTCTCCTTTTACCTCCTCCATGGACGAGAAAGTAAAAAGAGACTCTGGTCAATGGGTTGGATTAACAACCCATTGAATATGCAAAGCTTTCAATAAAAGGCGGCTACCGGTGGTTTATCGCCGGATACTTCACCTTAAACTTCCGGCTATTTTGACAAAAAATTAATTCATTGCCAAATAAACTTACGGCCCCTTGGGGGATATGGACCCCTACTTTTTTGGATTGTCCGTCTACTCCAAATATTATTGAAAGCTCTGAATATGATAGAAAATATATTTCTCTCTATATATACATATTAATAGAATATAGATTATTTACACACTTTGTGATTCTGGGTGTTTATCTAGACTTTGTTAATTCAGGGTTTAGAATTTCAAATTTTTAGTGACAAGATAAATTTATCTTTTACATTGAGCAGTTACAAGATAAATGGATTGAATGCAAATAAAAAGACTTTGTTTTTCTTTGCATTTCATGAAAATTTTCTAAAAAAAGAACTAGCTAGAAAATGCAAGTTCAATTTCTTTTCACTCGATATTTGTAATTTTCAACTCGCATTTAGCCAATCCTCTTGTGAGAAAATCGAACCCTGTAATTTGTTATTGGGTTGTTGTACATTTATTTCAGCAGATGCTAAGCCTCAATCCATGGAGTTTGGAAAACCAACTCAGGCACTTTTTACAACCATCACAACTGGACATCAGACCTTAGGTTATCATTCATTTTACTGTGGTACAAATTCTCTAAAGTAATCTGTAATTAATTTGAAGACCTAATTAATCCCATAAGACTGTGCTAGCTAATTACTCGATTCCCTGCCTCAGCCAATGAGATCCAGAAGAGGATAGTATTCTAGCCGCTTCTTTCTAAGGTTGGCCTTGCATGGTACTAAACAAATTGTTAACCATTCAAAAGAATTTACACTTGAAGAGGCTTAAAAGTCTTTGCAGTATCTTTCCTTTTCACTCAATTATCCAAGATCACGATGACTGAAGACCTCACGAGCCACCATGTTGGTTGACTACACCAAGCATTCCTCCTTAAAATTCTTGTGGTATATCAACCAAGATGACAACTTTTTTATTTGTTATATATATCTCAGTGGATTTTGAGTTAAGTGGTTGCATCGTAATGATAGTAGTTCCCTAAATCCAGTTCTATGTTTCAAATTGTCTTTCAATGGGCATCAGTCACTTGTAAAAAGTTCCTTGTTTCGTTTTAGTCTGTAGTTTGTAAGTCGTTCCAGTCTTTGCATGGCATTAGCAGGTGCACTCTTTATTCTACGACCAATGTGCTGGTTTGTTGTATTTGGGGAGCTTTGTGAGAACACTGTTACTTGACTAGGAAGTTCCTTCTTGACCTTTAAATTTCCCTGTAAATAAGTAAGAAATTCATTAACTCATGTGACTTTTTGGATCCAGCTCTAGATGTCTTAGTTTTTTTGCTTTCGCCAATCAAATTTACGATGTTCCAAGTTCATTCCGATCACAAGCAGTAAAGAAATTTGTGTGTTAAAATGGCTGACCTAGTCATAGGCATTTCTTCATCACTTGGAATGAACTCAGCACATTGTAAGTTTGCATTGATTGGCAGAAGCCAAAATGTCAGATGTCTGGAGTCGGTAGGTCACAGAAATATGAAAACCACTGTAAACTACAAAATAATGAAATAACTTTGTTAGCAGTCAGACAAAGTTATTGAGTGCAACTCCAATTGTATCTGTCGACAGCCATGTTCAATTTGTATCATGCAAAAACATTACAAAAACTTCATTAAATGTTGTTCTTAGAGGCTAAAATAGATGCTCAACTGAACTGTTTATCAAGAGAAATAATACTTAATATGAGGCAACAGCAGTCATCTGTCCCTCCATCAGGTCCCTGTATGGAACTGATGAAATATATATGGACATTCATCATTAAACATGAGGTGAAAGACAGTCCCTCCATAATCCATGTGCAGAACCGATGAAACATAAAAGGACGAATAAATATCCAAGATAGAGTCAAACTCAGCCTGCATGCAGACATTCTGTCATTAAAAAAAGAACTAAGCAAGGTTAAATATATTTCATAATGGCTATATAGCACTTACCTTCTGGTCATAATCAGCTAAAAAGCCCCAGTTTTCTTCCCTGAGAGAGAAAAGAAAAGAAAAGAGAATATTACAGTATCTTATTTAGATCCAGAACAGTGTATTAAAGTCACAGGCGCCTTGGAACCGATGACAATTTTGAGCTAGTAAAATAGAATGATGTACAAAATAGGTACACAGTTATCTAAACTTGAACTTTTGAAAACCACAAGAGTGTAAAATTTTAAATAAAAAAAGGAATAGATATATTGAAGTTTCCTAGTTACATAAACAAACATCCCTTTGATTTTCAAAAGAATAAGTCAACAAATTCAGCAAATAAACGGCTTAGGTTATAAGAACGCTTCGAAAGAACACGTCGAAAAGGCCTACCATTTCAGAACCATTTTCTTTTCATTCCTACATTGATTCTTCCATATTTCATCTTCTCTAACCACATCACATTTAGCGTATTCTCTTTGAGAATATGTCCTCGGAGGAGCTGATTTTACTCTTTCTTTCACCGTCTTTGGTGTACATTTTTCATGATAAAAACTGGTGGGTGAGCTTCGCCATTGAGTTTCTGGAAAACGATAACCAGCTGACGTCGATCGCATCCCTGCATTCGTCGAAGACATCCTATCTACCAAATTCTGAATATAACACAGTATTTAAGTTCTTAGATCGCGAAAAAAAGCCAAGATTTTCGAATCAAACACCACTATCAGTTTCTCTATGTACAAATGACTTTGTGATGAGCGCTATGTAAAGTCACATGACCTCTGAAGATTTACTCGGTTGCACAGCAACAAGACAACAGCGCCAACTGGTTAATATGCATGATGCAGCAGCTGAGGCGTTGGCGGAGACATTTTTCAGCTAAAAGCGTTTTCGTGTCCTTCTTGGAGGGTAAACTTCACGAAAAACTTAGTTCTTTATAACTAATTTTAAGTACCAGATATAGACTCCTGTCTCTGTCTCGAGCTAAAAAGTTTCACGATGACCACAGGGAGCCCAACCCAATATATTACAGTAAATGTATTTGGCAAGAGACCATGTCCTTAATAATAAAAACACTTTTTTTCAAAGATGTTCTGGAAAAAATTAAGATATTTGCCACCTTACATGTAATAAAAACCTAATGAAATAAACTCTAATGAAACTTGACTCGCAAAGGCGGTTGCGGACTCTTGTCTCAGCTAAAATTTTCACCACGGGCCCGTAACAGGGTCTCGAGTCTTTTCTTTCACTTTCCAAATAATTCTAATGCATCAAGTTTTCTGAAACCGTTTGATCGATGGAGGTATAGTAAAATCATAAGAAAGCCAATATTCTTATTTTTTTATTTTTTTTCCTTGTTTCTTCATTGACCTCTAGCGCGTATTACGTGCTCCCTTTTGCAACTTTTTTTCACATATCTATTTCATGTTCCTTCCACACTCTCCCTCTACTTCCTCGAGAAAAATCTAACTCTTAAAAATTGAAAAATAAAATAAAATATTTTTTTCTGCTGCAGCCGGAAAGAGGAAACAAGTCTTTTCTTTTTGAAATTATCTGAAAATCCTCAAGTCAAAGATACCTATAAAAAAAATTAAAATGCGTACGCAGCCCTCTGACTCGAAATGAAAGTTCCATGGTTAGCATGCATGTAGCCCGCAGTTCCACTCCCCTTCTCCAGTCCCCTAAAACCGCCAGCTACGCATGCTAGCGTGCATGGGAAGTGATGAAGAAGCCGAAAAAAATATCAACACATCCTGGCTAAAACTATATGGTATAGCATTTTAGTGTAGGATGTGTAGATAATTCTTTCCGTCTGATCAAGAGCATAAATTTATGCTCTCTTTATCTCATGATCAGTCTAAATCTGGGAGGTAAATTCTGGGCTCGTTTCTCGCTTCCTCTGGGATCCCGAGGATGGGTTTGAATCAGGTATTCAAAAAATTCCCAAGAAAACGCCGGTTTGTCAAAGCAAAGATGTAGTCGGTCAAGCCATTTGGTTGCGTTTTGTTACCATAGTGAGTGCACACGTGTAATGTTTTCAAGCCAAAAGCTAATCAAGCTTATTCAAGAAATCTCACTTTTTAATTTGTTGTTGATTATCAATTATGTATCTGAACAAAACGATTAACAAAAGATATTGTGACCCCATCAGACAATCACAGACGCATGGATACACTCACTTAAATCTTGATTGACAGACGTCACTCATTTAGTGCGTTCACACCATAGTACACGCATGGATAACCCTAGTGAAAAAGTTCCAGTGACTCATATAAGAGATATATATCTTTCTATATTTTATACGTATACGGGATTGGTCCATACAAATACTATACTGATATATATGTTGCTTTCATAAAGTCTTATTTCATCGTGAGTAGTGGCGAGTCAATACTGTATTTCAAACATTTGAAAGCAAAAATCTAACGAAAATTCCTGGTCTGGTTCTGGTCTGCTTTGAATTATCTGGAATTTCAAGGAAAATCATAATAAAATTAAAATATCTTGTTGAAGAATATTTGAAAAGTTGTAAAACTTCCTAAACTTCCACTTTGTTACAACAAAGTATTGTCAACTCGGAATATTCTAACTCTTATAAGCGTCAGAATTTTTTATTTTAATAAAAAAAATTTCAGACCCTTTGTAGTTTTATGATGCATTGTTTTGGATGAAGTATAATTAGCAAATCTCAAACAACAACCTAAACTGATTGTAGCAACAATAAAACAATACATTTTCGTTGTCCATGTGCTTCTACAAAGAAATTTTAAAGTTAGAGAGTCTAAGAACTATGTTCTAAACGTTAAAATGTTTTATTAATTTTTATCATAAGTTTTCGCTAGTTTCGCATAGTTGGTTCAGATTTCACGAAGAAGAATTCGATAAATGTTCGTGCTTCTTCGGAAACCGGAGATCAGTCGAGCTCTTTCGATTGCTTTCGGTCAGGCAAATTTTCGATTGCACAATCAAAGGGCCTTCATTATGCAATGATATACACCCCCCTCTGGAAGGAAGTATAAATAGTGTCGTGGGCATGTGACCGTCCTTTTTCCTTTCACAAGCAAGACCGTGTGGTAAGTGAGAGATGATGTTGTTTTATTCTCGCTCAATCCTGCTCGAATTTTATCCATCTGTGTCAAATATCGCACTATTTACAAAATGTGTTAGCCTCTAAATCGTTTTTACTAGTTTTTTTAAGCAAATAACAAAGAACGACCACAAAATTCGGGTTTGAAATCTCAACTTTCTCGAAACGTTTCAAGTTCATTCAAACGTGTCTCTTCATTTCGTTTTCGCAAATTTTTACGCTATTTTGTTTATAAATACGTATCGATAAGTAAAGTAAGATTGATTTTTGGTGCTTTAAATGACAATATTCCCTTGTTGTATATCAAAATGTGAACCTTGTGTCGAAAATGTTGTCTTAAAATTTACGGTGGTGACGTGTTCGCCGGTGTTCTATGGCGCTGATTTAAAGTCTGAAGGAAGTTTTTGCCTCAAGAAAGCTACGAACATATCCAAAAAGCTATTTTTTATTCCTTATTTAATGAATTCAAACATATACTTGTTTTTTAACAGCGTCGGTGAAATTCTGAGTCAGGATATCTAACATCAAACATGCCTCCCAAGGGTAAAGGTGGTGATGATGGTGGCAAGAAGGGCGACAAGCCCCACATTAACATCGTTGTCATTGGCCATGTCGATTCTGGTAAATCTACCACCACTGGTCACTTGATCTACAAATGCGGTGGTATTGATAAGCGTGCTATTGAGAAGTTCGAGAAGGAGGCAGCCGAGGTAAGCTCTCGTTCACTTAAATACTTTTTTACTAGCAAAGCAAAACTATGATAAACAGTTTCCAGTTTGTCAAAGAATGTGTGTAACTTTTGCTTAATAATGTGGAAGTAAAAGTTAAAGCTGATTAAAATATGATAAGAGCACGTGCACGTGGTTTGATACCGTAACCCAAAATGTATAGAATTTTTGAAAGTCTCTGGTTGATCTTTAACAAAGGAGCTGATTACTATTGTGCTTATGAATTTTGAATTAATTGTTACCTAAGAAAATTCGATTTGATATGAAGGCATGTATGTCTGGCTTGAGTACCAAGTACCATGACCAAAACATTTATTTAACAAATAGATCAGACTTACCTATCTTCTGTTCACACAAATGGAGTTGTAGGACGTTAAAAAAGGTAGAGAAATCATAAGCCCAGGACAAGTGATTTCTATGCCTTTTTTTTTGAGTGTTCTATCAGATAGCTAGACCCTTATCTATTTTTTTGAAATGATATACCATATATCCATGAGCAAAAAGAGCATTAAATGTATTTCGAACATTCGGTTTTTGTATACAGTTTCCATTTAGAAATTTATGGAACTTGGTAAAAAAATCCTGTCTCCTCTTGATGAGGCAAATGTTAAATGAAACTGCAGCTATTACATGTTATTACACATTTTACTCTCTATCTCGCTTCTGATTGGCCGAGCACCCTCAGCCAATCCATGATATTGTGCGAATTCAACATGATAAATATATTATCGGTAGGTAAAACCTACAGAAAAATACATTTATCATGTCGAGTTCACTCAAGGTCACAATGGAAATACGTACGCTATTTTTTCGAAAGCATGATAAAATCTTTATTCTTAGTTTACAAAATGTATAGTAAATCAATTCGGTTTTCGCATGATATCGTTAATATCAAGACATCAGCCGGTTAAGCCTACTGCTTCAGCAGATAACACGGTCTTGATAATTTCCAATATCATGCTCAACCTCATCCAATAATTGTTTAATATTTTGCTTATGACATTTTTCCATCCCTGTTCTCAATAGATGGGTAAGGGTTCATTCAAGTATGCTTGGGTATTGGACAAGCTCAAGGCTGAACGTGAACGTGGTATCACTATTGACATTGCCCTTTGGAAGTTTGAAACCAACAAGTACTATGTTACAGTCATTGATGCCCCAGGCCATCGTGACTTCATCAAGAACATGATCACTGGTACATCACAGGTATGAACAATTATAGAAAAGAAGTTGTTATTAACCAACATAAATCTTGTAAGGCATGTGTAGTGGCTAATGTAGTTGTATTTTAATAAGAAACAAGGGTCACAGGAGACAGCAAAACTAATAAGATCTTGACTCATAACTTGATAGAAATAGGAGAATAAATGTTACACCACATTTCAATGTCTCATCTTGCATCAGTTTTACTTGATAATGATGTCTGTGACATGGAAATGTCATTTAATATTCATTCTCCTATTTATATTAAAATCTGAAGTGCTTGTTGCTGTGACATAAGCTTTTGTTATTCATGTGCCAACCAGGGATGGATGTAACAAAGCAACTGGTGAAGAGTTTTGTTTAGATAGTAGTTTGTATTCACCAACTGGAGCTAAAAGCCAAGTCACTATTTGTAACCTGATTTTGAGTTAATTTACATCACATTAATTTATGTTGTTTTTTTAACTGTTGTAGGCTGATTGTGCTGTACTTATTGTGGCATCTGGAACTGGAGAGTTTGAAGCCGGTATTTCAAAGAATGGTCAAACACGTGAACATGCTCTCTTGGCTTTCACTCTTGGAGTCAAGCAAATGATTGTTGCCTGCAACAAGATGGACAACACTGAACCACCTTACAGTGAATCAAGATTCAAGGAAATTGAAAAGGAAGTATCCAGCTACCTGAAGAAGATTGGTTATAACCCCAAAAAGATCCACTTTTTACCCATTTCAGGATGGCATGGAGACAACATGTTGGAGAAATCAGAAAAGGTTAGTAGGAATTTACTAAGGCAAACCTAAAAAGGTTAATTGTGATAACTGTAGGTTATCTACTCCTAGAAGGGGATAAAATTAAGATACTACCAAAACCTATGATATGTAAAATCAGAAAAATTCTGATTGTGAGGGAATGATTGATGCCAAATTTAAAAAAAAAAGTCCACCTGTTAACAAATTTGAATTCAACACATTTTGACTGCATCCCACAGATTCAAAGTTGAAGAAATCCTCCTCCCAACTGAAATAACATGCTTTAAATTCAGAAATGTGTAAAGAAAGTCATTTTATTATGGCCATGAATTTTTCTGCATTTCATTGATGTTTTTTTACATCTGAAGTGTTTCTTTGAATACCTTGAGTTATGCTATACCGGTAGTGCATGTCTTTTCCTTGATGAATACCATATATGCTCAGCATTTGCAAAAAAAAAAAAGAAATTTGGGACGACCTCAATTCTTTTCATTTTTTTTTTTAAAAAGAAAAATGTTGTGGTATGTTTATGCCAAGTTAAAAAAAATAATTTCAACTTTATTTGCCAACAAACATCCTTAAAAGGAAGATGAATATGGAAAGCATCTGAATACATCATAAGTAATCACACCACAATTAAAAGCCATCTGTTATCTTTTTTATTTGCTAGATGCCATGGTGGAGTGGATTTGAGTTATTTAACAAGAGTGCAGGATCAAAAACAGGTACCACTCTTTTTGATGCTCTGGATGACATCAATGTTCCAGAACGTCCAACAGACAAGGCACTGCGTCTGCCTCTCCAGGATGTATACAAGATTGGAGGTAAGAGTGAAATTTATGTTGCATGAAAAAAAATCCATGCTTAAAGTTTTGGCCACCAATTACAAATGTGTAAAGAAAAAAAATATTCTTCAAAAGTGATAGAGGTTAATTCTTCAAACATAACCCATATTGCATTTCAGGCTTGGTATGCACAAGCTACAAAAAACTTCCTTAAGCTTTTTTGAAATAGCTAACCTAAAAAAAAAATAGCCAACCCAGAGCAAAATTATTTTTCGTTAAGTTGCAAATGTGACGACAAGATATCCCAACTACAAATAATCGTAAAATTTTCCCAGTATGAGTCTTGCCTGTTTTTTTCGTGTTTATGTCTATACCATGTACAATGTTTCAACATAACTAAACTTATGTTTATTTGATTTCAGGTATTGGAACAGTCCCTGTTGGACGTGTGGAAACTGGTATATTAAAGCCTGGCATGCTGGTAACCTTTGCTCCAGTTAATTTGACCACTGAAGTAAAATCTGTTGAGATGCATCACACAGCCTTAACTGAAGCTCTTCCTGGCGACAACGTTGGTTTCAATGTCAAGAACTTGTCCGTTAAGGATATCAAGAGAGGTTTTGTTGCTGGAGATTCAAAGAATGATCCACCAAAAAACATTGGCTTCTTCGATGCACAGGTAAATATGAAATTTTCTTCTAGATGTGTACGTGTACACATATTCTCATTTCAATAAACTTGGTCACCACAAAAAAAAAAAGAAGGGCAAGGAACATAGAAACTTCAAGATTCGGATGTTCATAGTCTTTTTCTCAATAACACATTAGTAAGTTTCCTATTTCTTAGATACTTTTTTGGAAATAATTATGGTTATGACTGTGACATAACCCTTTGTTATTCATTTGCTAACCAGTGACCGATTGGCTGATGAAACAAAGCAATTTGCAAAATGTTTGACAATTGAACTTTTTTCTTCATCTAGGTTATTGTCCTTAATCATCCTGGTGAGATCCACAATGGTTATTCTCCAGTGTTGGATTGTCACACAGCCCATATTGCTTGCAAGTTTCACGAGATCAAAAATAAGGGCGACAAGAGATCTGGTAAAGTCACAGAGGAATTTCCAAAGGCAATCAAAAGTGGTGACGCTGCCCTAGTCACCCTTCAACCTTCCAAGGATATGTGTGTCGAAAAGTATTCTAGCTATCCACCACTCGGTCGTTTTGCTGTTCGTGACATGAAGCAAACGGTTGCTGTTGGTATCATCAAAGATACATCTGAAAAAGAAGTGAAAGGTAGACAGACGAAGGCAGCACAGAAGCAGATGAAGAAGAAGTAACTTAGATGCAACAATATTTTCACTGAAGGACATGAAAAGACTGTTCTGTTCTTTCAACATTAGTGGAAACACAAACCACCTGCAATTACTAAAATCCATGCTGTCTTTAATTGAAAAATAAATGTTGCAGTTAATACCAATAAAATGCTTAAAGTCTTAAAATGGATTTTGCTTCTCATATTTGTTGTGGTGGAAGGGGTATGACTTTCAATAAACTGCATTTTTAAGTCCTCAAACAATTTATTGCATCCTGCCCTGAGAAATATGGCAATTTTTCCATTATATTTTAGAATAGTTTTAGAGTTTTCAACACCTGAGGAAGAGAGGGCTTTAATTATTTATAAATGTTTACATTTGTCAAAACGTTACTGTGATGGAAAGAAAGATGAAAACTATAATTAAAAAAAAGAAAAGAAAGATAAAAACTGAGTTAATAGGATACTCCATAATAGGCCCTTTGGCTTATTTTGCAATTTGTGAACACTGAAAATGCTTGTTGAAAAATATTGGGTCTATTAATTCCCATGGCTTTGCTTCAACTTTGACCAGTTCCTCAAATTCATACATCTTTGTTTAAATGGTTTGCATTACTTCACTCGTTCTTTTCTTTCAATATGGTGGCTCATAACTGGCTCACCCTCATGGCACAACATTGGGTATGCAAAAGTAGAGGATCGTATTTATCAGACTATTTCACTCTAATTAGTACACTTCGTTTCACGGGTTAGAGTGATTCTCATAAACCTGTGAAATACACTTTAGTGTATTACGCATTACTTCACTCTAATTCTTTTGTTTTCTATTGTGTTTATCTGACTATCACACTTTAATAAGAACACTTTGTTTCATGGGTTAATGAAAACCAATTAATTAAAGGGTCATAAAAACCTGTGGTTGAGAAAGAAAGGGGAGTTTCAACCCTTTTCGTAAGATAGAGGTTTGGGCTTCCTTTGTTGATTTTATTGACTAGGGCTGGTAACTACGGCTAAAGACTCTTCCACAGTCCCCCGCTCGGTTTTTAACGTTAACCGCCATTTTCAAATTACAGCCGAACTGAATAACAAACCCTAAAAAAGAAAATGTCTTCATCAGAAGATTCTTTGAATCTAACCAATGAAATAATCACTATTCTTGCAAGCAATGATAACAGAGAATCTTTGGAGAAGAGTGAGAAGTTTCTGATTGAAAAAGCTCGCCTGTTCGAAGAGCAAGAAATAAGCGTACAAGAAGCCATACGTCAGTTGACCAAAAGGGGAAAACAAGCTGCTCTAGTTTTAGATGACAACCATCCTGATAACACAGCTAGAATCACTGAACTAAAGCAGGAAAATACCGTAACCGGTGAGAGAATTGAGAATATTGAACAGGATATTTGCTTGTTGGAGAAAGCATGTCAAGAAAAAGACCAAAAAGGTGAGTACAAATAGTTCTTGAACACGGCCATCTTGTAAGTTTGTTTTCTTGCGTTATACTAGTGATACTAGTATACCCTCACGGACAATTAAAATATAATATAATATAAATCTCTATTAGCTATAGATTCATTAGTTGATTAGAAAATATGTGATCAGTCCAATGTTGGCAGTTATCATGTCTAAAACCTTTCAAAAAACCTTCACATTTTTAACCATGAATACTCATAAACAGCCGCTGGACAAACGAAACACACGATGTGCATGAGCAAATGTAATTTGACTCGGCAGCTGTCAAAGTCATGTGGAGGATTTTGAAAATGTTATACCCATTTTTAGAATAGCTAGGCAGCTTCAGGAGTTTTGGGTTCCGTCAATTAACAATTAGAAAAAACCTACTAATAGTCTATCACCAATCGAGCCCTGTGATTGGCTGAGCTACTAGGGGTCTATTAGTGATAGACCTCTAGTAGCGAAAAGCGCCGGCCTTCGGCCTCATGGGCTATTGACTCGTAGACCATTCGGACTCGAGGACTAATTGTTTTAGTAAAAACCTACTAATCGGTCCAATGAAAGGATGCAAAAAGTTTTGGATTTTGCTTTAAATATATTTTTTTTGGTTTTCAAAACCGGCGCTTTTCGCTACTAGAGGTCTATCACTAATAGACCCCTAGTAGCTCAGCCAATCACAGGGCTCGATTGGTGATAGACCATTAGTAGGTTTTTTCTAATCAAAATTAGCACAGGCCGAGTAAAAAGAAATATGTGCACCAACAATCAGAGTTCAAGGAAATTTTGAGTTTGTTTTCAAACCTCATAATCTTCAAGGTTATGGATTTGTTAAATTTCATCCAAATTTAGGAAACTATTGGCACTTATTTCTTCTAGATCATTGTATTTGGGTATAGCCATGCTCATAGCAACATGTGAAAATGGCTTTCAAGTTGACAGAACTTCTTTATCAGCTCACGATTAAAAAGAACTCGGCCCATCATAACTTTGATTGATGGAAGCAAAGATTTTAAAATCAGTGAGAGTTATAATGCACTGATCAATAATCACCACCCAGTGCTGCATTTGTATACAAATAATTATACTAGTCAATAATAATTACTAGTATAATTATTTGTATACAAAGGCAGCACTTTCTCCTCAGCTATTTTAAGACCTTGAGTGTTGGTCCGGTCTCCTGCACGAAAGTCCAGTGCTCATCCAACTGGGTGGTGGTAATTGATCAGTGCATTATAACTCTCACTGATTGAGTAGTTTCGATTACAATGTGTTTGTTTACTGTCCTGCCCCAGGAAAAAAATTAAAAAATAGCCTTGTGATCCTTGTAGTACCCTTGAAAACAGATGTTGTGTATAGTTGCTTGAGGAATAATTATTATTACTCTACAAATGGCTTACTCTAAAATGACTTTCGAGTGGCTCGGGTGACCACTTCAAATGGCGGTCCTGGCTCTCCACACTTCATCACTAACCAATATAGGGAGGGATGTAAAAAGAACCACTGAGGACATAAAGAAACCCTGGCAGTGACCACCCTCAGTGCCTACACCTCAGACTAACCACCTCTTGTGATTGTAAAGTGCCTTTGATTATATCCATATAGAAAGGGCACTTTAATATAAATCATTATCAAATCATAATGGTCAATTGAAATCCCACACCCAAATAATGCAGCAAGACTGGGGATTCAATATGAATTTAAGATTGGATAACTTTAAACTAACTCTCAGATTAAAATATCTTTTTTGATTAATCTAAGGTGAGGAGTTAAAAGAGAAAAAAGCTGAAGCTGTTAGCAAGAAAATAGAAGTGCTTCCGAAAACTAAATACTATTTCAGCCTGTTCACAAATATCTCACATATCCGCTGGGATTACAACTGTAAGGAGGAAGAAATCAAAGGGTTTGTTGCCAGCTTGAATAATGTCAAACCATTTTGTCTTGATCAAAGACAAAACTCAAAGTATTTTATGGTGAACTACTTGTGGGACCTAATCGATGCCTAAGAAAAGAGTTGACTTGCTGTATACATGTAAATATATGAAAACAATTTTCCAGGATATAATTTTATCATAATTAACGGAGCCAGCAGCAATATTAGATATATTGCAGTGAGCTGAGGGCTATGCCCTCAGATATCTAATATTACTGCCGTTCCAGTAACTATCTAATACCTATATACTAATTCAAAACTAGTCCTGTAGCTATAGACCCCTTGCAGCACATCGGAATGCAGCTTAATTTGGAGCACAAAACAATAGATTCCAATTCTCAGGAGATTGAAATTCTTTTATCTTATCCTCCAAATTGAGCTGCTTTCATGTCACATGAAAGGAGTCTATAGCCCTAATGAGGCATGGTTAAATATTCCATACAGCAGTAGTAAGCCGGTGCTGCAGGTTTGATTCCTGGACTGGGCATTGCATATGATTATGATTTGTTAAGTGTTTTCTTTGATTGAAGGTTTTTCCTTGGGGTTCTCTGATTTTACTCCCTCCTAGACTTGCTCCAAGTCTCTCTCGCAAAGTTTTTCCGTCGGTTTTCCGTTGGATGGAAGTCAAGCACTTCTGGTTACCAGAGCTTTGGAAAACCGACGGATAAAAATAGCGAGAGAGACTTGGAGCAAGTCTAACTCCCTCCAGAAAACCAAACATGATAAATTAATTTCGGTATAATATGTGAGTTAGCTGTGACTGGTATCAGTAAAATCTGAAGGTTGGTTATTTAATTTAATCTGTTGCTCATAAAGGCTACTAAGATGGTCTTATTGATTAAGAATTAAGAACAAACAAGGATTACAAGAAACTGACATAAAGAACGAGATTTTGATTATCTTTTTTTTTTTTCATAACAAAACTTACCAGCATATCCTCTTCCACATACTATGAGAAATAGAACACTGTTAGCTAAGCCAATTAGAATCTGTTTGTAATTCTAGTCCAGTTACAGTATTATTTTTTTGACACTCTAATAAAATATATAATTCTAATATTCCTATTTCTGAGAGAATACTAATCAAGCTATGATTCCATTACACTGACAGCGACAAATTCTACAGGAAGTAGTAGATATCTCATTTATTGGTATAGACCCCTTGCACTAATTCCCAATCTGGGGCTCAAAACAAAATTATCCTTACTGCTATTTTCATAAACATGCTCTGTAGTTGCCAGCTACCCACTTTGTTTTTTCACTGCCGTCAGTCAAAATTGTGAAAGGTACCAACTAATTGTTGTTCTTGATTGATGGCAGCAAAAAAACAAATTTCAGCATGCAGCTTACAGCTACTGATTTCTCATGTTTATGAAAATAGCAGTAAGGATTAAAATATTTTATGTCAACATTTTGCATTGTTTTGCATTTATATAGACCCCTTTCACATGACGTCAAAGCAGCATAATTTGGAGGACAAAAAAAAACAATTTCAAGCTCCTGAGATTTGGAAACCATTTGTTTTGTCCTCCAAATTGAGCTGCATTTTGGTGTGCTGCAAGGGGTCTATGTACATTCAAGGTATAAGGATAGACTAAATGCTTACACAATTTAGATAAATTAAATAAGCATCCTGAAAGAAAGTTTGGAGGTTAGCCCTATGTGAGAACTCCCTAAACGCGAAACGTACACATGGACGAAGCAGCAGCACTGATCTATGATCTATATTCCAACCGCCATCCCCAACCAACAGCAACGCAGTCCCGGACGGACACCCCAACCCACAACAGACAAGCTCTCAGCATGTTGAGCGTTGGCGCTGCCAGTCAGTCTGATCTGACTTATTTAATTGCCCTGTTTCACTATGACGTCACAGCTTTTTTTACATGGACAAGAATAATAGAAAATTTAGGCTAAATCTTCTTTAGTTTGGGATATTTAGTGTAATATTTAGTTGCTATCACTTTCCACTATATCATAAACCAATTAATTTGTTTTGTTGCTATTTTGCCCCCTCTGGCGACCATGATCCTTATAAACTGAACAGTCCCTCTTTTCCTTCCTAGCTCAGTCGAGTCGAGTTTTTTCCTGCCTTGGACGCGCAGGGAGTTGGGGCGAGTTTTCCTCTCCCCGAGTGTCGCCTCAAGCTGGGCTCTGCATGGGCGTTGACCAAGTAGCTAGAAAATTTTGTTTTTCAAAATTTCAAAAAACAACTCTGGCTTAAGTTCGCTTTGGATAATAGAAACGTCGTGGAATGTTAGCAGTAGTTGATAGCAAAACATATTCTAGACGGCCTCATTACTCTTTCAAGTTGTTAAAAACGGCTTATCACTGTGGCTAATAGATACAGTGGTTTATGTTCTAGAAGGCCCACTGACTCTTTCACTGAATCTGTCAAAAACGGCTTGTATGTCACTGTATGTGGCCAACATATTTCATGGAATTTTAGCAGTAGTTTATAGCAGAACATGTTCTTGACGGCGCTCTGCGTTGAAGAAGAGGCTGGTCCACTTTCAAACTCTCTTTAAAGTCTGACAAAAACATCTCTTCTTCGTTGTGGCCAATGGACATGCCGTGTATACGGAGACTTTTCTCGTCTTTGAAACAAATCTTAGTTTTGTATCCACCTTCATTTACCAGCATCTGCTGACAAGGAATGCAATAAAATGGCTGATTAGAGAAATGGTCCTCTCGATGGTGTCTCGCTTGATACAAAGCACTTTGGAATCGCTGAGGACATTTGCGATTCTCGAAACATGCCAAAGGGTAGACTGAATAAAAATGGTCCAAATAGTCTTCACGAGTATTGAAGTAGTTCCCACAAGAACAGTTACATTTCTTATGGCAATTTTTCATATGGATCTCTTTTTGCTGAGCGGATGAGAATTGCTTATGCGGGCAGAACTGGCAGACAACTTCAGATGTAGGTGTTTTTCTTGATGATGCCATCTCGTCTATCTTGTGAATATTTTTCATGTGGACGCGTCGTTTTTCTTCATTACAGAACAAGTATTCTTCCCTGCAGAGAGGACATTGTGTCTGGTTTTCCAGATGTTTTTGGAGTTCGCTCTCGGTGTAAAACCTTCCCTCAGTGCATTCTGGGTTGTAGCAAAAGTAATTATGAAGTATATAGAAATGTTCTTCCGTCTCTGTTTCAGTCAAAAATACCAACTTACACCTGCGACAAGCATTTTCTAGTACTTCAAGAATCGATCTCTCCTTCCCATTCACCTCACTCACTTGAAGACGAGGATTTTTGACTTTCAAAATGGCAGACACTTCTTCGAATTTCCGGTCGTTGTCAGCAACAAGAATCAAGGGTGATCCAATATCCAGCTCTTCAAGCCACATTTCTTTTTTCTCGGTAGCATATCTTTCCAGTAGGTAGGATATGATGGCAGCTTCTGAAGCGTATGGACATGTTGTTAGTGTAAAATGGTTTTCGATCCAATCTCTTTCAGGAGGCATTGCTTTTTCTGGTGTGTCGCTTCGCAGGAACACATGGATTTTCAGCCTCGTTTCTTTAGCCTCTTGACAAGAGAATTCCAAATCCTCGATGAAATTCCGACAGCTGCTTTCCCAGATTAAAAAGAATTCCTCCATTGCTACTGTCTTAGAAGCAATTCAAACTCTTAACAACTTGCTTCCTCCTTCGTTTCTCGATTTCACGTTCCAAGGTCCCGTTTCTATGTATTGTGGTTTCAAAGGAATGACTTCGCTAGCTCCAAAAGATCTTTTTAATCTTTTAGCATCAACTCGAGAACTAAACAAACAAATCAAGCGTTAGGCAGACTTTGGCGCAGCCAAACGCAAACAACCATCGGCATATATTTAAGATTCAAATGGAATTTTTTGATCTTTTGTCGAAGAAACGTCAAGAAAAGCAGACGTCTTGCTGTGTCTTCTCGCTGATGAGTCATAATTCATCAAAACAAATCCTTTTCCTTTGTTCTAAAAGACCTGGAAAAAGTCGCACAGCGCTAATTTTTGTTGACTTTTATTCTGAAATTCTCGACACAATTAGAAAGATATAAAAAATTCATAATCCCAAACAAAATACAGCGGAGTATTTAATAGGATGGTGAACAAAGAGAGTGCCACTAAGTTTACATAAGAGTCCACTTAATAGTGCGTCAATTGTTTTGGTGTCAATAAATTATTTAGAAAGCAAGACAGATAAGCTTATTTGTTGCTTATAGCTTCTAAGATGTTGACGTATGGTATGAGAATGTAGCTAGGAGATTAACGTCATCGTGCAGTCAACAAACGTGCATTCACTGCGCATGCTCCTTGTATTACTAAAATCAATAGGCAGCTTGAGATTGCGAGTTTAATGATTTACTCTTTGGAGGGTTGGTATCTCTTAAATGGACAAGAGATTTTAGCCAAAAAGCAGTATAAATGTTACAGAAAAATTTGCGATATAGGCGTCTCGTGCCGATCACTTGGTTGGATGAACGGATGCTTTCATACCGTACACCGTGACCGGGTCGCATCTATCCGATCACCTGATGGGATGGACAGCAGGTTTAGGTAATGGGCCATGAGATGCCTTCACACCGTACCGAGTGACCAGATCGTACGTGTCTATATCCAATTAGCTGATGGCATGGACTGTAGGCTCATTCGTTTTAACAGCTGTCTTCAAACCGCACCTTATCGTGCCTATTCCTTCACCTAATCGTATCGTATGCTGTATTTCCAGTCACAGGAAGTCAATTATGATAAGGGCGGCGACGCCAGTTCTGAAAAAGATATGTTCTAGCTATAATAGCTATTCAGTGAAGATGAATTCCTCAGTTCTGTGTTCCATCACCTTCGCGTGGTCTAATAGTTCCGTTTTACTTTTAAGGCAAACAGGTCTTTTATATTGATTGACACAAGCCATGCATACATACGGGAACTCACACTGATGACAAGACACGTGATGAAACACCTGTGCAGCTGTCGTGCGAAACCGCTGTGCACAAGTAGGCTCAGCTAAGCAAGGCAATGGATAAAGACTATAACGGAAATGAAACGTTGTCTGGTCCGCATCAGTACGATGGTCTAACGAAGACGCATTACGATTTGCGTTGAGTTTACGAACATGGACGCTTCTCATGTGTTCGTCTTTCTTTTTAGGGCTGCAAAACACCAATCCAGTCAAACAAATATCACACTTTCGTTGCTTGGATACGTGATCGTGAAGCTCAGATTTATTCCAAAATCCATTTCCTTTTCTACTTCGATCGCAGGAAGGATTATTACACAGAAGCAAATGATTGAGGCGATCATGGTGCTCTTTTTCTGAACTGTCGCGAAAAATGATCAAGCACAGAGAACAAACATGATCTAAGCAATCAGTGATGGACGTTGTGGTAGAATTGATTGGCACTATCGATGCAACACTGTTTGTTTTTATCACCGAGATAAGCTCCATAAATCTTGACTGGTCTTTAGACACAAGATATAGTACAACATTGGGTTTGGTCAAAAACTTGCGATCGGAAATCAGAGAAGACATGAGCGCAACCCACGCAGCATCAGGTGCATCTGTTGCTGAAGGATGTTTTGATATCCAGTCCCAATCATTCAAAAGAAGGCTCTCGGGGTTCGATCTGTTGTAAAACACATGGATTCGAATTGTCTTCTGAGCACCAGGAGTGACTGTGATTTTATCCGAGCTTCTTAAAAATTTCGATCCTCCACTTTCCCAATCTATGTAAAAATATTTCACAATTTGTCCAGCCATCTCTCAATATCGAGTACGTCCGTTTAGAAATGGTTCTGTGATGAGTTCATATTCATTGTGATGGCTAAACATGAAGCCAGGCTGTGTGTTTGCGCAAGCTGCTAATGGTAAATAGTGAAAAGCGCTGCAGTAGCCAATCGAAAATTTTTGGTTCACTAAAATTCGAAGTGACAATGTTTAAGTGCCAATCTTGGGAAAACGAAAGCTGTCATGTTTTTATAAGCGTACCAATTACGAGTTAAGATTTCGTCTTAAAGAAAGGCGTTCTTTTGTACAATTTATTTTAAAATCGGCGTTGAAGTTTGCGGTATTTTAATATTTCATTTTGTACATTCAGTTTATTATGAAAAATGGTTGCTATGGCAATCCATCCATCCTTCCATTCCATACCAACATTCAACAATCCATTGATTCCCATCAATCAATCCATTCATTTGTATTCTTCCACCTTTCATTCATGCATGCATATCCATTCACAGCTTTCCATGCGTCTATCCCTCCACTTATTTATCCGTAATATCTAACTATTTATCTATTTTTTCATTCATACATCTATCCTTCTTTCTACTCAACCCTAATCACTATCCCCATCCATTATGCACCAAATATCACCACGTCCATACACATCCTATACTCAAGAACTTTTGATCACAGTCTTCATATAATCTTTTGATCTTATGTTCATTTATTTTAATTTCTTTAGATTTAATGGATTCTTTAATGCAGTTCATTAACAATCTGGTCAGTTCGTTCAAATATATTATCTTCGGGGATGGTACGCAGCATGCTATCTATATTTTCGTCAGTTCTTACAGTTAATATTTTCATTCTCACAATCCAAGACAATAACTACACATGAGTATTTTAAAACGTAACTTGAATTTTTGAATTCTTTTCATTACATACTCAATTTGCAAATTGTTGACTGATGAACAATAATTGGCGAAAGTTGTTATGGCGTTCCCGCCGTTCAATTCACCTTTTTTGACATAAAATATCTGCATGTCACCATGATAATAGTAACTTGAAAGGCCCACAGAGGGGCACACAGTAATTGGCGAAAGCTGTCACTATTTCTTGTCCTGTTTCACGCATTTTTTTTTTCATTTTTACTCAACTGATTTCATTTTTAGACGACGACGTTAAAAAATAAATACTGTTACCGGGTACCATTTAGAACAATCAAAAACGACTGCATATTTTATCTTTTAATTCCTTCGCAATTTTAGTATACCGTTCTACAATCTTACCTACCCATGCATCATAGTACGTCTTTGATCATTGTTGCTAAAAATGCCCGCTGCTGCTTACTCCACATCTGATTGGACTAAAATTTGAATACCGAATGAGAGCGTTACCCAGGCAACAGGAAATCCTCGTTGAAAACATTTTGTCGAAACCACCTGCCATCGACCACACAAGTGTCAATGTAAACATGAAACATTGAACTTCAAACACAAAGAACACTAAAATGTCTCCACGATAAAAACGATTTATATACATCTAAGTTCAGTCATATATTACAAAATTGTGACCGTTTTGAAGTAGATAATTTTGAATTCAGCCATTGTTTGAGATATGACTTTAATGGACAGAAATTTTGCTAGATTGGATCCTTGTTCTCTGTGATAAAAATTCGCATATTTTCGCTAACTGTGGATGAAATATCTTTGCTTTTAAAATCTTGGAAGACATCAGCACATTATTGTGTAAAACATTGCAAGTGAATTTTCAATTTTTTAAAACACTGTTTGACGAATAACAAGTATTTTTCACGCCAGACAAAAAGATCTTCCTTTTGGAAGGGAAGGCCATCCATCGAGCGCCGGATCATGACTTGTTCAAGTTCAAGAAAGGTAATTTTCATCGAATGGGAACGCGAATTCATTGATTTTATCAAGGGAATCACGCTATCTCCTTCCCTAAGAGGAAACCTTGTTGTTCATATTTTTTATCCACAAGATGTGTCACGCAGTATTCTACCAAAATACAGGCCATGGCTCTTCAAACATCCTGCACCAACAGCCAATGACAGAAAATATGCAGCTTGGGAAATGCTTGAAGACTATGTATTGAAGTATAAATACCCTTATTCTCATTCCAGTACGATTAGTAGAACTTCACTTGGACGTGATAAGATTCCCAGTAGGGTTACGGAGGGAAAAGAAGGACAGTTTGGGGGGTTTCTTCTATCGAAATCCCTAGAACGCACCCAGGAACTCGTAGAAGCTGTTGCCAGCAAATATGGCGTCACTCTTAAAGCCATAAATTGTGAGCCTTCGATTTCAACTCTTCTGGACCTGGTAGAATACAGTTGCAGTATTTGTAAGATGGGATTTATGGATAACAAGGAGTTGACCAAGCACGATACAGATTTTCATAACCTGCTATGCTATAACCCTGGCTGCACTCATAGTCATAAGTTAGCATCATTTTCCTCAGAAAAGGAGCTACACCAACATGTTTCCAGTCAACTGAGGTGCACATTTTGCCCTGGAAAAGTTTTCTGCTTGAAAGAAAAGTTGGAAGATCACTTAAGAAAATCACACAAAAAATGCTCTTGCCCATGTGGGGAGTATTTTGGAAACAGGAAAACTTATTTGGACCACTTTTTCTCATTTTATCCCTCACCCAAAGAAATTGCGTTCCGGATACCAATCCAAGAACCAAACTCGAACAAGAAGAAAAATAATGCGAGTTTAACATCCAAAAGTCAGTATCATCAGGAGAGGAAATCTTGCTGCAGCAACCACGCGGTTCAAAGACAAACTTCCCTCGGCCATGATAGCTTTAGTCGTTTGAGTAATGCATCATCGATATCAATCCCTAGCGATGAAAACCCATCCATTGATAACTGAACTACTTAGATTGCATTGATGATAGATATTAAGAAAGGCCTATTTGGTTTTACTAGTGCATCAGTCGCCCAGTGTTTCCAAAAGGAAAATTGCTAGTCGTGCTTGCATGATGTCATTCCAATTAGGGAACAACAAATGAGGGCAGGTATGTTAAAACGGTTACTGATGACTATAGATTTCTTGATTGTGATACTTTTGATCTTTAAAGTTAGTTGTATAGAATTCAGTGTATGGCGCGCGCGCGAGCCTGCACAATACTGCACCTTGAAGAATAGTTTATTTTGATGTCGACTTCATGATAAGGGTCGTCGCGCGTTATCTTTATTGACAACTAAAACGGGGGACGAGGAGCGAATAGATGCCGGGTGTTTTCTCAGGCTAAACTGTATGGTAAAAAGTTTTCATAATCGTAGAGATTTTTTATCATACAAAGCTGAAGCGGTTGGCAAAATATGAACGAATATAGCTCTATGAACGTGAAAAAAGAATTATTCAGCAAAATCATGGACTGAGAATGGGAAAAAAATAGATATTTAATGATTATTTTAAAAGGTACCACAGGGGACCTTCGCGACCGTGTATACATTAAACATAACTTGTAGCGCACAAACTACTCACCTAATCTCTATAAAAGTATATATTTTCTTGAAGCTGAATAAACAGAGATTTCAGCCATATTGTTATCATTTTTTTTGAGCAAACTCATCATTTTTAAGAGTGCGAGTTTTATAATTTTCGACCCCTCTTTTTCAAGAGTTCCTGCATGGAACGCTGGATTTCAATCGACCTGATTTTGCTGAAACTTTGAAACTGGTAGCTGAATGTTAAATTAAACATAGGATTCAAATCAAAATCTAAAGAAGATTTTTGAGGTTATTTTTGGCAAGCAAAAAATCAACCCTTTCTTCTTCTCTTCCTTCAAATTTACATTTTACCTACTACTATACAGCAAAAGTTTTAGAATTGACAAAGGATCAAGAAAAATATCCCCCGCCACAATTGCAACTCACACTGAGATTCGAGAGACGTCTGCTATTTTGAAATCATCTCAGTAATTAGACTGCCAACTATCAGTTCTAAATTATATCAAGAGAGCATAAATAAGAGAGGGAAACTTCTTAATATCGTGCGGATCGCGCGCGCCATGTGTATTCCCGTTTGGGCTATTTTTAGGATTCGCGCGCAGTCCTTTGGTTTTTGATTTTTTGATGACGTGGCCGTGTGCGCGCGCTCTCAAAAATAACATTCTTTTCGTCAATTTTTCTCACTTGTTTCGGCAAAATCTATTATATAAAGCAAATAGATGAGGATTGGTTATGTTCTGTTCTTTGATAAAAGACGACTGAGCTAGGCTTTGGAACACTCAAAAAGACGCGACTTTTGTGTTTTTTTCCCCATACATCTTTTTCCCCCATACAGGTTTGGATGAGGCACACAATTTTTGACATACTGGAGTAGGGTGAGGCGAAAATTGACTTTATAAGAATGCTAAAAATAGCCCAACCGGGAATTCACATGGCGCGCGCGCGATATTAAGAAGTTTCCCTCTCTTATTTATGCTCTCTTGATTATATGCCAACTCAGTTTGTGTCCACTCAGTTTTGTCTGTAAAGTGAAGGCACAGCTGCGTGTAGGAAATAAAAGGCGGGACCAGCAAATGGAAAACGAGGCACAAAATAAATAAAATACAAAAAACAATGAAAAAGAAAAAATACCATCCTGTTCATTAGTGCATGATAAGTGAGGGAAATGAAAGCAAAACAAAGCAAGCATTTCATCATAACCTAATATAAGGAGACTTGATAAAATGGGAAAATCCTTTGTTAGCCAATGTAAAACACCTCAGTAAAAACCAAAGCTGGGGACCTAAAAAGACTCAGCATTCGAATTTGTCAATATTAAACGAGATTGCTATCAAGATATACGAATCATTCATAAAGCCACACTTCATTCATTGTAGCCGTGTGTGGGACACAATGTGTGCATGGTATTCAGAGTGACAAATTACAAAGACTTCAAAAGCAGGCAGCTCGAGGTTTCCATGACACAAGTTCACCTGCTCATGCCTTACTGGATAGATTTGGGTGCATGTGACAAATAAAAATAGTCCAGCTTAAAAAGCAGAAGGCTGTTTTATATAGTTTTCAAATCTGTCTTTAAATAATCTCACCATGCACAGCTAATCTAAAAGAGCTATCTACTGACTGATCCGAACTGGCTACAGTTTAAGAAATTCCGAAAGAAAGGCACGTATACGTAAAACTACTAAAAACTAAGACAGAATATCTGAAATAAACGTACCGTTCTTTGAAATAAGTTACCTAAACTTATATATATATATATAAGAACGACTGACTCTGGGCTAGGGTCTTCAAGAAGTGGGTTCAGTAAAGCGCACTTCTTTACAATAGACTCTCACACAGCATTCAAGTATTAAAAAAATGCATAAAACAATATTTTACCTCCGGAAATCGAAAAACTCGGTCATAACTAAACCTATATAGTCGCTCTCATAAGCGGCAATGCAAACGGTTTCACAACCATGGTCGACAACTACCGCCCTGCATAGCCATAACTAAAGCTAGCCGAGAGTGGTCGCAAGGAGAGCGGCTTCAAATGTATTTTAATGTTTTTCCAAGCTGATGATTTTCAAGTTTTCCGTGTTAAATAAATCAAAGTTTATGCTCACTACATCTGATTGACAAAAGGCAATGACAAATGCAGTAAATGCTAAAATCTCTTTTTAATTATCAATCTTTACATACAGTAAATACAACATTTATAAGATCTTTTCATTTCATTAGTATATACAAGAGTATATTACAAAAGTAATGTCGAAGCTTGTTGTCCCTCTCATAAACAAACCTAAAGTCCAACGTCATTGAGGTCCTTCTGACGCAACGACTAGGGGATCATTCTGTCTTAGTGAGCCATTCAACCTTGTATTTCATCTGAACCAACTAAGTTTCTAACACAATTTAAAGAATGCAAAAAGGCTCTTATTTTCTTTCTGTACCTTCTACATCGTGTGTAATAGATAATAGGGTTGATAACGCAATTAGAAACTAATAATATCATACTGACATAACGGTAGATATACTCTGCTACAAAACTGAATTTGCGTTGGGATAACACTCGGTAAAAACGATAGAATATGATAAGGGCGTAAGGTAGCACAAAACCTACAATAATATCTACAAACAATTGAGCATTTCTGAGTTGTTGTTTTCTTACGTGCGAAGTATTTACGTTCTTGTTGCTGAGCCGAATGTTATGTATGATGGCAACTGCAGCGTAGGACACAAAAGCGACGGGAATAAAATATGCAAAGAAAAAAGTTCCTATAAATATCGCTTGACTGTATGGTAAACTAGTGATCACATCACATATCAATGTATAGCTGTGATCGTCCAAGTTTATTCTTACGGAACCGTAAAGTAAAAACGATGCGAATGATGCTAAAATTGCTTCCAGCCAAATGAATAGGATACCCCATCTTACAGCTGACACTGAAGGCAGTTTTTTCCAGTAAAAAATACCAAGATACTTCTCTACTGATATCAACAATAAATTGTTAACGCTTATGTTAGCAGTGAACACTAGAACAAATCGACTTATTTTACAAGGCCATTCAGCTTGAAAAACATCAGCCAAAAAGTTCACAGTCAGGGTTCCTCCTCCGAGCAAAGCGGTGATGATATCTGAAGTAGATAGGCTGATCATGAGGAAACACAGTACTTGACGTCTAAAGGCTACTTGCAGACGAGTCTTCCTTGCGCGCAAATCGTCTAGTTTGCAGGCCAATGCAAATGCATTCGCTCCTACTCCAAATATACACATTGTCGCTGTGAGAAAGGTAAAACTGACCTTGATGGAAGTAGAAACAGATACGAATGCGTAGACTCTATCATTCATATTCTCTGATATGTTTGTGCGATTTGCGTCGAGTTGCCTGGATGTATTGAAGTAGATTCCTGAGGCCATTTTGCTCAAAACGTTGTCGCTCTCTTTTGTCCAAATTGCGCACGTCGTAGTTTAGATATCAGTGCACCTACAGCTCTAGAAAGATTATTTGCTAGGAAGATTTCAGTGCGTTGATTATCTATCTGACTATTCGGTTGCTCATAAATTTATATATCATCATTCCGGACTAACAGGAAATGGCAGTTTTATAAGTTTAATAAAAGGTGTTAATGAAGGAGCATATAAAACAGATATTGACTGTCGTACCGCGCTCTATCCTGCATGCTGTTATTATATTAAGGGGTTTCGCATCAATTATCATATTATTGAGGCTCGAGCGGTTTTCGTGCGCGCGATCTAAATCCAGTCAGTGGCACATATGCAAAATCATTTAAATTTGCACAATCAATATTTTGTTCCCCAAAAATCTCATATTTAGACTAATATAACTCAAAAACTTAAAGTGCACCTAATTAACCCCTGATACAATACACTCGGTATTGATTCTAAATGAAGTGAATGGTCGAATGGTGACTATATTTCTTCATTTAAGTGATGCGTCTTTAAGTTATAAAGGTTTATACTTCCAATATGTTAATGACTGTGCCGTCTACATAGGCTTTTGAGTGTATTTCTTTTACTTGTAATAATAAAAAATGGCAATCATGTGACACCAAATTTACAGTAAACATTTTGGAAACCACGATTATAATGATGATGCTTTTTAAATAATGTTTGTGTGAACCAGCTCAATTTTGTATATTTAATGAAGCCTGCGTGGACGTCACAGTCATTAACATATTGGAAGTACTTTTCACTTAAAGACGCATCATTCAAATGAAGAAATATTTCACCATTCGACTATTCACTTAATGTAGAATCAATACTGAAAGGGAAAATAAAATAAAGAAATAACCGTTTCCTGAGCCGGCCTGCTATGATAAGGGTGACCTCAGTTTTGCAAATTTTGTTGATTCTGATTGGCTAACATTTTTTCTCAGATCAGCTTGAGATCCTTTCAGTCGTTCAATCGCCAATCAACCGGATAGCCAATCGCTGATCGCCTCTTCAACCCTTCTTGCAATAGCTGTATATACCTTTTTCTAGATGCATCTTTTCTCTCTCATTAATTGTCTATTTAACAGGTCTTTATTTGCGAATCTTGCTACAAGAACTGCTCTAAAATGTAAATCAAGTCATTATCATCATGATGATGAAACATTAATAAATCTTACAGTCAAAACGACGGCTCAAGCGTACCGCCCTATATAGAATCAATTAATGATTTTATGAATTATGAATTTAAGCTCATGCATGCACTTATTTTAGAAGTGACTACTTAGAATTTTTAGCTGTAAATTGAATGTGAAGTTTGGAGTCTTCCGATTTATCAAAGAAAACTCAAAGTGAATAATCAACTCAATATTCGAGTCATTTCAAATCATTAATGAAGCCTTTTGTCGGGGTACACTTTCATGAGCCGTTTTGGCTGTAAACTTAAGTATCCATGAAAGACTAACGATTGATACCCCACCATTTGCATGACATGAAAAGTGCGACCACATGGCGAACGCTGACGTAGTTTGTGAATAATGTATAGTAGCAAGCTTTATAGGAAAATCATGGTTAGAGATCAGTCATCATTTTGTTTAGGTCCTTTTTATGATCCCCTTCAAAAGTTTGTAATAAAAAGAGGCATCCAAAAAATGCAAAAACTTACTTTTTCAGGGTTCCCAAGGTCAGGGAAAAGTCAGTGAATTCTGAATCTTTTTCAAGGTCAGAGAATATAGAACTGTCAGGGAATTTTGATTTTGGTCAGTGAATTTTTGCAATATATCCAAAAGTCAGTGAAAAGTCAGGGAATTTCTGTCAGCCTTCAAAAAATCATTTTAGATTGGGAATTTTCAGTTGGGCTTCCTGTGGTCGAATTTCAATTTTTCGTAAAATAGGTGCACAGCGAAAAATGGTTTTTGGTCAGGGAAATGTAAGGGAAAAGTCAGGGAATTTTATTTTTCCAGATGAGTGGGAGCCTTATTTTTACACTGGCGCTTAATTCATTCAGTTTATTATGCCATGTGTGTGGACTCAAGGCAAACAATGCATGAGAGCAGTCATAGATACCCTAGAAGTGGGCATTGCTACCTCGAGATCATTCCTACTTATAGATATTGCTGGGTGAATTTACATGTGTTTTAGCGACATAACCCCGTTAGGGAAGTGTCGTAATTTAAGTTTTGAAGATAGAAAGAAAAATGTCAAAGGTTTAGGTATCCATGGAAACATTTCTGCAACTGCAACCTTAACAATCCTCTGCTCATAATCCATATATGGTATTAAGTCTTAGCGCGAAATTCAAAATGGCGGATGTGAGAGAAGAAATAATGTCAGCTTTCTTGGATCTTAAACCGGATTGTGTTCAATATAATGGTGAATATCAGTTAACTTCTTCTGAAAATGAGGCTGACAGGTAAATACAAATTCAGGGTCTTTCTTTCTCAGGGGGGAGGGGATATTAGGACTGATCTGCAAATGTATTTTTGATTCATGACGATAATGTTGTCTTCATGGTCAGGTCTGTCAAGTTTTGGTCACTCGATTTACGAGTGAGATACTCTAGCTATAAGAAGCGATTTTAACTGAGATAAAGCTAAAATTTGGACTTCCAACACACTAGCTTTTTTCTGCCTTTCTGGAACAGGACTGGCCATAAGTTTTTATCCAAACAGCAGCAGCAACAACAACAAAGAGGGAGGGAAGGTGGCAATACTTTTTCAAACATTTTTTAATTCCCTTGACTATCCTTTTTTTATTTTGGCCTGATTTTAAGAATGATTTTCATAGAAAGTCTTTTAGATCTATACATAAGGCATGAGACATATTGCCCCTCGGAAAGTGTCTCCTCTCTTTCTCCCAATGGTCTGATAACTCAGGTTAATGTGTGGTTCCAAGAAATATCCATACCCCACCAGGTATGAAATCAGAAATTCCCAGGAGGTAGGGGGTCAGAGAAAAAACAAAATTTACAAGGTTTGTATGGAAGAAAATTTGAAATTCCAGATGGGTGGGGGGTTTCTTTTTCAAATTTCCTTATAGCGGGGTATGGATATTTTTTGGAACCACACAATATGGTCAAATGTCTTAGCTTTGTTACTTAAATTTTTGATAGGCTGGGTAGACGTAGCATAGGCCCTACTTCCTAAAATCAAAAGTTTTTATGGTTTCATATTACAGGGTCCTAAGGCAGCATGAAGCAGCAGGATCAATGCAGAGTTTTTCAGTGCTAAGGTGAGGTGCACAAATATAAAGCTAGCTTTCTTACAATTAAGATTCAATGAAAGGAAGTATAATAAAATAATAACCCTAATAAAGATTAATTGATTGATTGATTGATAGAGAATTTTAAATTCAATTTGGGGGGCAGTGGTGGGGAGTGGTGGGGAGGAATTTGTTTTAATTTTTTTTTATGAAGAGGGGTGTAACAATTGAATACAAACAACGAATAGTGAATTAAAAGCTCAGGAGATTTTATTGGTTGTTAATATAGTTATTTGTAAATTTCTGCCAAAATACTTATATGCAAAAGTGCTTGTCTACCACCTCCTCTCTGACCCTCCAACCTTCAGCATATGTATGCACACACACATCACAATCCTGAAGAAAAAAAAACCTCTGTAATTTTATTTAGTATTTTACATTTTAACGAGGATATGCATGTTTGCTGCTCTCATAGGAATTTTTTTTTTTGCTTATATACAGTGTTGTAGTGAGGGAGGGTGAGGGGGCGGCTACCCCCCCCCCCCCAAATGTTCATCTTGGCATTGAAATTTAATTAATGCAGAATTCATGTGGATATGGTAGGAAAATGGTGCATTACCCTCATGACCTAAGTGTTAGCCACGCCCCTGCTCATATATACAGTAGGACGTGTACGCTTCCATTTAAAGGCGGCCCCCTATAATATTTGAAGTGGCCTACCTTTATTTAGCCACCAGTTACAAAAGTCCTAAAGAGGGTCTTGCAGTAATTCATACCTCCAATAAGCGGGCAACCTCGTTTAGCAGCTGAGTAACAATTCCCTGAGGGGGTGGTTGCTTTAAAAATTCCTTTTTATATATTTCCTTACTAGAAATTTTTTGGAACATATTTTCCTTTTTTGTAAAGATTTGCACAAAGGCAGGTGAAAATACAATAGGACACTTTTAATCCCCTATTAGGTTTTAATCACCTACAACTGTCCTGTCACAGCCCCAATATAAGAAATCTTAACCCAACCCAAAAATTCTCCAGCAAAATTTGAATAACAATAACACTAAAATATACAAATAGAAAAAGGAAAAATCAATTTAGACTCATGATGACCCTAATAGTTTATCCAAGAAGCAAGAGCTCTAGATCTTAGAGGGGTGGGGTTACAGTAATATTATCATGTAAGATTGACATTGGCAAGATTTTTATATTTTACTTACATTGCTTTGTTTAGATATTTATTATTCATTCATTGTATAAAGCACTAATAGAAATAAAGTTATTATTATTGTCGGAAAGCATTTTTTATTATCATTGTTGTTATTATTATTATTACTATTATTTGTTAAAATATACATTTTGTAAAAATTATATGAATTTATTGATATTATTCAAGAGGAGCTAGGCATTATTTTGTAATTAACTTTCCTGCAAGTAGTAAAAATTGTAAAGACAGATATGCTTGTAATCAATTATTTTTATGATTGTCACTATCTTTATTATTCTGATTTTCATATTCATCACCATGTATTGAAAATAATATTTTTTTGATTGTAATTTTGAAAAGATTGATAATTTTATATTTCCTACATTAGCACGAAAACTTTTGTTGTGACTAAAAAATAAGAGTCAAGAGACTCTTTTTCGTTGTATATATATGAACACTCCCTGTTTCTAACACAGGAAACCCAAGCAAGCAATATAAATCAAAACGCTCTTGGAAACAATAATAACGTACCGACTTTTGATTAATTTTCATATACTTAGAACTAATGACATTCAGGGCTTCATATATGGAGTGGCTGATCATAATGTCGTGAAAACCTGATTTTTGAGCCTTCAAAGAATGCCCAGTAACTAAAATCGAAGCAGGGCCACGCGGAAGAACAGACGCCATGTTCCATATTAGGCGTGGAGAAGAACGCTTAGCCACGCTCTGATTGGACAAGGCGACATTGATTGACAGCAACAACACAGCGATCCATAATAGCGGCTAGTATATTTCTTCACTTGGCTGTACGTCTGATCGAAGCTACAATCAAAATGTCTGCTAGAGGGGGAAAAGCCGCGAAGAGGGCCAAAGCCGTTTCACGATCGGCTAAAGCAGGACTCCAATTTCCTGTCAGCCGTGTTCACAGATATCTCAGACAAGTTACACATCACTACCGAATCGCTTCAGGAGCGCCGGTGTATCAGGCAGCTGTAATGGAATACCTTACCGCCGAGATCCTGGAGCTGGCAGGGAACGCGGCCAGAGACAACAAGAAATCCAGGATAATACCACGTCATATTCTACTCGCTGTTGCTAACGATGAAGAACTTCATAGGGTAGGTATAGTTGACTTCATAACGTCTAAAATTGTTATTTATTTTTGGAATGTTTAGCGAGAGCTGGAGCTTGATCAGGAGCCCGCTTTAGTTTTGCTTGCAGCTGTCACTCTGGTCATTGTTGACCATGATTCTTTATCGAACCATTCCGCTCCAAAGAGTCAAAGATTAGTCTGAAGAACTCAAACATTGTGAACGCGCTTCATATAAACTCAAACCTTTCCCGAGGTTAATATCGAGCCTTTCGATTACTATTTGCTCAGGAAAACCACATGCCCCGGGTAAAAAGCATAAGAAATCTCCTGTATCATTTTGTACCTCGTGCTTTCGAATCAATCGTGGGACATATACTATACAGTATTTTTGAAGCTGTGGAAATTTTCTATTTATTCTTATAACACAGGCTGTTTTAATACTGCTTTTGAATCTTAACAATGATGTTTTCTTCACGGTTTTTCTCTCTTTGCTTGTGGTTGTATTATTTGTGTTCAGTCTGTTTATTATAAACAGTATTTTGATTGTAATGCGGCTTGATGTATTAGACACACAAATTAAGGGAGCTTTACATATTTGCTTCAGCACTGGTGTTCTGTCCCCTTCCTTACCTTCTTGAACATTTGCCATCATCTGCTATATCTGCTGTTATCAGCCTTGTTACCTATCCAGTCTGAGAACACTAACCATGAGGAAGAGAGGGGTGTTCTTTTGTCTAATTAAGCTAGACGTAGACTGCATCTTTGCTGTTCCATGTGTTTAAGATATATCAATTGTAGAACACTGTAGAATAAGTGCATGGTCAACAGAATAATGATAAAGTTGTCTTCGTCAGCTTAATTGCCCCTTCTCAAATCTCATGGGAGGGAATATTCCTTTGTTTAGAACCACTTGCTATCTTCAGATGGAGCATCATGCATGTGGCTATAGATCACTTCACATCAAAACAAATGAATTCTTTTGTGATCAAAGCATTGATGTCTGGCAATCATTGTTCAGTAGATGCAAAGATCATTGAGTTGCGTGAATCTTTTCGGAAAACTTTCTTGAATCTTATTTGACTGTTGCATGATATTTCTTTAAGTTCATCAATATTGACATTTACATTGTGCCAAAGGGATCCAGGAGCGATCATAAAAATTGAAAAATAAATATAAATGTCAAAAATTTAACTTTGTAATAATAACTGTGCTTGTTAGATTTACTTTTACAGTGTGACAAACATTAGTATGACCACATTTATTGTATTCGCATACTTCTATGCACAGGCTTTTTGCTACCAAATAGGCTTTAATAACCCTTGTAGTGAAGCGCGCAGTTACTAATCACAGGCCAAAACAAACTCGGGCAAACAAACCAAAACTGAATTTATTTTTATGTTGAATGCAAGAATGCTAAAAATAAATTATAAGCTCAGACAAACCTGAATTCTGATGTCATCTGTGTGCTTTGCTATTTGGTAAAACCAGCCAGCTTCGCATAGAAATGTCTCAGTTTAACGTAAAGAAAGCCTGTACATAAAAGTATGTCAATACACTATATGTGGTCAAGGGTGAGGAAATTGCTACACTGTAGCCACTAGATCAATCCCTCAACCTTCAACCCAAGAAGGCCTTTGTTGCTTTTGATGATCCACATTGATTGATTTATTTCTGATATTTCAGTTGTTGAAGGGAGTCACAATTGCTGCAGGAGGTGTCTTGCCAAACATTCACCCTGAGCTGCTAAAAAAGAGAAAAGGTGGCAAGCTTGTTGCTCCAGAAGACCTTCATCCCAAGAAGCCAAAACCCTCAACACCCAAGAAAGATGTTGCTGCTGCTTCTACATCTAAAAAGCCAGCACCTGCTAAAAAGGCACCAGCTGCTAAGGCTTCTCCAGCAAAGGGCAAAGGAAAGGTAATGAAACAAATATTGTATTTATAAAGGTAACATTGGCTGTCGTTTGAGTAGCGTAGTTTACAATACTGTTACATTAATGTTAAGGTATTTCTAAGTTCTTGTCTGTTGCCATGAGTACCCATATCTGGAGTTTATCTAACTGCTAATTAAAGCAAAATGATCACAGTGCACAAAACAAAGACTTGAGACATTTTAGCTTGTGCATGTGCATTTCACCTTTTAGTCTGTTTGGCCATTCGATCAAGGTAACTGTTATAAATCTCACATTCTTATTGGTTGGGAGCGCATGCATTATGAGAGCACACAGCATGCATGCTCACTTTCTATTTCATCATTTGTGTCCAAATAACTCTAATTTGTATGTTATAAAAGAAATTAAAATCTTCCTTGCTGTGATGTGTGCAATTGTAAAGCACTTGGTGTTTGTCAGAACACTCGAGAATAGTTCACCACTTCTCTTGTGATCTGTCAACAGGGCTCAAAATAACGGTCAGTCATACGGCAGTCAAGATGTCCAGCGTATGATATTTTATCTTATTTTTTTGAAATATGGCCTGTCAACTGATGTCTGTTCAAAACTGTATTTGACCAGTCAAGTACCAAATTAGGCCGGACGTTGACCGGCCGTTATTTTGTGCCCTGGTCAACCCTCAAATCCTTTATAACTGCACATTGTCAGCATGCATACAGTACATGTACATTTTCTATTTCTTTGATAATGTTTGAACTTACCAGGTAGGCTAAAATTAGAATAACTTAGGTATTGCTTGTATATTCAGGGCTCGAAATAGCGGCCTGCCAATGGCCAAAAGCCAGGCAAAACTTAAGATTTGGCAGGCAAAAATAACGGGGAACTGCCAAATCGAAAATAAAAATAATAAAGAGGCTGGCAAAATTTACTGGACTGGCAGGCTATAATTTTTTCCCAATTTGGAGCCCTGATATTTTATTTGCCATTTTTTATGTATTAAAATATTATCCACAAGACCTATATGCTTCACTGTATGTGTAGTATTTAATAAAGTGGCTTATTGCTTACATGTACTTGTTAATGTCTTCTCAGGGTCGTGGTAAGGCAGCTGATAAGGGCCCAGGAGCTGGAATATCCGTTCTGTCTGAAAAGACATTGTTCCTTGGACAACGTGTAAGTGAACTTAATAAATATTCATTAGTTTCTGTTAATTATATCTTTGCAGTATATATTCCAGTCATTAGTTAGAGTTTATTGACTTTTTATCAATTACTAGATCCTACATACAGCACTTTATGTGAATATGCACAAATAGTCAGCCAGCTAATCAAAGTTCTCATATGCCCCAGGGATATTTTTGTATTAATATCCTATAGCGCTGTTTTTTCTCTATTGTCCAGAAATTTCACACTATATCATTTTTACACAGTCCTGTCGTTAGGGGTGGTTTGATGGTTTAAACGAATTCCTCTCCACTCCTTACCCATTCATCTATTCTAATCGAAAACTTTTCCAAGAAAAGCTGGATAAATATGTGATAACTGAGATTGGCAGAAAAACAAACCCCTTTCATTGGGGGTGGTTCGATGGTTCGAACGAACCCCCTCTCCAATCCTTACCCCTCCTTATTGCAAATTTCTCCAAGAAAAGCTTGATAAATATGCAATAACTGAGATTGGCAGAAAAACTAACCCCCCTCGAGAGGTCCTAGCGATGGGGCTGGCACATGCAGTTTTTGATAATGTTACAGAAATCCTAAAGTTCTTTTTGTAATGTCATTTCAGTACTGTATGCCATCCATACTTGCAATGAAATTATACCAAAACACCCATCAATACAGATATTGTATGGCTACTGCTGCTCTTTAGTTAAATATGTAAGTGATCTAATTTACTGAAATTCTTTACAGCTGTCTGTTGTTCAAGGAGATTTGGTAGCTGTTGAAGCTGATGCAGTTGTTCATCCTACTGATGGTAAATTCCAGTTCAAAGGGGAAGTGGGTAAGTATTTTTCATTTACTGCATATGTATGTTTCAATCACTTTTGCTTTACAGCTAAATTACGTCATGCATGACCATTAACTTCAGGGCTCAAAATAGCGGCCTGCCAATGGCCAAAAGCCAGACAAAACTTAAGGTTTGACAGGCAAAAATAACGGTGAACTGCCAAATCGAAAATAAAAATAATAAATAGGCAGGCAAAATTTACTGGACTGGCAGGCTATAATAATATTGTTTCCTATTTTGAGCCCTGAAATTAAAGCTCAGTGTGAAATATCCAATACACTGAACCGAAATATGCCTACCAATTTGAATAACTATTGTTCTGGACTGACTAGCCTTTCATACGTGAACACGAGGCTTGTCAGTCCAGAACAATAGTTATTCAAATTGGTCACCATATTTCGATTCGGTGTATAAGAATAAACTGCATTGCTCTAAGTCTTTGTTTTCTGGGTCTCACATTTTTCAAGACTTGTAATGAATCTTGATGTGTGTGTGTGTTTTTTTTCTTTAATATATGTTATATTGATCATACACTTGGTCATTTTCTTACTATAACTTAAACTATTCTGATATTGTTGATGATTTTCAGGAAAAATTCTCAGTAAGGCAGGTGGCGAGGAGTTGAAAAAGGAAATGAAAAAACTGATTGAAGAAAATGCTGATTTTGAAGTGACACAAAGTGAGTAACTTTTTGGTTTTTAGAAGTATTACCACCAATTCCATTGCTACACGCCCGAGAAAATGATCTGAAATTATAAATTTCTGTGAACTCATTCTCATTGCTTTACTAGTAATCAGGTCATCAAAACTAAAATAAAAAACCATAAAGTATTAGTATTCTTTCCTCAATTTTCTATATAAAGAAAAACTTCAAGTTTCCATCCAAACACTTGACTTAATAAATTCTGAACAGTTTGATTGACAGAAGAGAATCGGCAAACTGGCACAACAAAGTCGGGCGCATAGCAATGAAGTTGGTGGTAATCAATTAGTTTGCTATTGTCTGAGTTAGAACCATGAATTAACTTTTTTGTTTGCTCATTGGTCTGTTGATTGCGAATGGATTGACTTAGGCTTATTTTACTGACACTATGCATTTAATACATTGATAGGTGCCATGTGCACTTCATATGACATCAAGGCATCCAATATCATCAATGTAAACTGCCCAGTCTATGACTCTCAGTCTGACGAAGAGTCTTCAGAGAGTCTGACTAAAGCAATCAAAAATGTGCTGACTATGGCTGATGAAAAGAATCTCAAGACTATTGCCATTCCACCCATAGGTGTTGGAGAGTAAGTTACATCACCATCTTGTTGAAAATTTATTTATTATACTCATTTCAACAAAGTTAATCACCAGAAAGGCTACGAAGCTGAGACCGGCAAGGATTATGGGTAGATACATTTTTCATATTTCAACTGTGCAATAGCTATTAATGAACTTGAGATCTTTTACCATTTACATTTTCACCTCCTGTGAGCATCCTCAAGCTGTACTTTGCATCACAAATTTTACTTGTTGGATATAAAATGTTTCCTATTATCCTCAGCCTTCTCAGCTTTGTAGGGAATAACTTTATTGAAATAAGTATATGAGGAATCGTTGGAAATCTTCTGCAATTTAAAATTGTCTCTCTGCCCATTAAGAATTCTCCAAAAACTTTCCTTTTCTCACCTACACCAGGACTTTTGAAAACACAATGCTGTAGAACATCCCATTCATTAAGGATAGTGAATCAATTTTGATATTTGAAACGTAGAAATCCAGTCTTGGAACTTGAGCTATTATATTAATTTGATATAATCATTGTTATAATGTGTGCTGAGTTTTATTGTGACTTCATGATCCTCATCAATATCTGTGGCGTTAGGGGTCTTTTGTGTGTGGAGGTAAATGACCTTATGTGTCCCAAGTGAGTTCTCTTCTACCCTAAGTCATTGTGTCAGACACTTATTCTTAGTCTCCTTTGCAGATGTTGTTAGTGTCGATCCCAAAAACCCTTAATGCAGCCAAACATTCCATTCCAATTGTTTGATTTAAGCCAATCAGGAGACAGGCCCGTGACAGGATGCCCTGTTGATTTCCCACCAAATATAATAAACAATGAGCCGACTGTTTTTCTCTAACATTCAAAACAATGATTCAGATTTTAGAACTAGAGTCGTGATTGGCTAAGCCGTTGGAATGGAATGTCTGGCTGCAGTAAGCAGTCGTTAGTGGGGAAGGATTCTGACACTAACAACAGCTGCAAAGGACACTAACTTATTCGTTGCTGAAGCCCCTCTGAATTTCTCTGATTCTCTTTTGATAATCATCATTTCTTTTCATTCTCCTTACCCATTCACTCCATTCATTTACAGTTTTAAGTTCCCCAAGCAGCAAGCAGCCCAGGCTACCCTCAAGGCTATCAACAACTACTTTGTATCTGCCATGGCCACCTCTATCAAGCAGATATACTTTGTGCTTCAGGATATGGAAAACATTGGTATATACACCTTGGAGCTAGCCAAGCTTGACTCTTAGTACAACTAGATAGGTCATGTATAGTTGTTTTAATGTTCTATGAAGTCTCTCTATCTATCAATCTTTGTCTTAAAACCTATTCATCTTGATTTGATTAATCACTGAATTAGTAGACTTATTTTAAAATTAAATATTCAATGTACGAAAATCCTTGGTAGTCTAGCCACTCGCTTCCCGATACTTCTTTTCTTTTGAAATACTTGATGATAGGCAGCGAAAAATTCATTCATTCGTCTCCTCATGCGAAAAATAATGGCCTTTCATTAACCAGAGAAGACGCAAGAAGAAGCTCACTATCAAGTCTGACACTTGAATGCACTGACGTTTTCGTTAGAGGTGCTTTGGACTCCGTTCTTTTGTTTCCCAGGACCGTATTTCTTTTTGTCCTCGCAAACCATTGGAATAATGAACTACAATCATCTTTCATTTTCTGGATGCAATTTATTTGGCAGTCTTTGCTCTTCTTGGACAAGCCATTCTTTTCCTTGTGGTATACCAGGGTTCATAGGCCCTGAGAAACTTAAAATGAGCTCTGTGATCACAAGATACTTTTCACATTAAATACAAGCTAATGCGATCCATACGACGATCATGAGAGCATTCTACTTTGTTTTTGTCTGCCCTTTTAGCATTTGTAAAAGAAAAGGAGTCTTGGCCTGTAGACCCCTTTTAAGTTCTGGGTGCAGCTCAAATCGAAGTACCGACCAAATGATTTTAATCTTCCGTTATGCGAAATTCAGTTTTTCGTCCTGAAAATTGAGTCCTACTACATCTTGCAATTCTGTTGGAACTTGGCGCAGCTGAAATGCACTTATGTCTAACGCCCAACAAAATTGCAAGACAGGTTTCAGTGAACGTTGCCTAGTGTAGAACTAGCTCTAATTCTGCCGAGGGTCTATGAGTGTATAAAATGGATTTTATTTAAGTGAGACAGCATTGCAGCAAGCCCATAGTCCTTACGCCGCAAGGCTGCTTGTCTTGAGTAACTGCTTCAGCGCAAATACAAAATCCAGGTATAGATTTACCTGATTTCATTTTATCATTAAAGATGATAGCCCAAAGGGATATTTGTGGGATAGCGAGTTTCCTGTAGATGTCTCATTCATACGAAATCCATTTTTTGAAGTCAAATGTGAAATAAATCCAATAGGCCCAATTCAGCACGTCGGAATGCAGCTCAATTTAGAGGACAAGACAATTGGTTCCAATTCTTAGGAGATTGAAATTATTTTGTTTTGTCTTCCAAATTGAGCTGCTTTGACGTCACGTGAAAGGGGTATCTACTAGAAAATAAAATGTAAGTAGAAAGTTTTATGAAGTTGTTTAATGCTATAAGTTTATTTTTATGACAGTGGAAAGGACAAATTGATAAAAGTGTGAAAATTATTTTGCCAAACGTTTACTAAACTGTTACTGTTTAAAATATATGAATACTTTGTATTGTATTCCTCGCTTAAGCCTCTGTTAGCCACTACGTTCAATCTTTAGATTTATTTTTTTCTCACAAAAACTTTGAGGGAAATTTTGTAGTCATAGTAACTGATCTTCAAAAGTTAAGGTCAATTCTGCCACTCAGAGTACTCTTACTAGTGGGGTGGTCGGTCAAGACAGGCTACTGAAATTTTCAATGCACGTCGTTCATTGATATTGTCTGTGGGTCTATCTGCGTTTTCTATTTTTAATATAAAAATATAATTTTTAATGTTTGTACAAACAACAGTCAACGTATCACTTTCGCAGTTACCATTCCAATTGTCCTTGAAGAATATCTTCCACTACCAGAAAAATATTTTTCGTCGGGAAACAAATAAAAAAACGTTTTAAAAACTATACTAAAAGACGAGAAAAATTGTTCGTTGCTCCACTTGAAACATCAACAAGTCGTTTCCCGATATTGAGGGCTTTCACTTTCGTCAAAAATACCATGGAAACTGTATTTGTAGCCATATGTTTACCGTCAGCTCTGCGAATTCACTTCACATTCCTTCGATGGATGTGCTTTATAAAACAATGCTTGCAAATCAAAAAGTAAAATAGCGTTACTTGCCATTATCACGTAACTAGATTCCTATGGATTTTGTCCGTCTCCTGCTCATACTGAACCAAATGTTCTAACAAGTGTACCTTTTTTCGTGGTTCAATACTTCCTGGTTATAATTTTTTGGGGAGCTTGATAAACAACTTCTTTTACCCGCGAACAAAAGTAAGCGATTCAGGAAATTTTCCCCGCATGCAAAAAAAATTAATGTCTTACATACATTCAGTTGTTGGAAAATTCATTTTAATAAAAGATAATAGAGTAGTGAACACTTGTTTGTAATGACCCTGTTACTAAAAACAGCTAGTTTGAATGTCGATTAACTTTGTCTGAAACGTCTTTCATTAAGCTCGAGAACATTTTTTGACGAAACTTTATCTTACATTCATATAATACTGCTTTACTTATTTTAAACAAGTCCTTGACTTAAGCCTAATGGATTTCTGCAGATATTGAACTCTTGTTCTTGATCATGTTCATGTCAGATTGGAAACGAGATACGTAACTTTGAATACCAACCAAGCTCTCGTTGAGAATGCATTGTGTGTTGTTTTAACATCATTTGTGCTACACCTGTTTTGTAACGTTTTGATCTCACCCTTCTTCACAATAAACGAGTCTTAAAGAACCTTAGAGACTAAGAGGCAGGTGCATCGCTATGCAAAACAAAATTCTGCTTCACAGTGGCTCTTGAGTCTTCCATGAAAAAGCAACTCGGCTTCCGTTTCAAAGTTTATTGTCTTCAACATCCTGTAGCATACAATGCAAAAGTAAGGTCTCAGGCAGCCGTGCTCTGTAACGTGATGGTGTGCTTGGTCCTGCAAAGATGAAAACGACCTAGAACAGCCAGAGACTGCCAGACATGGCAACTTTTCGTAGCCATAGAGAAAGTGGGACGTATAGTTAACAGAATCGTACGTACTCTCACAATCATGGGTTTTGCCAACGTACCTTGTCTTTTGTATCTTGGCCATGTCTTTTGCTCTGTCTCTATGGGGACAGTACGTCAGGACGCAGTTATTCAAGCACGACACGCACTCTTTAGCCTCCTTAACTTTTCTCGCAGTCTTGTTGAACCCAACTTTATGTTTACCGGAACTTGTCAAACATTCTTCGAAATAGCCACAAAATTTATCGTCGTGTTTTTTCAAGCCTTTCTTCGTGGCAAAGATCATCCGGCATTTGATACACTTGTGGGAAAACTCATCTAAAATATGAACATTTTGCAAATGTATAAGTTTGTAATCAACCTCTTTTGAGGTCAGGAGGTCCATTAATTTGTCAAAACATTCTCTGGGCTCTGTGGAAACCAAGACTACATCTTTTTCTTCCACAATGCTGCATCTAGGATTTTGCCAAGTTAAACAACGTGCCACTCGTTCCCATTTGGCATCTTTGAGTGCTATTAGTACAGCATTCCTAGGGACATGAAGAGATCGAAACTGAGGAAGAAGCTTTGCCGGAATTTCTTTGCTACTGTAAACAATATAAATCTGCACGTTGTACTGAACTTGAGGAGTCAGAGTTACATTCTCCAAGAACTTTTCTCCGTTAGAATTCCAATCTAGAAAGTAATACCTCTGTCGCATTTTCCACTAACTTTCCCAATTTTGTGTGAGCAAAATTCTTGGCGAGCAGACCGAGCAAGCCAAATGTGCCCGGCGCCCTCAGCATGTAGTCTTGTGGTTATTAATTAACACATGTTGCTATGTTCATAGTTTACTGTCAAAGAATAATCCCTTTTCCAAACATTGGACAGCTGCGTGACATAGCTAGGTTGTCACGTTAATGATTGGCAATCGCTTGTAGTTTATTGTTCATTATCTTGTACCACATCAAATGAAAAGTATAATAGTTTATTGTACATAAGTATGAAGAGAGTACATTTGCATCTATATCTGTACATAAAGAGGCTGGTGACAATGAACCTTTCAGATGAAACTTGCCTACAACGTTGCAAAAGTCCCATCTTCAAAACTTTCACTGTAACTTATTAGACTTGTAAAACTTTCTCTCCAAGGGTAAAAATAATCGACATTTTACTCGAGCAATTGGAACTTTTGCATGAGACTTTTCAAAAAATAAGTTTTACTGTAGAACAATCCTACCTTGCTTGCAGAGGTCTTCAGTTTTCTGCCCTCCGTTGGGGAAGAAAAATAACCTCTGCTCGCAGGGTAGGAATGGCAATCTTCATGATACTTGTCTCGGCAGCGCAAGGAAGAATGCTCAAGTTACAGCTGATGCCGTTTTACAGTGTTCAATATCTTTAAAAATATATCATATAAAAAATATATATATACTGAAAGAAGCAATAATGTATGCGAGGCTGGACGATATTTTTCGAAAACGAGCAATTTTTTCATAAACCATTTTAGGCAGCTTAAACTTTCTTTTGAAATTATCTTAATCGTCCCTACCTTGGCGTACGTACGTGCAGGGGCAGGGTTTTCGAGTAAGGTATTGTTTGTTGTGGTTTTTGTGGGATTCTAGGTATGACCACAAGTGTTATGTGCCATCATGATAAAGTATCTAAGCTAAAAATAGTAAAATTGTAAAACATTTATCATTACATGAAAAAATTCCTATACTCCTTACTCCGCACAAGAAATAGTACGTCTTCTTTTCACTACTGAGCGAAATCTTTTGAGGGAATTTTCGGTTTGGAAAATCCTTTTTTTTAAAGTAAGATTTTAAAATAAAAAATACATTATTAAATAACATGTATTGGTCAAAGACTGATGAAAAGATTTATGACTCTATAAAACTTCAACACAACTTAGTATTGTAGTATCCATGCATGCGCGATGTAATGCATGCATCTGCTTCTGGTTGAAATATTTTTGATCAAAAACTGTCGATGGTATCTGCTTCTCCTATTCATGCTTAAACAGTGCATAGCTTTTCATCGATTTTGAATTCCGAAACTGAATACCAGTGTCAGCTTTGTTCACAATTCTGTGCATTTCTTAATTATTATTTTCATCTTTTTTAATTAAGATCGATGCGCTCCGTTTGTTTGTTCGTCAATTCTCCCTTTTCGGGTAGTTTGCGCTCTTTACTGCAGACTACGTAATAGAATAGCGAAGGTACGGTATTTCAGGTACATGTAAAGGTTACTGTTCACCGATCTTTTTACTGGGGTCGATCCAGGGGGGGGGGGGGGGGTGCAGGGGGCGCGCATCCCCCTCGGAGCAACTTTGTCCCCCTATTTTGAAGATACCTATACGAAATGATGTTTTCTATCTTTGATTCTGAGGGTTGCACCCCTCCCTGGGCTGACTTTGTGCCCTGCACCCCTCCCTGAACAAAATCTTGGATCCGCCCCTGATTTATGTTTACATGGTGCGGCTACTTAGGTTGTATGTTATTCAGTTTCCCAATACACTCTTTAAATTAACTACTATAGTTTGTGTTACCTAGTGCGATCCCTATTGGAATTTGTGCGAAAGAAAACTCCTCGTCCTTGTGCTTTTCTTCCTCGACATGGTCCAAGAGTTTCTCTGCAGTCTTACAACACACTAAGTAACTATTCTTATAGCAAGCCATGCAGTAATATGGATAAGTCGACCCATGGACCTGCTTGTGATGGAATGCTTGGTGCTCAATGTTTGGAAAGCGTTCTTCACACGCGGGATCCTCGAGGCATGGCAACGGGAGGTTGCTATAGAAATGCTCCATGTAATCGTCAGAGGTTTCAAAGAATTCCTCGCAGGGACAATCACATTGTTTATGGACTTTCTTCAAGTGTTCTTCCAGCTGTTTTTCAGTGCAGTATGTCTTATCAGGGCAGAATTCACAATGTCTTTGGCCCTTGAGATGCTCCTCGAGTTCTTTTCTCGAAAAGAAGCCATTGTGTCGCTTGCTTTTCTCGCATCGCGGATTTGTGCATAAGAAGTTATGATGATGCAAATCATGATTTGTTGCCTCAGCTTTAGTCTTGAAAATAATTTTACATCGACCACAAGAATATGGGAAAACATCCAATAAAGTCTTCTCACCAACATGCAAAGTCTTGATGGATATCTTATTGTATTTTAGTATAGCTTCCAGTTCCTCATATCTTGCCTCATCACCACAAACAACATAAGCCTTGTACCTTGTATGAACATGTGGATGTTGCCATATCTTGCACTTTGAGTCTGTGCACTGACAGGAGAGATGTGTATAAAAATGAAGTACATAAGTAATGAGTGCTGTCCAAGAAGCTTCTGCAGATGATGTCAAGGTTGGATGTATCACTATCCATTCATAGTTCGGTGGTAGGTCTGTCTTCGGTGTCTTCTTGTTGCAGAAGACATGGACTTTGATATCTCTCTGTGTTGTGGTGAACTTGATTCCTTTGAGGAAGTCTTTACTCGTAGTTTCCCAGTCTACAAAATAGACGTTTGATGTCTTGATACTGCACATAGTTGTCTCAATCTTCAATTCAACCCGTGATTACACTTGTCTTCAGGAGAGACCAATTTCTTTTGAGCAGGAAAAGATCTAGTTAACCAGTGCCATAGGTTCCAGCACTAATTCATGAAGCATGAAGAAGAAATATTGGAAGAACCTTTTTTCCTGGAACTTTAATATGAGAAGGTGGTGTTATGTACACTATTCAATCAGTCAACCCGTGATCAGTTCAGTAAATTTGTCTTCAAAAATGCAAACAGCTCAGACACTAATGAAGAATGAAGTAGAAATGTTGGAAGAAAAAGGTCCTTTTCTTGAATCTTACTGAAAATAAGGAGATGGTGTTATGTACACTGTTGTCAAATGTTGCTATGAAACAATATAAATAAGATATTCTAGTGGTTTTACGGCATTAAAATTTAAAGATAATCTTAATAAATATGATTCACACCACTTTTCTTTGCATTCGAAACACTTTTTTCTCCCCACCCCTTTGTCGGGAATACGATTTTATTTTCGGGCAATGTTTTTGTCGATGACAATAAATGTTTATTATGTTGGCGCCATGTTCAACTTATATTACGTTTTCCACTCAAGGACACTAGCCTTGAACCGATACACAACAATCAAACAAACTGTTATGTTTGCATTTGTATTTTTTTCCAGAAATATAACAGTTCCGGCTTTGATTTCCTATCAGCCTTTGTTACATCTATTCACCGGTGCATGGAATATCACTGAAGATACATAAAAACATGATCAACTTGTTTCTACTGGAAGTTTAGTGAGAAACGCGGAAACTACGTGCAGAATATCCGATGGCCAGTATCATGGTGTTTCATATATGCCATGAGATGTTACATACATTGATGTAACGTCTAGCCTGGCTAAAAGCTATGTATAATTTAAGGCATATTTCAACTAAAACATATATTTAGAAATATAAGGTCATATTAGGGGAAAGGCTCTTTGGTGAATCCTTCGTATACTTGAGAATAATAGACCTTTCTCGAATTCGCTTGGATGATCACGAAACAATGGTTCCAAGTCGAGATTGAACTTGATTCTTTTATTTATCAAGGCCAACCTCGACTTGAAACCATTGTTTCGTGATCTTCCAAGCGAATTTGGGAATTATTTGAAACGAATATTGTCACAGGCATGTTATCTTTTGTTGTTTTTAGTTTTTTTCCTGTTGTTTTTAACCCACAAAGAGAGTTGTCATAGTGATGACTTTATTTTTCCCATAACAACGTTCCAGGTTGATTCAATGGTTTTTCTTTGTTGTCCAACCAAAAACCGGCGAAATTGTAGTACGGGAGGGGAGGGGTAGAATCACTTGTTACTCGTGTCACCCAAGATCTCAGACCATCTCACTACTCAAGCATGAAATTGCCAGAAAAAAATACTTAACAGTTTCTTTTAATTTAACAGGATTTTACGTTTTGACCCATTTCCTTTTGTAAAACTACCAAAAACCTAAACTATCGGCGTAACTTCAGCTTTTAACAATCAGGATTTATTGTACCGGCTACGATTAGAATTTGACTTTTTGGGGATATTTGTGGGCTCAATTCAGTGTATGCTATATAAAAGCTAACAAAAAACCCAGTTAAATCTATGAAATTTGATTTGCACTTGTAATAATGAGATATTTGAAATTAATTTATGTCGCAGCAACTGTGGCAAAGATCGTAATTGCGTTTCCCTTTATTCATTCTGTTGATTCATCCATCCATCCATCCATCCATCCATCCATCCATCCATCCATCCATCCATCCATCCATCCATCCATCCATCCATCCATCCATCCATCCATCCATCCATCCATCCATCCATCCATCCATCCATCCATCCATCCATCCATCCATCCATCCATCCATCCATCCATCCATCCATCCATCCATCCATCCATCCATCCATCCATCCATCCATCCATCCATCCATCCATCCATCCATCCATCCATCCATCCATCCATCCATCCATCCATCCATCCATCCATCCATCCATCCATCCATCCATCCATCCATCCATCCATCCATCCATCCATCCATCCATCCACTCTTTTAATTATTTCATTCATTCATTCTTTTCTATTCCTTTCCTTTTCTTTTGTTTTCTTTTCTTTCCTTTCTCTCTCTTTCCTTCTTTTAAGGTATTCATTCACCCATCCACCAACCAAAAACGGCCTTGCTTCCCATACAACCCGAGCTTCACGCCACTCTCAATGTCACGAAGAATTCTCCTCTTACGCACTTAACCCGTTAAAGCAACGTTTACCACGCAAATAATGGGCTTCAAAAGATTTAATGTGTGTGATATCCCAGCAGTTCAAAAGTCTTAAAGAAAGAAATCTAAAAGCTAATCAAAAACCCAAACAGTTTCAGCCCCCTGAAGATTGTTAATATTCATTAATCTGGCTTGAAAAACTGATGAAAAAGCTGATTTCTATGATACTAATGCATAACGTGTATTTTATTCTCTTGCATGTGTAAGTTATGGTACTCTTCTTTACAATACTATACGATACTATAAAACACTTGAAACATTTATATGTATTTTATAAAAATATGGACGTCAACTTTTTATTACTGTCGTCTTTAATGAGTCATAAGTTTTTACCTCTGATAAACAACTTCAGTAAACAAATTTATTGTTTAAAAAAAACCAAATGGGATTCAGGGGACTGTAAAAAGGCTATGGCTTTCTTTCCATCTTTCCAAATGAAATTTCAACGTTTTTTTTTGTAGAGGTAGAAAAATAATGAGTCATTTTTTTTCCGTTTAAATTACAGATGGATACAAGATTCAAGACCCTGATTGTGTCATACAATGACATTTCTTCCCAGCCCACAGCAGTCAATAAACGGTAAATGTTATGAAATATTTCAGTACTTTTTAACCTCTCTGATTGAGTATTTTTTTACTCATCCGCGAACTAAGCTGTTAAAAAAACATTGAACTTTTATTTAAAATAAACACAAATACAATGCCAATTACTCCTCGTAGATTAGTCAAATGTTACAGCTTTGATGGAGTAAGAAGTTTCAATTATCTAGTTTGTGCATAATAGCAGACTTGTGTTCGCCTGAGGAATTAATGATGTAAGCCGATAATGTTAGTCTTATATAGTCAATCCCTTAAATCTCTCAAGTTCATTCTGTAATTCTCGCTTTTACGCTTTCATGTTATGGCAGAGATCAGTCTTAGCTAGTAATCTTCTCTAATATTCTTAATACTTAAGCCGAGCACAACAAGCCTGCTATCACTGAAGTACCGTCGGTCGATTTTTTGAGAGACTAAAATTATCACTTTATAGTTCGTAGTTTGACTCGTTTCGTACTTCGTATATGAAGCTAGATATTGGGCCAGAAGAGGGATTAGAGAACTACAGCCTAAGACAAACAGTTCAAATCCTTTGTTAGATTGAACTAAGTCCGAGCTGGCGATTGCCTGAAATGTTCCTCAAATTCCATCAAAAAGTGAATTCGAAATAGAATTGATCTAAGTCTAGGCGTAAATACATAAATAGTACGACTGTTTCTTTTATTTGGGTCCGTTAAACCAGCCGCTCTGAGTTAGCGAACCTGATTCTCACGGTTTTTAGTAGCATAATTTACTTTACTTCACTGATGAGCGAGTTAAACAAACAGAGCCAACGGCACCTGCGACACTCGTGAAAGGCAAAATCACCGCTAACGTCATTGAACAGTTCTGAATTTAGACCACAAAAAGATCCGAAATCCAACCATTGTGTTTCTCGATTCAATCTCCGACTTTAACATCCCGTTTTTTCTTTTCCTGGCTCCTTTGAGTATGTTAAATAAGGTGGCGAAATTTTAAAGAGAAAAAGCAAACTGATAGAAAGGAAAACTTCACTAATTATGTGGACTTGTTTAAGTGGATCCACATTACCACTGCTCTTAAGTCGCGAGGTTTAAATGGCAGCTTTTTACAGAGTCGTGCATTTCCTCTAGAAGATCGAAAACCACGTTCTAATTCCGGTCATCTAGTCTAATCAGACTGGTCGTTTTGTTGACCGCATGAATTTTCTACCGCAAAATGAGCAGTGAACTTCACTTTGCCGTCACGCAGGGAATTCAAGAAGAACTGAAAAGCGGGTTGAACACGAGTCAAAACAATCGTTGATGTCCACTTATTTTTCCTTCAAGATGGCCATTTTCTGCTCTCAAGCTCCTCAACGGGGAACCGTACACCATTAGCAAACAATCATTATTGCCTAGTTCTGATTACTGTAGTTTTAAGCCGATACTTGAAGCGAATACAGTACACTAGAAAATCATTCGGTAAACACTTTCAACCGGGTTTTCTTTCCACCTCAAAATAATAATAATCCACTCCTTTCCTCTAACAATTCGACGACCGGGAAGAGAATAATTCAAGAAAAACCACGTTTGAGTCCAAACGGTCTTAAAGATTCAGGCGTAATCACTGAGATATGTCTTTTGTTCCAAAGTCATTGAGGGTTCTGGCTATCGCATTTAACATTCTCACTGCCTTCACAAGAGATAAACACAGCCAAAGCTTTATCGTTTGTCGGAAGTAATCTCTCCATAAACTACCTATTCATAGGATAGTCTTTTGTTTTATTCAAAAAGTTATCCCGAAAGAGTAAAGCGAACGAGAGCAGCTATCAAGTGTTGAACCACCGAGATGGACTTTTTTCTCGCCTTTCTTTTATGTACGAAAAATATTTCCTCTCTTTTTTTTAACCGAAGAATTGTGCTCATTAGGAAATAACAGGATCTCTCAACCTCATCAATGAAGTTTATTTTTAAGTGCACTCGCATAATAGCCATTTGTGGTCATTTTAGTCCGTTACAACCTCGTAATTCTGTGTCTAAGAGAGATGTGTTGTTTGGCCTTTGTTGAGGTGTGTGAGTTTGGTTGACCAGGAGTAAATAGATGGTTATTAAATTGCTATTACTGGGCATTTGCGCGCTTTGTTTCTACTAATAAAAGCATCTGCTACCTTCCCAGGATATAATTGATTCTCTATGATTTCTCATTTGTTCATTGGGGGGGCTTCAGCGCCATTCCGCGAGAGATGGTGATTTCAAAAGCTCACTGGCGCCCTCGCAATAAATCGATTGAGACATTTAGGGCGCCAAACCGAAGCCCCAAAATATTTCCAAGCAAGCGCCGATTCTAGATCCCCTGACTTTATTCCAAGCCCACCATACTGTATTCACAAATGCCTTGAATGCCGAACAAATATCTTTAGCGGATTATTCAAAGTTAATATGAGTTTGTATCGATATTTATCTTGGGTTCAATCTTGGTAAATATCGCGATTGTCCGTTTTGGATATTTGGGATCTACTCACGTGACTTGGCAATTGTGTTCTGTTTGTCTAGTTTCCAGGTGAAAGGCGGGCGCATATGGGATGGAACAGAACGGTTCTCACCATTGTTAGTTCATCGGAAACTGCAGAAAAACGACCGTCATGTTACTAAGAACATTAATCTGAGTGAGTACACTCCTGCTAGCACAGTGGGCCGTGTGACCTTAAACAACTCGAATCGCAGCAACAGACTCTTCACTTCATACACAGGTAAGTCATTTACATTCCTGATGTTCTCAAAACTATTTGCAACAAAAAATGTCTAGAAATCTTAACATTCCAGTGGCATCTAAGAATATCCCTCTCTCTATTTTTCTTGAAAAATTGCCTCGAAATATTTATTTTAAGATTAAACAAAAATTAATATGTCGGGAAGAATTGATTAATTCTTGCTGTAAAATAGAGACTCTAATAGTCTTAAAGAAAGCAAAGTTTCTGAAAATTTGGGGCAACGGAAATTGAAGCTATAAGAAAAGTCCTAAAATGTGAAGAACTTAAGCAAAGAAATGAAATAACAAGTGCACACGGATTAAGTCCCGTTGCTTAGCGTTAACCAGTCCAAGTATTTACAAAAATGTCCCCTAAATGAGCATTAAATCTGTTTGTAGAGCTAAGGCAATAACTTGTACATTAGTTAGTACTTACAGATAATTAACCATAGTTCAAGACTTTAAGTTCAGTCCGCCTTGCATTGCTAGTTTTTAAAATGATGCATGGCAGGAACTTGTGTTTTCACACGACTTTGACTACTTGATCCTCGTGCGGGCCTCATGAGCGCTTTGTAATCTTTACTCGTACCAGCCACAAGCTACAAACGACAAAACGAGTCCGGTTCCACTTATACCAGTGTGCGAGAGACGAGAGGTCATTTTTCAAAAAGTGACGGGCAAAACGTAACGATGATCAGCGAACTCCTTCGACTGAGTACCTTCAACAATTTGTCGCGCGCATTCCCAGATAAAATGCGTACTCTCAGTACATATTGATAAACTGAAAATCTTAATTTTACATATTGAAGAGTATTTTTTTCCCTCCGCTCTGATTACCAGCCTGTTAATGTCTAAATAACAAATCATTTTACTGAGTATAGACGAGAAACAGTTTAATAGAGGACAACACCTATTTATTTATTGCATAGTAATCAGTAGTCGATGCGTGGCGCGGAGGATCGCTCTTGTTGTTAAAAGATAGTATTCTGCCATCCTCTGTTTCAACCTGTGAATAATACATGGATGAAAAAATAGCAAGTTGTTCGCGCTACGAAGCAAGCCCGAGCGAAACTGCATGTCTTTGAGACCATGAGTCTTAAGAATTTCTCTGTAAAAAAAATTTTCTTCGTTCTTAGTATTGAATTCAAGAAGGATTCCGATCTTTATAAAGCAGTTTAAATCAAAGTCAAAATCATTGCGATTGTTGGATTTTCGTAATTTTTCACAGTATGTCGCCTTCCTCCCTTTTCAAGACGGATAAGTGCCGCTTGTCCGTACGTGTTCACACAGGGTTGGTCCCCTTTTTTCCCCAGAGGGAAGGATAGTGACGCGACTTAATAGGACTTGATGATCCTTCTTAATACAAGCCATGCCCATGAAACAACCAGCACCTTATCAAATATGAACTAGGAACATAGACCTCGCAAGTGCTGGCTATGAATTCGATTTAAATATTCATCAATTGAACATTGAAAAGGAAAACTTACTTCAAAAACAGACGGATGCTGTTGGGAACATGATTAAAACATTTTGAACGAAACATTCGAACGCACGCATCGTTTAGATTCGTTTATTCTCGTTAAACGGGTATAAAATTTCCATGAAATAATTTTTTTGTACATATATATTAATTCTTCTTCGTTAGTGTCCTATATTCGGTTATTTTCTTTTTCTTTTTTCTTTACTTCTTTTCTTATATTTTTTTCCTTTTTGTTAGTCAAGATTTTTAGGATTTTTTATTTTTTTTATTTTCCCTCTTCGTTACTTTTGTTCTTCATTTTCGGTTGGATATAGAGTCCTTACACCAACATTTAATCATTTCATTGCGTGAAAAAAACCGATACGTTGCTAATCTGATGAGAGATATCCGTGGTTTGATACTTCACTCCAGCTTTCTTTAATGACTGCATGTCAATGATATCTTCAACCAGACTACAAATTACCTCCACAAACTCCAATACGCGCGAACGTCTTACGTCCATCCAAACCAACACTCTACCACCCTGATCCCTGAACGATAACAAATCTAGGTATTAGCCTTGAGAATTTCACCATCTAAATATTCAAATATTGTATTAGGGACTAAAAGCCCTTATCGCTCATCAATACTGCACTTGTTTAATCATTACTGTGTACCTGGGTTAATTTCCGCTACGCATACTAATTATGACCATCCTAGCTATCAACACTCTAGTGCGCATGTGCCCGCGCATGCGCCCGCATGATTTGGGATTGAGTAGAGCTGTGAGGAGCGGCTTGAGCGTAGTAGCCAAGTGCTTTAGCGATAGGGGTTTTAAAGATTAACTATTGGATGAGCCAAGGAGAGACTGGATTAGAAGGATGAAAGCATCAGTTATGTAGTTGAATTGCGATATAGTGTGCGAAAACGCCGGCTTGTGAACGCAGTCGGCTCTTTCTTGAAAAGGATTTAAGCAACTCTTTATTCCGATAGACTGCGCTAGTATCATTTTTTACATCCAGATTATTTTTAATTTTACTTAGAATACCCCGCTGGAATGAAATAAAAATATTTAAAATAATTTAAAAAAGGCAAAAATATCGCTAAATTTACTGATAACATTTCAAAAAAGGTAGAATGAACATTTGATACAACATTGCCCTGAAAAGAGAAGATTTCTCATTAAATAACCAAAAGTATTGAATCTGTTTAAAGTTGACTTCCTAAATATAAGTTTTTCTTTATTCAAAAGCAGGTTTTTTGAAGCCCGTGTTTTACGAATTTCATTTAATGAATAAAATCACACTCGCTCAAGCCGGTTTGTTTTGATTACTCCCCTTCAACATTTGTTCCTAATTGTCCAGTAATTTCATTTGCTTATTCCTATCGGTTCACAGCAGGGAAAATGGTTCACTGCGTGCCCGATTTAATCTGATCCGAGATAACCAAATCTTCCATGAATCTCTACAAAAGCAATTTCAATAAAAGTCTGGGAAAATGTGGACGAAATGCCAGGCTCCCCAGATCGCTATCGCAATGTAACACGTATATTATCCGTAGTGTGCTATGAGAGATTAACTCTGAATAATAGTAGGAAATTGCATCTATTTTTGAAGACTTGTTTTTTAATCATTATGGGGACATTTTAATTATTATGGGGACTTTGCCTTGTTTTTTAATGAGTGTGGGGACGTTACCCGGTTGTTTTTGTTCAGGTAAACCTTTTATTTTGGATAATTCCTTCAACTTGACTAATTCCTTGAGGTTATAAGTAATTAGTTTGTACTTTCTCGTAAATAAATAAGTGACTTCGGTCTGACTTATAAATAAACGTTAAAAATCATATAAACTTGTAATACTTTAAATTATGGACGCCCTATTCAGTTCAGGTGATTGTAAGATTACACTGCTCTTAGGTTTTAACCAGGTTTAGTAATTCAATTTTAAGTAAAAATTAAAAAATGGCAAAAAAAATTTACTTCAACAAAACGTTACTTTGCTACAATATCAACATACTATTTATTTGCCTTTTTGGTTTTGTTTCCTGTTATATGACTTGAAGATTTTCAATCCTTCGTATATCGAAAACACTTGTTTTCACTCAGTATACTTTTATATAAATGAGATTCCAACAAACAAATGACACAAAGATTTACTTTTACAAGATTTTGCTACAATTACAAACACTAATTTTTTTCGCTTTTTGTCTTTCTTTTATTACTTGAATCCTTCGTACTTAAAAATACTCATTATTGTGTTCTTCTTAGATTTCATAAAGTATGGAAGAAACTGAATGTGTTATGACGATAAAAGAAGAGCAACCCTCGACAGACAACGAAGAAAGTAGCGAAGAACAACCAACTGAAGAATCCCAAAAACCCGAACTTGATTCTGCAAGTAAGAAATAATTCTTAGAATAAAGAAACAAGTATCAACTTTATATTTGTAAGCGCATCATTTAAGAAGATTTATTTACATTTTATTATTTAGTAGTTCTTTGTATTGGTCTTTTGGTGATGACTTTGTACAGCTAATTTGTAGACCAGCATTTCTTTGATTTATTGGACTTGATTTTAGTTCTTTTTTTTTTAGATTATTTTTAGGCCATAAAATTGCTTTAGTAAATCTTAGAGATTTGATTATAAGCCAGCAACTGCGTTTAAAGCTAAATGATAAATTAAAGAACAATGAAGAATTTTATATTCTAGTTTGAATTTTGTTTCAAATCGTACACCAGTGGGCTAGTGCATGGCGTGTCAAGCATTTTTCTGTGACATTTATATATATAGGCCTAAAGCACTGGAAGTTTCTGAGAAGAACGCGGTGTCAGTGCAGACAATTTGCCCAAATTATTTAGTATACCTGGCTGCAACTCAAATTCTAGCACGTGGCTGATTTTTTTTTTGTACGCCGTTATGAAGCCATTGAAACTGTTAGTAGAAAACCGAAAAGGCCACTTATCCATTCTCAACCTTTCAAGAGACCGAAGAAACAGTTAGCAAATAATATTTCCATAGTTTTGAGGCAAAATTAAATTCTTTTCACCCTGTCAGGAAACGTGTCTTCAGTTTTAAACCGATACAAGCACAGACTGGAATTTATCATGACCTTTTCATCTTCTTCAAAATTTCCCATTTTGCTTCTAATTCAGTAAGATGTTTACTTGAAGACAAGTCAATTCTTTGATATTCACATACGTCTTTTTTCGTTTTAGAGCCAATTCATATCAACGGTGGAGAAATACTAAACAAGTTTAATCATGCTCTTGCCTCCATCATCACCACCACTGACAGGTACCGTATATTTTGTTCTTTCCTTTCCTATGCCTTTCTTTTTGTATCTTATTTTATTAAAATTTGTGCTGAAGGTACTAAACGTCTAACTACCTAATCAAGGAACCTTCTCTTTTCTTTCTTTTTGTCCCTATTCTAGGCTTTTTTCCCTATATCTTTCCCTATCTTTTACTTTCCTTTGCTTTCCTTTGCTTTCCTTTGCTTTCCTTTGCTTTCCTTTGCTTTCCTTTGCTTTCCTTTGCTTTCCTTTGCTTTCCTTTGCTTTCCTTTGCTTTCCTTTGCTTTCCTTTGCTTTCCTTTGCTTTCCTTTGCTTTCCTTTGCTTTCCTTTGCTTTCCTTTGCTTTCCTTTGCTTTCCTTTGCTTTCCTTTGCTTTCCTTTGCTTTCCTTTGCTTTCCTTTGCTTTCCTTTGCTTTCCTTTGCTTTCCTTTGCTTTCCTTTGCTTTCCTTTGCTTTCCTTTGCTTTCCTTTGCTTTCCTTTTTTCCTTTCCTTTCCTTTTTTCCTTTCCTTTCCTTTCCTTTGCTGATCCTCTATTCTCTGTGGTTGTCTCTCGCTTCCTTTTTCTGTCTTTCTTTTTTCTTTCTTTCTTTTTTCTTTCTTCTACTCTTTCCTCATTCCTTCCTTTCCTGTCAACAATCGGTCATTCTTTCCAAGGTATACAGCGTCTCTACCCAGCTAGCCTAGAATCACACTAGAGGCAGACCAGCTTTTATTTTTCATACCCTCAGGCTCTCTTGATAATTACTCCCTTACTTTATAATAATAACTGATAAGTACTTGCTCGACAGCATACCCGGGACCACACAACCAGAGCCAGGTCAATATTTATTAGTAGCCTTGAGGCTTTTCACAATTATTCACTTGCTGTACACAATAACGAAAAAAATTGATAAGAAGTGGGCGGGTAGCTAAAGAAGGATCGCACAAACGGCTTTGATAATTAGCTCTGAGTTGGTGGATAATGTCAGACTCCTTTGTTTTTGATAACAAAGTTGACTCACCCGAGTTTTAGTTGAAGCGCTTGCGCAACAACAGAATTTTAGATGTTAAATATTTTTTGTTGTTGTATCATTTTCAAAGCGTTGGGCAATCACAACAGAGCTAAGTTTAAATGTAGGCAAAAGCCTATGTATGGGATTGGAAATTTGTTGGCTTTTTTTTTCAAATGAAAAGGGAGATATCCGGAGAACTCCGGTAAAAAGCTTCAAAAATACAGTAGAGAACAAACAAGCAACTCTAATCATGTTATGAGGATCTGTTAGGGATATATGCTAGGGATATGCTAGGGATATGCTAGGGATCGAATCCCGTGGCCACATTTGTATGATCAAGCTAGGCCCATTTTCAGTGCAAATTACCATTGGCATATTAACATATTTTTTGGTTTTATGCAATTAGGTTTCCCCCACATCAATCGAGGTGCTTTGTGGGTCATTCATTCCTGACACTCGAATTTTCAAATAAATTGAAAATTAACAATGGGTCATCTAGAAAATAGGCTATTTGTATCGCTGATTGACCTTCAGAACAGGAATTGGCCAAAATGAGTCATTTTTGTGAGAAAAAATACAAACGATGCATGTGTAGTACTGCTCCTATTCCTTTCATGTTTTTACTGTCTTAATATGTAAAGATAGGGTAAAAGAAATGCTAAACCAAAGTATTGTCCACAGGTTGTCAACCATAAATAATGATGACAACAGCAAGGCTATTGTGACAAGTCTTCCTCCTTTAATTCACAAGTCCGCAAGATTGGTGTAAGTATAAATATCAATGATGTCTATTCTTCGATTGCACGTTAAATAAATGATAAATTAATAAATTATAAATGAGAATTAACAGTGGAATCCACCGAGTGGCTCTTTCTCCACTGCATTCCAATTGGGATTTAGAAGTTGATTTTTGAGGAGGGAGGAAAAACCGGAGAACCCGGAAAAACCCTCGAAGCACAGGACAGAACCAACAAACAACTCTACTCACATACGACACCGAGCCCATCGGGACCTTTGTTTGGAAAGTTCTGAAACGCCTCAAAGCGAAGGCAAGGTGACTCAAGTGATTTTAAACCTATTATTTCAAATATGGTCGCCTCTTGATAAAAGCCCATTCCCAAAGCAACTCAATTTGAAGGACAAAATAATACAATCTCAATTCTCAGAAGGCGGAGTAGAATTCTATTGTTTTGTCTTCCGAATTGAACTGCTTTGGTAATTATGCAAGGGGTCTATATGAGATACCCGTTATATTAAGGCCATCTACAAGGCCATTTTGCTTCATTTTCTTCAATCCATTACCGTCACTGATTATTAGAATATTTCCTGATTTCATTTAGCTCTTCCATTTGGTTTCCCGACAACTCAGTCCGGAGTCCTGTTTACCACTCTTCTTATGAGTACCCCTGCATTCACGAGCGGTCAGTGGACGCCGCTTTAGGGCATGTGCAAATCCAGGATGCGGGTTCTTCACAACAAGTAAGTGGTTCAAAATTAGTTAAACTGCATGTTTGCTAAAAATATTTTAATGGTAATCATTAGTAACCATTACTGCATGATTCAGGTCTTCTGACTTGTACTTTGAAGTGTTTCTAGTCTGGTGCACCCCTCCCCAGGATACACTCCTGAATAAGGATCCTAGTTTATAATACAAGGGTATTTGTAATTCTACCTTACAGCCAGTCGAGGAGTACGACGAATTTAACGAGTGGGTTGATGGTTCTTGCAAGTTTCGTTATTCACTGTACAGTCGCGAGGCTCAAGCTCACATATCAGGCTGGGCCATGAAATACACAAACAACCATAACAAGTATGTCCTCAAGAAGACCTGTGTTGGGGTTCTTCTCTGTAGCGAAGATTGTACTTTACCAAATGGACTGAAAATCGTGGTACGACCTGCAATATCTGATAAAGGTGGGCATAGATTGTGGTCAACTTTGTGGTCAGTTGGACATGACCATAACATTATCATTTTTTTGTTAACTATTTTGGTGCCTCTTGGAGAGGAGATGGTGGGGATATGTTTTGCACGTCAATATCCTTGGACAAAATTATTAGAGTTTATTTTGCAGTATTTTGGTTCAGTTGTATAGTTATCCATTTTGGTGCCTCTTGAAAAGGGAAGGAATAGACCCCTTGCAGCACGTTGAAATGCAGCCCAATTTGGAAGACAAAACAATAGGTTCCAATTCTCAGGAGATTGAATATTTCTTGTTTTGCCCTCCAAATTGAGCTGCTTTGACGTCACAGGAAAGGGTTCTATTTGTTTTGTATGCCAGCAGCTTTGCACAAAATTATGGTTTGTTTTGCAGTATGTGTCAACTTATTTTATATTACCTTTACTCTCACAGTAAGAGAAAGGCAGATCGGCCAGTCTTGTCCAAATGCATCTTGCAATGGCGTGCTGTCACACAGAAAATGCACAGGTAAGAATTGTTTATTTTCCCCCATCACTTCTCATAATGAATGCATTTTTATTACATGTAACGCTATATAAAATGATTCATTGTCATGCAGGTAATAATGGGTATCCTGTCACACACTTCTGGGTACATCAAGATGATGGGATTTACTTCGAATCCAAAGGAACTCATGATCATTTTCGACCACAAGCACGCAGGGCTACCCCTGACAGGAACCATAATCGACGTACAATAAGCCCAAAGCAAGAAGGGACCTCTTTGGAAGAAACAGACAATGCGGAAAATAAGGCAAGGAATTGGGGTTTATTATGTTATAAAACTAGTTGAAAAAATTGCGCATAATTTGGAGCAAAATTTACAGCATATTTCCCTGAGGCGCTGCATATTTTTTGCACTACGTAAGCACACTAGAGGTAAAACAAGTAAGCCCCCTGTTACCCTTGATTCGCCAATGGAACAAGTACATATCTTCCTAAAAATGTTTAGATAAGTCTTATTCAACTAAATTGTTGAATTTTCTTTACATACTCATAAAATAGCAGGCTATTGCTTCATGTTTGTAGAAGACAGACGTCGATGCGGTGAATTTCTATTCACTAGCAAATAGGAATCATATACATATGTATAAAGCATATTGTGTTAAGCTGCTGCATGCCTGTTGACCAACTTTTTTAAAATTTATTCTCATTCTTCCGTTTTAGGAAACAAAGCCAGCAAAGGCAGCCGAAACCTCCAAACGAGGGCGCAAACGAAAACTCCATCAGGACCATCAATTATCGCTGTCCAAAATCTTAACCACCCACGCGGCTATCAACCACACCCTACAAACTGAGGTGCTGAGGGGATTCTCGATGGAAGAAGAAGAACAATATGTGTGTGTTACTCTACCGGAAAGTGAGCATCTTATCCAGAGAGCCGTGCTATCCCACGATCAATCATCTATCGCTTCTTATGGCAGACTATACCTATTATGTCAAACATTTAAAGACATTGTCCCTGGTTTCAACCTACTTGAGACTAGAATGATTTCTCACGAAGTTGTTGGGTGGCCTGTTGTTATGGCAACGCTTTACCGACAAGGTACTCGAGAAGGAATTGTGCAACATATGAAGACTTTAGCACGATTGTGTTCATCACCGAGAGAAGAGATTTTCTCACCAAAGGTAGGTTTTAATCTTGTCATTTGTGGATGAAGATTTGTATGGTGGTCTTCCTGTGGAAAAGAATAGCGACTTGGAAATAGAGGGAGCATTTGATCTACTTTGTTCCCTTCTCTTCCAAACATTGATAGAAATAGAGAACTGACTGTATATTGGGAAGGTTAACTTCAGGGGCTCCATTACACCCATTTTCATAATTGCGCGACCAACACAGCCCAGGACGTCTGTGTTTTTGGCTGCCGTCGATCAAAAATTTACTAGCTCAAACCGTTGAAAATTTGATTGACGGCCGGAAGCTAAAACGCAGATTACTCGAATTACACTTGCTAATCGTCTGGGTCGCGTAATTATGAACATGGGTATAAACACTCTAAATGAAAACGTCTGACGTTCTTGAAATATATCGATTCGAAATTAATTTCTAAATACACCACAAAATGTCACAGAGTTCCTAAGTCTCCCTCCACCTTCGTACGCGGTTTTGGTTATCAATTCGGTCATACATTCTTCATGTCTTTTTAATACCTATTTTAACATTAGTTTTCACGTCCTTTACAGTGGCAGATGGTTATTCACGACTTTACACCAGAGCAAGCTCAGTTAGCCATTGAAGCAATTGTTAACATGATCATCAACTCTCAAGTACAGACATTACTACGTGTGTTTCAATATAAGAGCGTCAGCTCACTATACAAGATGCTACGTGAGAAAGTAACTAGTAGCATTCAGGGTTTTAAATCCCACTTTGAACTTTGCAAAAGAGAAATTATCTCTCGGCTTCAGGACCCCGTCATGACGATGAAGTTTTGCGAGACGATGAAGAGACTAACAGATGAGAATTGCACCGTGCAGGAATATTTGAGCGCAGACTGTATGTTGTCAGGTAAGATAATGTGGAATAGATGGTGCGCATCGCTACTGATGACTCCCCTTTTTCCATTTTTTTCTTGCAACAAAAGTTGATCAAAGTCCGCGCAAGGCTAATTCAAAGATCGAATTGGAATAGTTAGCGTGTTAGGTTTTGTAGAGGGAGGAAAATCGGTGAACCAGAAGAAAAACCTACATCACAACTAAGAACTTCAAAGTCTTGTTAGTTTGTTTAGCTTCCGTAGCTAATTCAAATCATTATTGATGTTCTAAAGAGCAATAGTAATGCTATACTTTTTTATAACATAATGAAATAGGTTGCGCCTTGGGTTCAGTTATCAGAGAATTCTGGAACTTTTGGGGAAGTTCTTTAGTGGGTTGCAAAGTCTTCCCAGTGGCCACATCCATTGGGGCGTACCAAGAACGCCTTGAGATTTGGAGGAAATCATTTTTAGGTAAGTACAATGACTGACTGAAAACTAAGTCCTTATGTGCCACTCGCTGTACCAGGAGAATCCTTGTTGCGTGGCGTGTAAAAAGAATTAATATATAGACCCCTTGCAGCACTTCTGCAGCTCAATTTGAAGGACAAAACAAAGAGGTTTCATTTCTCAGAAGATTGAAATTATTCCCCCCCCCCCCCCCCAAACCCACCAAATTGAGCTGTTTTGACGTCACGTAAAAGGGATTTACCTAATTATATTCCTCATTCAAGTAAAGTATGATTTGGCGTGCCAGGGATATTGACTAAGGTATAACGCCATCAAGAGGACTGTGTGTAAAAATGTTGCTACACAACCGACTACACTTTACACCCAAGCACCCACTCTACATATTTGCGTATGAATGTTCCCCGGATTGACACAGCTTGGCAGGGGGGGGGGGGGGGACCTGTGGAGCTGCTAACATCATAGTGAGCGAGTGAGCGAGTGACGCATTTGCATACCTCTCAAGCAAACGCTTCGCGTATCCACGAGTTTAAAAGCGATAGGAAAAGTTCACTAATATCATGACGCAACGAAAAAAAAAGTTTTTTTTTAAGTGGCTTAAAAGCTAAAAGATTATCAGGGTTGTAGGTTTCTAATCATGCACTTAGGGGTATCGACCATGCACCTTGTTGATGTTTTATCTGATCACCTGTTAATGTTACTGTGTTATCTTTCCATTAGAAGTGGAATGGTGTGATAACCCACGTGATGCCACATTACAGAACATGAGTGACGTTGTGTTTCGCTGGATCAAATGTCAGAAGGACTTCTTGCCAAAAACAGGTAGGATTTTTTTATTTTATTTTATCACTGTGTTTATCACTGCCCCATTAAAGATAGATAAGTCTTGAGTTTATTTTAATCCAAAAGGTTGTACAACTAATCCATGGAGTACAATTACGCATACACCTATTTAAAAATATATATATTTTCGATCCTCGATTATTCGTCTTTAGATGATGGCGATAATTTCTTTCGATTCCCTCTTAAAATGACCTATCGCTCATCGCCTATTGCCTAGCTCCTATTTCTTTGTTTAACGGTTGCACACGAGAAAAAAAATGAGTATGGGTGCAACTCAAACAAAGAATCTTATTCTCCAGCGAAAAACACGTGGTCTAAAATGGGAAAACATTACGCCGAAGGTGTATATATAAAAAATATAAATGTGAATAAAGAAAAATAAATGAATAATAAATTTCAACGTTGCTAAAGAATCCTAAATAACTTTTAAAAGTTTAAAATATTTTAAATTTTACTAAATTTCATATAATTTTGAAAGTTAAAATATTTCATTTTTCTAAAAGCTTATCAAGACTGTCACGTGATGGACTTCTCTGCTGTGCGACCGCCCCTCTTCGATGATCGGAGAATACATTTCGTACGTCACGGAGAAAGACTGGGGTCTGCTTTTCACCGGCCAATCAGCTATCGAGCCTTCTTTATGCCCAGAATGCATTGGATGTAGATGTATTTTCTGAATGAACAAATTTTTGCTTCGTCAATTTAATTGAGCAAATGTTTTCTCAGCAATGCATTATGTTCTTAGTCTTGGTGAATTGCAGATGAAAACTAAGCTTTTCCAGGGGGAGGGATGGGTCATGCCTGCTGGAAAATGTCAATTAGAGAGCGTTCATAATTTATGAGGGATTCGGAGATGGAGCCCGCCATTTTGTCCGGTAACAATTGGGGAGGGAGGGGACTATCGAAACTATTTTCAAAGCCAAAGACTGTGAAACGAAGGGGGGGAGACATTTATTTTCTACTAAAAGTCTCTAGATTGGGAGGTCACTGAAAAATGTGTTATGTTTGAGTAAGGGGGGACCCCAAAATATTATTGCAAAATGTAATAATGTAATATCCCCCTTACCCCCCCCCCCCCCCATAAATTATGAACGCTCCCTTGTACAAAATCGTCAAATCATGTAATATAGAAATTATGAACAGCCGTCTTCGATAACGGCGGAAGTAAATAAAAAAGCGACCATAAATTTTATCTAAATTCAAATAAAATTAAAATGATTTAAATACATAATGGTTCATTATCCTTTGTTATATGGGGCTCGCTTAAACCTTTTCTGAGTTCGATAAACGACATGCATTTTGGTCTAGCTTCTCTACCAATATACCGTAAATATAAATATACCGTAAATCCTCTATCAAGCCCCCCTCTCAAATAAGCCCCCCCCTCTCTAATAAGCCCCCCCTTTTTAAAGGATAAAATTTATTAAGCCCACCTCTCTTTTAAGCTCCCGATGGAGGGAGTTTGATCGATAAAACATTGCCAATATATGTCTTATAACTAATATCTACCAGCACATTATTCCTTTTGAAGGATGTTGTGTGATATAAACTGTGCTTTAGTTCACCAAAATCTGAGCAGAGGACATTTTGAATATTATAAATTAAGTATCGTATTCTAATACTTGATATTTTTCTAATATTCCTAATACTTGATAAAACTTCGTTAAAAGTAAGTATTTTTTATTAGTAATTATCCTATACCCTCTCTCCACCGAAAACGTTTACCGAGTGTAATGATGACCAATACAAACAAACTGTGATTTTATGATCACTATTTTTGGTCAAAAAAAAGTTGGGAACATTTTCTCCGGCTTCTCCAGCTTCCCATTATTCGTAGAGTAGGCATGCTAAGCTCACTCTCTCGTTGTGGACATTCATCAAGTTCCTTCAGGCAGAACGACTCAGTGAGAGAGCTAATGGACTGCTAGCAGACAAGCTTTTTAAAACTAAGTAATGAGAAAAAATGCAGAACAGGGAAATGGATAATTATGCTATTTCCTAAGTTCAAGTCTATTTTGCATGTACGTACAGTATCTTCGTCTTACAAAGAATGCATTTGAAGAAAACAAGCATTTTATTTCCTACTAAAACGCTCTTGAATAGGCCTTTTTTCTGGTTTAAAAATACCGCTGTGTTTCTTGACTACATCCTCTTTTGATAAAAAGTTAGCGTCTTTCTTTCTTTCTCTCTCTCTCTCTCTCTCTCTCTCTCTCTCTCTCTCTCTCTTTCTTTCTTTCTATCTTTCTTTCTTTCTTTCTTTCGCGTCCATCTGACGTCAGAGTTTTCCAGAGTTTTCTCTCACAGTAATACCTTCTACACTGAGAACAAACATACAGATAAAAAAGAAAATTACATCCCGTTGACACAGTTGGGTATTTTATCGGTTTTACAGCGAAAAAATAAAATGCCGTGTAGGTTTACACTTTTTACAGTGGCATCTTTATTGATGTTCGTATCAAACTGCTCGGGAAGCGAACAAGATGAAATTCGTTTTCAAGCAGCAAATACATCGATGATGAGAGATCCTAAAGCTGGGCTAAACTTTGCTGTCTTCAACAAACACGAGCGCAAATACCTCAATGTGCCACCAGTCTCAGTGATCTCTGTAAAAAATCCAAAAATCTGCCAAGTTACTTGCGTTGGGAACTATCAATGTTTGTCGTTTAATCTGGAAGTCAAGGAGAAGGGGGCGATGTTGAGATGTGAGCTTCTTTCCACAGACATATTCAACTCATCGACGCATTTCATCAATGCAACAAGCTTCGTACATTTCAGTCTCAAGGTAATCCTTTCAGATATACTTTTAAATTGTCTTGTAAACAACCTGACTAGTTCAACAACTGTTAAAAATATTCTATGTCAAGGATTATTATGAAATGGGAATGGAATGAAAACATGAATACTTTTATACTATCTTTTAAACAACCTGGCTAGTTCAGCAACTGTTAAAAATATTCTATGTCAAGGATTATTATGAAATGGGAATGGAATGAAAACATGAATACTTTTATACTATCTTTTAAACAACCTGGCTAGTTCAGCAACTGTTAAAAATATTCTATGTCAAGGATTATTATGAAATGGGAATGGAATGAAAACATGAATACTTTTATACTATCTTTTAAACAACCTGGCTAGTTCAGCAACTGTTAAAAATATTCTATGTCAAGGATTATTATGAAATGGGAATGGAATGAAAACATGAATACTTTTATACTATCTTTTAAACAACCTGGCTAGTTCAGCAACTGTTAAAAATATTTTATTCTCTGCTACTAAAGGCGCGATTACACGGAGCAATCTTCTCTGCAACTTGTGTCGCCACGGCATTGCGAGACAAGTTGCAGCAATCGTTGCGAAAAGTAGAATTCGTTTCTACTTTCGGCAACGATTGCGTCTCCGTTGCACCGTGTAAACCCTCTTGAAACTTGTGTCGCAACACCGTTGGGAGACAAGCTGCAGAGAAAATTGCTTCGTGTAATCGCGCCTTAAGGCAAGAAGGTAGAAAACTTCTGAGGTCGTGATCAGAACTGAAATACTTTAATATAATAGCATCGCAGTATATATCAGAAAAACGAAAATGTTTAAATTCCAAAAAGTCTAGAAATGTCTCTGTAGTAACTTTGCATAATTGAAAAAAAATCTATTTTTGGAATAAGTGATTGCAAAGTGCTGGAATTCAAAAACATTGCTGAAGCATTAGTGAAATACTAGGTAGATTTTGACCTCGCGTTTGAAGGACTTGTTAAATTTGTATGTCACCAACTTTGGGATATAAAATCCATGTTGCATTGTGCAATTTTCAAACCGCTCCGCCGACTATGATCAAAACAGGTTTTTGTTTCTCGCAGCTGCCAGTTGCGCAAAAATAGCCATAGTTGTTTTCGTTTTCTTTGTGCTGGAGATACAAAAAGGAACTGCGAAGCTTTTTGTTACGTCATTAACTGTTTTGTTTTAGCGTGAAAAAATGTTTATACTTGTGAAATTACGACTTGATGAATAATTAATGACCAAAAACACAATGCTCATCAATCATCCTAGTCTCCTTTGCAGCTGTTTTTAGTGTCGGCCTCGATTTCAAATCGCCACTAAAAACGGCTGCAAAAGAGACTACAATCATCCAAGAGAAGTCGGTAAATTATCATGGATGGGAAAAACATGAATTTTCTCAGACAAACTCATTCAAATCTAAAAAAAAAATAGTTGAATTTGAAGTCATGCTCCTAGACATTTGATAAGCAATACATAATATTATTGGCGTCCTATCTGTAAGGGCTTCCGGCTCGCTCTTCGATACTCATACAGAAGAGATCGGACGCTCATATTGTATCTATAAACTCACAGTTTTATTTGACGAATTTGTCAGCATTAATTGAACGTTAAGCTTCATACTAATAAAGTTTACTAGCATAGAAAATGAAAATGTCTGAATTCAGAACACATCAGTTGTCTGAAATTTGTCCTGCTGAGACGTCGAGTTCAACTGTTAAGTTGGACTCGTAAGACATTGTTATTTGCATGTTCGTTAAAAGGCGTTGTATCCTTTCTAGTATAGTTTCTCGCACATATTTAGTTGATTTTACTGTAATAACATTTTGTTTTCTGAAGAAACTTTCCAATTTACTTGATATATACGGTTTGGATGCAAGAGAATGCGAGCGCTCTCACATTCATGAGATTTCATGAGAGTCCGGTTTTTGAATGTGATAATAATTTTAAGCTAAAACATCTGAAATCTACTTCATCAATTTTTAATAAGTTTCAAAATTTCAATTTTTCTTATAATCAGACAATGCTTTGAAACAGGCTGATTTCAATGTCCAAGGACATCGGAAAATGATTAACAGAATGTTAAAAACAATGAAGACTATATTTTTTATACTATAAACGAAGATTTAAACACTGAATATGATTTTCAACAAGTTTACAGACTCCTTTACTCAGAGAATAGTTAGTCCCCCACTACTAACTATCCTCAGGGTTAACCTCATTTCATCATCAAAATAATCACAAGTAAAAGTGCTAAAGGAAAGGGACTGCACAATTGCAACTTCAACAATACAAACACTTTGAAATGCACTCTTCTCAAAATCATCTTGGATGCGAGGCTAACATGAAATCAAAAAAGAAATCCGCAAGCTTTTTCTCGATGGAAAATGTGTCATATCTTTTTGTATTTCCATTTTAACCTCGCACGCATTCAATATTATTTTGAGAAGGGCCCATTCCACGATGGACCTTCACTGGAACACATGAATATTCTACAGATAGTTGGATCTAACCTAGATGATACAAGAAAATGTAACTAGCCAATCAGCGCGAAGCTAACAAGCTCAAGTTGTTAGCATAGAAAAAAATGACAGAAAAAAATTGCGCACCAAAACCTGCCTCAGTAGAGTAGGGTACGAATGATTTTTTTCGGTCAGAAAAATCGAAACTAAAACTCAAAAAACTTTAAAAAATCAATATACAACAATATTTACAACATGATATAACAATTATCGTCAATAAAATAAAATCATTCTTGAAAATGTAAAGCATCAAATAAACTTTTTTAAATACGTCGAGGCTCCCCTCCCTCGAAATGATAATTGGTCAGTGCGAGTTTTACATAGGTTTAGAAGCCATTAGGGACGACGGTCAACTTCACGACTTCAAAAGTTCATTGAATCGTCGTTCAAGTCCAAAATATCTCAAGAGAAGCCATTCTAAATCTTTCGAAACGAGTCGAAACAAAATTCGCAGTTAAAAACACGACTCTGCGAACCTCCTTCCATGGTGAAAGGAGCTCGACTAAATTCCCTTCCAAAAAGCATGTTTGTATTAAATCAAGGTGCAAAGAAGTTTCACGTGAACATTGGACTCTTAATCCGTTGTTTATTTTCTTTTTTCAATATATTCAAATACCTTCGACACGTACTGTTTTTATGAAAATAAAAAAATATCGAAATACATGCGAATGTTGGTTGAATGAACGGCGAGCTGGGGCTTTTCCCTTCGTTTTATTTATATATTTTTACAATACCGCATTACAAAAATGCACGGGCTCAAGGCTAACAACTTTGGAAAATTCGTATGCAGGCCTGGTCGCAAATACATTACCTAGACCCTGGGCAACAGAGAATTGCATTGGTATTGGTCTATATGTATTTTTGTAAGCTTTTTCCTCGAAACGGATTTGAAAAAAGAATATTTTCTTTCTTTTTCTTTTTTCTGTTTTCTTTTTTATTCTTTTTTAATTTAAAATTTTAAAATTTTAAAAATTTTCTTTCATTTTTTAGTCTTCATGCTACCCGATGCCCTGTAAGAACGGTGCGACATGTGTGCCATTCTACAACAACAACACGCACGTGTGCCAGTGTATTAGTCCATATTATGGATCTGCATGCGAAAAAAGTATGTCTTTGATTTCATTTCATTTTTCTTGTTGACACTACCGACTCACTTTGGTAAAGATGGATGGATGGATGGATGGATGGATGGATGGATGGATGGACGGACGGACGGACGGACGGACGGACGGACGGACGGACGGACGGACGGACGGACGGACGGACGGACGGACGGACGGACGGACGGACGGACGGACGGACGGACGGACGGACGGACGGACGGACGGGTGGGTGGGTGGGTGGACGGACGGACGGACGGACGGACGGAAGGATGGATAGATGGATGGGTGGATAGATAGATGGGTGTGTAAATGCATCTGTGGGTATCTTCATCCTACGTTCAGCGTTCATTTGTCTGTTTGTTCAGTTATTTGTTTATATTGACTGTTTGATTGATTGATTTGTTCATAAACCTTTTAGAGGAAGATTGTTTGATGAAGACTGTTGAGGAGCGGGAGAAAAGCGGAAATTACACGGTTATTGATACGAACGGAGCGCTACTGTCGGTAAGCAAGAAAGACCACACGATTATCTATTTTGTGTTCTGTGTATTTTCAGTTTGCGTTTCCAGAAAAACAAAAAACAAAAAAATTCACCAAAACAACAGGAGTAGCAAAATACAAAAAACAAACAAAAAAAACAAAAACAAAAAAACAATAAAAACAAGCAGACTAGCTAACTAACAACTAAACCAAAAACAAAAAACAAAAAAAAACCGAGATTATTGTCTGATCTTGAAAAGAGACATTCCCTCATAGAACCCCTATAGCGATGGATCAGGTCTATAACTGATTGTTGATTGTCACTGATAATTTCTTGGGTCTTTTAGTACTTGCCTAATAGTCACATAATCAACCAAATTATTTCCAAGGTTTACCGCGATGTGACAAAGGATCATAATTGGACTTTGATTGCCCGATTTTCAAACAAAGATGATAAAAATTGGATTAAATCAGGCGGTTCGTGGTGGTATGATACCTCCAATGCACAAGGCAACACGGTTGATCCCTTCGTCAATGAGGACATGATATCGCCAGCATTCTCGTCAATTCAGGGCCGTGAAATAAAACTGACTCGTTCTAATGATCCTTGTCATACTCCTCTCCTTCAAACTGTTTACAACTGCTTGGGGCTTCGTACTTTTCGTTCCATGGTTTCCAGTTACGGCAACTTTCGAACTAAGACCTGGAAGAATGCCAACTGCCTTGCGCGCTGTGATGTGTCATACAGTGGAGATTACTTGTCAGTTATTGGGTTTTCCCAGGCTAACTGCAATGGTACCATGCAAGATAGCCAGAAGATTGGATTTTGGTGTGGCGGTGGTGGAGGTAACCTTGACGGAGCAGTGATGATGATTGGCGGGGGAGGTGATGGGTGTTACAGAGCAGACCATGGTATTACAGTTACCGAGACGAATAAACCAAAATTTGGATCAGGATGTGATTTTGGAGATTATACCGAATGCTCAACCAACACTGATTATGCGATCAATTTGTGGATCCGAGAATGAGACTCAGTGAAAAATTTTGTCGATCCAAACTATTTGATTAACTGCAGCAGAGCATTACTTTTTTTTACTTTCAGCACCAATTATGATAACATTTTGTGTGCGCTTGGGTACGTGTGGTTGTACGAGCTTGTGAGAGAGTTTGGGAGGCAAATTTAACAAAGTTGAACACTGAACACTGAACACTGAACACTGAACACTGAACACTGAACACTGAACACTGAACACTGAACACTGAACACTGAACACTGAACACTGAACACTGAACACTGAACACTGAACACTGAACACTGAACGCTGAACGCTGAACGCTGAACGCTGAACGCTGAACGCTGAACGCTGAACGCTGAACGCTGAACGCTGAACGCTGAACGCTGAACGCTGAACGCTGAACGCTGAACACTGAACGCTGAACGCTGAACGCTGAACGCTGAACACTGAACACTGAACGCTGAATAGTGCATTCCAAGACCAAAGGACATTGTGGGTCATATGTATACACATAATATTGCATAGGAAATTCATCAGTTTGTCGCAGGCCCGATATTTATTTAATCAAAGCCTAAATTTTTGACCATGTTATTTTTTTATAGTGAATTCTTCAATCAAAAGCAAATTTAAGACTCACGTGGACATAAAATTATTAAATGAATGCCTTTCAAATAATGTTAACTCTCGTGTGACCTGTTAAAACCTAGGGTTGCGGTATGACTGTGGACGTCATGAAAAATGTAGCTTGCTCGCCATCTTGAGCTCTGCAAATTGCAACGCAAAACATGTTGCGAGACACGTTGCACGATTTTGATTGTTGCTCGAATTTCCGCGCCTTAAACGTCAAGGAATTTATGTAGTGTTTGTTTTAAGATGGATGCTCCGCACCTCAACCGAAACTGGCTTGCAGTTTGATTAAGAATGGAAAAAAATAATGTTCTTGTTTACGTTTGTTTCTTCCACGAATTTTTAATAAGTTACCGAGCTTTTGCACTTCTTGTGCATCATCAGGGCGAAAAGTAGGTCTTACAATGATTCAAATTATTTAAAGACTATAAGCGCGCGCGATTTGCGTTATACGAATATAAGGACTATCAGAGAAACAAGACGATCTACGTGTATAAATGTAATGTTATCCGCACAGGCATGCAGGTATTATTCATCTTAAGATTTCAATGATGACCCTTTGCATTAATGTACTAATCATAGGAAGATACGTCTTAAGCCTCGCAATGACGTAATGCAACCTGAATGGTTCATTAAACACATCTTTTGTTTTCCTGCACTCAAGGGAGGCTTAGTACTTATATGCAAATGATTAGTACATTTATGCAAAGGGTCTATACAAAATACTGCTCAGCAAGAATAATAGTTTTACCTTCTCTTAACAGGGCCGTAGCAAGCCTTGAAAAACTGGGGGGGGGGGGGGGGGGGGGGGCACAAAGCAACACGTGACCACGACAAATGAAAATTTAATTCCATACTTGCTTTACTTTTCTGGGGAAACCTGGAGAGCTCAAGCCTCCCAGCCCCTCCGCTTGCTACGGCCCTATCTGAACCTCAGTTATCATCACTTATGAAAGTTTCTTTCTGGATGAGAGCACATGTTGATCAGTGTTTGACCAACATTTAGACTGTGCAGGTAATATGATTCAAAGACTTTCATCAAAAGTGCGGTAATACGAGCAACGAAATCGTTGCAAGTTGCGCTTCAAGTTGCAGAGCGAATATTGCTCGTATTACCGACCCGTGCGCAACAAATTTTCGTTGTTGCAGAGAGTAGAAAGGGCTTCTGCTTACAAAGTCGCGCAACAAAATTCTGTTGTCGCATTGTATGGGGTGGTAATACGAGCCACACTAATTCACTCTGCGACTTGGTTTGTAACACAACAATGTATGTTGCGCGAGAAGTTGCACGATTTTATTGCTCGTATTGCCGCACCTTAGACGAAACCCAGCAATGTAAAAAACTGGTTGTCAAAGTATGTTGATATTTGATACCGGTAACTATAAATAAAAGAAAACCACTCACTCTTACAAAAAATTAAGCCGAGTATATGCTTAACACCTAATTTTGTGTCAGGATCTTGAGCTTTTTTAACAATATATTTTCCGGATAAATGCATGTAGCTTAAATGAAAGAAAGACAATGGTTTTTTAATTTTTACCCGTATAAAATATTGTAGTTCACCGTCCACTGGAAGAAAATGAGAAACTGAATATATAAGCTCTTTTCTGTAACAGTGTAAGACTAATTTTAATTAAAATATCTATATTTCACGAATTAAACAGACCAAAAAAATGCTTTATTTGATATGATTCTGATGGTTCTCTCCTGTGTTTCTAGAGTTTTCTCTGCGGGGTTCTCACGTTTTACCTACCTCCGCAAAAATCAACTTTTAAATAATTATAATTCGTATCTAGAAGGGCCAGGATTAAAATTACTCAGTGTAACTCTAGTAACCCTACCAAATTGTGAAGTTTTTTTTTTTGCAAATCAAGAGAGAAAAACGAATTCAGAAAGATGTTAAGATTTTGTAATTTGGATCATATTTTATATGGAAGCTAATAATTTGTTCTTGACACTAGGTAAAGGAAAGGTTTGATGACATTTTATGCATACGTTTTTTTTAAATGTGCGAATAGTACTATTCTGGATCGTAAATCGTTATAGTAATAAGAGTATAATTTATAAGTTCAGATTTAGAGTTTTTCTTGCTTGGTTTTATATTATAAACTCAAAGGTCAAGGGCGGATCCAGGAATTTTTGAAGGGGGGGGGGGGGGGGGGGTCCAACCAGCTGATCTGAAATAATGACGTAGAAATGACCCCCGAAAAAAAATTAAATTCAGACTCGGAAATGCGATTTCCAGAAGTTTGAGAGGCATTAGAATTTCTTCAAAAGTCGAATATCCCATTTGGTTCAAAAGAAGTGAAATCTTGAAATCGAATTTATAAGCTCGCTCGACATTTTTTTGCCGTAATTGACGTTGCACGATATCTTTTTTAAAGGATCGAGACCTAGCTTGCTCGATATTTTTTTTGGATTCAACCTACCCCCTCATCAAATATCAAATTGCCCGTCCCTATATCCTCAGGTATGACAGGGGAATCGCCACCCCCTGGATCCGCCCTTGAAGGTCCATGCAGCTGGAATTATACTATATGATTTAGTTTTCATAATGACTACACACGTAAGTCCTTACAAAGAACTTAACTCCCACAGGAACGGTTTTCATAAGTGAATGAAATCGTATCGTGGGTACCCTGTGGCAAAACCATCGTGAACGACCACAAACAAGACGCCATATTGCTGGGATAAAGTTTCTTGAAGATCGACAAAATGTTTTTTCCTACAAAATAATGGGATCAGGTAGGTAGAAGAGTCCTAATATCCCATGTTCATTCCATGGACTATCTCTTACTTGCCAAATTGAAGTACGTAGGGTTATTTTCGACGAGTAAAGGCATTTTAGTAATTGAATCGGCCTCGCGATCTTCTTTCGCAAACAACAGAAAGCTTCCTTAATCTTTCTGGATATCATGATATCAATGTATCTAAGAGCTATTAAAAGGGCTTACTTTTAAGCTTACACCTATCACTGAATATTTATATATTTAGCTGAGAATCGAAAAGCTTTAAAAGAGATGTTTGGAATTGCTTACGGAGGATTTTTGATCATATCAGGAACACACGGAAACTGTCAAGAATTATAAATTTCTATCTCGTGTTCTGTTTTACAGGACAATCCTGAGCCGAAGCTCAAGGTCAAGGTAAGTTAGGACTTTCAGGGCTTGAAAACTCATGTTTTCAATATGTTCAAGTTAATAATAACTGAACAATTTATATCATTATGAGTTATAGTGAAAGCTAATCCGAAGAATTGTATTGTTACTGAAATTCAGTTAAACGAAATTTAAAGAAATCGATCTTAGACGTTTGATATTTCGATCTTTATTACAGGATCATCATCAGAAAATGAGATATGAGTTATATACAATGCCTTTCAACACGAAGAATGCGGTGAAGTCAGTGCAGCCATGAGCTACGAGTTTTCACATTCTGTCGATGTCTTCGATGACGGTAAATGTTTAGACAATTTTCTATTCAAAAAACCCCAAGATTTTGAAATTTAATGATCCCCATGAAGTTTCTTGAAAATCTTCTAGGCTTTTCTTGGAAGTCACGCAACTCTACACAGGCTCAAAAACAAACGTTACGGTCACACATCGCTGTTTGTCACAGCAAGATACATATATGTACACCTAATTGTCATATAAAACGAGAGCTCGCCCACTCACCATTCCTATAAACTCTATTATTATATCCACTTTGAAATCACTAGCAAATCCTGTAATCTGATTGGCTCTCAGTAGATTGATTCAAGCACGAATCGCACTATTTTGAGTCCGAATCGCACTATTTTGAGTCCGAATTGCATCTTTTTGTCAGCCAATCACAATGCAACACTAGAAAAGGTAACCAATCAGATTACAGGATTGTATGTAATCAGCCAATCAGATTACAGCAAATAAGGAACATAAAATGTAGCTTTTTTCAAGTTTGACTGGAATTTTTTGTTACAAAAAGAAACAAAATACTGGCTATTTGTGAATAAATACTTTTGTATTTATCACAAATTTAGTGTCTATCTAGTATGATTTCAAAATGGATATAATAAAGTGATAATTGAACTTTGTGTCGTGCAATTTTGGTCTGATATCAAACTTGCGATTACAAATCACACTCCCGCTACGCGGTCGTGTGATTTTGTTATCACGCGTTTGATATCAGACCAAATTGCACTCCACTTAGTTCAATTACCATTATTTATTTCTTACCAAAGTGTTCCTTTTGGGTTCAAAGTCCCCCTTTATTAAAAACATTTTAAATTCTAGTAAGACATTAGTGTTGCGTTACTGACTTGTCAACGCATATTATATTTCTACTTGACCTATAGAGTACCTTGCAAGACTAGCTGATGAAATAAACATATCTATTTCAGTACCGAAACTGTTCGCTGCAAAACAAATGTTTTATCAATGTAAATACTCTTAGCCAAAATGTGTTTAACTGGTCATTTGTTTTTCCCTCAGTTTTTGTTTTCTGTATTTTCATAAATGGAAATATTCAACAAGGAGTCTTGGCAGTTCGCTTTCTTGTAGATCACTATCAGCTCGTCTGACTTCTACAAGTTCTTGGAGTCAGCTTTCATCAAAGCTTTGTTTGTCACTCGTTTTGTAGTTTGTCTCTCGTTCTGTAGTTTGTCTCAGTATATTTTTTTGTATCTGAGATCTGGTAAGATCTAGTTTGATCATAGCTAGGTAGTTTATAGATTCTCTTAGTCTATTTTGACTAGTTTGTCTAGTTCTACGATTCTCATACCGTAGTTTGCTCATAGATTCTCAAAGATAGCTCATAGATTCTCAGACTTCTCTCTTTGAGTATGTGGACCAACCCGTTCCAAAATCGCTCAATAACATCTTTTAGTGTGTGTGTCTACCACGTACGGCGTGTGTGTTTGTAAGTAGTTTAAGCGTAGCGTTAAAAAACCTAAAGACAATAGTACGCAACATGCCTACAGACAAACTAGTACTTCACGAACCCTGAACGAATGAATTAATGGTGACACAACACTAAAAACTATAATTACATCGTCCTCGATGTCGTGTGGCAACTTCATTGGACATTGGACATTGTTTACAAGTTCTCGACCAATCATGACGTGTGAAATTATGGTCTACCTGACGCCCGAAAAACGGATCTCATTTTAAGACTGGTTTGCTACCATAGCAACCCAGTAACTAAAAAATAACAAATAGGAATTAATTAGAAATATTTCCTTTATTTTGATTCTAAAGCTCCCTAAATCAATGAGAATAACTGTTTAGCAATATATCTAAACGATTGTCTCAAAATATCAGTCTATACCTTAAAAACAATGAAATAATTACATCTGTTTTGCAAAAATAGTTAATTCCCATTTGTTATTTGTTATTTTTATATGACAACCTTCTTGCAATTAGGTGTACAAGCATAAAAATGTATATTAAGAACTTTGGACTATAAATTCTGTCGTGAAGAAAAAGTAATAGAAATCTTTATTGAGCTACTTTTATTTTTGGACCCGGAAGTTAAGTCAATTTTTGAAAAATAAAGAATGTTTTTAATTTCTCGGTTTGTTTTTAAACTTTCATCATTGATTAGCTCTAATCGATTTTGATTTAAATATATTATCTTATATATATTATTTTATATATTTTTTTTCTAGTCGAAGCTTTGTCGTCTATACTTGTATGTTCTCCGTATGGTAAGAAAATCTGTTTAAACTACTAATGAATTAGTGTAGAAAAAGGCAAAACTTGATACCAGATTAACCCCTCCTTAAACTATTTACATATTGCGGAGAGATGGCTTGGTAGATAAGTGTCTGGTTCCTTTAATGATTGTATCATCATGATCATCATCTTATGATCATCTTCATCACTGTATTTTACAGATGACATTGACTGCATATAATGATTTAGCCAACTTGGTGGATAATTTTCGGTTTTAATAATTGTATCATCATCCCCGTCATCACAGTGATCGTCATTATCATCATGCAACATAAACCTTATTTTCTTTTTACAGATGACTTTCGAGATCTACGACCCACAGATCTTGACAAATTCATTGCTGAGCAACTTCAGCCAGATGAAAAATTTAATGTCCTAGTTTCCAATGCTGTGGAATGCCTGCGTATCTACCTCCAAGTCATATGCGATCACCGACTGTGAAAAGGCTTATAAAAGTAAGAGGGGGAGGAAGCGAAAAACTCAGTCTATCTTTGTGCACCAAACTTTGCGATAAACATTGTGTTTATTGGGCATTGGTACTCAGTGTGATATTACTATGCCAACCATTTTTACGATACTGGTTTGTTGCTTTGTTGGAATATACCTTTTTCAAAAAAAAGGTTATCGGAGCCAAAGAAGATAGGCAATATATAGGCGATGAGCGATAGGTTATCATTCCAAAACCGAGAAAAATCTTGGGCATACTATAAACATGAATAATCGAGGCCGTTAAGGTGGCTTCAAGTAGTTTTTTTTGGGCCGGTCACACTTCTGTTTTTGAATCCGCTTATACATAGTCTTACTTTAGCTCAATGAATCAGAATTTTATACCAGAAATTGGGTTTGGAGGCCTTTTGAACCACGTTCTTTTCGTGCTATTCAGTGTTTCCATAGCAACGCCGATAAACATACTTTTTACCAGTTTTTCCTAAATATTTTCTCGATTCTGAATTGTTAGGCACTGAGTTTTGCTTGACGTTTAAAAAATGCATTTGAATGAGAAGCTCAACCTCTTAGCTGCTGATCAACTAGTCTTGTTTTTTACCTATTATAGGGCGGATCAATGGGTAAAGGAACTGCACTAAAAGGCAGGTCAGATTTAGACTGCATCCTTGTCATGAATGGCATCAAAAATGCTTGTGAGTTAAAGCAGAAAATAAGTGGAATTTTAGCTCAGCTTGTAAAGCTTCTTAAGAGGAATCCCTTAAGAAAAAATAAACGTGGTTGGGGAATCAGGATAATCAGGGTCAACAGCTTCATGGTCGAGATTGAGATGCAACATTTTGAACGGAATGAAAGTGTAGACGTTGACATTTTACCAACATTTGATGCAAACGTGTACGATGGTAAGTTGATAAACAATTATTGAATGAGGTTGAACATGATATCGTAAATTATCAAGACCAAGGCCGAGTTATCGGGCGAAGCCGAGGTCTTGATATTTACGATAAAAAAACGGGTTCAATTATTGTTTTATTATTCATTTTGCAAACTAAGAATAAAGATTTAATTCTGCTTTCAAAAAATAGCAAACGTATATTTCAATCTCAGTTAACTAGTTGGGACTGCGTGAATTGAAGGGAACTTTTAAACATGCACACCGTATAAAACAAGACGCTGGTTTTTGGTTTTTAATATTTCTGATGTATCGTACTCGAGGCCCTCGTTTTCTTTTTTCGTCGTTTTTTCAAAAGACAGTCAGAGACTGCCTACTATAAATGTACAGTGAAAGCCATTTTGGAAAAAAAAAAATTCAATCAAAAACTAAATCTTCGAAAATACCCATTTAGGTGAAGTCCAACTTCCATATCCTTCCGATTCCAGTCCGAGTTTTATCATACGTAATTAAGTCGCAGACAGAAAGTCGGCAAAGCGAGCTGACGGACACGTTTGCTTGAGGTCAGCGTTATTTGTTTACTACATGAATCCTTCGTTTAGAACGGTAAGACGAGCAAATAATTGCTCAAAATTACCCTCAGAATTGCTTTACATTTTACAATTTTCTATGTTCGTATATATTTGTAAATCAATCGACAGTTCGTAAATGTTTGACGAGTGAGCCGCGAGTTGAATGACTTTATAAGAGATCGATCTGAGAATCAAAATACATGCGTTCGATTTAACAATATTTCTCATTACTCTTCAGTTCTTAATATCAAAATGAAAGCCCAAATAAACTTCTTTGTACCTCATGTTTATTTGTAGTAGTCTTGTTGAGTCAAACCATTAAATATAGCATCCGAGAATCGGGTCGGTAAAACTCGAATGAAGTCAGGACGTCCCATCGGTTTGATTTAGCTTGGAGTGCGTAGATCTAGAAATTCTTTAATATAAGAATTAAATATCGGCCACGGCCAGCTTTTTCCTTTTGTACTGATACTACAGATAATACTGCTTTAGATAGCTGAGTCAAAGCACGAGTAGTTAATCAAAGTTAGCGGATTTGCCGTGAGCAATGCAAATTCTTCAGAATTCCGGGTTGGATTAGAATTATCCTTGTCTACGAATAAATTAAAAATTCTGACTCGGCTCACTCTTTAATTACAGCAGTCAACGAAATAGAGCATGCGTAGACATTAAATTATGTCACGTGATAAACTAGCTCCGCCCTCTCTTAATCACTTAGCAACGTAGTGACATTGTTTGACAGTTGGCACATGCTAATTGATCGGACTATAGACAGGAACCCTGTAGTAGATGCCCGCTAAGGACTCTTGGATAAGGCCGCAATGACCCTCTGGGTAGTATTGCGCAACTTTGCCATTTTGTCGCGAAGGAATCAGGAAAAAAAAACAAACAAGACGCTGGTGGCAGCGTGCACTGGGTTACCTGGACTGGGTGGGACCAGGGGCAGGGCGGAGGGGGAGGGTCCTAGGGTGCCCTTGACCCACCCTTTGTGGAAAAAGAGTGATCAATTATAAAATAAGCTGACTGTAATTTGGTTTTTAATATTTCTGATGTATCGTACTGTCGAGGCCCTCGTTTTCTTTTTTCGTCGTTTTTCAAAAGACAGTCAGAGACTGCCTACTATAAATGTACAGTGAAAGCCATTTTGGAAAAAAAAATTCAATCAAAAACTAAATCTTCGAAAATACCCATTTAGATGAAGTCCAACTTCCATATCCTTCCGATTCCAGTTCGAGTTTTATCATGCGTAATTAAGTCGCAGACAGAAAGTCGCCAAAGCGAGCTGACGGAGACACGTTTGCTTGAGGTCAGCATTATTTGTTTACTACATGAATCCTTCGTTTAGAACGGTAAGACGAGCAAATAATTGCTCAAAACTACCCTCAGAATTGCTTTACATTTTACAATTTTTTATGTTCGTATATATTTGTAAATCAATCGACAGTTCGTAAATGTTTGACGAGTGAGCCGCGAGTTGAATGACTTTATAAGAGATCGATCAAAATGCATGCGTTCGATTTAACAATATTTCTCATTACTCTTCAGTTCTTAATATCAAAATGAAAGCCCGAATAAACTTCTTTGTACTTCATTTATAGTAGTCTTGTTGAGTCAAACCATTAAAATAGCATCGGAGAATTGGACATCCCATCGGTTTGATTTCGTTTGGAGCGCGTAGAAATTCTTTAACACAAAAACTAAATATTGGCTATGGCTAGTTTTTTTTTTGTACTGATACTACAAATAATACAGCTTTAAATAGCTGAGTGAGAGCACGAGTAGTTAATCAAAGTAAGCGGATTTGCCGTGAGCAATGAAAATTCTTCAGAATTCCTGGTTCGATTAGAATTATCCTTGTTTACGAATAAATTAAAAATTCTGACTCGGCTCACTCTTGAATTACAGCAGTCAACGAAATAGAGCATGCATAGACATTAATTTATGTCACGTGATAAACTAGCTCCGCCCTCTCTTAATTAGTTGGCAACGTAGTGACATTGATTGACAGTTGGCACATGCTAATTGATCGGACTATAGACAGGAACCCTGTAGCAGATGCCCGCTAAGGCCTCTTGGGTAAAGTTCTGAAGACCCCTGGGTAGTATTGCGCAACTTTGCCATTTTGTCGCGAAGGAATCAGGAAAAAAAAAACGAAGGTATTTTACGACTGGTTTACCACAGGTAACCCAGTAAAAAACGAAGGTATTTTATGACTGGTTTACCACAGGTAACCCAGTAAAAAGGTTTGGAACTGTACTTGCGTTGGATTAAAAGAAAAAGCTAGGGGCAAGAAGAAGAATAACCCTTCCTGGATTCGCTTGAGTGACAATGTTGCAATTCTAGAATGTGTTTTTCTAGGTTGGTATTATAATTGCTTCCTTCCTTCCTTTATTCGTTCATTCTTACTTCCTCAAGGGCGGATCCAGGAATTTGTTGAGGGGGTGGGGTCCAAAGGTATACTTAATTACTTAATACAAAATTTACTTCAAACCTGTGACAAAACTAAATTTTAGGATAAAACAAACAATGGAACTTTAGGTATGACAGGGGGTCTGGACTCCCCTGACCCTCCCCCTGGATCTGCCCTGGTAATCCTTCATTTGTTCATTCTTTGCGCTTACATGTTCTTTTTTCCCCCTAGTTTTTCTTAAGTTTCTTACACCTTAATATATGTCGTTCAGTTAACATACCTGACTAAAAGTGATGATTTATTATATTTTGCGCTCACAGAATTTTCTCGCGAAGAGCTTTATGATCTGATGGCAGGATACGACTACGACACACAACAATTCTGCTCTGCAGCACTAGCACAGTTACAGCGTGATTTTATAAAGTACAAGCCAACTAAGCTCAAAAGCCTTATCCGTCTGGTGAAGCACTGGTGCAAGACGTATCTACCTTGGGAATATGGACAGCCGCGGGTGCCTAATTCATACCTGTTAGAGCTTCTGACGATCGATGTTTGGGAGAAAGCAGGAAGCCCACTCAAGTTTACCACAGCTCAGCTGTTCAAAGATGTAATGGAAGCATTACATAATCACAGCCAACTAAATGTCAAGTGGGATGAGTACAGTTTTAATAGGATTCAACATGGAAAGTAAGACAATAATAAGAAGGGGAAGAAAAGAAAGCGATCCTTTATCCCAATTATACGGCACCACTTTCCTATTATCTTCGATTCTTGCCCTGTAGTTCCTGAGGAGGCACTTCATTCATGTTCATTAGGAAACCATGGGACACAACATTATTGTCTTAGGGTAAATGGTTTGAACCCAGGAGTAGCAGTAGAGTGAGAAATGTGATCGTCCGGGTGAGTGTAGTCTTGAGAAAGACTGTTGTTGGTGGATACTGACATTTCGACAGCCTGAGCGGAAAATTCGTGCTATCGTCTCAGAGGTGCCCTTTATGTAAGGTATAGTGGCAGTAGTCGTAGGTTCGTCATTAGTTTTATTTGTAGATTTGTTATGGGTGTTCCGTTTAACGAGATTCTCGCTACACTCACCCGGATGATCACATTTCTCACTCTACTGCTACTCCTGGGTTCAAACCATTTACCCTAAGACAATAATGTTGTGTCCCATGGTTTCCTAATGAACATGAATGAAGTGCCTCCTCAGGAACTACAGGGCAAGAATCGAAGATAATAGGAAAGTGGTGTATAAGTATAATTGGGATAAAGGATCGCTTTCTTTTCTTCCCCTTCTTATTCTTAACCCTTTACCATCTCTCATTCCTGTAGAGCCTGTTCACAGGCTATTCCTATTGTAGTCTACATATTGGGTTACCTGTGTATGCGCATGCACAGGAGATAGAGAATAAAAGAGGTTACAGCAAGTTGTTAGGCTAACAATATAAAATGTAATGTGCTGATTTAACTGAGAAAACAATTCCTCTTTCTTTCCTTTCAGGCCCCGAATAATGGATCCTGCTAACCCATATAACAATGTGTGTGAAGTCGAGGGAGACTGGGAAAGGGTGAAAAGAATAGCCAGAGAAACATTAGAAAAGCCACTGCTACGGAATTACAATAGCTCTGTTGTGGATCCTGAAATTTACAGCCACTCTGTCAGTGTGGATCTTGAAAATTACAGAGTCGCTGTTGCGGATTTTAAGAATAGCAGATCGAAAAAATGCTGTACATGTATCATTTTAGTTTTTTTGTTTATTTTTTTGGCCTTTTTTGTTTTTTTGTTTATTTTTTATTTTATTCCATGACTTCTTCACCAAATTTGAATGAGATTTCAACACTAATGTATGACATGTATTGCAAAAACATACAACCTCAAGACGCTTTTAAGAATTCCAAGATTTAAGATAGCTCAGAGCGGCTGTGTTTTTTTGTTTTTGTTTTGGTCTCGGGATAAAATAATCATTCGGCTTTCGAGCATTTTCAGAATTCCGGTTATTCTAAATATATATTTTTTCAATGATGAAATCGTTGAAGCAGCACAACAGATGCTAGCTTGGTTGTAAAACTTTTTATTTCTCCTACACGTTTCGTCTAACTTCTGTAGACTTCATTTGGGAGTTTTACAATAAGACCTGCATTCAAGACTAGCTACCAAGCGTCCCTAACTATTTTGGGAAATTGATAAAATAACTATAAGTAAACGTACGTAAGTTTACGAATCACGTATTCAGGACAGTACCCACGCAGGGAGGAATGTAGGTAGATACTGATAGAATATTGAGTGAATTTTTGGGGCACATTTATCGCTATAGCTAATATACTTATTTTATCACTTCCCATTGTAGGCGCTTCCGGTTTCCATTGGCTAATTTCATATCGTGAGGGACTGGAGCGAATCCGGACATTTGCCCGGACAATATTGTTTTTCGACCCGACTCCACGTCCGGGGGACAGCATTACCCGTCCGCAAATGTCCGGATTCGCCCCAGTCCCTCACGATATGAAATTAGGCAATGGGGGAATGATGGGAACCGGAAGCGCCTCACAGCGGCTGCGCAGGAGGCTACGTTTGCTCGGTCCGTAGCGTAAGTCATGTATCCTCGTTTTTTTTCACCTTTTTATGGCCAGCGCGCTATACGCGTTTCATTTAAAAAAAGAATATTCTAGTTTTAAGAATTTAATTTGCTGATTAGTGTAATAACTGCTATTTACGTAGTTGATAGTGCCCTATTGTGAATGCCGTACGTCAACTAAAGGCCCCCAACTACGAGGGATTTTTTAAATTCTTTATTTAAGAATTTAATTTAAAAAATTTGCTGATAAGTGTAATAACTGCTACTTACGTAGCTGATAGTGTATCCCGCAAAAATATTTTGTTTTAGAAAGCTGAATTATTAAATTCAAACGGGTTGTTTACAGTGGAGCTACCTGTTCTAAAATGACGTTTATTTAACAGAAGAAATTATAAAATTCTTCATTTCCCCTCCTATTTCTGAGCCGCCAGGCTGGGACCCATACCTTAACTATCCTGAAAGATCGTATTTGCATTTATAGAAATAGTTAATTCGTGGTTAAAATAATAGATATGTCAGGCGAGAAAACGGAATCGAGAATTTTACCGTGACATGTAACATGTGACGTGACTTTAATTATAGGGGTTTTCCCCTAGGGATTTTACCTTTACGTCATGCATCTCACTGATGAGGGAGCCCATATGCAAGTCACGACCAATGAAAACATCAAGGGAATTTCCCGTTCAGTATGACGAGCAAATAATATTTTAAAATCCTTCCGAAGAAGCAGTTGCTTTATTTGCTTTGAAGTGAAGACGTATTTATCGATACAGGATGCCAAAGAAAAATAGACTCAAGAATCTCGTTGCTTCTTTCGACTCACAAGGTTAGTGCATTTATTTACGTTATTTTCCCATTTCATGATAGCACGAACTTGAGTAAATAAGCACACGCAGAAGCAGCAGCTGTTTTCCATGACATTTGATTTTTTTGGTAGCGATGAAATACCTACTGACTTTTTCATGCTTTTACACTGATTTCGTTTTCGGGAAGAAATACCAATTTTCTCCGCTATGTAAAAGACTTAAATCAACCATAGTTAATGGAGTGGAACCACTCCATTAACTATGAATCAACCAACTATCTGTTTGGCTTATGAATTTCACCGTTTCAGTCAACATTCGTAACGTTATATTGTACATGGAAATCAATATGTAAGATGCACTAGAAACTGCTTAACAGGCGTTTTAAACCTTTGTAAGACATGCAAACATTGCAAATTTTCCTCTTCATAAAATTAAATCTTTTTCTAGGAAAAAAAATTCCATGAAACCCCTCTATTTATCCACATATTTTTGTAATGCAAATGAAACGAAAATTTAAAAAAAAATTAATGAGTTTACCGAATAATGCCGATAAACTCATCAAAGAGGAAACAAGAATGATCAACATGTCACTTTCATTGGTTGTTACTTTATATGTCTAACTAACTGCATTTCTATTTTTCTCTCCTTTTCAAGGCTTTGATTTTCGAGAAGCTATAAGAGAACCTAAAGAAAAATCATATTTCCTAAACAAATTCATCAGTTGGAAACTCCAAACCAACAAGGAGTTTCGCGATCTGACATCAGAAGCCATTGATGATCTGTGTCGCCATATCCAGCACAATTGCGCACAATATTCACCAAACAGATTAATAAAGGTAAATAGCTTTATCCTTCATAAAGAACAACAAATTATTGCCCGAATAATCTTTCTTGCCCAGATTCGAAAGGCTTTGCATTTTTGCAGAAGCTATGCCTTCACAAGTAAGAAGAAAGATAATGAAACTAAGAAGAAAGAAAATGAAACTTTTAATTCTTTTCAAAACCCTACATAAGAATAGCCCAAAGTACCTAGAAGAGCTTTTTTGTTATTCTCACTCTAATTATAATCTTAGAGACAGAGTGAATAAATTAACTCTTCCTAAGCCACGCACAGAGATTATGAAACGAAGTTTCCAATTCAGTGGCGCCAAACTGTGGAATAATCTACCCACTGAAGCAAGATGCACTAGTTCCCTCAATACATTCAAAATGTGTATTGATAAGTACACTACGTTAGTCTAATAGACTCGTACTCACACGGCAAACATGAAAAGCAGTTTTTATATATATTTTATTTGTATAATGTTAACCTGATGTTTTTACCGTGTTTAAATAAAGTTTACCATACCATTTTACAATACCATACAAGTAGTTCTTCACAAAAGTGCTCTAATTGTATTGCGATCTGAAACTAAACAGAACTTTTGTGCTTTTATGTTTTCTGGCTAAAATACGAAAAATTACATTCCTAACTCAAAGGTGATGCTTCGTATTCCAATTTAAAAGCCGCCTACGTTGTTTGGCTGTGAAAATATTACATTTTGCAGCATGTTACTCGGTCTCAAATATAAGATCGAAAGAAGCGAAAACCAAAAAATTCATAACTTCACAGGTAATCAAGCTTTTGACATTATTTTTTCAATAAACCTAAATAATACATCGTTTTACAAATATAAGTCAAAAGATTTGGAAAATATTGAGAAATATAGTAAAACATATTTTTTATTCCACTTACCCTTGACAATTTTGTCTAAAACGAGTGCAAAAAATAAACATTTACCGCTAGTAGGCAGCCAACTTAAACGTACCTTGAGTCTCTCATTGCGATTTGAAGCTAAAGTCCGGCAAACTTTAAAATATTGCTCTGAATAACTGGAATTATTCGAAGCTTTTTTTTCCTTTTAAGGCTAGTCCTTACTAAATTCTAACTCTTCTAGTAAAGTAAAGAATATAGTAATTTGATGGCTTTGAACGACAACAGTCACATGCGTAATTCTTCAGACTATACATAAAAATGCGTTACAATGGGAACCTGCGCGGGAATTTTAAGTGAAAACTAAATTTAAGCACATGTACCATGTGCAGTCTATTGCGTGACTTATGTAATGTAAATTTACATTTTTACTGAAGAGGCCGTTCACGTGGAGGGAGGAAGACCCTGGCGACAGAACGAACAGATAATTTGGTATCTTTCCCAAAACAAGACACGAAAATCAAAATAGTTATCAGTAGTTGAGCAGTAGAGTAAGAGTCTAGATACGTTCTTGTCGTTCTCTAACTTTTATTGGTATCAGGCTTGTGGTACACTCACAATGTGGTTATAGAGATATTCATAGTTTCTGTCTGAAACCAACAACAACCACAACAACAACAACAAACAAATATTACTCTTTCTCTCTTCAAACCACTTGGTTGCATTTGCTTCATTCACATTGTCTGTTTTCATTTAGGGTGGTTCTTTAGGAAAAGGAACAGCTTTGAAAGGCACATCAGACCTTGATTGTGTTTTGGTGCTAAATGATATCAAAGACGCTCAAGACCTTAAAAATAAACTTGGTGAAGTAAAAGATGACCTTGAGAGTTGCTTGACCACTGTACCAGCACAATCACCTTATCTACAGGACTGGAACATTGTAATGGATCACATTACACATTTCAGTGTACAGTTCACTATGACAAAGAAGTCATCATCTAGTGATTTTGTTGAAGTTGACCTTCTTCCTACGTTCAACATACAAAAAATAGGTAATTTTGAATTTGCAATTTTACCGACGATTTTGTATTTTACAGTTTAAATATGTTTCAGTTTTTAGATATTTGAATGCCATTCAGTTAGTTCTCATTCAAGGTTTTGCATCTCTCTTAAATTTCATTTTTTCTATATTATTTATTTTCAAACAGGTTTGAATAAAATCTACAAAGAAATGAAAAGTGATATGTCCACTCGGCAGTATTACTCAGCAGCCCTCACAGAGTTTCAAAGAGATTTTGTAAAGCAATTGCCAGCACGTATCAAAGATCTCATTCGCCTTGTTAAATACTGGAGTAAAAGGTTCGTAAAACAAGACAGCATTACACCACCCAGTTCCTACCTACTCGAACTTATCACCATCCATGCCTGGGAAAAGGTTGGCAAGCCAACAACTATAAACATGGCCATAGCATTCAAGGCTGTAATGAAGGAATTGAAGAATTATGAAAACCTCGACGCAGTTTGGCACCATTTCTATCAGGAACATCAAGAAATGAATGATCAGTAAGTAAATTTATGTATCGCCCCCGTAATATTATCCAGCTAATCTGAAATAGTGACATAGAAATCAGTGACGTCACTGCAAAACTGAGGTGTCATGAAGCCTGCGAAAATCGACTTACGAAAATTTATATTTGAGATATATCTAGATTTTCAGGAGAGGTTATTGATATTTTGTACAAAATCAGTATGATATTCATCATTTAGTGGAAAATGAAATAAAGAATCAACCGTTTCCGGAGTCTTCTGACAACTAAGGATGACACCTTAGTTTTGCAAATTTGATTCTGATTGAGTAATATTTTTTCTCAGATCAGCTGGATGTATAACATCTAATTCTTCTATTGTAGGATCATGGAACAAATATATATACATTGAGTCTTCCGTTAATCTTTTTATTTCCAGCGAACCACCACGAGTTCTCGATCCTGCAAACCCATACAACAATTTGTGTGATAGAGTTGACTGGGAGGGTGTTGCACGAATTGCAGATGAAACGATGCTCAAGCCACTTTTCCAAGATGTCATTATAACAAGTCACTGGTGTAGAGGCTCGCCACCAATGCCTTCCAGGAGAAGACGACGATTGAAGCAGAAAACTCCAAGCTCCATACCTGATGATGAGTTTAATGACTTTACATTTCCGTGAGCGGACGGATCAAGATATCAAAAAAGAATATACGGCTGCCTAAACTTAACTATTGATCCTATTTACACATTATTTAATAAGTTTATTTCGATAACACTTAGAGAATAACTAGGCACTGAATGTATAAATATATCCAAGCCTTTTGATCTTTGGAGTTTTAAGAGCGACTGTCTGTAAAAATCGAGAATCGTTCGACAGTTGTAAAAATTTTGATTTCTTTATACTTTGTCCAAAAGACCCTTAGGGTAAACTATTTTCGAAAAAAACATTTAAAGGTTTGGCCGATTTTTATTTTTGGCGAAATCGAGTAAAGTTGAAATTCACGTCCGAGCGTGTCTGGCGGCCTTCGAAATGCGTGAAAAATGGTGCATCTTTGATAACCGCTCACGACCGATTGAAACCCCATTCGAAATTGAAAAACTCACAACTGATTTATCTATTATTAATCTATGAACAGACTTAATTTGAGCTGTACAGACATTTTATTTATTTTTATTTTCTTACTAAGGTAAGGGCGCTTTGGAGTTGCTAGAGAAAACATCGAATTACGGGCAAATCCAATGCATTCATTCTCCAATGCGCTATACAATATTACAAAAAAAATAATTTTTCCTTAAAGCTCAACTATCATACTAAGTCACCACAAAATATCTAACTTGGCCCGCAAAAAGCCTGAATTCTAGAGGAAGAGTTCTAAGCACTACTTTGACCTGTCGTAACGCAATCTAACACTTGAGCGTTACCAAGATGATAGGCCTAAACTGCTCCTAAAATATATTCTATGCCTCTAAATGACTGTTTTTCAATTTTTGGTCGTAATTCGACTGCAGAAGTATAAGTTTTGTAAACATTCAGATGATAATATTCAAGAAACTATCATACTGAACTACAACAATGACTTCCGGTTACATTCCCGCAGTAACACAACGACAACAACAAAGGCCTAATGTGATAATCTTGCAAAAATTACCAGTTTGAGAGTGATAATACTAAACAAAACGGAATAAAGCAATGAATTCAACTCTGCATATATGTAATTTTGAATAAATGAGCGAATATAAGCGTTATTAAAGGCAATGATACTTAAGGGCCGTTCTGCCAGGCTATAAAACGCATGTCGGTTGTACAAACATCATTAATGCCGCTACTGGCTTCAACCAGACCAAGATAATTTCTGGAATGATAATCATCTGAGATGATAATTATTCAAAATGATTTTGCATGGACGAAAAAATACCATTGATATTTTTTTTTTTTTTTTTTTTTGATTATTAGGTTTTGATCAACACCGTGTTCATAATGGATTTCATTCATCACTTAATGCCATTCGCCCTAATGTTATCGATGATAGTCGACTTCGGTGCTGGTTCTGCAGGCACAAATCCCCCTGCCACCAAATCATACGGTGGTCTTGCTCAAGGATTTTTCATCCCAAATTTCAATCTTCTTACCGATGAGCTACAAGCTGTAGGTTCGACGATCTTCGATTCTCTACCATCTGACTGCATCGTTACAAACAACTTGGGTCAAAGCCAGAAAGATTTTACACATTTCAGCAACACCGAATCGTTGTACAAAACCGTCTCTGTCAATTTTGGTATTGGCGCAAGTCTGATAGGTCCATACACTCTTGGTACTTCCCTGGCAGCTGTCACCAACAACATCGTTTCAGGCAATACCGAAGTGTCAGGTTTGTCGTTGAATCTGAGAGAGTATAGCAAAGACCTTTCTCTGAAGAAAGATTGCATTAACAAACAACCGCTGGATAAACAATTCCTAAAAGACTTTGAGACTTTGGACAACGAAATAAATCAGCCTTCGAAAAGTCATTCATGGATTAAGTACAAGATATTTCTAAAAAAGTACGGGTCTCATGTGGTGAAGAAAGTCAAGTCTGGTTCCAGCATCCAGCAATATGTCTTTGCAGAGTCTTCCAAACATTATAGTGAACATGCCTATAAAGTCAAAGCGTGCCTTTCCTTTGGCGGTTTGACCGGATATGGTAACATCGGTGTATCAGGATGTAATGGAATTTCCAAAGACGAAATAAAGAGTGCTGGCAGTCTTTCCACAGTTGAAAAACTAGTAATCAGAGGCGGTACCTCGAAAACACGAGCACAATTAACCAATGACGTCCGTGACAAAAATACAATCGGTACTTTTCTCCAAGAAGGATCAAGCAGTCCATCACCTATCGTGTACAAATTTGTTCCTATATGGGATTTGCTTAAGACAAGGTAAGTAAGTACGTACGTACGACGTATGTTTCGACTATATATCCAAAAATTAGAAGCGGTCAATACGTTTTTGCCTCTCAAAAATATATTTCAAAAGATGTCTTTTTAGTTTTGTCTTTGATGTTTCATGGCTTAAGTTAAGAGTATTCCATTCTTTTGTTTTTCTTACCGTTTTTATATTTGTAAGAAGAGCATCTTAAGTTAAAGTGCACCTAAATCCCTGGCTTCCAATCGTATATTACACCAATAATGTTGTAAGGTACTTCTGCGAAGAAGAAAAAATGATTTAAATAATCAAATTCCTGATTTTTAATTTAAAATCTAAAGTTTGATAGTTTTAAAACCTGTAGAACTGGGTTCTAGTGTGACGTCTATCCAGGAATCTCGTGCATGTGTAGAGATGCGAAGTAAGCATACATTTCTTCTTAAACTAGTGGCAACGAAAAATACATTTTTCCGCACAAAAAAAACAAAAAAACAAAAAACAATGACATAGCTTCGACTTCCGGTTTGTATAGCTTGTCCATATATGCTGGTACTTTACCACTGATAAAAAGCAATGAAACCGACATAGCCATCCTTTTTAAAGGCAAGGAGGCTCAAATTAAAAGGTATTTCTGTTTGCCTATTCCAGATGGTAATATAACTATATAGCTGTGTATACCAACTCAATCTATTTGTTTAAAAAAAATAAATTACAGGTTCGTTGGCACACCATCAATGGCAAAAGTGCTTAACCTTGAGCAGTTCTTTAAAGGATATCTCAACTTTGGCTGCGCCTTCCAGAAAACGTCCAATAACGTGGAGGTGCTCCAGCAGTTTGTCCTTAGCAAGGATAGCGACCCTAACTTACCAACATATAAATGTATGCTGGGTCCAACTGGCTGTCACACGGATAAGGACTGCCATTACATGCATCCCTTATGGTGCGCATGTGCAGGCGATTCGTGTATTAAACACCAAACGGTGAAGCTCAAGTCAGGTACTACTAAAAAAGAAGCCTATCCTCACGCAAAACTGTCCCCTGGTTGGAATGGTCATGGATGTAAGTTCAGAGGCAAATGCAAGTGTAAAAAAGAAAATAAAAACCTGGTAGTGAGCTGGTCAGGTGACACTGCTGGAGAAGGTCTCCGCGATATTCATTATGCGTTGGCTAAGAGGAGAAGCCATGTTGGCAGAGGCAAAAGACATTGAAAATAAAGAATAATCTTTGCCTGTATTACCAATAAGAAGAAAGTTACAAAATGAAATAAAAGCAACGAATGCATTCTATATTTGTACACGTTATTAATTTACCATAAATTACTCATATAATGATACACAGTAAACATTACTTATCATATGCTATAGGAATATATAGATAAACAAGTCATGAAGATGAGGCAGCATGCCGGACACGAAGAACAATAAAAAAACACTTTGTAGAGAAAAATGGAAAAAGTGTACCCCTACCATGCAATGTTGCAAATTGGGTCCCTTTAGGAAAAAAAAGCAATCAAAACCGTGGTGAATAAATGAATATAATATTTGAACTAATAAAGGTGTCGGTAACTGACTGTAGACTGATTCAAATTCCTAACGAACTCCTATATATTAAGACACCCATACTGCACCGCAACTCTCCCTAGTCTTCTGTTCCGTACCAACAAAATATCAATTTATGGCCGAATCTAAGTTTTTAATGTGAGCGAAGTTTTTCAGTAAAAGAATCAGTGAAAGGAAAGAAAACAAAAGCACAATATATATACTGGTAAAAGATATAGGTAACTTGAGAACCGTACAGCACACTTTTCAAAGTAGTCCCACTAATATTTCAAAATATCAGTTTGCAAACATGTATTTCACGGTGTTCAAGTTCCCAGTGTTTGTGGATTGCCTAACCTAAGGAAATCGATATCCATAAAGGGCTATTGAATACAACTAGCTAAATAAATCGAAAACCGTGAAGAATAGAAATTAATCCCGTAGTCATATATTTTTTTAGAAAATAAAGGTTATATTTTCCCGGACCTCAGTAGTAAAATAATCTGTCCTCAGACTACTGTTGTTGTAGAGAAGTTAGAGAAGTTAGAGACAAAAAAATAGTGCATGAATAATCGAGACTCAAAAAAAGTTCACCACGATGAAGAACTGGCGTAATGTATACCCCTTTACAACAAGGTACATGGGAAGTACCTGCATCAAAGAGCTTTATGAAGCCAAACAAAGAAGCAAGATTATATTGCATTTACCTCATCATGTTCTACCAAGAAATCAAAACGTTTTTTAAGATCTTTCTAAATGTGACTGCTTGAATCATGAGCTGATTCATTGATAATTCGTAGCCGGAAAGTGTACTTAACACTGTGAGAGAAGCCCGGCTTATTCACTCGAAAGTTGACTGTTTCCCAAAAAGGTTGGTACGTATGTCTTCGATTTGTAAAATACTCGTACATGTTATGGTATATAATTTAATTTAAAAATATATCTACTTGGCGAATTTTATTCTACTTTGATATTTGAAAATTTCCCCCCTCCCAAAAAATATTTCGTAGCTGTGAGAGTAACATTGAATGTGAGCAGCGCTGCTTGTTGGTTCTCTCCTATGCTTCGAGGCTTTTCTCCTGGTTCTCCGACTTTTCCTCCCTACGCAAAATTCAACCTCTAAATTCCAGTTCGAATTCAGTGGAATAAGGACCACTTTGCGCAACCCCTTTTAATTCCCACGGATTTATATTTTTTTATTATATATGAAAAAAAAAACCGTTTTTTGAACCATCTTTGAATTACCATTTCATTTAATACAGTATGTATTATCTCATCGATTTGAAATGTAAGGATTGTAATGATAGTTCAGGGAAACTGCACATTGTTAGCGAAACGGTGAAGGTAATACCTGAACCATTCTCGAGCTTATTGTCGTCGAATTCGAATGTAACTTTTTTTGTTTCAGATTGACATGCTAAAGCCATCATTATATATTTTCCATTTGTTGAACAGAGGTTTTGCATCATCACTTGCAGGAGTCCATATTACATGGCAGAACAATAAAATCTCTTTACTCTCGACAATTGAATTCTTCAAACATAAATTGTATCCTCAACCATAAATTGAGGATACAATTTATGTTTGAATTATGATACCAACCAACAAAGAAATTTTGAATTGAATTCTTTTTCGTGTAAAACGGTTGTAGTTATGAAAAATGTCAAAAAATCCTTGAAGTGTTCATTGTTCGAGTGTCCGCACTATAAACGGTAACTTACCAAAAATCAATTAAAATTTACAACTTGAAAATGAAATAAATTTAAAGAATGCATTGCATATTCAGTTGTACATGTACAAGTTATTTCTATGTTGCTTCGACAAAACTAACATGTATGAAACCCTTGTAGTGATCATTTAATGAAAATTGTGCTTGACAAAAAATACAACTAAAATATAGCATATTTTACAAAATATTATCCCACTTTTAAATCCCCTGAGCATGCGCTTAGAGCAGTAGCGCGGAACTCTTGATGCATGTATTTAAGACGGCTAGCATGCGCATGTCGTAAATTACTGTCGAAAACCAGGCAAAGCCGATTGAAACAATATAGCTGCAGTATGACGAAGCCCGAAATTTAACTAACAAAAAGTCTGAAATTTAAATGACAACTGACAAATAAGCAAAATTTTAGCTGGAATCCCACATCCAGACTCTAATAGATTATCAACGAAATCACTTGACTAAACTTGACTTGGGAAATGGGAAACTATTAGATCATTAATTCAGTTGTCTACAAATCTTTTAGCAGTGGTTTGTTCAGTGTTTCCCTGGCGACCCTTGTAACTCTTTTCCAGCCTTTCACGACGTCATACACGTTGTTATACGGATTAGCTGGATCCACTATTCTTGGGATGCTAAATAAAACAGAGGTAAGTGTCAGGTAACAAATCGACAACGTTGCTTTGTGTTAAAAAAAACCAACAAACTAACAGCTAGGCAAGCGACTAAACAAACAAACAAACATCAAATTTGTTAAAAGCTTTTTTTAGCAAGTTATTATATTTATATATTGTATTATGTTAATAAAAATAGCCTGGGTTGCTCGGCGGTCTTTGGTGTTGCAAAGAAGGGAGGGAAAGAGCGCCCGCCCGAAAACTATAGATTTCCGAGAAGTCCGTCCACTGGTGGACGGGAAATACTGATGGGAAAAAATACTCTCAAATGAGCGCGTGACAATCTGTTACGACAGGGTGATACTGCAGACCTCAAATTTTAAATGCAACAGACCGTCATGATGAGTTCGAGTATCAATAAAGCACTACTATATCTAAAAAAATACGATCAGGATATTGTTCTGAATAAGGAAAAAAATAGGATGTATTGGCTGTGTTCCCAACAGGCTTCGGGAAAAGTATGTTTTTTTACTGTCTTCCGGGGGTCTGGGCTCATGCTCCAAAGGAAATTCTTATATGGTTTGCAGAAATGCTACGTCCTGCGTTCTGGGGATATTTTGGACAAAAAATGAATCCCAACCTAAATGATTGGCCGCAGACCCATCCCACCCCCACTCCTAAATACGCCCATGCATGAAAGGCGTTTCGTTAAAAATGATCTTGGAACTTCACCTTTTAACTTTGACCATGCTTGCTTCATAGCAACACTTCCACGTTACATCAAGTTGTTTATGGTTACACAATTCGCTCATCACTTTTTTGAACAATGAAGCAGTTTCAAAAGGGTTTGGACTCTTTGCATTCTCACAAACACTGATGGTCAGCAGCTCTAGGAGATAGGAATTGGGCATATGCTGTCCATTCTGCCCAGGTAGATAAGTTTTGCACCAGTGCTTGACCAGACGGATAAGGCTTTTGAGTTTAGTTGGCTTGGACTTTATAAAATCACGCTTTAACTTTGCTAGTGCTGCAGAGCAGAACTGTTGTGTGTCGTAGTCGTATCTTGCCATGGATTTATAAAGCTGTTCGCGAGAATATTCTGTTGGTGCAAAAAAGTATCAGTTTTAGTCGTCTGATACAACAAGAGGGGTGCTGAGACTTGGTACGAAAAGACTCTACCCAAATGGGGAATTTGCACGTCTAGGGTATCATTTGAATTACCGCCGATTCCGGTGGACTGCGACTGCTAGACTTTTTAAAATATTTAAACATACTTCGTTTGCACTAATGCATTAGGTGGACGTCAATCATTCTAGTGCTTCTTCTTTTTGCTTGAGTTTTGCTTTCTAGCAAGAAAATTTAGTCGAAATAGGCCTCGCAGTTTTCCTAGAGATTTGAGATTTACGGTAGAAGAGAACTGAAGCGAATAAAAGTTTAAAGAAACGCTGGAAAAAGAAGAATCAATACGACAGAAGAGATTTTAGCGTGCAGCAAAGAAACCCGAGCCGGTTTGAGGTTCTGTAGGTAGCCTGTTATTATTCTCTTCTTTCCACTGTTAAATTTCTTCCTTTAACTGTTGACTTTCCTCCAAAAATCGTTCCAAATCCTTTTGAAGGTCTTCAAGGCTATTTCCTGTCATTAATGTGACACTTTCTACAGTGTTCATTAAACTGTTTACATTCATCATGTGCTCGTTGTAACCTTCCCGAGTGCTTGGTCTTTTGGGATTCTATAGTAATGCAGATGGGTTGCATGTTTTAATTTAAGTTATTTGAACAGCAAAGCTCTAGAAAAACTGCAAGGCACGTTTCGACTATAAACTTTATTGATGAAAAGCGAAGCCCAAGCGAGAAAACAAGGTAGATGTCGGGTGAGTGTGACGTCACTTAATGCATTAGCGTAAACGAAGTATTCAAAGTCTAGCAGTCGCAGATCAGCGGCATCGGCGGTAAAAATTCAAGACCAAAAAAAGTATCATGATGCAAATAACATGTTAATTTAGTAAAAGTTGATTAACTGAGTAACCATTAGCCGTTCCGAGGTTGAAGAAAAAACTGGCTCGAAATGGCATCGCATTGCATTGTGGGACTTTTATAGGGTACGAAATAATAATAATAATAATAAAAATTAAAAATTAAAAATAATTAACTTCATTTTAAGAGAAGTGACACGTATATAACAATTTGTTAATCATGGCGGCCCTCTAAGACACCATCATCTTCAAAGTAAGAAACAGTTCCAAACCTGCTTTTTTCAGTGTTTAAGTTTCCTTCTTAAAATAGTCCCAACTAGTTAACCTTTATTCATATATATATTTTTTTAAAGCTCTAATAACTTACCGTCGTCAACGTCTGCATCAAATGTTGGCAAAATATCCACTTCTACACTTTCATTTTTTTTAAGTTGCATCTCAATCTGCACCAGAAAGCTGTTGACCCTGATTATCTTGATTTTCCAACCACTTTCTTTTAAGGGATCTTCGTTAAGAAGCTCTATGAGTTGAGCTAAAATCCCACTTATTTGTTTCTTTAAATCAGGAGCATCTTCGATGTCATTCATGACAAGAATGCAGTCTAAATCTGACCTGCCTTTCAGTGCAGTTCCTTTACCTATTGATCCTCCCTGTATAGGTAACCAAAAACATGATAGATTAGTTTGAACTTCCGCGTGTCAGCATTCTTTCTTGGTAGTTTTTCTTGCAGGGGCAGGACTATCAGATTTTTGTTTCTTTCAGAAGGATTGCACAGCTTTAATGAATTTCATTCCCGCTACAGCATTTCAAAATACATTGTAGCAAAGCGAAGTTATTAATTTATGACAGAGTTATCATTTGTAAGTTTATTTTCGTTCAGTTTTTGACTCACAGAAAACACTTGAAACTCTTTTCTTACAAAGTAAACAGCTACATTTTGTTGATGTACAAAATGGACTAGGCTAGTAGGTTTAGAGGAAAGCTTCCCTACAATGGACGAGAAAAGAATGGAGGAAGGACTGTGGTTTAAATACGCGGGTTTACGATGACGTAAATGGTTTGGGTTCATTGATTTCCATATTTATTTAAATTGCCAACGGGAAATCTATTGGTTAATAATTGAAAGCAAAGTAACAAAATATATTGATAAAATATATCGGTGGTATGTGTTTGATACACAAAAATAGACTGAGATATTTTTGCTACCTTTTCTTCTTACCTTTATGAGGCATTTCACAGTTGGCGATTTCATATGAGTTTGAAGGTAGTGATACAGGTTGTCCAAAGCAGTAGATACTAAATCATGAAAGTCTTTATCTGGCTGAAGTTGCTCAGCAATGAATTTGTCAAGATCTGTGGGTCGTAGATCTCGAAAGTCATCTGTAAAAAGAATATGTTGTTTATCATGCACGATAATCATGACCATGATAATAACCAAGCGACTCACGAAGCTGATGCTGATGATCACGATGATGATCATGACTATGATGACGATGATACAATCATTAAAAGAAACAAGACACTTATACACCAATATTTGATCTCTTACTATATGTATATATTTAGGGGAGGGTTAGTGCAGATATCAAGTTTTTTTCTTCTACACTAATAAATACATTAGTATTAAACAGATTTGTTGGTTTGCTTGTTTGTTTGGTTTGTTTGGTCATAAAAGCATCAAAAATTAAAATTTTATAAAAGTGACGGAGGTCATGTTCTTCAAAAGTTTTTATTGATATTTTATAGCGATTGAAATTAGTAACTACCATCGTATGGAAAAACGACTTCCGGGTCCAAATCGAAAAGCAGTTCCATGAAGATTTTTTATTACTTTTTCTTCATGACAGGATCGATTTGCTGTCCAAAGTTTTAATTTTTTCAGGCTGAGGTTAAATCATTGAGATCATATTGCTTTGTTTTAGCAGTTTTTGTGAGTAGTTGGACGCGAAAATACGTCACAACTTAAAAGCTTGTTTTATTTATTTCCATTTTCTTACGAAATATCTTACTAAATTATCTCTTAATATCTTACTAAATTATCTCTTCTTATGAAAAAAGTTAGGTAAATGTCAGAGGTAAATGTCGAACATTATCAGGTTGCTGGGACAAACGTGACCGTAACGTTCAGTGGCTCTCAGTGGCATTAATGGCATAACTCATTTCAGAGTTTGGTTTTGTAATGTTAATACCTTTGTTTGCACCGCTTGGTCTTGAAATTGCAGCTTTCGGTATTGCTCGCGGTGTAGTTTTCAATACACTTTGTATATTTACTGTTGGCGTTCTACACAAGTTTTTTGTTACAGACACACCAACAAACATGGGCTTTCTCATTGTTTCTATGGCAGCTTGTCTAAGTAAAGGAAAGTAGGTGGTAGAATTGAATTGAAACGGAAACAGGAAGAATAAGGCCTGGTTTAGACGTCGAATTTCACATGTGCCGAATATCATGCAAATGAATTCAAACAATAGGTTTTGCTCGTTTGCATTAGATTTCGCTTTATGTGAAATTCGAAGTCTAAACCGGGCCTTAGTGGTAAAAGAATACGATTAAGTGTAAAAACTGTAAAAACAACTGACAAACCTTACAGTTATCTAACTTATGGTCGACAAGAAAAAGCTGTCATGAATGATTGGTTGACCATTAAGGGGTTACGTTGTTATAAAACTAGTAATGGTTTTCGCGTCTAACCTTGCTCCATAATCTTGGCCATGGTCTCGTAATTCTTCCATCACTGCCATGAAGGCGATAGCCATGTTTATCGTTTTTGGACTATTACGCTTTCTCCAAGCCTCCACTGTAGCTTTTTCAATGCTGTTTAGAACAGGCTCGTGTTCATATTGTTCCTGGCCTTTTGACACAAATTCCTTGTACCAGTACTTAACCAGCTTGATAAGATCTTGAATTCTCGATGGCACCGATCCTGTAAATATTATATGGCTGCATTTTATTGATTTGCCCAATTTATATTTCTTGCAAAATAATCTAATGAAAATAGGAATGATAAACAATCAAAGGTATACCTACAGTATTCTATTACCTGTTACTTGTTGGTTGTAATCGCTATACCTGAGGTGCCTTCTGATAAATTTATTCAATGAACGTGACTTATTTTTTAATTTTGCTGTATAGTTTCTGAAGTCAGGACCTGTAATCAATGAAGGATATCGGTGAATATAAATAAATAAATGCTTCAAGGTGTTTTACAGTCAAAACAGCTCAAGCATACCCCCTAGGCTCCATTAATATTTTGTTATTCTAATATTGAGTTGATTATTCACCTTGAGTTTTCATTACAAATTCAAAAATTCACGATCATTTCACAACTAAAATTCTAAGTGATGGCCGTTTCTGGGGAATTTTTCTACCTTGGCAAGGATATTATATTCTTGAGGAATCCAATCAAAACTATAATAAGAGATAACTTATTTTCAAATTTGGAGTCAGAGTGAATAATGAACTCAATATTCGAATAATAAATTCATTAATGGATTCTAGGGGGTACAGACGCTTGAGCCGTTTTGACGATTCACCACTTTTATACTAACCATATTTGGCGAGAATCTCGCATATCGAGGGGAGTTAGCAGTTAGTACATGATCACGCGAAACTGGTGTCGTCATGATCACCAGAATCGATATCGTCTCTCAGTAGATTGACTTGTTTCAGTTCACTCCAAATGACGGCTGCAATTTAGGAGACACACTATCTCCTGTGCTTCGAGGGTTTTTCCTCCGGGTTCTCCGGCTCATTTCTTACTCTACAAAAATCGACTTATTCGATAAACTGATTCCAATTGGAGTTCAGTCAGGAAAGAGCCACTCTGTGGACCCACATTACCGTCAAATCCAATTATGATAGTTATTTTATCTCACTATTAAACGTGTTTTGTATTTTTTTAACTTAAAATCATTGTATAAGCAAAATAGAAAGTGCTTACGCTGTCATTCGTAGTTCGCTGACCTTTTCACTTGTACTCTATATACTATTCAAATGGTAATTATAAGCTAGATTATTTTTAGGAAAACCCTTATATATTACCTAAATCAAAATAAATATTTTCTGGCTGAAATAAATATTTTATGGCTCAAACAAGACCGAAAAAAATACACGTTGCTTCAATACCGTTCCTGACTGTATATAATGTATCCACTTTTATCATCAGTGTCATAGCCCGATTCAAAAAAACACTGCAACACAAGGAAATATCTTACAAAAATGTACTTACGAATTGTAGATGAATCCATCTCGATAGTGTAGTTTATTTCCTCCAAAAGACGCTAGACGTAGTGTCTTGAGTATAACTGAGTCGATTGAAGATGACGAAGCAAATTTTTTTGAATACGTTATTTATTCTTCATACTGGACGGGGAAATTCCCTTGATGTTTTCATTGGTCGAGACTTGGTTACCTCATGCGAGCTGTATGACGTCTAAGTATTTATTTTAATACGAATGTATTCATTGTGGTTTCATTAACGTTCGTTGCTTCGGTAAAATCCCTAGGGAAAAACCCTAATTTTAATTTTAATACCATGTATTAAAATACATGTCACGGTGAAACTGGTTGTCAATTTTATTCTAATATGCTAGAATATTAAATTCGAACAGGTTGTTTGGCTACCTGTTTTGTTTTCTTCCAAAATATCATAATAATGAGTTGGTGCGCATCTAGAAAAGAGCCATGTCTATTATTTTGCTGGGCGTGGGTTATGAATTAAGCCTCGGTACGGGCTTGTTATCAGACCGATGGTGGATCATCACCGGGATTTGTGCCCCCCCCCCCCCTTCCCTCCCCCTCGCTGACACTGCACCACACACACACACACACACTTCATTGCTGTCCCAACATCTCAGCAGCTTTCTGAATTTTTGACTTTTCCTTGATTTGCCATGTTAAGGTCAATTATATAAACTAAGGCAAAAGCAATTTCATTTATAAGTGAAAGTCATCTAATTTTATAATATATATATTTTTCTCATTTGCTTTACTCGACTGAAATCGAAATCGCTCTCTTTTAATTTCAGTTTTAAATGAATAATTCCAAAAAAATGTTTTTTAGAACGAAACAATTTTTTTTCATTGAAATGACAAGCTGCAATTCAATCTGCAGTATAAAATAAGTTAACAATTTTTCGGAATGTTAACAAAAAAAATAAGCTCGGCACTAGCTCATGTAAATGATAACCCCAAAACACATGCTTATAGGCATTATAAATGGGTTCAGCTTTGGTTCAGCATATAATACAGTAACTTGCCGAACTGCTTTCTTCATCGATCTCTTCAGTATCCAAAAGAGAGCTTGTATAATTCTGTAGCAGTGGCTTCTGTAAGGTTTCTCTGATTACTCTTTTCACCCTTTCCCAGTCTCCCACAATTTCATACACGTTTTGGTATGGGTTAGCAGGATCCATTATTCGGGGCCTGAAAGAAAAGAAAGAGGATACTTTTTTAAATCAGCACATTACGTTAAATAAACAATCGAATTTTTATGAAAACCTATGGTTTCTTTTATTAAACAGGTATATTTAAATCCAATGTCAGAATAGCTTCCCAAGTAAAGAAACAAAATACAAACCATCCTAATGGCAGTGTCAATGACAGAAATGTATATTCTTCTTCCGAGTCACTGTCCAGTACAATAATCTTTTTCTACTTGTTGCTCTAGGGATTGCTATTAGCCGTTCCGAGGTTGAGGAAAAAACTAGGTCGAGTTGGCATTGCAGTGCATTGTGGGACTGTTTTAGGAGACATATTTCCAAGATGGCGTCCGTTTGGTCCCCTAAAACAGTCCCACAATGCACTGTAATAACAACTCGACCCAGTTTTTCCCTCGACCTCGGAATGGCTAATATCCTTGAGAAACTAGTTTTTCTGATGAAATTAAAAGTGACATAACAACATCTTGACCTTTTATTTTCTCCTGTGCATGCGCAACCTCAGGTAATCCAATATGGAGATATAGTAATGATAACCTGTGAACAGGCTCTACAGGGGTGGAGGAAGGTAAAGGGTTAAGAATGGGAAGAGTAAGGAATGAAAGAGGTTCTTTATCCAATACTACTTCCCTTTTATCCTTCTTCGAGACATCTCCCCGCCCCGTAATACCTCCTTGAATAGGGATAAATGAGACAAAACATATTTTTCTTACTTTCCAGATTGGATCCTAGATGGACTGTAGTACTCATTCCACCTGACATTTAGTTGTCTGTGATTATGTAATGCTTCCATTACACCTTTGAACAACTCAGCTGTGATAAACTTGGGTGGGCTTCCTGCTTTCTCCCAAACATCGATCGTCAGAAGCTCTAACAGGTATGAATTTGGAACCCGCGGCTGTCCATATCCCCAAGGTAGATACGTCTTGCACCAGTGCTTCACCAGACGAATTAAGTTTTTGAGCTTAGCTGGCTTGGACTTTATAAAATCACGTTGTAGCTCTGCTAGTGCTGCAGAGCAATATTGTTGTGTGTCGTAGTCGTATTCTGCCATGGAACTATATAGCTGTTGCCGAGAATATGCTGTGGGAGCAAAATAACCATCACTTTTAGCCGTTTGATACGACAAGATGTGTGCCGAGACTTGTACAAGTAGACTCTTCCAGAATTAACTTGAGTGACCATAAAACAATAGGACACGTTCCATATCTTAAAATTCAGACTTGAGTTGATGGTTGCATGGTACAACTACGTGGATCACCAAACACGTACATTTATATGTAAGGAAAAAATACGCGTGGTATTTTTAATTAAATCTTTGAGAACTAAGGTGGCATTTTCTATACATGTACGACGTTCCTATCTTTCGCTAATAATAAGAAAAGTTTGGTGGAAATGCTAGTGAGTTATTGACTACTCAACAACGTCATAATCGAATCTACAGCGCTTTATCTAGTGATCCCGGCTTTGAGGATGCAATTTTGAACATTTCATACTGGAGAGTTTCGGAATCATGCTAGAATTGATTATCTCGAACTTAGCCTGTTGTTCCAAGTTGGTGTTCTCTGATATGTTCATTGATAAGAAGTAAATGATGTATGAAAACATGGAATGCAACATTGACTTCCTGTATTCAGTGGTTACAAATATTTCTTCGACGTACCGGGGCTTTTTATTAAAAATAAGGAAAAATTATCCTAGATTTCAGGCTATGCACCCATAAAAAAAAAACGACTGAAAAACTTGAACAAAACATGTACGTAAACGCGAGGAATGAAAGAAGAAAGGGAGTGAGGGACTGACGGAGGAGTAACGAAGGAAGGAATGAAGGGTGGGATGGAGGGAAGGAGGGAAGGAGGGAAGGAGGGAAGGAGGGAAGGAGGGAAGGAGGGAAGGAGGGAAGGAGGGAAGGAGGGAAGGAGGGAAAGAGGGAAAGAGGGAAGGAGGGAGGGAATTAATTATCAATTAAACCAACCTACAAAAACACTCTAAAATAGAACTCTTTACTTTGGGCGTAATTTTTTCTCATTTCAGACCACGTTATCTCTCTAGAGTATCATTTCTTTGTTTAATGGTTGCACATGTGAAGACACATGAATATGAATACATCTCAAACAAATGAATTCTCAAGGGAATGACACATGGTCTGAAATGGAAGAAAATTACGCCTAAAACATTGCACTCAAGCAAATTCGTGAAGGGCTGTCTTTTTTTTACTCCAAAGAAGAACTACTAGTTCCGAACTTTTATACACGGTGTTTAAGTATCGATCCTCCAACGCAGTACCAATTATTCAACCACTAGCTAGTTATTATCTGTTTCCCATAGTAACTTACCATTATTGCGCACGTCTGCATCAAATGTTGGCAAAATGTCAACTTCCACACTTTCATCCCATCGAAAATGTTGCATCTTAATTGTCACCATGAAGCTGTTGACCCTGGTTATCTTGATTTCCCAACCACGTTCTTTTAAGGGATCGTCGTTAAGAAGCTCACTGAGCTGAGCTAAAATCCCACTAATTTTTTCCTTTAAATCAGGAGCATCTTCGATGTCATTCATGACAAGGATGCAGTCTAAATCTGACCTGCCTTTTAGTGCAGTTCCTTTGCCCATTGATCCTCCCTATATAGGTAACAAAAAGCATGATTTATTTGGTTTTGTGCCAGCATCTTTTCTTGCTAGAGCTGGAACTGTCATTAAATGTCAGTTCATTGATAAAGAATCCCATTTCCTGAGGAGAGTGAGCTATGTTACTTCACTTTTTGTGTTCTATTGACGATCGAATGCTGATTAAAACTGAAGGCTGTCAGTAGTTGAGGTGTTTATCTTGCAGGGGCAGGACTATCATGCACTTTTTTTGTTTCTTTCAAAAAGTTTTTAGAAGTTTTGAAATGTTTTTAAAATTTTGAATTCTTGAAATGCTATAGAATTTCATTCAATAGCATTTCAAAATGCATAGTGGCAAAGCAAATCCATTTATGACATTTTTATCGTCCCTAAGTTTGTGTTCAGTATTGATTGAAGTTAATAGTCAGGTGAGCTTTGGAATTAGAAAAAAAATTCGAAGCGAAATCCTTTTCTTACGAGAAATCTATTGGATAATCAAACAAGCAAAGTGACAAAACCCTTTGGTCAAATGGTCAAACTGTTTGGTACACAAAGATAGACTAAGGGAGCGTTTCTTGCTTCCTCCCCCTTTTACCTTTATAAGCCATTTCACAGTTGGAGGTCGCATGTAATGCTGAAGGTAGTGATACAGGCTGTCCAAAGCAGTGTAAACTAATTTACGAAAGTCTTCATCTACCTGAAGTTGGTCAGCAATGAATGTGTCAAGAAATGCGGGTCGTAGATCTCTAAAGTCATCTGTAAAAAGAATATGAAGAGAAGATTTGTACAAAGCCTCAGCTAGAAAATAAAATATTTGAATTAAAATTAGAGCTATTCAGTGAGCTATTATGTCCAAAAAAAATAAAATAGTGAGGATGATAAAAAACATCGTTTTAATGTTCAGAGTCAGATGTACGCTATCGATGCGCTTTGTTCTTTAAAAGATTTTATTTACAGCAACAGAGGGGGGTCAGATTTTTCTGTATGGGCTCGTACGGGAATTCCACCTCCCCCCCCCCCGATAAAAATATTTTTATTACTTCGCTTTTGTCTTATCAAAAAAATTAGGTGGAAGTTGTACTCTATTTTAAGCATATATCTTGCTGGGACAAACAATGATTCGTGACCGTAACGTTTGTTTTTGAACACGTGTAGAGTTGCGTGACTTCCAAGAAAAGCCAAGAAGATTTCCAAGAAACTTCGAAGGGATTATTACATATTCAAAATCATTGGAATTTAAACAGAACTACAGCTCAATAAGAAAACTCGTTTGCATGTTTTTAAGCAATTATTTCGTCACCTCACTTTTAGTGGGGTTCCCGTTATGACAAGTTTATGGGATCAGATACAAAAAATTCATGCTGTAGTAATTTTCTTACGTCCAAAGATATCTAAACATTTCAATTAAAAATAAAAGCGGTATGTGAAAACCCCTAGCTCATGATTGCAACTGAATTGAAACACAGAATTTTTACTATTGAAAGACATTGAATACGACTGGTCTTAGATTGATGTGGATTTCTTACAGTATTTTCACTTTTAGGTCGTGACTGATAAAGTTCTCGTTTAGCACTAAAGACCTGGAAATTCTTACTTACCTACGAATTGAGATTCGGTCGATCGCTCTGTAAACCGAAACACAAAATAAGAATTCAAATCAATAAAGAAGTCTATAATTATAATATTACCTTTATGTTCAATTAAATCTTGATACGACCCGTGCGGGCTTTGTTCCTGCTCAATCCTCTTTTCAGATGAATATTTAATTAGAGATATTGAACTGTAAGCTTAAAGGAACCATATGAGCCATATAGGACCAGTACTCTTTGATATATCGATACCATATTCAGAGATTCGATCCAAACACAAAGACAAGTTATTGGCAAAGGTTCATTTTGGATCATTCGATCCCAAGTTCTTGGCAAAGTAAGTGTATTGAATGAAATACCTTTGCTCGCCAAAATCAATGGAAAAAGCCCTACGTATTTCAATTTGGCAAGAAAGAAATAGTCCATGGAATAACCATGGAATACTAGGACTCTTTTACCTACCTGATCCCATTTTTGGAGGGGAAAAAGATCTTTGTGAATCTTCAAAGCTTGATTCCAACAATGGCGTCTTTATATTCACAGTGGTGTTGCCACAGGGAGCCCACTATATGTTTTCAATCGCTAATAAAAAAGTTCCTGTGGGAATCCTGTGTTAGGAGTATATGATAAATCATTCCTTCGGCAGCGAGATCATCCAATCAAATTCAAGATCGCGACACATGATTAGAGTATACATACACTTAACAAAATTATTCAGAAAATTAAAGGCTCATTTTTTGTAAGAGTGAGTGGTTTTCCTATATTTATAGTTACCGCTATCAAATATCAAAATACTTTGACAAATAGACAAGTCGACCTCTATTAGAACCACAGAGACATGAGTAAAGCAAGTGGAAAAAAAATAAATTTTAAATTAAAAAAAAAAAAAAGCAAACATCGAAGTCGCGAGAGGTCGACTTGTTCCTCTTGCAGGATTTTCATTTGCGTTTCGAGCCAAAAATGGCGTGCGTTTTCAAGCGCGCTAAATTTTAGTACGTTGATAAAGCGCGGGAGCATAATTCAGCGATCCGTTCATTTTGGGTCGCTAAAATTGGCGGGAAACAAGTTAAAAAAATTTTTTGTCCGTTGAAGCAGAAGTAGAAGCAGAAGTAGAAACTCTTTCTACTCTTTGCCAGAGAACGAAGACAATTTGTTGCGCACAGGTCGGAAATACGAGCAACATTTGCCCTGCAACCTGCAACGCATCAATTTTGCGCGACAAGTTGCACGACTTTGTTGCTCGTATTGCCGCACCTTTAGTGTAAGTCTTTGGATCATATTACCTGCACAGTCCAAATGGTGGTCAAACACTGACCACCATGTGCTCTCATCCAGTAAGAAACTTTCATAACAAATGATGAATAAGGTTGAGGGAAGGTAAAATGTTCTATATTATTGTCGCTGAATAGTATTTTGTATAGACCCATATGCATATAAGTACTAAGAAAAGTACTATAAAATACAAAACATTTAAGGTGCTCATGCCCCCCCCCCCCTCCACCACGTGTCCCCCTCCCTACTCTAGTGGGTCACACGAGAACTAAGATTATGCGAAAGACATTCGTAAATAAATTTATATCCTCGTGATTGCAGAGTACCAGCTAATTTCATCGCGTTCCCCGAAAGGAATTATGGGTCAACTGATGAGTTTTCTATGCAATATTATGTGTATATGTTTTTCCTTTAGTTTCAATAATTTTAATTTGTTTCAACTTGATTAAATTAGCCTCCCAAACTCTCTCACAAGCTCATACAGCCACACGTACCCAAGCGCACACAAAAAGTTATCATAATTGGTGCTGAAAGTAAAAGAAATGATGCTCTGCTGCAATGAATTAAATACTGTAAAAAGTCATAACCGACTGTAATTGGTTAGAAAATTAAATGTTGCTCAGATGAAAACCACACAAAATACTCAGAGCAACTTGAGTCGTAACTTTACTGGGTGTTGTCTAACTAAAACAAGAACCAAAATGTACCACTTAACTTATGTGCTAAAGTAATAAGATGAATTCTATAAAGTAGTATAAATAATAAAATTATATAAAGTAGTGTAAATAAATTGTATAATATAGTAAGGTATTTATACATTGCAAAGGTCTAAACATAATAACAGTCACCCGTTTTCTAGACGCATACGGATATAAGACGAACTTTCTTTCATTTGAGGCAAATTAACGTCATGCCATGATATACATACAGTTTCTTATTAGCTCTTAAAACTCCAAAGATCAAAAAGCTTGGACACATTTGTACATTCAGTGCCTAGTTGTTATCTAAATATAGTCGCAATAAACTTATTAAATAGTGTGTAAATAAGATCAATAGTTTTGGCAGCCGTATACTCTTTCAGTTTTGATATCTTGATCCGTCCGCTCATGGAAATGTAAAGTCATTAAACTCATCATCAGGTGTGGAGCTAGGAGTTTTCTGCTTCAATCTTCGTCTTCTTCTGGAAGGCATTGGTGGTGGACCTCTACACCAGTGACTTGTTATAATGACATCTTTGAAAAGTGGCTTGCCCATCGTTTCATCTGCAATTCGTGCAACATCCTTCCAGTCAACTCTATCACACAAATTGTTGTATGGGTTTGCAGGATCGAGAACTCGTGGTGGTTCGCTGGAAATAAATAGATTAACGGAAGACTCAATATATATTTGTTCCATGATCCTACAATCAGAAGAATTAGATAATAACATAATATCAAGGGGGTGATACATAAATTTACTTACTGATCATTCATTTGTTGATTTTCCTGATAGTAGCGGTGCCACACTGCGTCGAGTTTTTTGTAATTCTTCAATTCCTCCATTACAGCCTTGAATGCTATGGACATGTTGATAGTTGTTGGCTTGCCAACCTTTTCCCAGGCATGGATGGTGATAAGTTCCAGTAGGTAGGAACTGGGTGGTGTAATGCTGTCTTGCTTAACGAACCTTTTACTCCAGTATTTAACAAGGCGAATGAGATCTTTGATACGTGCTGGCAGTTGCTTTACAAAATCTCTTTGAAACTCTGTGAGGGCTGCTGAGTAGTATTGTTGAGAAGGCTTGTCTTTTCGTCTCATTTCTTTATAGATTTCATTCAAATCTGTTTAGTGATAGGGGAAATGGAAAAACATCAAGTAAAAGATAAAATGAAAAAATAATATTTAAATATCTCAAAACAATATAAGATATCCAAAAATAATGGAAAGTACAAAATCGTAAAATTGCAAATGCAAAAATACCAAAGCTTTGTATGTTAAACGTCGGAAGGAGGTCAACTTCAACAACACTAGATGATGACTTCTTTGTCATAGTGAACTGTACACTGAAAGGTGTAGTGCGTTCAATTTTTATCGTCCACTCCTGTAGATAAGGTGATTGTGCTGGTACAGTGATCAAGGAACTCCTAAGGTCAGCTTTTACATCATCAACATTATCTTTGAGGTCTTGAGCGTCTTCGATATCATTTAGCACCAAAACACAATCAAGGTCCGATGTGCCTTTCAAAGCTGTTCCTTTTCCTAAAGATCCACCCTAAATGAAAACAGACAATGTCATTGAATAAAATGCAACCAAGTAGTTTGAAGGGAAGAGAGTGGACAGACAGTACTTAGCTTGTTCTTCAGACATAATTTTTTTGTCTATGTAAGCACATTTTGACTGCATTATCTAGGTATGATGCCAATAATAATTACATAAAGGCAGCTCTAGCTATTGGACTGACTCTAATGTTAAAGTTCACCTTACTGCGATTCTCAATATTCTGCGAACTCAGACATTTCAACGGCTTGTTGTGAAATTGGTTTTTCGCTGCCGTCAATCAAAACTAATCAGTCGGTACCTTTTATATTTTTGATTGGCGGCAGTGAAAAAACAAATTCCAACGGGAAACTCGCTACTACCGAGTTCGCAGAATATTGAGAATCGCAGTAATCGGCGACATCTGATCAATAATTTACACATAGTATTGGGTTTTTGAGTAAATTTGTGGCCAGTTTCGCGATTTATGAATGTAAGTTGAAGGAAACGGCCTGTAATTTATAGAGAATGTATGTGACTCTTATCTAAGTCACGGTAGGAGGCCATATTTCCGTGACGTAATAGCCCCGCTGCGCTATTGGCAGTGCATTTATCTGACGTAATTATGACGTCATTATAATAAAAAGAAAACCAGATTTCTTTGGCCCGACCGATATGAAGCAGATTCCCTAACAAATTTAATATTTGCTGTGCACATGCAAAATATTAAACTCCAACAATTATTCAAACACAAAATTATGCAACGATAAATAAATCAAAACAGTTTTTCGACTGCAGTCTCAATCTTTATAAAGGTATGAAGTCCATTTTTGGAGTCTATTCACTCTGTCATGGATAAGAAATGCCATTGAAAGGATGGAATTCAAAGCCGGAACTTATATTCCTTTCCATGTTCAGCTCTTTTGATAATGACTCACAGTCTAGAGTCGAAAATTTGATTTATTTGTATAGGAAATACCACCTAAGTTCTCGAAAAATTGAGCATTGGGAAAAATACCACTTGTATTTGATGAAAGTTACTTTTAATAATACATCTAAACCAAGAGAGTTCTCTTGATCTACATTAAATACTCGTTTCTGAACAACACAAGGTATAAAGTTCCCGGATGCGTGCAATTAAGAGAAAATTCACCTGAATCAACCAGACAATCAGATACCAGTGTTTTATGTAGATGTATTATCAATAATGGTAATAGAACTGAGTTGAGTGAAATTTGGGCTGAAATCGCAAGAGTGATTACAAAATTGCACGATCGCGCAGCGGGAGTGCAATTTGTTAATCACGAGTGTGATTTCTGCCCAAAATTGCAAGACACTCAGTTCTATTACCTATTAATCATTTCCATTTTGAAACTTAATATATATAGATTACTTCATAGAAAGTGCGGCGTACGGGGTTATATTCACGAGTTGTTTGTGTAAAACACGAACGAGCGAGTCTTCGAGCGAGTGAGTGTTTTTACACAAACAACGAGTGAATATAGCCCCGTACAAAGCACTTTCTATGATGTTTTCTCTTTATTATATATATAACTAGAATTCACATACAAACACGTTTATTTTGATTGAATAAAAATGACAAATTTTGTCGAAACTTTCGTAAGTTTTAAGTTTATAAGTTAAAATGTCATGCAACTGTACATAATTAAATTGAAAAACTCCTCATGTCAGTTTATAAAAGGAAAATGAATATACAAAAAGTCAATATAAATATCAAAAATGTACTGTTTTTCATAATTAGTCGCTGTCTGGCGAATCCGAGATGCAATAACGGCGGCGCTTTGTTGTTGTTTCTTCACGCAAAGTTGGACTTTTATTCACAGTATTGATGGCAATGTTAAAAGTTCCTCCTTGGATGGTAGCTCCACTAAACAGAGCAAAATTTTTTTCGTAAGTAACGGTCAAAGCTCGATATGAACGACCTTAAAGTCGTCGGTTCGTATTCATCCCCATCTTTCTTCCTTACTTCAACGAGAAAAGCAGAAAGCAGCTCGTCTAAATCTCTTGGCTGGATTTCTTCCAGGTTTTGCTGCACATTTTTTGTTTCAAGATATGTAGTCAATAAAGCCAGGTCTCTCTTCGTCTTGCTTAGTGTGTTTTTGTTTTTTTGGTTTTGAATAAACTCATCTACCGGCACATCTAGTGACACAAAACGACTCGCCATTTTGTTCACATCAACAAAGCTACAGAAAACACAACTTTGCTTTGGCGGGAAGCCATTCAAATGTCACAATTGCTCGTTTTATGATTGGTTGGTTTGGTCAACTCTAAATTTTGATTGGTTATATTTTTACACAGTGAAAAGCTGTACGCGATGCTAATTGGTCGTATTGCATTTTTCACCAGTGAAATATAAAGCATAGAGATTTTTATAATAGAGATTTATTGTATGAAATTCTAGTTATATATATAATAAATTAAAATACTCAACAGTTATATGTAGCTTCAAAAGTGATTGTTTGACAAAATGATGCAATTAATGATTCAAAATAGTGCAATTAATGCTTAAATCGCACACTTTGTAGCCAATCAGATTGCAGGATTTGCTAATGATTTCAAAATGGATATGATTAATGCTTTTATTATGAACACATGAATCGCTTCAACATTAATATATATACTTCAAACTTAGTTGCGCACTGATTCAATGATATTGCACAGTCACTTACCTTTATCAGCCTATTTGCTGAATAGTCAAAATTTTGATGGAAATGACGACACAGATCATCTATGGCGTTTGATATCAGATTGCGAAACTCCTTGTTCGTTTGTAGTTCTTCACTGATCAATTTATTTAAGTAATGTGATTTCCTTTTAGGAGTTACTTTAGCGCTCCGAAAATCAAAACCTTGAAAGAGAAAAAGAAAACATTAATTGCATAAATGGTGACACTGACCACTCAAACTGAGATATCAAGCTTGATGATTTTCAGTCTGTATTTTCAATTGATGGAAAAAAAAAATAGATTTTTAAAGAAATTTAAATTTCTGTATCATAGAAAAAGGAATAGAGGGGTTCCATGGCAACCATCTACGGCCTGCCTTACAGGGAAAATTTGCAGTTTCCTCAAAACGGCTGTCAGTATTATACTTTTAGCTGGCAGAGCATCTTACACATTAGTTTCTATCGAGATCTAATTTGTGATGCTAAAACGGTCAAATTCATCAGTATTAGTACTTTTCCCAAAAAATAAATCTGTAAAAGCAACAATTACTAAGTATTTCATCGATATTTGATCGCTACAAAAATTATCAAATGACATGGAATACAGCTTCCGTGACAGTTCACGTCACGCACGTTCAAGTTATCATGAAATAATATATATAGTAATAATAATTAAGATTATAACAAAAAACAAGGGACTAACCGATATTCTTGAATCTGTACTTCCAAGGCATCCTGGATAGATAGAAACTTCTGGTTGCAAGGAACTGGTTCTTTGTAAGCTTGTTTTAAATAACATTCATGCTGAACGGGAAATTCCCTTGATGTTTTCATTTGTCGAGACTTGGTTCCCTCATGCCAGCCGCATTACGTCATAACATTTATTTTCAGTGTGTTTACATTTATGGCTTCGGGAAAATCCCTAGGGAAAAACCCCTAGGGAAAAACCCCTAGGGAAAAACCCCTATTTAATAATATACGGTAGGTCTCGGTGAAATTCTCGATTTTCGTTTTCTTACTGCAGCACCTGAGCTATCTATTGCGTTTTAAACCATAACCTAGCTCTAAACGAAAATTTTCTGTAATATATCGATCCGATTCTATTTTGATAACCTGAAATATTAAATTCGAACAGGTTGTTTGGCTACCTGTTTTTAAAATAACATTGATTTGAGAAAATCTCCTCACAATTGGGGGGTATTATGCTGACGTTAGGTATACACAAAAGGAGTCACATCAACCACTTTACTGCAATTTTCATAAATATGCGAACTTTGTAATTGCGAGTTGCTCGCTGGAATTTGGTTTTTCACTGCCGCCAATCATAAATATAAAAGGTACTGACTGATTATTTTTGATTGATGGAAGCGATAAACCAAATTTCAGCCTGCAGCTCGCAGCTACCGAGTTCGCATGTTTATGAAAATAGCAGTAAACCTAGCGGCTTTTATATCAGCAACATTTTTAAATGGATTTTTTTTACTAAATTTTTAAAATGTTCAAAAAATTTGAAATTTTAAAAATCTATTATTATTCTGTAATAATTATTCTATCGACCTAATAGCCCCTAAGAGTTATTTTAACTCTAGAAATTCTTCAATTCGTCTTGATTTAATGTTCACATTGGATTATAAAGTTTAAAAATGTCATTCAAATGCCAAGAAGTAATAGACTCAGAACGTTTTCGACGTTGTTTCGAAGCAAATAAGAATATCTATCGGTTATGGCAGGAGTAAGTAGCCGAATGTAAAACTTCATTGAGGTTCTAGTCCTGAAGTGGAAAAATGGGAGCTGGAATTCGCCTTTTTGGGGGCTGGGAAAATGATATTTCCTGCACTGGGAAATTTAGCCATTAGGGAATGTTATTTTGCAAAATCTCTAACTCTATATCTCGTTTCTCTCCTTCCCCCTCCCCCCACTCCCACCCAAGCAGCTTTCTGATTTCATATTTCTTCCTTGATTTGCCCTGACCAGGTCAGTTATACAAACTAAAGTAAAAGGATTTTCATTTACTTTGATAATATATTTTTCTCATTTGCTTTATTCAAAAGAAGTCAAAATCGCTCTCTTTTAATTTCAGTTTTAAATTAATTCATCTAAAAAATTGTTTTTTCGAACAAAGCGATTTTTTCATTGAAAACACAAGCTGCAATTCAATCTGCAGTATGAAATAAGTTAACAATAATGATACGGATAATATAATCTTTCGGAATGTGAACAAAAATAAGCTCGACACTAGCTCATGTAAATGATAAGCCCAAAACACATGCCTATAGGCATTATAATGATGGGTTCAGCTTATAATACAGTAACCTGCTGAACTGCTTTCTTCATCGATCTCTTCAGTATCCAAAAGAGAGCTTGTATAATTCTGTAGCAGTGGCTTCTGTAAGGTTTCTCTGATTACTCTTTTCACCCTTTTCCAGTCTTTCACAACTTTATACACGTTGCTGTATGGGTTAGCAGGGTCCATTACTTGGGGCCTGAAAGAAAATATTTTTTTTCTTTTAAATCCTCACATTACGTTAACAAACAATCAAATTTATATGAAAATCTATGGTTTCTTTTGTTAAACAGGTATATTTACAGTCAAACTAAGAAAACCATAAACACCTAAAATATGTCTGGAATGTTTATTTAGACCGTTGCTTTTAAAAAAGATGTTTCCCACCGCCATGAAAAACGATTGTATTGATTCCTTCTCTCGTGTATCCGTCTGTTTCGAATAGAAACTTCTAGTTTCACGAAAATAAAACTGAAATATGAAGTTTGAAACTTTTAAACGGGAAAATACTTTGCTTGACCGCGCTGTGATCAAACACATAAACATTCCAGACATATTTTAGGTGTTCACGGTTTTCTTAGTTTGACTGTAAATCAATGCCAACATAGCTTTGCAAGTAAAGAAACAAATCTAAACCACCTTTTACCTAGAACCTTAAGAATAGACTTTTCCTGAATTCGAATGAATGACCAAAGAACAATAGCTTTAAGGCGAGGCTGGAGTAGACAATAGGGACCTTAAGCACCAGGACGGGAGGACGAGGACGGCGACGTAAAGTCCGAGAAAGAACTAGGTCGAGATCGCCGTCGGTTTTCACACAACGTAACACTTAAGCACCAGGACGGGAAAACAAGCAAAACTTCACCAAATCAAAATACTAACGTGACGCCAGCTCGTTTTCAAGACGGTTTTTCGTGCGCGCACCGTCGTCCTTGCTGCTGCAGTCCTCGCTAGAACGTGAAAAAGCACCAAGTGACGTTCTGGAGAGGACGGCAACGGCAAGGACGACGGCGCGCACTCGAAAAACCGTCTTGAAAACGTGCTGGCATCATCGTTTGCCGTCGCTGTCCGCTCCCATCGTGGATCTTTTAAGGTCTCTAATGTTACGTGACGAGAGGACGTTCGGCGTTCTCGACCTAGTCCTTTCTCGGACTTGACGCCGTCCTCGTCCTCCCGTCCTGGTGCTTAAGGTCCGTAATATAGTAAACGTATGGATAGAAAACCCCAGCCTCGACTTGAACCTATTGTTCTGTGGTCATTCAAGCGAATTCAGGAAAGATCTATTCATTGATTCAAGTGTGAAGTAACTTAGTATTGTTCCTAAATGGCAGTGTCAATAAATGTAAATTCTTCTTTCGAGTCACTTTGCTGTACAATAATCTTTTTTTACTTGTTACTTGTTTCTTGGAGATTGTCATATCCTTGAAAAGCTAATGTTTTTCTAATTAAAAGTGCATAACTTTTCTGCGCATGCACATCCACAGATAACCCAACATGGAGATATAACAATGATAACCTGTGAACAAGCTATACAGAGATGAAGGACGTCACAGTCATCATATTGGAAGTATACACTTTAAAGAAATCAAGAAATATTTTACCATTTAACTATTTACTTCATGTAAAATCAATACTGAAGGTATTGAAAAAAGATGATAACTAGCCGTAAGCTAGTGTGGGCTGCGTCGGTGTTTCTAATGAAACAGTGGTGATAAAAAGTTAAATTTTACACCGTAAAAAATAAGAAAGATCACTTACTGACGTCTTACTTACGTCAGTAAGTGATCTTTCTTATTTTTTTACGGTGTAAAATTTAACTTTTTATCACAACTGTATTGAAAAAAGGTTATGTGCATTTTAAGTCAATATTTATACGGGGACATTCATTTTAGCAGGGCTAGTTTAAATGGAGTCCTGAGTTCCAGCAGTTCGAGGAGAGGCAATTAATTAGGAAGAAATGGGACATAGCATTATTGTCTTACATTCCAAATTGAATCCAAGATGGACTGTAGTGCTTATCCCACTTCACATTTAGCTGGCTGTGATTATATAATGCTTCCATTACATTGTTGAACAACTCAGCTGTAGTAAACTTGAGTGGGCTTCCTGCATTCTCCCAAACATCGATCGTCAGAAGCTCTAACAGGTATGAATTAGGCACCCGCAGCTGTCCATATTCCCAAGGTAGATATGTCTTGCACCAGTGCTTCACCAGACGAATTAAGTTTTTGAGCTTAGCTGGCTTGGACTTTATAAAATCACGTTGTAGCTCTGCTAGTGCTGCAGAGCACAAAGCTCGTGTGTACCAGTCGTATCCTGCCATGGAATTATAAAGCTGGCGGAGAGAATATTCTGTGGGAGCAAAATAACCATCAGACCACGTAACACTTTCTATAGTATCATTTCTTGTTTAATGGTTGCAAATGAGAAAACACATGGTTATGGATACAACTCAAACAAAGAATCTTATTCTCAAGAGAATGACACGTGGTCTGAAATGGGGGGAAATTGCGCCCAACACCTCACTCAATCAAATTTGGGAAGGGCTAGGTTCTTTTTACTCCAAACTTCCGAACTTTTTTATACGGTGTTTAAGTATCCTCGCGGTTCTTATTCACTTGTGGTATTCGACAATCCAATGCAGTACCAATTATTTAACCACTAGCTAGTTATTATCTGTTTTTCAGCTCTAATAACTTACCATTACAGCGCACGTCTGCATCAAATGTTGGCAAAATGTCAACGTCCACACTTTCATTCCATTGAAAATGATGCATCTCAATTTGCACCAGGTATCTGTCGACCTTGATTATCGTGATTCCCCATCCCTGGTCTCTTAAAGGATTTCTGTCAAGAAGCCCTTTGAGCTGAGCTAAAATCCCACTAATTTTCTGCTTTAAATCAGGAGCATCTCTGACGCCATTCATGACAAGGATGCAGTCTAAATCTGACCTGCCTTTCAGTGCAGTTCCTTTACCCATTGATCCTCCCTATATAGGTAAAAACAACAAAATTTGTTTGATTACGTGCCATCATCCTTTCTTGGTGGCAGGAACTGTCATTTTGTGTCATTTCATTGATAAAGAATCCCATTTTCAGAGGAGAAAGCTATCATGTTAGGTCACGTTTTGTATTCTATTGACGATCGATTGACGAGTTATGTGATGTTTTTCGTGCAGGGGAATTCGAATGCATGACTAACACTTTTTTGTTTCTTTCAGAAAGATTGCTCAATTTGATGAATTCCATTCTACTTGATATAGTTTCAAAATGCATAGTGGCAAAGCAAAGTCATTTATGACGTAGTTATCATTCGTAAGTTTGCGTTCAAATATTGATTCACACAGAACACTTGAAACCATTTCCTTACAACATAAACAGCTAAATTTTGTTGACGTAAAAAATGCACTAGGCTAATAGTTTCAGAGCAAAGTTTCCCGAAAATGAAAAAAAAAAACTGACCCCAAATTCAAATGTTCGATGAGAAAAGGGTGGGGAAGGACAGAGTAGAAACGAGGACAGTGGTTGATGTAGGTGGGTTTACGATAAACGACGTAATTGGTTTGGGTTGATTGCCATATTTCAACCGCTATTATTGCATGCAAAAAAAGATACTCTCTTGTTTTAAGAATCAATTTGAATTTCAAAGATAGATTTAAAGAAAACTTTTGCTCCCCCCTCTTACCTTTATAAGCCTGTTCAAAGTTGGAGGACGCATATGACGTTGAAGGTAGCGACACAGGCTGTCCAAAGCAGTGTAAACTAAGTTACGAAAGTATTCATCTACCTGAAGCTGCTCAGCAATGAATTTGTCAAGATATGCAGGTCGTAGATCTCTAAAGTCATCTATGAAAAGAATGTGTTGTTTATGATGCATGATGATAATGATGATGATGATGATACGATCATTAAAAGAAACAAGACATTTATACACCAATATGTGATCTCTTACTATATGTATATATTTAGGGGAGGGTCAGGGCAGATATCATTTTTTTTTACACTAATAAATTCATTAGTATGAAACTGAGTTTTTTTGCTTACCATTCGGATAAGATCTGTACGACAAAGCCTCAGCTAGAAAAAGAAAAGAAAATATTTAAATTGAAATCCATTATTCAGTGATGTACGTCCAATAAAAAAAAATAGTGAGGATGATAAAACATTTTTTTAATGTTTTTTCTTATCATTCGGATAAGATCTGTACGACAAACCTTCACCTAGAAAGTAAAATATTCGAATTGAAATTCATAAGAGCTAATCAGTGATGAAAGTCGAAACGTTATGTTCTTTAAAAGTTGTTGTTGCTATTTTATGGGGGTATTAAGTGACTTCAATTGTATGGAAAAACGACTTCCGGGCCCGAAACGAAAAGCAGGTGTATAAATTACTTCGCTTTGTTTTAGCGGTTTTTGTGAACAGTTAGAGGCGGAAATATGTTTAATTTTCTTGCGAAATATCTTACTGAATTATCTCTTAAAAAAGAATGGTTTTGAAAAAAGTTAGGTGAATGTTAAACTCTGTTTTAAGCATATATCTTGCTGGGACAAACAATGATTCGTGACCGTAACGTTTGTTTTTGAACACGTGTAGAGTTGCGTGACTTCCAAGAAAAGCCAAGAAGTTTTCCAAGAAATCAAGGGTCCATTTATATTCAAAATCATTGGAATTTTTAACAGAAAATTATCAGTAGGCTTTAGTGATCTACAGCTCAATAAGAAAACTTCTCGTTTGCGGGTTTTTAAGCTATAATTTTTTGAAGTTTCGTCACCTCACTTTTAGTGGGTTTCCAGTCACTGCAACTCTACTAAATCAGATACGAAAACATTCATGCTGGAGTAGATTTCTTACGTCGATTAAAAAAAATACACACTGAATTTGTGCTGTTGAAAGGCATTGCATATGACTCGTATTAGATTGGTGTAGATTCCTTTCAATATTTTCAGTTTTTCCTTACTGGTAAAGTTCTCATTTGGCACTTAAGTACTGATAGTTCTTACTTACCTTCGAATTGAGCTTCGGTTGATTGTTCTGTAAAACGAAACACAAAATAAAAATCTATAATTACAGTGAGGACACTTGAACCATGAACACTTGATATTTTTATATTTTTTATTTTATGAACTTTCTACTACTTCAAACCTTCTGAAAATGAAGCACTGAACTCAAATAATCTTATTGTTCAAAATAAATCATATTTCCAATCGATTCACACAAGGGATAAAGGAGAAAAAAAGTATGAAAAAACCTCAAAGTGTTCACGGTTCGAGTGTCCTCACTGCATGTAAGAAGTCTATAACTATAATATTAGCTTTATGTTCAATTAAATCTTGATACGACCCGTGCGGGCTTTGTTCCTGTTCAATCCTCTTTTCAGATAAATATTTAATTAGGGATATTAAACTGTAAGCTTAAGCAGCACTCTTTGATATATCGATACCATATTCAGCGATTCGATCCAAACACAAAGACAAGTTATTGACAAAGGTTCATTTTGGATCATTCGATCCCAAGTTCTTGGCAAAGTAAGTTGATTGAATGAAATACCTTTGCTCGCCAAAATCAATTGAAAAATCCCTACGCATTTCAATTTGGCAAGAAAGAAATAGTCCATGGAATAACCATGGAATACTAGGACTCTTTTACCTACCTGATCCCATTTTTGGAGGGGAAAAAGATCTTTGTGAATCTTCAAAGCTTGATTCCAACAATGGCGTCTTTATATTCACAGTGGTGTTGCCACAGGGAGCCCACTATATGTTTTCAATCGCTAATAAAAAAGTTCCTGTGGGAATCCTGTGTTAGGAGTATATGATAAATCATTCCTTCGGCAGCAAGATCAACAAATCAAATTCAAGATCGCGACACATGATTAGAGTATACATACACTTAGCAAAATTATTCAGAAAATTAAAGGCTCATTTTTGTAAGAGGGAGTGGTTTTCCTATATTTATAGTTACCGGTATCAAATATCAAAATACTTTGACAACTAGACTTGCTCCAAGTCGACCTCTATTAAAACCACAGAGACATGAGTAAAGCAAGTGAAAAAAAAAAAAAAAGCAAACGTCGAAGTCGCGAGAGGTCGACTTGTTCCTCTTGAAGGATTTTCATTTGCGTTTCGAGCCAAAAATAGCGTGCATTTTCTAGCGCGCGCTAAATTTTAGTACGTTGATAAAGCCCGCGAGCATAATTCAGCGATCCGTTCATTTTGGGTCGCTAAAATTGGCGGGAAACAAGTTAGAAAATTTTTTTTACGTTAAAGCAGAAGTAGAAGCAGAAGTAGAAACTCTTTCTACTCTTTGCCAGAGAACGAAGACAATTTGTTGCGCACAGGTCGGAAATACGAGCAACATTTGCCCTGCAACTTGCAACGCATCAATTTTGAGTCAACTGATGAGTTTTCTATGCAATATTATGTGTATATGTTTTTCCTTTTGTTTCAATAATTTTAATTTGTTTCAACTTGATTAAATTTGCCTCCCTAACTCTCTCACAAGCGCACACAAAATGTTATCATAATTGGTGCTGAAAGTAAAAAAAATGAATTAAATACTGTAAAAAGTCATAACCGACTGTGATTGGTTAGAAAATTAAATGTTGCTCAGCTGGAAACCAAACAAAATACCCAGAGCAACTTAAGTCGTAACTTTACTGGGTGTTGTCTAAAACAAGAACCAAAATGTACCACTTAAGTTATGTGCTAAAGTAGTATAGATTCTACAAAATAGTATAGATAAATACTATAAAGTAGTATAAATAGATTATACAATGTACTAAGGTATTGATACATTGCAAAGGTCTAAGCATAATAACAGTCACCCGTTTTCTAGACGAATATAAGATAAACTTTCTTTCATTTGAGGCAAATTAACGTCATGCCATGATATACATGCGTAGAAAAGATATCTTTGGTCGACTTCCCTAGACGTCCCATCAAACGCAAGACTAGTTCACTAACTTTCTAATAGCTCTTAAGAGCGACTGTCTGTAAAAATCGAGAATCGTTCGACAGTTGTAAAAATTTTGATTTCTTTATACTTTGCCCAAAAGACCCTTAGGGTAAACTATTTTCGAAAAAAACATTTAAAGGTTTGGCCGATTTTTATTTTTGGCGAAATCGAGAAAAGTTGAAATTCACGTCCGAGCGTGTCTGGCGGCCTTCGAAATGCGTGAAAAATGGTGCATCTTTGATAACCGCTCACGACCGATTGAAACCCCATTCGAAATTGAAAAACTCACAACTGATTTATCTATTATTAATCTATGAACAGACTTAATTTGAGCTGTACAGACATTTTATTTATTTTTATTTTCTTACTAAGGTAAGGGCGCTTTGGAGTTGCTAGAGAAAACATCGAATTACGGGCAAATCCAATGCATTCATTCTCCAATGCGCTATACAATATTACAAAAAAAATAATTTTTCCTTAAAGCTCAACTATCATACTAAGTCACCACAAAATATCTAACTTGGCCCGCAAAAAGCCTGAATTCTAGAGGAAGAGTTCTAAGCACTACTTTGACCTGTCGTAACGCAATCTAACACTTGAGCGTTACCAAGATGATAGGCCTAAACTGCTCCTAAAATATATTCTATGCCTCTAAATGACTGTTTTTCAATTTTTGGTCGTAATTCGACTGCAGAAGTATAAGTTTTGTAAACATTCAGATGATAATATTCAAGAAACTATCATACTGAACTACAACAATGACTTCCGGTTACATTCCCGCAGTAACACAACGACAACAACAAAGGCCTAATGTGATAATCTTGCAAAAATTACCAGTTTGAGAGTGATAATACTAAACAAAACGGAATAAAGCAATGAATTCAACTCTGCATATATGTAATTTTGAATAAATGAGCGAATATAAGCGTTATTAAAGGCAATGATACTTAAGGGCCGTTCTGCCAGGCTATAAAACGCATGTCGGTTGTACAAACATCATTAATGCCGCTACTGGCTTCAACTAACTAACGATTGTAACGTTGTTTAACAAAATCTAATTTAAACTCAAAATTATATGAAAATAATGCTGCGTTTATTGATGAAATAAGTTTAAATTCAATCCGTTATTTTTAAAAATACATTAATTTACTTACAAGTCCGGCTACATTTCTACTTGTTTTGTTAGCTTTTCTAATGTCCGTCCTGATTTGTCAAATGTTCTGATTTGGTCAACTAAATCACCTTGAATTTGCCTTGAATTCAAATTCAAATGTTTTGAGTTGGTCAGCCGATCCTCTAAATAATATCCTTGTGACATAGTTAGTTCACGGACAGTACCATAAACTGCATAAACAACCTCTGCGATACTAGACCGACAGTAATCAAAGGCTGGCGGCTAGTTAACAAGAATAAGAAATGAAACCGTTGGGGTGGGGGTAGGGTTGGGGAGAGTCTATAGATATATATATTTATGAATTTGAACGCTGACAGGCAGCAACATTACAGTTTTTAAGGTGGGGCGGGGTGCTAGCGTTCTCACCACAGGTAATCCAATCTCATCTCGGGGTGAGAATTATGTTATGTTAACTTTTTTTTCTTATTCTTAGACAAAATAGGAATGTCATTCTCGTAAAAGCCCCCCCCCCCCCCCACTCAATCCCCCCGTCTCCGCCGTCCCTGAATAGAGCAAACTAAAACGCTTTCTTCCGGCAGTTCTTTGAATCAGCAAGGTGCAACTCAAAGTTGGTGCAAATCAAAGTTGTTCCAAAGTGACTTGAGAACGGGCAGCTTCAATTTAACCAGTGTGTATACGTCGTACTGCGCAAAGACATATAACAAAGTCATCACACACTCATTTACAGGACTTGAGATGCTGCGCCGGACACGTCTCTCTTACACTCACTTAATGTGATACACTGTATGTTGTCAGGATTTCAGCTTGCTCCACAAGGTGTAGGATTTTCAAGCAAGAGCGCAGCAACAAGCATCGGTACAATGTATTAGGCAATTCACCACTTTCACATTCCCATAATGCTTTGCATTCAGTGGGGGACAACAACGAAACAAAATCGTTAATATTACCATGAATATTAATAAGAATTGAAGAAAAAAACATCTAAAAACACTTATGCATCTATGATAGATTCTATCACAATTCACAAAAACCAGAAAGAAATCATTTTTTGGTAAGTCCATACATTATCTGTTACGCCAAACATTTCATTTTCACATTCGTGTGGAATTAACTCTGATTAAACTGATACTGGATTTTTCAATGATAATAGCAAATATACTCAGCATCTGCATGAAAAGTTTTGAATTTTCAAATTTTTTTTTTGCCGATTGTTGCCCCCCCCCCCCCCCCACCCCAAAAAAAGAAAGAAAACGCAAAGTATTATGGGGATGTGACAGTGTAATATAATTCTATTGTCGTTGCATTGGTAACTAAGTTCTATATTTGGCAATATTCGTAAGGTGGAGCCGTCAAACTTGACATGATCATTGTCTAAACGTTATTTCTAACGACACAAACGCAAAACTAATAACACACGAGATAAGCTTATTGAAATATACTTGTTTAAATTTGACTAAAGCAACCAATGTAAATATTTGCATCGTAACAAGCCGCAAGCAACTGGCGTTCATGTAATAAAGTGTTCTTTACAAAATAATTCTTCACTGTGCGTCACTCGACTTTGCGCATGCTCCCTCACCCCCACGGGACTTATTTCTGTACCATGTTTTTTTATCATTATCATTATCATACTGTCATTACTAAGTATCGCTTCGCCTTTAACTCTAAAGTCGGGCTCACAAGGCTACGTGTACTGAGGCCTAAATCTTTCAAAAGAATATGAGAATTCAGGGATTGGTTGAATTGGGACGGATAAATATAATAGCCGGCTGACAACCGGTAACAACCACGAATGTAGATGAGTGTAACTTTTGAATAAATGTAAGTAACTGAATTTTCGAATTACTGATCTGACCAATCGCATTGAATTTAAGCTTATTTCATCAATAAACGCAGCATTATTTTCATATAATTTTGAGTTTAAATTAGATTTTGTTAAACAACGTTACAATCGTTAGTTAGTTGAAGCCAGTAGCGGCATTAATGATGTTTGTACAACCGACATGCGTTTTATAGCCTGGCAGAACGGCCCTTAAGTATCATTGCCTTTAATAACGCTTATATTCGCTCATTTATTCAAAATTACATATATGCAGAGTTGAATTCATTGCTTTATTCCGTTTTGTTTAGTATTATCACTCTCAAACTGGTAATTTTTGCAAGATTATCACATTAGGCCTTTGTTGTTGTCGTTGTGTTACTGCGGGAATGTAACCGGAAGTCATTGTTGTAGTTCAGTATGATAGTTTCTTGAATATTATCATCTGAATGTTTACAAAACTTATACTTCTGCAGTCGAATTACGACCAAAAATTGAAAAACAGTCATTTAGAGGCATAGAATATATTTTAGGAGCAGTTTAGGCCTATCATCTTGGTAACGCTCAAGTGTTAGATTGCGTTACGACAGGTCAAAGTAGTGCTTAGAACTCTTCCTCTAGAATTCAGGCTTTTTGCGGGCCAAGTTAGATATTTTGTGGTGACTTAGTATGATAGTTGAGCTTTAAGGAAAAATTATTTTTTTTGTAATATTGTATAGCGCATTGGAGAATGAATGCATTGGATTTGCCCGTAATTCGATGTTTTCTCTAGCAACTCCAAAGCGCCCTTACCTTAGTAAGAAAATAAAAATAAATAAAATGTCTGTACAGCTCAAATTAAGTCTGTTCATAGATTAATAATAGATAAATCAGTTGTGAGTTTTTCAATTTCGAATGGGGTTTCAATCGGTCGTGAGCGGTTATCAAAGATGCACCATTTTTCACGCATTTCGAAGGCCGCCAGACACGCTCGGACGTGAATTTCAACTTTTCTCGATTTCGCCAAAAATAAAAATCGGCCAAACCTTTAAATGTTTTTTTCGAAAATAGTTTACCCTAAGGGTCTTTTGGGCAAAGTATAAAGAAATCAAAATTTTTACAACTGTCGAACGATTCTCGATTTTTACAGACAGTCGCTCTTAAGAGCTATTAGAAAGTTAGTGAACTAGTCTTGCGTTTGATGGGACGTCTAGGGAAGTCGACCAAAGATATCTTTTCTACGCATGTATATCATGGCATGACGTTAATTTGCCTCAAATGAAAGAAAGTTTATCTTATATTCGTCTAGAAAACGGGTGACTGTTATTATGCTTAGACCTTTGCAATGTATCAATACCTTAGTACATTGTATAATCTATTTATACTACTTTATAGTATTTATCTATACTATTTTGTAGAATCTATACTACTTTAGCACATAACTTAAGTGGTACATTTTGGTTCTTGTTTTAGACAACACCCAGTAAAGTTACGACTTAAGTTGCTCTGGGTATTTTGTTTGGTTTCCAGCTGAGCAACATTTAATTTTCTAACCAATCACAGTCGGTTATGACTTTTTACAGTATTTAATTCATTTTTTTTACTTTCAGCACCAATTATGATAACATTTTGTGTGCGCTTGTGAGAGAGTTAGGGAGGCAAATTTAATCAAGTTGAAACAAATTAAAATTATTGAAACAAAAGGAAAAACATATACACATAATATTGCATAGAAAACTCATCAGTTGACTCAAAATTGATGCGTTGCAAGTTGCAGGGCAAATGTTGCTCGTATTTCCGACCTGTGCGCAACAAATTGTCTTCGTTCTCTGGCAAAGAGTAGAAAGAGTTTCTACTTCTGCTTCTACTTCTGCTTTAACGTAAAAAAAATTTTCTAACTTGTTTCCCGCCAATTTTAGCGACCCAAAATGAACGGATCGCTGAATTATGCTCGCGGGCTTTATCAACGTACTAAAATTTAGCGCGCGCTAGAAAATGCACGCTATTTTTGGCTCGAAACGCAAATGAAAATCCTTCAAGAGGAACAAGTCGACCTCTCGCGACTTCGACGTTTGCTTTTTTTTTTTTTTTCACTTGCTTTACTCATGTCTCTGTGGTTTTAATAGAGGTCGACTTGGAGCAAGTCTAGTTGTCAAAGTATTTTGATATTTGATACCGGTAACTATAAATATAGGAAAACCACTCCCTCTTACAAAAATGAGCCTTTAATTTTCTGAATAATTTTGCTAAGTGTATGTATACTCTAATCATGTGTCGCGATCTTGAATTTGATTTGTTGATCTTGCTGCCGAAGGAATGATTTATCATATACTCCTAACACAGGATTCCCACAGGAACTTTTTTATTAGCGATTGAAAACATATAGTGGGCTCCCTGTGGCAACACCACTGTGAATATAAAGACGCCATTGTTGGAATCAAGCTTTGAAGATTCACAAAGATCTTTTTCCCCTCCAAAAATGGGATCAGGTAGGTAAAAGAGTCCTAGTATTCCATGGTTATTCCATGGACTATTTCTTTCTTGCCAAATTGAAATGCGTAGGGATTTTTCAATTGATTTTGGCGAGCAAAGGTATTTCATTCAATCAACTTACTTTGCCAAGAACTTGGGATCGAATGATCCAAAATGAACCTTTGTCAATAACTTGTCTTTGTGTTTGGATCGAATCGCTGAATATGGTATCGATATATCAAAGAGTGCTGCTTAAGCTTACAGTTTAATATCCCTAATTAAATATTTATCTGAAAAGAGGATTGAACAGGAACAAAGCCCGCACGGGTCGTATCAAGATTTAATTGAACATAAAGCTAATATTATAGTTATAGACTTCTTACATGCAGTGAGGACACTCGAACCGTGAACACTTTGAGGTTTTTTCATACTTTTTTTCTCCTTTATCCCTTGTGTGAATCGATTGGAAATATGATTTATTTTGAACAATAAGATTATTTGAGTTCAGTGCTTCATTTTCAGAAGGTTTGAAGTAGTAGAAAGTTCATAAAATAAAAAATATAAAAATATCAAGTGTTCATGGTTCAAGTGTCCTCACTGTAATTATAGATTTTTATTTTGTGTTTCGTTTTACAGAACAATCAACCGAAGCTCAATTCGAAGGTAAGTAAGAACTATCAGTACTTAAGTGCCAAATGAGAACTTTACCAGTAAGGAAAAACTGAAAATATTGAAAGGAATCTACACCAATCTAATACGAGTCATATGCAATGCCTTTCAACAGCACAAATTCAGTGTGTATTTTTTTTAATCGACGTAAGAAATCTACTCCAGCATGAATGTTTTCGTATCTGATTTAGTAGAGTTGCAGTGACTGGAAACCCACTAAAAGTGAGGTGACGAAACTTCAAAAAATTATAGCTTAAAAACCCGCAAACGAGAAGTTTTCTTATTGAGCTGTAGATCACTAAAGCCTACTGATAATTTTCTGTTAAAAATTCCAATGATTTTGAATATAAATGGACCCTTGATTTCTTGGAAAACTTCTTGGCTTTTCTTGGAAGTCACGCAACTCTACACGTGTTCAAAAACAAACGTTACGGTCACGAATCATTGTTTGTCCCAGCAAGATATATGCTTAAAACAGAGTTTAACATTCACCTAACTTTTTTCAAAACCATTCTTTTTTAAGAGATAATTCAGTAAGATATTTCGCAAGAAAATTAAACATATTTCCGCCTCTAACTGTTCACAAAAACCGCTAAAACAAAGCGAAGTAATTTATACACCTGCTTTTCGTTTCGGGCCCGGAAGTCGTTTTTCCATACAATTGAAGTCACTTAATACCCCCATAAAATAGCAACAACAACTTTTAAAGAACATAACGTTTCGACTTTCATCACTGATTAGCTCTTATGAATTTCAATTCGAATATTTTACTTTCTAGGTGAAGGTTTGTCGTACAGATCTTATCCGAATGATAAGAAAAAACATTAAAAAAATGTTTTATCATCCTCACTATTTTTTTTTATTGGACGTACATCACTGAATAATGGATTTCAATTTAAATATTTTCTTTTCTTTTTCTAGCTGAGGCTTTGTCGTACAGATCTTATCCGAATGGTAAGCAAAAAAACTCAGTTTCATACTAATGAATTTATTAGTGTAAAAAAAAATGATATCTGCCCTGACCCTCCCCTAAATATATACATATAGTAAGAGATCACATATTGGTGTATAAATGTCTTGTTTCTTTTAATGATCGTATCATCATCATCATCATTATCATCATGCATCATAAACAACACATTCTTTTCATAGATGACTTTAGAGATCTACGACCTGCATATCTTGACAAATTCATTGCTGAGCAGCTTCAGGTAGATGAATACTTTCGTAACTTAGTTTACACTGCTTTGGACAGCCTGTGTCGCTACCTTCAACGTCATATGCGTCCTCCAACTTTGAACAGGCTTATAAAGGTAAGAGGGGGGAGCAAAAGTTTTCTTTAAATCTATCTTTGAAATTCAAATTGATTCTTAAAACAAGAGAGTATCTTTTTTTGCATGCAATAATAGCGGTTGAAATATGGCAATCAACCCAAACCAATTACGTCGTTTATCGTAAACCCACCTACATCAACCACTGTCCTCGTTTCTACTCTGTCCTTCCCCACCCTTTTCTCATCGAACATTTGAATTTGGGGTCAGTTTTTTTTTTTCATTTTCGGGAAACTTTGCTCTGAAACTATTAGCCTAGTGCATTTTTTACGTCAACAAAATTTAGCTGTTTATGTTGTAAGGAAATGGTTTCAAGTGTTCTGTGTGAATCAATATTTGAACGCAAACTTACGAATGATAACTACGTCATAAATGACTTTGCTTTGCCACTATGCATTTTGAAACTATATCAAGTAGAATGGAATTCATCAAATTGAGCAATCTTTCTGAAAGAAACAAAAAAGTGTTAGTCATGCATTCGAATTCCCCTGCACGAAAAACATCACATAACTCGTCAATCGATCGTCAATAGAATACAAAACGTGACCTAACATGATAGCTTTCTCCTCTGAAAATGGGATTCTTTATCAATGAAATGACACAAAATGACAGTTCCTGCCACCAAGAAAGGATGATGGCACGTAATCAAACAAATTTTGTTGTTTTTACCTATATAGGGAGGATCAATGGGTAAAGGAACTGCACTGAAAGGCAGGTCAGATTTAGACTGCATCCTTGTCATGAATGGCGTCAGAGATGCTCCTGATTTAAAGCAGAAAATTAGTGGGATTTTAGCTCAGCTCAAAGGGCTTCTTGACAGAAATCCTTTAAGAGACCAGGGATGGGGAATCACGATAATCAAGGTCGACAGATACCTGGTGCAAATTGAGATGCATCATTTTCAATGGAATGAAAGTGTGGACGTTGACATTTTGCCAACATTTGATGCAGACGTGCGCTGTAATGGTACGTTATTAGAGCTGAAAAACAGATAATAACTAGCTAGTGGTTAAATAATTGGTACTGCATTGGATTGTCGAATACCACAAGTGAATAAGAACCGCGAGGATACTTAAACACCGTATAAAAAAGTTCGGAAGTTTGGAGTAAAAAGAACCTAGCCCTTCCCAAATTTGATTGAGTGAGGTGTTGGGCGCAATTTCCCCCCATTTCAGACCACGTGTCATTCTCTTGAGAATAAGATTCTTTGTTTGAGTTGTATCCATAACCATGTGTTTTCTCATTTGCAACCATTAAACAAGAAATGATACTATAGAAAGTGTTACGTGGTCTGATGGTTATTTTGCTCCCACAGAATATTCTCTCCGCCAGCTTTATAATTCCATGGCAGGATACGACTGGTACACACGAGCTTTGTGCTCTGCAGCACTAGCAGAGCTACAACGTGATTTTATAAAGTCCAAGCCAGCTAAGCTCAAAAACTTAATTCGTCTGGTGAAGCACTGGTGCAAGACATATCTACCTTGGGAATATGGACAGCTGCGGGTGCCTAATTCATACCTGTTAGAGCTTCTGACGATCGATGTTTGGGAGAATGCAGGAAGCCCACTCAAGTTTACTACAGCTGAGTTGTTCAACAATGTAATGGAAGCATTATATAATCACAGCCAGCTAAATGTGAAGTGGGATAAGCACTACAGTCCATCTTGGATTCAATTTGGAATGTAAGACAATAATGCTATGTCCCATTTCTTCCTAATTAATTGCCTCTCCTCGAACTGCTGGAACTCAGGACTCCATTTAAACTAGCCCTGCTAAAATGAATGTCCCCGTATAAATATTGACTTAAAATGCACATAACCTTTTTTCAATACAGTTGTGATAAAAAGTTAAATTTTACACCGTAAAAAAATAAGAAAGATCACTTACTGACGTAAGTAAGACGTCAGTAAGTGATCTTTCTTATTTTTTACGGTGTAAAATTTAACTTTTTATCACCACTGTTTCATTAGAAACACCGACGCAGCCCACACTAGCTTACGGCTAGTTATCATCTTTTTTCAATACCTTCAGTATTGATTTTACATGAAGTAAATAGTTAAATGGTAAAATATTTCTTGATTTCTTTAAAGTGTATACTTCCAATATGATGACTGTGACGTCCTTCATCTCTGTATAGCTTGTTCACAGGTTATCATTGTTATATCTCCATGTTGGGTTATCTGTGGATGTGCATGCGCAGAAAAGTTATGCACTTTTAATTAGAAAAACATTAGCTTTTCAAGGATATGACAATCTCCAAGAAACAAGTAACAAGTAAAAAAAGATTATTGTACAGCAAAGTGACTCGAAAGAAGAATTTACATTTATTGACACTGCCATTTAGGAACAATACTAAGTTACTTCACACTTGAATCAATGAATAGATCTTTCCTGAATTCGCTTGAATGACCACAGAACAATAGGTTCAAGTCGAGGCTGGGGTTTTCTATCCATACGTTTACTATATTACGGACCTTAAGCACCAGGACGGGAGGACGAGGACGGCGTCAAGTCCGAGAAAGGACTAGGTCGAGAACGCCGAACGTCCTCTCGTCACGTAACATTAGAGACCTTAAAAGATCCACGATGGGAGCGGACAGCGACGGCAAACGATGATGCCAGCACGTTTTCAAGACGGTTTTTCGAGTGCGCGCCGTCGTCCTTGCCGTTGCCGTCCTCTCCAGAACGTCACTTGGTGCTTTTTCACGTTCTAGCGAGGACTGCAGCAGCAAGGACGACGGTGCGCGCACGAAAAACCGTCTTGAAAACGAGCTGGCGTCACGTTAGTATTTTGATTTGGTGAAGTTTTGCTTGTTTTCCCGTCCTGGTGCTTAAGTGTTACGTTGTGTGAAAACCGACGGCGATCTCGACCTAGTTCTTTCTCGGACTTTACGTCGCCGTCCTCGTCCTCCCGTCCTGGTGCTTAAGGTCCCTATTGTCTACTCCAGCCTCGCCTTAAAGCTATTGTTCTTTGGTCATTCATTCGAATTCAGGAAAAGTCTATTCTTAAGGTTCTAGGTAAAAGGTGGTTTAGATTTGTTTCTTTACTTGCAAAGCTATGTTGGCATTGATTTACAGTCAAACTAAGAAAACCGTGAACACCTAAAATATGTCTGGAATGTTTATGTGTTTGATCACAGCGCGGTCAAGCAAAGTATTTTCCCGTTTAAAAGTTTCAAACTTCATATTTCAGTTTTATTTTCGTGAAACTAGAAGTTTCTATTCGAAACAGACGGATACACGAGAGAAGGAATCAATACAATCGTTTTTCATGGCGGTGGGAAACATCTTTTTTAAAAGCAACGGTCTAAATAAACATTCCAGACATATTTTAGGTGTTTATGGTTTTCTTAGTTTGACTGTAAATATACCTGTTTAACAAAAGAAACCATAGATTTTCATATAAATTTGATTGTTTGTTAACGTAATGTGAGGATTTAAAAGAAAAAAAATATTTTCTTTCAGGCCCCAAGTAATGGACCCTGCTAACCCATACAGCAACGTGTATAAAGTTGTGAAAGACTGGAAAAGGGTGAAAAGAGTAATCAGAGAAACCTTACAGAAGCCACTGCTACAGAATTATACAAGCTCTCTTTTGGATACTGAAGAGATCGATGAAGAAAGCAGTTCAGCAGGTTACTGTATTATAAGCTGAACCCATCATTATAATGCCTATAGGCATGTGTTTTGGGCTTATCATTTACATGAGCTAGTGTCGAGCTTATTTTTGTTCACATTCCGAAAGATTATATTATCCGTATCATTATTGTTAACTTATTTCATACTGCAGATTGAATTGCAGCTTGTGTTTTCAATGAAAAAATCGCTTTGTTCGAAAAAACAATTTTTTAGATGAATTAATTTAAAACTGAAATTAAAAGAGAGCGATTTTGACTTCTTTTGAATAAAGCAAATGAGAAAAATATATTATCAAAGTAAATGAAAATCCTTTTACTTTAGTTTGTATAACTGACCTGGTCAGGGCAAATCAAGGAAGAAATATGAAATCAGAAAGCTGCTTGGGTGGGAGTGGGGGGAGGGGGAAGGAGAGAAACGAGATATAGAGTTAGAGATTTTGCAAAATAACATTCCCTAATGGCTAAATTTCCCAGTGCAGGAAATATCATTTTCCCAGCCCCCAAAAAGGCGAATTCCAGCTCCCATTTTTCCACTTCAGGACTAGAACCTCAATGAAGTTTTACATTCGGCTACTTACTCCTGCCATAACCGATAGATATTCTTATTTGCTTCGAAACAACGTCGAAAACGTTCTGAGTCTATTACTTCTTGGCATTTGAATGACATTTTTAAACTTTATAATCCAATGTGAACATTAAATCAAGACGAATTGAAGAATTTCTAGAGTTAAAATAACTCTTAGGGGCTATTAGGTCGATAGAATAATTATTACAGAATAATAACAGATTTTTAAAATTTCAAATTTTTTGAACATTTTAAAAATTTAGTAAAAAAAATCCATTTAAAAATGTTGCTGATATAAAAGCCGCTAGGTTTACTGCTATTTTCATAAACATGCGAACTCGGTAGCTGCGAGCTGCAGGCTGAAATTTGGTTTATCGCTTCCATCAATCAAAAATAATCAGTCAGTACCTTTTATATTTATGATTGGCGGCAGTGAAAAACCAAATTCCAGCGAGCAACTCGCAATTACAAAGTTCGCATATTTATGAAAATTGCAGTAAAGTGGTTGATGTGACTCCTTTTGTGTATACCTAACGTCAGCATAATACCCCCCAATTGTGAGGAGATTTTCTCAAATCAATGTTATTTTAAAAACAGGTAGCCAAACAACCTGTTCGAATTTAATATTTCAGGTTATCAAAATAGAATCGGATCGATATATTACAGAAAATTTTCGTTTAGAGCTAGGTTATGGTTTAAAACGCAATAGATAGCTCAGGTGCTGCAGTAAGAAAACGAAAATCGAGAATTTCACCGAGACCTACCGTATATTATTAAATAGGGGTTTTTCCCTAGGGGTTTTTCCCTAGGGGTTTTTCCCTAGGGATTTTCCCGAAGCCATAAATGTAAACACACTGAAAATAAATGTTATGACGTAATGCGGCTGGCATGAGGGAACCAAGTCTCGACAAATGAAAACATCAAGGGAATTTCCCGTTCAGCATGAATGTTATTTAAAACAAGCTTACAAAGAACCAGTTCCTTGCAACCAGAAGTTTCTATCTATCCAGGATGCCTTGGAAGTACAGATTCAAGAATATCGGTTAGTCCCTTGTTTTTTGTTATAATCTTAATTATTATTACTATATATATTATTTCATGATAACTTGAACGTGCGTGACGTGAACTGTCACGGAAGCTGTATTCCATGTCATTTGATAATTTTTGTAGCGATCAAATATCGATGAAATACTTAGTAATTGTTGCTTTTACAGATTTATTTTTTGGGAAAAGTACTAATACTGATGAATTTGACCGTTTTAGCATCACAAATTAGATCTCGATAGAAACTAATGTGTAAGATGCTCTGCCAGCTAAAAGTATAATACTGACAGCCGTTTTGAGGAAACTGCAAATTTTCCCTGTAAGGCAGGCCGTAGATGGTTGCCATGGAACCCCTCTATTCCTTTTTCTATGATACAGAAATTTAAATTTCTTTAAAAATCTATTTTTTTTTTCCATCAATTGAAAATACAGACTGAAAATCATCAAGCTTGATATCTCAGTTTGAGTGGTCAGTGTCACCATTTATGCAATTAATGTTTTCTTTTTCTCTTTCAAGGTTTTGATTTTCGGAGCGCTAAAGTAACTCCTAAAAGGAAATCACATTACTTAAATAAATTGATCAGTGAAGAACTACAAACGAACAAGGAGTTTCGCAATCTGATATCAAACGCCATAGATGATCTGTGTCGTCATTTCCATCAAAATTTTGACTATTCAGCAAATAGGCTGATAAAGGTAAGTGACTGTGCAATATCATTGAATCAGTGCGCAACTAAGTTTGAAGTATATATATTAATGTTGAAGCGATTCATGTGTTCATAATAAAAGCATTAATCATATCCATTTTGAAATCATTAGCAAATCCTGCAATCTGATTGGCTACAAAGTGTGCGATTTAAGCATTAATTGCACTATTTTGAATCATTAATTGCATCATTTTGTCAAACAATCACTTTTGAAGCTACATATAACTGTTGAGTATTTTAATTTATTATATATATAACTAGAATTTCATACAATAAATCTCTATTATAAAAATCTCTATGCTTTATATTTCACTGGTGAAAAATGCAATACGACCAATTAGCATCGCGTACAGCTTTTCACTGTGTAAAAATATAACCAATCAAAATTTAGAGTTGACCAAACCAACCAATCATAAAACGAGCAATTGTGACATTTGAATGGCTTCCCGCCAAAGCAAAGTTGTGTTTTCTGTAGCTTTGTTGATGTGAACAAAATGGCGAGTCGTTTTGTGTCACTAGATGTGCCGGTAGATGAGTTTATTCAAAACCAAAAAAACAAAAACACACTAAGCAAGACGAAGAGAGACCTGGCTTTATTGACTACATATCTTGAAACAAAAAATGTGCAGCAAAACCTGGAAGAAATCCAGCCAAGAGATTTAGACGAGCTGCTTTCTGCTTTTCTCGTTGAAGTAAGGAAGAAAGATGGGGATGAATACGAACCGACGACTTTAAGGTCGTTCATATCGAGCTTTGACCGTTACTTACGAAAAAAATTTTGCTCTGTTTAGTGGAGCTACCATCCAAGGAGGAACTTTTAACATTGCCATCAATACTGTGAATAAAAGTCCAACTTTGCGTGAAGAAACAACAACAAAGCGCCGCCGTTATTGCATCTCGGATTCGCCAGACAGCGACTAATTATGAAAAACAGTACATTTTTGATATTTATATTGACTTTTTGTATATTCATTTTCCTTTTATAAACTGACATGAGGAGTTTTTCAATTTAATTATGTACAGTTGCATGACATTTTAACTTATAAACTTAAAACTTACGAAAGTTTCGACAAAATTTGTCATTTTTATTCAATCAAAATAAACGTGTTTGTATGTGAATTCTAGTTATATATATAATAAAGAGAAAACATCATAGAAAGTGCTTTGTACGGGGCTATATTCACTCGTTGTTTGTGTAAAAACACTCACTCGCTCGAAGACTCGCTCGTTCGTGTTTTACACAAACAACTCGTGAATATAACCCCGTACGCCGCACTTTCTATGAAGTAATCTATATATATTAAGTTTCAAAATGGAAATGATTAATAGGTAATAGAACTGAGTGTCTTGCAATTTTGGGCAGAAATCACACTCGTGATTAACAAATTGCACTCCCGCTGCGCGATCGTGCAATTTTGTAATCACTCTTGCGATTTCAGCCCAAATTTCACTCAACTCAGTTCTATTACCATTATTGATAATACATCTACATAAAACACTGGTATCTGATTGTCTGGTTGATTCAGGTGAATTTTCTCTTAATTGCACGCATCCGGGAACTTTATACCTTGTGTTGTTCAGAAACGAGTATTTAATGTAGATCAAGAGAACTCTCTTGGTTTAGATGTATTATTAAAAGTAACTTTCATCAAATACAAGTGGTATTTTTCCCAATGCTCAATTTTTCGAGAACTTAGGTGGTATTTCCTATACAAATAAATCAAATTTTCGACTCTAGACTGTGAGTCATTATCAAAAGAGCTGAACATGGAAAGGAATATAAGTTCCGGCTTTGAATTCCATCCTTTCAATGGCATTTCTTATCCATGACAGAGTGAATAGACTCCAAAAATGGACTTCATACCTTTATAAAGATTGAGACTGCAGTCGAAAAACTGTTTTGATTTATTTATCGTTGCATAATTTTGTGTTTGAATAATTGTTGGAGTTTAATATTTTGCATGTGCACAGCAAATATTAAATTTGTTAGGGAATCTGCTTCATATCGGTCGGGCCAAAGAAATCTGGTTTTCTTTTTATTATAATGACGTCATAATTACGTCAGATAAATGCACTGCCAATAGCGCAGCGGGGCTATTACGTCACGGAAATATGGCCTCCTACCGTGACTTAGATAAGAGTCACATACATTCTCTATAAATTACAGGCCGTTTCCTTCAACTTACATTCATAAATCGCGAAACTGGCCACAAATTTACTCAAAAACCCAATACTATGTGTAAATTATTGATCAGATGTCGCCGATTACTGCGATTCTCAATATTCTGCGAACTCGGTAGTAGCGAGTTTCCCGTTGGAATTTGTTTTTTCACTGCCGCCAATCAAAAATATAAAAGGTACCGACTGATTAGTTTTGATTGACGGCAGCGAAAAACCAATTTCACAACAAGCCGTTGAAATGTCTGAGTTCGCAGAATATTGAGAATCGCAGTAAGGTGAACTTTAACATTAGAGTCAGTCCAATAGCTAGAGCTGCCTTTATGTAATTATTATTGGCATCATACCTAGATAATGCAGTCAAAATGTGCTTACATAGACAAAAAAATTATGTCTGAAGAACAAGCTAAGTACTGTCTGTCCACTCTCTTCCCTTCAAACTACTTGGTTGCATTTTATTCAATGACATTGTCTGTTTTCATTTAGGGTGGATCTTTAGGAAAAGGAACAGCTTTGAAAGGCACATCGGACCTTGATTGTGTTTTGGTGCTAAATGATATCGAAGACGCTCAAGACCTCAAAGATAATGTTGATGATGTAAAAGCTGACCTTAGGAGTTCCTTGATCACTGTACCAGCACAATCACCTTATCTACAGGAGTGGACGATAAAAATTGAACGCACTACACCTTTCAGTGTACAGTTCACTATGACAAAGAAGTCATCATCTAGTGTTGTTGAAGTTGACCTCCTTCCGACGTTTAACATACAAAGCTTTGGTATTTTTGCATTTGCAATTTTACGATTTTGTACTTTCCATTATTTTTGGATATCTTATATTGTTTTGAGATATTTAAATATTATTTTTTCATTTTATCTTTTACTTGATGTTTTTCCATTTCCCCTATCACTAAACAGATTTGAATGAAATCTATAAAGAAATGAGACGAAAAGACAAGCCTTCTCAACAATACTACTCAGCAGCCCTCACAGAGTTTCAAAGAGATTTTGTAAAGCAACTGCCAGCACGTATCAAAGATCTCATTCGCCTTGTTAAATACTGGAGTAAAAGGTTCGTTAAGCAAGACAGCATTACACCACCCAGTTCCTACCTACTGGAACTTATCATCATCCATGCCTGGGAAAAGGTTGGCAAGCCAACAACTATCAACATGTCCATAGCATTCAAGGCTGTAATGGAGGAATTGAAGAATTACAAAAAACTCGACGCAGTTTGGCACCGCTACTATCAGGAAAATCAAGAAATGAATGATCAGTAAGTAAATTTATGTATCACCACCATGATATTATGTTATTATCTAATTCTTCTGATTGTAGGATCATGGAACAAATATGTATTAAGTCTTCCGTTAATCTTTTTATTTCCAGCGAACCACCACGAGTTCTTGATCCTGCAAACCCATACAACAATGTGTGTGATAGAGTTGACTGGAAGGATGTTGCACGAATTGCAGATGAAACGATGCACAAGCCACTTTTCAAAGATGTCATTATAACAAGTCACTGGTGTAGAGGTCCACCACGAATGCCTTCCAGAAGAAGACGACGATTGATCATGAAGCAGATAACTCCTAGCTACACAACTGATTATGAGTTTAATGACTTTACATTTCCATGAGCGGACGGATCAAGATAACAAAACTGAAAGAGTATACGGCTGCCTAAACTATTGATCTTATTTACACACTATTTAATAAGTTTATTGCGACTTTATTTAGAGAACAACTAGGCACTGAATGTATGAATATATCCAAGCCTTTGATCTTTGGAGTTTTAAGAGCTATTATATAGAAAGCTAGTGAATTTGTCTTGCGTTTGACGGGACGTCTAGGGAAGTCGCCCAAAGGTATCTTTTCCACGCATGTATATCATGGCATGACGTTAATTTGCCTCAAATGAAAGAAAGTTCATCTTCAGTATATTCGTCTAGAAAACGGGGGACTGTTATTATGCTTAGACCTTTGCAATGTATCAATACCTTACTATATTATAGAAGTTATTTATACTACTTTATAGAATCTATACTACTTTAGCACATAAACGTTTGGTACATTTTGGTTCTTGTTTTAGACAACACCCAGTAAAGTTACGACTCAAGTTGCTCTGGGTATTTTGTTTGGTTTCCAGCTGAGCAGCATTTAATTTTCTAACCAATCACAGTCGGTTATGTCTTTTTACAGTATTTAATTCATTGCAGCAGAACATCATTTTTTTAACTTTCAACAACGATTATAATAACGTTTTGTGTGCGCTTTGCTACGTGAGGTTGTACGAGCTTGTGAGATAGTTTGGGAGGCAAATTTAATCAAGTCGAAACAAATTAAAATTATTGAAACTAAAGAAAAAACATGATCTTGCATAGAAAACTCATCAGTTGACCCATAATTCCTTTCGGGACACGCGATGAAATATGCTGGTACTCTGCAATCACGAGGATATAAATTTATTTACGAATGCCTTTCACATAATGTTAGTTCTCGTCTGACCCACTAGAGTACAGGGGAGGTACACGGGAGGGGGGGGGGGCATGTTCACCTTAATTTTTTTGGTAGCTTGCTTTGAAATGATTCCTGCAAGAGGAACAAGTCGACCTCTCGGGACTTTGACGTTTGTTTTTTTTTCTTTTTTCTTTTCTTGCTTTACTCATGACTCTAACAGAGTATGAGTCTAACAGAGGTCGACTTGCAGCAAGTCTATTTCTGAAAGTATGTTGATATTTGAAAACTATAAATATAGGAAAACCACTCACTCTTACAAAAATGAGCCTTAAATTTTCTGAATAATTTTGCAAAGTGCATGTATACTCTAATCATGTGTCACGATTTGATTGGTTGATCTTGCAGCTGATCTTGCGGTATCATATACTCCTAACACAGGATTCCCACAGGAACTTTTTTTATTAGCGATTGAAAACATATAGTGGGCTCCCTGTGGCAAAACCACTGTGAATATAAAGACAGGACGCCATTGTTGGAATCAAGCTTTGAAGATTCATAAAGCCCTTTTTCCCCCTCCAAAAATGGGATCAGGTAGGTAAAATAGTCCTAGTATTCCATGGTTATTCCATGGACTATTTCTTTCTTGCCAAGTTCCAATGTGTAGGGATTTTTCAATTGATTTTGGCGAGCAAAGGTATTTCATTCAATACACTTACTTTGCCAAGAACTTGGGATCGAATGATCCAAAATGAACCTTTGCCAATAACTTGTCTTTGTGTTTGGATCGAATCTCTGAATATGGTATCGATATATCAAAGAGTACTGGTCAAATATATGGCTCATATGGTTCCTTTAAGCTTACAGTTCAATATCTCTAATTAAATATTCATGAATCTGAAAAGAGGATTGAGCAGGAACAAAGCCCGCACGGGTCGTATCAAGATTTAATTGAACATAAAGGTAATATTATAATTATATACTTCTTTATTGATTTGAATTCCTATTTTGTGTTTCGGTTTACAGAGCGATCGACCGAAGCTCAAATCGTAGGTAAGTAAGAATTTCCAGGTCTTTAGTGCTAAACGAGAACTTTATCAGTCACGACCTAAAAGTGAAAATACTGTAAGAAATCCACATCAATCTAAGACCAGTCGTATTCAATGTCTTTCAATAGTAAAAATTCTGTGTTTCAATTCAGTTGCAATCATGAGCTAGGGGTTTTCACATACCGCTTTTATTTTTAATTGAAATGTTTAGATATCTTTGGACGTAAGAAAACTACTCCAGCATGAATTTTTTGTATCTGATCCCATAAACTTGTCATAACGGGAACCCCACTAAAAGTGAGGTGACGAAATAATAGCTTAAAAACACGCAAACGAGTTTTCTTATTGAGCTGTAGTTCTGTTTAAATTCCAATGATTTTGAATATGTAATAATCCCTTCGAAGTTTCTTGGAAATCTTCTTGGCTTTTCTTGGAAGTCACGCAACTCTACACGTGTTCAAAAACAAACGTTACGGTCACGAATCATTGTTTGTCCCAGCAAGATATATGCTTAAAATAGAGTACAACTTTCACCTAATTTTTTTGATAAGAATTCTTTATTAATAGATAATTTAGTAGAAAATTGCTAAAACAAAGCGAAGTAATAAAAATATTTTTATCGGGGAGGGGGGGGGGGGGGGGGGGGGGGAGGTGGAATTCCCGTACGAGCCCATACAGAAAAATCTGACCCCCCTCTGTTGCTGTAAATAAAATCTTTTAAAGAACAAAGCGCATCGATAGCGTACATCTGACTCTGAACATTAAAACGATGTTTTTTATCATCCTCACTATTTTATTTTTTTTGGACATAATAGCTCACTGAATAGCTCTAATTTTAATTCAAATATTTTATTTTCTAGCTGAGGCTTTGTACAAATCTTCTCTTCATATTCTTTTTACAGATGACTTTAGAGATCTACGACCCGCATTTCTTGACACATTCATTGCTGACCAACTTCAGGTAGATGAAGACTTTCGTAAATTAGTTTACACTGCTTTGGACAGCCTGTATCACTACCTTCAGCATTACATGCGACCTCCAACTGTGAAATGGCTTATAAAGGTAAAAGGGGGAGGAAGCAAGAAACGCTCCCTTAGTCTATCTTTGTGTACCAAACAGTTTGACCATTTGACCAAAGGGTTTTGTCACTTTGCTTGTTTGATTATCCAATAGATTTCTCGTAAGAAAAGGATTTCGCTTCGAATTTTTTTTCTAATTCCAAAGCTCACCTGACTATTAACTTCAATCAATACTGAACACAAACTTAGGGACGATAAAAATGTCATAAATGGATTTGCTTTGCCACTATGCATTTTGAAATGCTATTGAATGAAATTCTATAGCATTTCAAGAATTCAAAATTTTAAAAACATTTCAAAACTTCAAAAAACTTTTTGAAAGAAACAAAAAAAGTGCATGATAGTCCTGCCCCTGCAAGATAAACACCTCAACTACTGACAGCCTTCAGTTTTAATCAGCATTCGATCGTCAATAGAACACAAAAAGTGAAGTAACATAGCTCACTCTCCTCAGGAAATGGGATTCTTTATCAATGAACTGACATTTAATGACAGTTCCAGCTCTAGCAAGAAAAGATGCTGGCACAAAACCAAATAAATCATGTTTTTTGTTACCTATATAGGGAGGATCAATGGGTAAAGGAACTGCACTAAAAGGCAGGTCAGATTTAGACTGCATCCTTGTCATGAATGACATCGAAGATGCTCCTGATTTAAAGGAAAAAATTAGTGGGATTTTAGCTCAGCTCAGTGAGCTTCTTAACGACGATCCCTTAAAAGAACGTGGTTGGGAAATCAAGATAACCAGGGTCAACAGCTTCATGGTGACAATTAAGATGCAACATTTTCGATGGGATGAAAGTGTGGAAGTTGACATTTTGCCAACATTTGATGCAGACGTGCGCAATAATGGTAAGTTACTATGGGAAACAGATAATAACTAGCTAGTGGTTGAATAATTGGTACTGCGTTGGAGGATCGATACTTAAACACCGTGTATAAAAGTTCGGAACTAGTAGTTCTTCTTTGGAGTAAAAAAAAGACAGCCCTTCACGAATTTGCTTGAGTGCAATGTGTTAGGCGTAATTTTCTTCCATTTCAGACCATGTGTCATTCCCTTGAGAATTCATTTGTTTGAGATGTATCCATATTCATGTGTCTTCACATGTGCAACCATTAAACAAAGAAATGATACTCTAGAGAGATAACGTGGTCTGAAATGAGAAAAAATTACGCCCAAAGTAAAGAGTTCTATTTTAGAGTGTTTTTGTAGGTTGGTTTAATTGATAATTAATTCCCTCCCTCCTTCCCTCTTTCCCTCTTTCCCTCCTTCCCTCCTTCCCTCCTTCCCTCCTTCCCTCCTTCCCTCCTTCCCTCCTTCCCTCCATCCCACCCTTCATTCCTTCCTTCGTTACTCCTCCGTCAGTCCCTCACTCCCTTTCTTCTTTCATTCCTAGCGTTTACGTACATGTTTTGTTCAAGTTTTTCAGTCGTTTTTTTTTTATGGGTGCATAGCTTGAAATCTAGGATAATTTTTCCTTATTTTTAATAAAAAGCCCCGGTACGTCGAAGAAATATTTGTAACCACTGAATACAGGAAGTCAATGTTGCATTCCATGTTTTCATACATCATTTACTTCTTATCAATGAACATATCAGAGAACACCAACTTGGAACAACAGGCTAAGTTCGAGATAATCAATTCTAGCATGATTCCGAAACTCTCCAGTATGAAATGTTCAAAATTGCATCCTCAAAGCCGGGATCACTAGATAAAGCGCTGTAGATTCGATTATGACGTTGTTGAGTAGTCAATAACTCACTAGCATTTCCACCAAACTTTTCTTATTATTAGCGAAAGATAGGAACGTCGTACATGTATAGAAAATGCCACCTTAGTTCTCAAAGATTTAATTAAAAATACCACGCGTATTTTTTCCTTACATATAAATGTACGTGTTTGGTGATCCACGTAGTTGTACCATGCAACCATCAACTCAAGTCTGAATTTTAAGATATGGAACGTGTCCTATTGTTTTATGGTCACTCAAGTTAATTCTGGAAGAGTCTACTTGTACAAGTCTCGGCACACATCTTGTCGTATCAAACGGCTAAAAGTGATGGTTATTTTGCTCCCACAGCATATTCTCGGCAACAGCTATATAGTTCCATGGCAGAATACGACTACGACACACAACAATATTGCTCTGCAGCACTAGCAGAGCTACAACGTGATTTTATAAAGTCCAAGCCAGCTAAGCTCAAAAACTTAATTCGTCTGGTGAAGCACTGGTGCAAGACGTATCTACCTTGGGGATATGGACAGCCGCGGGTTCCAAATTCATACCTGTTAGAGCTTCTGACGATCGATGTTTGGGAGAAAGCAGGAAGCCCACCCAAGTTTATCACAGCTGAGTTGTTCAAAGGTGTAATGGAAGCATTACATAATCACAGACAACTAAATGTCAGGTGGAATGAGTACTACAGTCCATCTAGGATCCAATCTGGAAAGTAAGAAAAATATGTTTTGTCTCATTTATCCCTATTCAAGGAGGTATTACGGGGCGGGGAGATGTCTCGAAGAAGGATAAAAGGGAAGTAGTATTGGATAAAGAACCTCTTTCATTCCTTACTCTTCCCATTCTTAACCCTTTACCTTCCTCCACCCCTGTAGAGCCTGTTCACAGGCTATCATTACTATATCTCCATATTGGATTACCTGAGGTTGCGCATGCACAGGAGAAAATAAAAGGTCAAGATGTTGTTATGTCACTTTTAATTTCATCAGAAAAACTAGTTTCTCAAGGATATTAGCCATTCCGAGGTCGAGGGAAAAACTGGGTCGAGTTGTTATTACAGTGCATTGTGGGACTGTTTTAGGGGACCAAACGGACGCCATCTTGGAAATATGTCTCCTAAAACAGTCCCACAATGCACTGCAATGCCAACTCGACCTAGTTTTTTCCTCAACCTCGGAACGGCTAATAACAATCCCTAGAGCAACAAGTAGAAAAAGATTATTGTACTGGACAGTGACTCGGAAGAAGAATATACATTTCTGTCATTGACACTGCCATTAGGATGGTTTGTATTTTGTTTCTTTACTTGGGAAGCTATTCTGACATTGGATTTAAATATACCTGTTTAATAAAAGAAACCATAGGTTTTCATAAAAATTCGATTGTTTATTTAACGTAATGTGCTGATTTAAAAAAGTCCTCTTTCTTTTCTTTCAGGCCCCGAATAATGGATCCTGCTAACCCATACCAAAACGTGTATGAAATTGTGGGAGACTGGGAAAGGGTGAAAAGAGTAATCAGAGAAACCTTACAGAAGCCACTGCTACAGAATTATACAAGCTCTCTTTTGGATACTGAAGAGATCGATGAAGAAAGCAGTTCGGCAAGTTACTGTATTATATGCTGAACCAAAGCTGAACCCATTTATAATGCCTATAAGCATGTGTTTTGGGGTTATCATTTACATGAGCTAGTGCCGAGCTTATTTTTTTTGTTAACATTCCGAAAAATTGTTAACTTATTTTATACTGCAGATTGAATTGCAGCTTGTCATTTCAATGAAAAAAAATTGTTTCGTTCTAAAAAACTCTTTTTTTTGGAATTATTCATTTAAAACTGAAATTAAAAGAGAGCGATTTCGATTTCAGTCGAGTAAAGCAAATGAGAAAAATATATATATTATAAAATTAGATGACTTTCACTTATAAATGAAATTGCTTTTGCCTTAGTTTATATAATTGACCTTAACATGGCAAATCAAGGAAAAATCAAAAATTCAGAAAGCTGCTGAGATGTTGGGACAGCAATGAAGTGTGTGTGTGTGTGTGTGTGGTGCAGTGTCAGCGAGGGGGAGGGAAGGGGGGGGGGGGGGCACAAATCCCGGTGATGATCCACCATCGGTCTGATAACAAGCCCGTACCGAGGCTTAATTCATAACCCACGCCCAGCAAAATAATAGACATGGCTCTTTTCTAGATGCGCACCAACTCATTATTATGATATTTTGGAAGAAAACAAAACAGGTAGCCAAACAACCTGTTCGAATTTAATATTCTAGCATATTAGAATAAAATTGACAATCAGTTTCACCGTGACATGTATTTTAATACATGGTATTAAAATTAAAATTAGGGTTTTTCCCTAGGGATTTTACCGAAGCAACGAACGTTAATGAAACCACAATGAATACATTCGTATTAAAATAAATACTTAGACGTCATACAGCTCGCATGAGGTAACCAAGTCTCGACCAATGAAAACATCAAGGGAATTTCCTCGTCCAGTATGAAGAATAAATAACGTATTCAAAAATATTTGCTTCGTCATCTTCAATCGACTCAGTTATACTCAAGACACTACGTCTAGCGTCTTTTGGAGGAAATAAACTACACTATCGAGATGGATTCATCTACAATTCGTAAGTATATTTTTGTAAGATATTTCCTTGTGTTGCAGTTTTCGAATCGGGCTATGACACTGATGATAAAAGTGGATACAGTATATACCTAAGGAACGGTATTGAAGCAACGCGTATATTTTTCGGTCTTGTTTGAGCCAGAAAATAATTATTTCATCCAGAAAATATTTATTTTGATTTAGGTAGTATATAAGGGTTTTCCTAAAAATAATCTAGCTTATAATTACCATTTGAATAGTATAGTTTTAGAATTGAATACAGTATGTTGCCCAGTTTCGCGACACTTACAAATTAAACTCGTTTTTAGCGACGGCTATTTAATATTTCGGAAAACGAAGAGAACCGAAAGAAAGCCGAACATTCAACTTCGGAATGCATGTTTTGGCGATCTTTTTAAAGAACGTGTTTGTCAAGGAGAAGCCATTTTTGTCAGGTGAGTGGAGTTGTCTCGACGAAAATCTTTGATTTTCACTGCGCAGTGAATTGCCCTGCGCTCGAAAACTAGGCATTAAAGTTGCTTATTCTCAAAGAAACGACTTAAGATTAGTACTGACGGAAGCTAGTTGTTAAATTTCATTCTACAACTGTTTAATGTTCAGGAAGTTTTATATTTGCAAGAATATTAGATGAATAATATCGAGTCCGTTTTAAGATTAGGTGCCCAGTTTCGTGACACGCAAACACCAGTGATTACAAAAACGTGACTACACTGACAATTAATAATTATAAACAAAACTAAAGTCGCAAATTGTTTCAAAACACACATATATTCACAGTTACAATGTAATTTTTAATCAAATAAACAGATTTACAAGCTCTTCTTTCTCAAGTGATCTTGCGAATTAATTAAATTTTCAACTCCCGTCGTATCATATTCCCCCATTTTAAAAATTTAACAAGGAACACTTCAAATTTCATAACAAAATAAAGTTAAAGGTAAGAAAATATGTTTTTGATTTGTTTTATCGAATTTTGTTGTGAATTACTTTGAAAACAATGCATTTTTACAGCGTGTCACGAAACTGGCCCAGCTGTCACGAAACTGGGCACTTAAGTGGCCGTCGAAATATTCCTTTTATTTTATCAAATTAAAAGATTCGAAGAAAATATCTACATCATAATGTTACCTGATAAATTTGCCTCTATGTGACAAAATTTTATAGAATTATCTTTTTCCGTAGAGAAGATATAGTACTCGCAACCTGAAGTGTCACGAAACTGGGCAACATACTGTATCAGAGAAAAAGACAAAATTAAGGATTTAAAAAAAAATGACGTTTTAGTATTACCTCGGCTCTGGCAAGGCTCTCCTCATAATCACTGGTCGCTCGACCAATCACGGCGAGCGAAACTCTAGTCAAGTCTAAAATTATATATACTAAATATAGTTATATAGAGTATTTTACAAGTAAAAAGGTCAGCGAATTACGAATGACAGCGTAAGCACTTTTTATTTTGCTTATATAAGTTAAAAGAAAAACCTTTTAAATAGTGAGACAGAATAATTATCATAATTGGATTTGACAGTACTGTGGTTCCACAGAGTGGCTCTTTCCTGACTGAACTGAATTTCGCGTGATCATGACTACCGTATTTACTCGAATAAGCGCCGCCCCCGAATATGCGCCGTTGTCCCCAAAAAAAGTTCTATTATTTACTGTAAAATTTTCGCACAGATAGAAAATATACCATTGAATTAAAAGAAATGTTTTCTTTGTCGTGTCTAAGTTTTAGATAAGCGCCGCCCGCGAATAAGCGCCGCACTTGAGGCGCGAAAATTTTGATAAGCGAGTAAATACGGTAACTGCTATTATCCCTTCAATACACGAGATTCTCGTCAAATATGCTTAGTATAAAATTCTTCAATCAACGAAGATTAATTTCCTCATACAAGCTAGATACTACTTGCTGCAAAATGCCCATTAAAACATATTGAAGCATTTATTATGGGTAGCATGGGTGGCGTACGCTGGTAACGCGTCGCCTTTCACCACTGTGGTTCCAAAGGCTCGGGTCTCTGGTTCGAGCCCTGCGGTCGCCATATGTGAATTGAGTTTGTTTGATGTGTTGTTCTCTCCTGTGCTACGAGGGTTTTCTCCGGGTTCTCCGGTTTCCTCCCTCCGTAAAAAAAAATCAACATGTGAGTGAGTGTTGTGTGCATAAAATACTGAATGTAGTGGTAGTGTGTGTGAGTGATAGTGTCCCCAATTAGTGCGAAAAGCGCTACAAAGACTAGACACTTAAATAAAGAGATTTATTTTATTTACATTCACCGATATCCATTATTGTTTACAGGTCCTGACTTTAGAAATTCCAAAGCGACATCACTAAGGGGCAAGTCGCGATCATTGACTAGGTTCATCAGAAATTACCTCAGCTATAGCGATTTCAACGAACAAATAACAGGTATTAGTATATGATGCTTACTTTATATTTTCGATGGTCTTAGTTAGTACATTGTAATTGATGAAACTGGCTGAATACTCAGAAAAAAAAATGCCAAATAATATATAGGGACCTTAGTTTGATTTTACAGTAAATAAATATAGTGAAAACCAATAAAATAGTTGCGAATAATAATTACAGGAACAGTGCCATCAAGAATTAAAGATCTCATCAAGCTGGTTAAGCACTGGTACACAGAATTTGTGCCAAGAGGCTCTGGGCAGGATCTTTCAATTGCTCTAAACAACATTGAACCAACTACCTTGGAAGCTTGGAGAAAGGTTAATAATCCAAAAACGATAAACATGGCTATCGCCTTCAAGGCGGTGATGGAAGAGTTACGAAACGGGGCAAGGTTAGATAAATTACCTAGTAGTTTAATTTAGTTCAATATTTTTTTAAAAGCAATTTGTTTAGTCAACCAGCCAGGTATCTAGTTTGTTGTTCGTTTTGTTTTGTCTTAATTGTACATTTTATACATTCATATTTTTGGTAGCCACTCATTTCTTAAAATTCAAATGTTTAAATTCAGTTCTGATGCCTACTCGCCATCACTTGCCCATGCTGTCACGGATACCCTTACAAAGCCCATGTTTGCAGATGTACCTGTAACCGGAAACTGGAGTAGAACGTCAACAGTACAAAATGTAAAGAAAAAGAAATCAAAGAAAAGACGGAAGAAAAGTACACCACTTGCATTACCAGTAGCTACAACACAAATCCCTAACGGTGGACAGAAAGGTACTGATATCACAAAACCAAACATGATATGCCATTAATGCTAGAGCAGAGCAGAACTTCTTAGATGTATAGGATTGTTTTAGTTTTCCGTTTTAGTAGTAGTGTTCCCTTAGTTGTTTAAAGAAGCCGAAGTCAAAGAGCTAAACGAGTGAATGAGGGAAACTGATATTTATGTTTTTACTTAAGTTTTCATTCCAAATGCGCCTGCTAAAATACTTATTGTTCCTTCTCAGTAAACACACTCTTTGTCAACTGCGCATGCTCACTCGATATATTTGAGCTGTATGACATATATTACAGAAACAATAAGGATGACTGCTCCATGAAAACTTCATGGGAGTCTCTGTTAAATAGTTTAAAAGATGAAGACGCATCCAGATCAATGAAGGAAAAGAAAGAAAAGAAAAGAACAGAAAAGAAAGGAAAAACATTATTTGTATATGCAGTCAAAGTTTTTATAAGAAGCCTAACCCTGGCGGCGAAATTGTCACGTGGCCGTTTATAGATATTGGTCGTTTTATGTAAGTTCCTTGCATCGTATAAACAATTAATGGTGATTTTCTTTTCCAGATTTCAGAGATATACCTGCATCTGAATCATCCACCATCAATAAGTTTATTACTGATAAACTTCAACCAGATGATTCGTATTTAAAACCTATTCACGATGCCTTGGATAAGCTTTGCAGATATCTCGAAAGGATCTTACCTGATGTAAATCGAATAATAAAGGTAAATGCCCATGGTTTACCGGCCTGTTTTTCACCCTGAGTTATTTTCTCAACATTTCTCTTCACTGACTGCAGGTTTTTTTTGGCTCATTATTTTAAAAGAAAAATAACTAGGAAAAATATATAGAACAGAAAATGAAAAGAAGCATAAGAAACTGAGTATTTCTCATTTGAATACGCCGATTAAGTGTTGAATTAAAATTTCATAAGTAAATGTTTTCTGTTAAACTTTAATTTGATTTGATTTTCTTGTTCATTTTAGAGTGGCTCGATGGGAAAAGGCACTGCTCTAAAAGGCAAATCAGATTTGGATTGCGTTATGATTCTGAATGAGATCAAAGATGTTGAAGAACTGAAAACGAAGATCGAAACTTTGCAAGATGAATTGATCGGGATTTTAGAAGCCAATACCATGCCAGGCTGGAAAATCACTTTCAAAGGAAGAACTTCCTTCTGTGTCAAATTTTCTATGAGCTCAAGGAGCTCGCAAAACACGACCATTGATGTTGATCTTCTTCCAACATTTGACAAAAACAATTTTGGTAAGAAATATTCCAGCTGACTAGATGACAAAGGGGCAAGTCGCCTCAATTCGACCACCTTAGGCAATGGGAAGCTAAATGATTTGTTGTAGTTAAAAGGGGGTAGGGTAGTAGCATGCGCAGTGAATCGCACACAAAATTCTGGAACAGACTATTCCTCAGAATAAGTGTTCGCTCTTGCCTTTTAGGGGGCAAACAATTATTCCGTGAGAGAGTACTAGATTTTACTTGCATTAAGTTATGCACAATAGTACAATAGTGCAATGATATAAATAGTGGGGGGGGGGGGGGGGGGACTACAACTACTTTTGTTTTACAAAAAACAAAATACAAATGCCTTTAAAATATTTATGATTTATAGTTTATGATTTATCCAAACCACAATTTTTTTTGGGGTGGGGGCCTGGCCCCCCCAAAAAAAGTTAGGGGCCAGTGCCCCCCCCCGCTTACGCCGTCCCTGTATTAGAGTTCTGATTCGTGTATATATAAGTAGTGCTTGCGCTCTACCCATAGTACTAAATATCAGTCGGCCCTGCTGAAAAAGTTTTCTTAATCTGTTGAGATAGGTCAGCATTACACTACATTGTCCTGGATCTTTGATTTTAATACGGTTTCTTTTCTTATTTTGACAATAATTTAGAGCTGAATGAACTTTATCAGCAAATGAAAACTAAAGATGAAGAGACAAGGCGTTACTACTCAGCAGCTCTTACTGAACTACAGCTTAAATTTATACAACCTATACCTGGCCGAGTGAAGGATCTTATCCGTCTTGTAAAATACTGGTGCAAGGAGTTTGTAGTTCTAGTGCGTAGAAATCGTGGAGTTTACCCAAATTCATACCTAATTGAATTGGTTACGATACATGCCTGGGAGGAAGTTGGTAAACCAAACACATTTGACATGGCAGTAGGATTCAGAGCGGTAATGGAAAAACTTCGCTCGCACGAAAAACTGGATATAGTTTGGCAAGATAACTACGGACCATCTAAAGTGAATGCAAAAGGGTAAGGTAGTACAATTAAATTAATTAATATAATACATATAATACATATAATTTTCAGAGCTGGTTATAGGTGCCTAGATGCAATCCTTGAATGTTAACCTGAATACTAACAATCACAAATACACACATACACACATACTTTACTAGCAAAAAATAATATATTTGTAACCATTACTTATTTATTTTTTATATCTTTCTTTAAAAGAGCTCCAAGAGTTGTAGACCCTGCAAATCCTTCCAACAATGTTTACGACATTGTTACAAAATGGCCAAGAGTTGTGTCTGTTGTTAACGAGACCTTGAAAAAGCCTTTCGTCAAAGGAACAAAGGTTACAATTGGATGGAAGTAAATAGGATGTTAGCTCACGCTCCGACAAAAAAAAAAAAAATAGAGTATAGTCGGAATTGGGGTGTTGTACAGCAACACATACAACCAGATATAAAAAGAATCACCAACGCTATAAGAATTGTTTATAGCTCTCTTGCTGATTACTCTTGGTAAATAAGATGATAGAATGGATGATCACTCTCGCACGGTTTACAACCGGCCTCTACACCTGTTTTTTTTACCACGCCTTGCCTCTTTGTTTTCGTCGCACTGCAGTTATGTGGAGCAATTTCCAATGCAAGCCGTTTTAAATAGGACACTAGGTCTCTAGATACCGTCGTAAACTGATTTTGATAAATTTTATTTAAAAACCTTCGCTGGTATTGTTTGTGCGCATCTGTTCTGGCTCGTTGCGAAAACGATTTCTATCAGCTATAACTCAAAACGTCCTTAATAGGTTAACAAAACTATACCGCGTGTCACTCCTCTGCAATGATTCCGCGCAGCGTTATAGAAAGAGAATTCTAATTTAATCTTTTTTTTATTTTTAATATAATTAGTTTTATTTATAATTTATTTCAAAAGTTAAAATTCTGCTACTTTGCGCGCAACTAGTTTCATCATGTGATCAAAGCAAGTAGCGATAATGTCAATGGCGTGGTGTCCTTAGCCAATTGAATGTAATTATTAACGCTGTAATTCATAATTTTCTTGAGGAAAAGGTTGCCCCTCAAAATCTCGTTGCTTACAATGATGCGCAACAATACAACTTTTAAAGTTTTATAAAAATGTTATCTTCAAAAATCATTTTAGCTTAATACAAGGGTTTCATCAATATTAGCCTTTTCAAAGCAATATTGAAAATAACCTGTACAAATATGCAATGCATTCTTTACATTTATTTCATTTTCAATTTGTAACTTTTAATTCTTTTTTTCCTTGTTGGTAAGTTACCGTTTAATAAAGTACAGATAAAAATTGTTTTTTATTTCAGTATCTCTTTCCTCTGTCAACACGGCTTCTTCCTTTGGCCAATGCATAGTGAATATCGCGGAGACCTTCTCCGGCAGTATCACCTGACCAGCTCACAGAGCAGTTGCTTTTTGGCTTCTTACACTTGCATTTAAAGCTTTTATTAAGCTTACATCCTTGACCTTTCCAACCAGGGGACACGCTTGGGACAGCATAGGCTTCTTCTTTAGTAGTTCCTGAGTTGAGCTTCACCGAGTGGTACTTAATACACGACTCGCCTGCACATGCGCACCAGAAGGGATGCTTGTAATGGCAGTCCTTATCCGTGTGACAGCCAGTTGGACCCATCACACATTGATATGTTGGTAAGTTAGGATCGCTATTCTTACTAAGGACAAACTGCTGGAGCACCTCCACCTTATTATTCGTTTCTTTGAAGGTGCAGCCAAAGTTGAGATATCCTTTAAAGAACTGCTCAAGGTTAAACACTTTTGCCATTGATGATGTGCCAACGTACCTGTAATTTAATGTTTTTAAACAAAGAGATTGAGTTGGTATATACAGCTGTATAGTTATAGGAAAACATAAATGCATATGATACGATGGATCTGCCTTTTGATTTGAACTTGCTTGATCCTTTAAAAAGGATGGCTATGATCTGTTACAATGCTTTATATCAGTGGTGAAGTACCGGCTTATATGCACGAGTAACCAATAACCATGGACCATGAACCATGGACCAATCGACATGGACGAAACACTAGATATTGTCAACTTAACTTAAGTTGCCCTTTTTAGAAATATAAAACTAAAGCAAAAAGCTAAAAGCAAAACAATTATTAGGACAGGGCTGAAATAGCTCCGGGATCGCCTGGAGTAAAACTCTTTATTTTACTTGTCCTTTACGAGACTAGTTAGCTTTACAAATACGAAAGGTTTGCTACAAGATGCAGTGAAGCCGACTAGAAAGACTTTCCTTAGTAGGTATGGTTTTTAAAAGGATTTTCTTACTAGACCATTTGTCCGTACTTAGGTCCGTGCCTTCTAGCTCAACTACAGCTACTACCTTAGACTTGGCCTTGTAACTCCCAAGTATAGTCGACTTAGTGTGAAAAAGAGCTGTCTAGGTTCGTCTATATCAAGCCAAACCGGATTTCTCATTTACATTTGGTGGCTAGATAAGGTCACTACTCTGGTCCAAGGTTTGACCAAATCAGATGTGTTGGTTTAAGTTGTGGCTAAGAACGGGAAATATTATTGACAATCAAATGACCATGGTTCATAACCATCTGTAAGGTACCTAACGATCTATCAATTATTTTTAAGGACACAGTTATGAATTTGTCTAAAAATTAACCAACATATGGGATTGTTGTCGAAATATTACAAAGACTGGAATTTTGCTTCATAACACAATAGAATATTCTGAGGAGCTAAAGCCTTCAAACATCCAAGAAAAAACTAAAAGGTCGGATATGACTCAATCATGATTATGAAAATCAGATTGGCTAACATTTTAGCCTGGGAGCCAATTGCAGTTGAGAAATTCTAGCTTAAAAGCTAAAAGAACAGTATGGTTGAGTAAAGGATGTCATTTACTCACAATTTAGATGCTGAAAAGAATTTATGATTTTTATCCGCCACTTTTTGCTGTGAAGATAATATGTTGCTTGGCTACTATTGGGGTCATATAGATAAGTTTAACCAAGTTTCCAAGTCATTTCCAATTTTCATCGATTTTCATCCAAGTGCTCCTTTAAAGATATTTTTGAGAGAAACTTATTTACCACTTTTTTTTTTGAATATATCGTCGAAACATACGCCGTACGTACGTACGTACTTACCTTGTCTTAAGCAAATCCCATATAGGAACAAATTTGTACATGATAGGTGATGGGCTGCTTGATCCTTCTTGGAGAAAAGTACCGATTGTATTTTTGTCATGGTCGTCATTTGTTAATTGTGCTCGTGTTTTCGAGGTACCGCCTCTGATTACTAGCTTTTCAACTGTGGAAAGACTGCCAGCACTCTTTATTTCGTCTTTGGAAATTCCATTGCATCCTGATACACCGATGTTACCATATCCGGTCAAACCGCCAAAGGAAAGGCACGCCTGGACTTTATAGGCATGTTCACTATAATGTTTGGAAGACTCTGCAAAAACATATTGCTGGATGCTGGAACCAGACAGAACTTCTTTCACCACATGAGACCCGTACTGTTTTAGAAATATCTTGTACTTATGCCACGATCGAGATAGCCAAGGCTGGTTTACTTCGTTATCCAAAGTCTCAAAGTCTTTTAGGAATTGTTTATCCAGCGGTTGTTTGTTAATGCAATCTTTTTTCAGAGAGTAGTCTTTGCTATACTCTCTCAGATTCAGGGACAAACCTGACACGTTGTTATTGCCTGAAACGATGTTGTTGGTGACTGCTGCCAGAGACGCACCAAGAGTGTATGCACCTTTCAGACTTGCGCCAATACCAAAATTGACAGAGATGGTTTTGTACATCGATTCGGTGTTGCGGTAAAATGTAAAATCTTTTTGACTACGGCCAACGTTGTTTGTAACGATGCAGTCAGATGGTAGAGAATCGAAGATAGTTGAACCTACAGCTTGCAGCTCATCAGTTAGAAGATCTTTACTGGGGATGAAAAATCCTTGAGCAAGACCGCCGTATGATTTGCTGGCAGGGGGATTTGTGCCTGCAGAACCAGCACCAAAGTGGACTATCATCGATAACATTAGGGCGAATGGCATTAAGTGATGAATGAAATTCATTATCAACTCGGTGTAGATCAAAACCTAATAAGCAAAAATAACATCAATATTTTTTTCGTCCATGCAAAATCATTTTAATTAATTATCATCTCAGATGATTATTATAGTTTCAGAAATTTTCTTAGTCTGGTTGTAGTTCATTAAATGTGCCTTATTGGGAGGCATTGCACCATCACGTGACGACAGCCATGTTAGATGGCAGGAACAGTCCTAACAACCGTTTTACACGAAAAAAAATTCAATTGTCGAGAGTAAAGAGATTTTATTGTTCTGCCATGCAATATGGACTCCAGCAAGTGATGATGCAAAACCTCTGTTCAGCAAATCGAAAATATATAATGATAGCTTTAGCATATCAATCTTAAACAGAAAAGTTACATTCGACGACAATAAGCTCGAGAATCGTTCAGGTATTTCCTTCACCATTTCGCTAACAATGTGCAGTTTCCCAGAACTATCATTACGATCCTTACATTTCAAATCGATGAGATGATACATACTGTATTAAATGAAATTGTAATTCAAAGATGGTTCAAAAAACGTTTTTTTTTTTTAATATAAAATTAAAAAAATAAATATCAGTGGGAATAAAAAAGGGTTGCACAAAGTGGTCCTTATTTCACTGAATTCGAACTGGAATTTAGAGGTTGAATTTTACGGAGGGAGGAAAAGCCCATTTTCAATGTTACTCTCACAGCTACGAAATATTTTTTGGGAGGGGGAAAAAATTTCAAATATCAAAGTAGAATAAAATTTGCCAAGTAGATTATTTTTAAATTAAATTATATACCATAACATGTACGAGTATTTTACAAATTGAAGACATACGTACCAACCTTTTCGGGAAACAGTCAACTTTCGAGTGAATAAGCCGGGCTTCTCTCACAGTGTTAAGTACACTTTCCGGCTACGAATTATCAATGAATCAGCTCATGATTCAAGCAGTCACATTTAGAAAGATCTTAAAAAACGTTTTGATTTCTTGGTAGAACATGATGAGGTAAATGCAATATAATCTTGCTTCTTTGTTTGGCTACATAAAGCTCTTTGATGCAGGTACTTCCCATGTACCGTGTTATAAAGGGGTATACATTACGCCAGTTCTTCATCGTGGTGAAATTTTTTTGAGTCTCGATTATTCATGCACTTTTTTTTTGTCTCTAAAACTTTCCAAACTTATCTATAACAACAGTAGCCTGAGGACAGATTATTTTACTACTGAGGTCCGGGAAAATATAACCTTTATTTTCTAAAAAAATATACAACTACGGGATTAATTCCTATTCTTCACGGTTTTCGATTTACTTAGCTAGTTGTATTCAATGGCCCTTTATGGATATCGATTTCCTTAGGTTAGGCAATCCACAAACACTGGGAACTTGAACAGCGTGAAATACATGTTTGCAAACTGATATTTTGAAATATTAGTGGGACTACTTTGAAAAGTGTGCTGTACGGTTCTCAAGTTACCTATATCTTTTACCAGTATATATATTGTGCTTTTGTTTTCTTTCCTTTCACTGATTCTTTTACTGAAAAAATTCGCTCACATTAAAAACTTAGATTCGGCCATATATTGATATTTTGTTGGTACGGAACAGAAGACTAGGGAGAGTTGCGGTGCATTATGGGTGTCTTAATATATAGGAGTTCGTTAGGAATTTGAATCAGTCTACAGTCAGTCACCGACACCTTTATTAGTTCAAATATTATATTCATTTATTCACCACGGTTTTGATTGCTTTTTTTTCCTAAAGGGACCCAATTTGCAGCATTGCATGGTAGGGGTACACTTTTTCCATTTTTCTCTACAAAGTGTTTTTTTATTGTTCTTCGTGTCCGGCATGCTGCCTCATCTTCATGATTTGTTTATCTATATATTCCTATTGCATATGATAAGTAATGTTTACTGTGTATCATTATATGAGTAATTTATGGTAAATTAATAACGTGTACAAATATAGAATGCATTCGTTGCTTTTATTTCATTTTGTAACTTTCTTCTTATTGGTAATACAGGCAAAGATTATTCTTTATTTTCAATGTCTTTTGCCTCTGCCAACATGGCTTCTCCTCTTGGCCAACGCATAATGAATATCGCGGAGACCTTCTCCAGCAGTGTCACCTGACCAGCTCACTACCAGGTTTTTATTTTCTTTTTTACACTTGCATTTGACTCTGAACTTACATCCATGACCATTCCAACCAGGGGACAGTTTTGTTTGAGGATAGGCTTCTTTTTTAGTAGTACCTGACTTGAGTTTCACCGTTTGGTGTTTAATACACGAATCGCCTGCACATGCGCACCAGAAGGGATGCATGTAATGGCAGTCCTTATCCGTGTGACAGCCAGTTGGACCCAGCATACATTTATATGTTGGTAAGTTAGGGTCGCTATCCTTGCTAAGGACAAACTTCTGGAGCACCTCCACGTTATTGGACGTTTTCTGGAAGGCGCAGCCAAAGTTGAGATATCCTTTAAAGAACTGCTCAAGGTTAAGCACTTTTGCCATTGATGGTGTGCCAACGAACCTGTAATTTATTTTTTTTAAACAAATAGATTGAGTTGGTATACACAGCTATATAGTTATATTACCATCTGGAATAGGCAAACAGAAATACCTTTTAATTTGAGCCTCCTTGCCTTTAAAAAGGATGGCTATGTCGGTTTCATTGCTTTTTATCAGTGGTAAAGTACCAGCATATATGGACAAGCTATACAAACCGGAAGTCGAAGCTATGTCATTGTTTTTTGTTTTTTTGTGTGCGGAAAAATGTATTTTTCGTTGCCACTAGTTTAAGAAGAAATGTATGCTTACTTCGCATCTCTACACATGCACGAGATTCCTGGATAGACGTCACACTAGAACCCAGTTCTACAGGTTTTAAAACTATCAAACTTTAGATTTTAAATTAAAAATCAGGAATTTGATTATTTAAATCATTTTTTCTTCTTCGCAGAAGTACCTTACAACATTATTGGTGTAATATACGATTGGAAGCCAGGGATTTAGGTGCACTTTAACTTAAGATGCTCTTCTTACAAATATAAAAACGGTAAGAAAAACAAAAGAATGGAATACTCTTAACTTAAGCCATGAAACATCAAAGACAAAACTAAAAAGACATCTTTTGAAATATATTTTTGAGAGGCAAAAACGTATTGACCGCTTCTAATTTTTGGATATATAGTCGAAACATACGTCGTACGTACGTACTTACTTACCTTGTCTTAAGCAAATCCCATATAGGAACAAATTTGTACACGATAGGTGATGGGCTGCTTGATCCTTCTTGGAGAAAAGTACCGATTGTATTTTTGTCACGGACGTCATTGGTTAATTGTGCTCGTGTTTTCGAGGTACCGCCTCTGATTACTAGTTTTTCAACTGTGGAAAGACTGCCAGCACTCTTTATTTCGTCTTTGGAAATTCCATTACATCCTGATACACCGATGTTACCATATCCGGTCAAACCACCAAAGGAAAGGCACGCTTTGACTTTATAGGCATGTTCACCATATTGTTTGGAAGACTCTGCAAAGACATATTGCTGGATGCTGGAACCAGACTTGACTTTCTTCACCACATGAGACCCGTACTTTTTTAGAAATATCTTGTACTTAATCCATGAATGACTTTTCGAAGGCTGATTTATTTCGTTGTCCAAAGTCTCAAAGTCTTTTAGGAATTGTTTATCCAGCGGTTGTTTGTTAATGCAATCTTTCTTCAGAGAAAGGTCTTTGCTATACTCTCTCAGATTCAACGACAAACCTGACACTTCGGTATTGCCTGAAACGATGTTGTTGGTGACAGCTGCCAGGGAAGTACCAAGAGTGTATGGACCTATCAGACTTGCGCCAATACCAAAATTGACAGAGACGGTTTTGTACAACGATTCGGTGTTGCTGAAATGTGTAAAATCTTTCTGGCTTTGACCCAAGTTGTTTGTAACGATGCAGTCAGATGGTAGAGAATCGAAGATCGTCGAACCTACAGCTTGTAGCTCATCGGTAAGAAGATTGAAATTTGGGATGAAAAATCCTTGAGCAAGACCACCGTATGATTTGGTGGCAGGGGGATTTGTGCCTGCAGAACCAGCACCGAAGTCGACTATCATCGATAACATTAGGGCGAATGGCATTAAGTGATGAATGAAATTCATTATCAACACGGTGTTGATCAAAACCTAATAATCAAAAAAAAAATATATATATATATCAATGGTATTTTTTCGTCCATGCAAAATCATTTTGAATAATTATCATCTCAGATGATTATCATTCCAGAAATTTTCTTGGTCTGGTTGGAGTTCATTTAACGTGTCTTATTGGAGGTTTTGCACTATCAAGTGACGACAGCCATGTTAGATGGCAGGAACAGTACTAAGAATCGTTTAGGCATTTCCTTCTCCGTTTCGTTAACCATGTGCAGTTTTCCATAACTATCCTTATGATCCTTACATCCGGAGAACAGAGGAAAATCCGGAGAACCAGGGGAAAAACCCTCGAACGAAGCATAGAAGAGAACCAAGTGACACTACTCACATCCAATACTACATTCCCAGCTACGAAATATTTTTGAAAGGGAAAGAAATTTTTAAATATATATCAAAGTAGAATAGAATTCGCCAAGTAGATTCTTTCGAAATTCAATTATATACCATAACATGTACGGGTATTCAATGGAAGACATACATACCAATCTTTTCTTGGAGCTTTAAACTTCCGAGTGAGAAAGCCGGGCTTCTCGCAGGGTATTAAGTACACTTTCTATGAATCGTTGATGAATTAGCTCATGATTCAAGCAGTCACATTTAGGAAGATTTTGAGAAAAGGTAAAAATGTCATGCATGGTAGAACATGATGAGGTAATTGTAATATAATTTTGCTTCTTTGATAGGCTCCATAAATAAAGTACTTTGATACAGGTACTTCCCGATTACCATGTTGTAAAGGGGTATACATTACGCCAGTTCTTCATCGTGGTGAAGTTTTGAGTCTCGATTATTCATGCTCTTTTTTTTTTTTTTTGTCTATACCACTTTCCAAACATCTCTATAACAACAGTAGTCTGACGACAGACTATTTTACTACTGAGGTCCGGGAAAACATAACTCTTTTTTCGAGAAAAATATATAACTACGAGATTTTAAAAGTCTTCACGGTTTTTCGATTTACTTAGCTAGTTGTATTCAATTGCCATTTCGAGGGCCACAAGTTTATTAGCCTTTTGGCTATTTAGTGCCACCCTCTTTAAATGACGAGTTTACTTACTTACCTTTATGGATATCGATTTACTTAAGCTAGGCTATCCACACACTGGGAACTTAAACACCGTGAAATACATGTTTGCAAACTGATATTTTGAAATATTAGTGGGACTGCTTTGAAAAGTGTGCTGTACGGTTCTCAAGTTACCTATATCTTTTACCAGTATATATATTGTGCTATTGTTTTCTTTCCTTTCACGGATTCTGATCATTGTTAATAATTTCTATTACTAAAGGAAACGAAGCCTGAGAACATTATAGTCGACTTTGCAATGCAATGGCAAAAATGAGACTGAGCTCTACGCTACATGTCAAAGAAGTTTGCTATTATACTAAAACAATATTCACCGATATTCACTTAGCCTGAGGTCAATACTTGTTAAATACATTGTAGTATTTATTTAGCAGGTTCATTGACAGACCTGTTATTCAAACAATTGTAAAATGATTTTCAAGGCTCAAATTACTGTGTTCCTTAACGCTTAGTTAGTGGAACACTAGTGTGGCTTTCCAATATCGAAAACTGGAAACATTTTGCTGTAGTGCTACTAAAAAAATCATTGTAATTGTATAATTCGTTTTTTAAACAATATTATCTTGCTATACATCAAGACCCCCCTTCTATTTTTCTCTCACTGAAAACGATATCTTTGGGTTTCGTAAATTACTTGTCTTTTTATAACACAAACTTCTGGTAAAAACAACGCTGGTAGGAGAGTTTATTTATATGTCACTTAAATGATGTGGTCATTTCTGCTCGTGTTCGTTGCGGACGTGCTACCTCTAATAACTAGCTTCTTCGCAATGGAAAGACTATCAGAACTGTTTGCTTCAGAACGTCGGAATGCAGCTCAGTTTGGTGGGCAAAACAAAAGTATATCAAACTCCTGAGAATTGGAACCTATCATTTCCCCCTCCAAATTGAGCTGCAGTATGATATGCTACAAGCGGTCTATTAAGATTTTGACTCATGCAGTTTTTTCTCCGTTTCGGCAAGGTTCATTATCGGCGCCATATTGGTGCTACTTAACAAAAGGTTCCTCAATAACTTTCTTTTGTTAATACCACCAACATGACCTCCAAGTCTTATTAGTTAAGTCATGGTCTTTTGACTCTCTTGGAAATGGTTGCAAACCATCCGTTTTCTTGCTGAAATATCTTTTGGATGACGTTTCAACAACATATTGATTGATGCTGAAAGGATATAATAACTAAATCGAACATCAGTGAGACAGGGATTTCAACAAGGGGAAAATAACTATACACATATGTAATGCATGCAAAGATTTTATTTTATTTTTGTAACTTTGATACTGTTTTTATTTTTCACCTTTTAGCATAGTGTAGCTAGACTTTGATTATCCTTTCATTTCGATGTCGTTTTCCTCTTCCAACATGGCTTCTCCCCTTGGCCAACGCATAGTGAACATCGCGAAGACCTTCTCCGGAAGTATCACCTGACCAGCTCACCTTCAAGCTTGTATTTTTGTTTTTACACTTGCATTTAAAGAATTTCAGCTTACATCCTTGACCTTTCCAACCAGGGGACGATATTGTGTTAGGATAGGCTTCTTGTTTAGTAGTTCCTGAGTTGAGTGTCACCGACTTGTACTTAATACACGAATCGCCTGCACATGCGCACCAGAAGGGATGCTTGTAATGGCAGTCCTTATCCGAGTGACAGCCAGTTGGACCCAGCATACATTGATATGTTGGTAAGTTAGGATCGCTATTCTTGCTAAGGACAAACTTCTGGAGCACCTCCACGTTATTGGACGTTTTCTGGAAGGAGCAGCCAAAGTTGCGAAACCCTTTAAAGTACTGCTCAAGGTTGAGCGCTTTTGCCATTGATGGTGTGCCAACGAACCTGTAAGTTAATTTTTTTTACAAAGATCATATTACCATATGGAAGGCAAACGGAAATCATTGATACAATAATTTGCCTTTTCATTTCAAAGAGAAATATGATTATGACCTGTGACATTACTTTTTTAGCAGTGCATTTGGGGAAAGCAAAACATTACCGCTGCATTACCACCTTAAGACCTAAAATATCGGTTTTACCTTGTCTTAAGAATATCCCATATAGCAACAAATTTGTACACGATAGGTGATGGGCTGCTTGATCCTTCTTGGAGAAAAGTACCGATTGTATTTTTGTCACGGACGTCATTGGTTAATTGTGCTCGTGTTTTTGAGGTACCGCCTCTGATTACTAGCTTTTCCACTGTTGAAAGACTGCCAGCACTGTTTTTTTCGTTTTTGGAAATTCCAGCGCAAGGTTCATCTCCGCCGCCTTTCGTACCATTTCCAGTCGTAACATTACCTAAGGAAAGGCAAGCTTTGACTTCATATTCACGCTTGGTATATTGTTTGGAAGACTCTGCAAAAACGTATTGTTGGATGCTTGAACCAGACAGGACTTTCTTCACCACATGAGACCCGTACTTTTTTAGAAATATATCGTACTTCTGCCATGATCGAGCTGACGAAGGCTGGTTTACTTCGTTGTCCAAAGTCTCAAAGTCTTTTAGGAATTCCTTATCCAGCGGTTGCTTGTTAATGCAATCTTTCTTCAGAGAGTAGTCTTTGCTATACTCTCTCAGATTCAGGGACAAACCTGACACGTTGTTATTGCCTGAAACGATGTTGTTGGTGACTGCTGCCAGAGACGCACCAAGAGTGTATGCACCTTTCAGACTTGCGCCAATACCAAAATTGACAGAGATGGTTTTGTACAACGATTCGGTGTTGCTGAAATATGTATAATCTTTTTGACTACGGCCAACGTTGTTTGTAACGATGCAGTCAGATGGTAGAGAATCGAAGATCGTCGAACCTACAGCTTGCAGCTCATCAGTTAGAAGATTTTTACTGGGGATGAAAAATCCTTGAGCAAGACCACCGTATGGTTTGGTGGCAGGGGGATTTGTGCCTGCAGAACCAGCACCAAATTGGACTATCATCGAAAACAACAGGGCCAGTGGCAACAAGTGATGCTTGATCGAATGGTAATCCATAATTAACTCAGTTTAGAACGAAAACCTCATAAGGAAAAATAACAAGATAATGTCAGTCCTTAACTCCTATATAAACTTAGAATTGGTCATCGGCACTCTGCTTTAGGAAATGAACTTAGCCATGAAAAGTGGGGGAAAGAATTTTGAAAATCAAGCGCTGCAACAAGTGCTGCTGAGTTTTAGTATTAGATAAACAATTTCCTTGATACGCGTTTTGTAAAGAACAAACAAAATCGAAAATAAATTCAAGTAGAATTGGTCGACTATATGTAGCATATTAACCCGGCTCAGACAAACTTGTCAGTTAGTTTAAAACGTTTTGAAGAAGAAAGCAAATTTTGAAAAGTAGAATCATAGTTTCTTTAAAAAAAATCTCGAAAGACGGGTACTGAAGTAACGCAAAGAAAAACTTACCAACCTTTCCTGGTGCCTTTTGACTTCTGAGTGAACCAAGACGCCCTTTTCGCTGGGTATTAAGCTTACTTGTAATGAATTATGAAAAGAATTAGCTCATAAATCAAACAGTCACATTGGGAAGATAATCATCTTGGTAGAGTGACTCGTGAGGTAATTGCAAATAAAAAATCAGTGATTCAAACGATGCAGGTAATTCCAGTGCCATGATGTAAAACAGTATACATTACGATCATAGACTTAGTTATAAAGTTACTCGATTTTGATTTTTTCGAATGCATTCTTCTATTTTTCATAAAATAATCTTCGTATACAAGCAATGTAGTTGTTCAAAAATTCTTAATAAAGTAAATTACGATTTGAAAGTGTAGAGGTTGTAAAGTTCAACGAAAAAGTTGTAACCTAATTAATTGAAAATGTTTACTGCACCGTTCACCGTTTTCAATTTCAGTACTTACCTGTTTCTAATAAGGTAACCCTACTAATAGGTCATAAAGGTAGATTTTCCGAGTTTAAATTTACTAACAGTAGTAAATTGAACACCGTGAATTACAAAGACATTCTTGAGTTAACTCTTATCCATCGTCGGATTGCTTTCGAAACATGATTTCTTTATTTACGGTTTTCAGGTTTCTACATGTGTCTTCATTTTTTTACTTCTTCATAAGCTACCGCATCCCAAGCAGAGAAACGTGGAAGGGGTTTGACTCTTGATGCGCCAATTATTGTATGTTATATTACATAAGTGCTGCCTTTGTAATCACATCTTTATCAGCTCCATGTTTATCAGCTCCGAGTTTATCAGTTCAATGAATTATGCCAAATGTATAACTGTCATCCTCTATAAACAAAATTGATCAGTTTATATTATTCATTCATGATTATTTTTTAAAAAGGCTATGATCAAAAGAGGTAGAAGCACTCTTTTGCCCTTCTCCGCTCTCCCCTTAAAAGCCGGACTTCACGGTACCTGTCGAAACATTATAGGATGGAAATTAGATCCTGTTTTTGCCTTTAAACAATGAAGGAAATAGCTTATAGGACTCTTTATTCACAAGTCGCCAAAAACAATGAAATTCTGTAGATTTCTAGAACTTGTGTTGTTTTTTCTTTAGTAGCTTCTTTCGTGTTTTCTTTTCAAAAATCTTAGGTTTGGACTGGACACAGCTTCTCGTAGCATAATCTGGGGAAAAGTGCACCATTCTCAGTTTATTCTTCGGTCAGTAAATGACTGAGTGAATAGCACTTGTACTGTTATTTCCTGAGAGGGAGGGGAGCGGGATATATATTAGTTCTATTGATGAGCTATACCTCATTGACCACAGCTTATGGAAGCCCATATGCCAAAACCTCCTAGTACGTACATGTGTGCTTATATATAATTTTTCCCGAATGAATATTTTTGATAGGGAACTAAGAATCTATAGCTCATATCTCGCATAAATTTCCTTAGACATTGAGGTTTACCTGCCGGTGGATTAAGTGATGGCAAAGAACAATATAATAGGGTGTACTCTTAAGTTTGACTAAAAATGAACAATACGACAAATAAGGCTTATAAGCTTACTTTAATTCTTATCATTTCAACTCATTCTTAATTTTATTGGACATGACTCAGCAATATTCATACATAGTAGATTTTCTAGTATTATTTTTTGCCACATCTCTGCTTCAAAGCGCGAACGTAGTTTCTTTCCTCGACCATCATCAGCAATATTCATACATAGTAGATTTTCTAATATTGTTTTTTGCCACATCTCTGCTTCAAAGCGCGAACGTAATTTCTTTCCTCGACCATCATTGAATGAAGATCACGAACACTGTCATTGATTTCACCTGTCCAGGCCTCCTGCCAAGTTTTGTTGGGTTTGGTACACCAGCAGGATAGACCACTAAGGTTACAACCGTGCCATCCCCAACCAGGAGACGTACTTGTGTAGGCATATGCTTCTTTTCTAGTCTTGCCGGCATTGAGCTTTACATCTTTATATCGTATACATGATGGACCTCCGCATGCGCACCAAAAAGCATCCTTGTAATGACAGTCATCGTGGACATGGCAACCACTTGGACCCAGCATACATTTGTATGTTGGTGCATCGGGATCACTGTTCTCACTGAGGACAAACTTCTGGATTTCTTTGCCATTGGAGGTTTTTTCGTATGAGCAGCCAAAGTTGAGATACCCTTTAAAGTACTGTTCAAGGTTAAGCACTTTTGCCATTTCTGGTGTGCCAATGTACCTGTGAAATAAATGGAAAAAATGGTAGAAAAATGAGGGATGATCTCAAATGCAGATGAAAATTAACATCTTTTCTCGAGAAAAAACTGCGTTTGTACTAAAAAATTATCTATAAACCTCGAATAAACTTTTTTCATTACTAAACTTATTCTAAAGTATCTGTAAAGGCAACAAAATACGTCATTAAAAAAAACAATTGAAAATAAGGAATGCAAAAGGATATAGGAATATTTTAACGAGTTCGTATATACGTTATCGCTGGTTGAATATGATTTGATTTCAAACGCAGAGCAACCTTTTCTAACTGGTCAACAAAACCTTATTACTAATCAAATATTTTTTAATATCAAACATAAATCGAAACTCGGTCGCTTAGCTACCATGCCAAACATATTTGTGGGAAGTTGAGAAACGTGAATCATAATGTATAATACTTTGATGGAATTATGATAAACTGTTGATACAAATACCTTAACTGAAGTAATTCCCATATTGACACAAATTTGTAAGTAATAGGGGATGGATGTTCTTTTCCCTCTACCAAGAACTTAGTGATTAATTCTTCTTTTGGACCATGAACTAGTTGAGCTCTGGTGCTGCTTTGCCCGCCTCTGATTACCAACTTTTTCACCATGGAAAAAGCAGATGATTGTTGTGCTTCCTCTTTGGTGACACCAGAACATGCTGATACACCAAGTTTGCCTGCATTAGTCATGCCACCCAAAGAAACACATGCCTTGACTGTGAAGTCATGCTGGGTATATTTTTCTGATGACTTTGCAAACACATACTGGTTGATGCTTGATCCAGACATGACTTTGCTGACGACATGAGAGCCATACTTTTTAAAAAATACCATGTACTTTCTCCAAGATTGCGATAACCAGGGTTGCTTTATTTCCTTATCCAGACCTTCAAAGTCTTTTAGGAGTTGTTTATTCAGCTTCTGTGTGTTGATGTAGGAACGTTTCAGAACATGATCTTTGGTGTATGCCTTGATGTTAATCGAGGTCCCTGAAACTTCAGAATTGCCTGCAACGATGTTATTAGTAACAGCGGATACTGAAGCACCTAGAGTATATGGACCCTGCAGACTTGCACTTATTTTAGAGTTGGTAGATACGGCCTGGTACACAGATTCAGTGTTGCTAAAGTAATTATCGTACCTTTGAGTGCGACCAACATTATTTGTTAAAATACATTTGTCTGGAAGAGAAGCAAAAATGTTTGCACCTGAAGCATGTAGTTCGTCCGTCAGGAGATTCAGCTTTGGAACGAAAAATCCCTGGCCAATGGCACCGTGGGAATTAGTTGATGAGCTACCATAGCTTTTGGCGGTAACTATGCCAAAGGTTAAAAGAAGAAGCATGTAGCCCGGATAAATACAGCGTGACATTGCTTTTTCCCAAGACTGCAAACAAGATAACAACATAATAAACAAATTTATAGACTGAAAATGCGTGTAACAATGAATCATCTACTCCTATTTTAAGAAACGAGGTCTTGTTTGGCATTGATTGGTATCATTTTTTTGCCTCTTTGTGGCTGAGTTTCAGCTTAGAGCAGTTTTAACGAAAACACTCCTGAAAGAGAAAGAAGGGCCTGAAAAATGCATGGGAGCCAACTCACCGAGTCAAACAAGACAGTTATCTGATGACTTTTTGTTCAGTTGATCACTGGAAAGAAGTTCTAAGAGGAGATATTTAATCATAAATAGAGAGCTGAATTGACTGAACTTTTCAACTGCTGTGAGATCCCAGAATGAGTTAAGGGAGGGTTTAAAGAAGTTTAAGAATAGCTCTAAAACTTAATATGTGAGACCGTAGCACTTAGAGGTTTTCGAGGTTTTTTTTATGAAATTCGAGGTTTGTTTCTTTATGAAAAAAAAAAAAAAAACCCACTCCATGTCACAAAGGAAGTTCAATCATTGAATTTTTTGTTGTTGGGCTTGTACGGTTTTCAATTTACTTTTTTTATTTATTTTTTATTTAATGGATTTGCCAAAGGTAGGGGATAACACAATAGAACATTAAGTCCCCTACAAGGCGTATCACCCTTACCCAACCCATGTAAAATATACTAACTATCCCCCAAATAAACCCTTAAGAAAAATATAACTAATATGAATAACGAAATGTAAAAGAAAAAATTGCGAAGATTGTAATAACCTACTTACCTGATAACCCATTAATGGGTCATAAAGATTGATTTTCTGGGGTTTGATTTACAAGCATTAGTAAATTGAACACCGTGAAATTGAACACATTAAAGATTTAAGCTTGAGCTAAGTAACTTTTATCCCTGGTTAGATTGCTTCTGAAACATGATTATTTTATTCACGGTTTACAGGTTTCAACTTGTGTCTTCATCTTTTATGCTTCATAAACTAACGCAGCCCAAGCAGGGAACGTCGGCGAGCATTGGCTTTAGATTTTATTACTATTATTATTTATAATATAGCAAAAACAGATGTTGTATGGTGAAAAAAAGGCTATGACCAAAAGTGGTAGAAGCACTCTTTCGTTCTTCTCCACTCCTAATAAATTCCGGACTTTACGGCACCTGTCGAAACATTATTAGGGTAAAAATTAGATCCTCTTTTTGCCTTTTAGCAAGGGACGAAATGCATTATAGGGCTGCTTCCTTCACAATTCACCAATAATAATGAATTAAGTTTCCACCTTACTTGTGTCGTTTTTTCTTTGGTTGTTCTTTTGTGATATATTTTTCAAAAATATAACTATTTCTTCTTTGGGAGGTAAATGACCAGGCGAATAGCGCAAATGCAGCTAATATTTATTTTAACTAGCGTAACTAGCATATCTTGAATAATTTGCGGAAACACAGTAATTCAGTGGCGAAAGCTGTTGTGGTGTCCCTGCCATGAATTTTAACCATAATTTTCAGTAATCCAACTGCATAGACCCTTTTTAGCTTCTTTCACATATTCTTTAAATGGCGAAGATAAATAAATAAATAAATATTTCTTAAGAGGAAGAGTAAGAGATAGTGCTAGTTCTGTTGATAAGAATAACGAACTATGAGTTGATAGTAATTTGTGACCCATGTATATTCTGAGATGGACAATTTAGGGCTCTGCAGCTTTGCATTAGCATAGGATGACTTGGATATTGACGTTTACTTTTTTCTAAATAAACGGTGGAAAATAACAAATTGGTATACACTTAATTCTATCAGTGACAAATATAATTTTAAGATTCTTTATTTGCTTTTAAAAAGGCTGATTTGGTGTTTTTATTGAACATTTTCGACCGAAGTTCATGACCAGAATTTGCTATTCATTTTAACTTATTTTATTTTATTTTATTTTTTTCTTTAATATAACTCAGATGAAATGTCCATTCATAGAAGAATGTCCAATCATATTCTTTGGCACATCTCTACTTTAAAGCGTGAAGCTAACTTTTTCCTCTTCCTTCACTGAATGAAGATCTCGAACACTGAAACTTTTTTCACCAGCCCAAGCCTCATGCCAAGTGCTGCTGGGTTTGGTACACCAGCAGGTTAGACCACTTAGTCTGCACCCATGCCACCCCCAACCAGGATATAAACTTGTGTAGGCATATGCTTCTTTTCTAGTTGAGCCGGAATTGAGCTTTACATCTTTATGTCGTACACATGATGGACCTGCGCATGCGCACCAAAAGGCATCCTTGTAATGACAGTCATTGTCGACATGGCAACCACTTGGACCCAGCATACATTTGTATGTTGGTGCATCAGGATTACTGTTCTCACTGAGGATAAACTTCTGGATTTCTTTGCCATTGGAGGTTTTTTCGTATGAGCAGCCAAAGTTGAGATACCCTTTAAAGTACTGTTCAAGGTTAAGTACTTTTGCCATTGATGGTTTGCCAACGTACCTGCGAAATCAGTAAAAATCGAAGAAGAAAAATACTGAGAAAAATAAGGGATAATTGAATAACAAAAGGAGATGAAAAGTAATATATATTTTCTCAAGAAAAAAGCTGCTGCCTGCATACGCCTGCATTAAAAATGTATCTATAAACCCCAAATCAATTTTTTTATTATCCTGAAAGGCAACAAAAGAAATAAGTAATAAAATAGTTGATGTGAAAAATTTCCTTGAAGAAACAAAAACTTGAGAAAGGCGAATCATATTGTATTACATTTGAAAATCACTTTGTTGTGTCCAACTATCATGTTATGTTGAATAGCCCATTTCACAGTTCCTTGTGCCATCTTGAAAAGTAGCCCTGCCTTTGCATCGAAGCGAGACAAACGGTGAGCTTGCAATGATAGAGACCTTTTCTAACACCTTGGACAATTACTCCCATTTCTCTTTCATTGCGAGCTCGCCGTTCGTCTTAGTTCGTTGCAAAGGCATGGCTACCTTTCAAGATGGCACAGGGAACTGCAAAAGTGACTACTAAAATAAGTTTCTCTGGACGTTGAAAAATAATGTAACATATTTATAAATAATATCCCAACGTTTCGTTCAGTCTCCCCTATCGATCCTCATCATGCAAGGGAAAAATGACAAATGTTGTCAATGAACAGCATACTAATACATAACGTATTACAGTTTGTTATAATTGTAAATATACTGTTGATACAAATACCTTAACTGAAGTAAATCCCATATTGATACAAATTTGTAAGTAATAGGAGATGGATGTTCTTCCCCCTCTACCAAGAACTTAGTGATTAATTCTTCTTTTGGACCATGAACTAGTTGAGCTCTGGTGCTGCTTTGCCCGCCTCTGATTACCAACTTTTTCACCATGGAAAAAGCAGATGATTGTTGTGCTTCCTCTTTGGTGACACCAGAACATGCTGATACACCAAGTTTGCCTGCACTAGTCATGCCACCCAAAGAAACACATGCCTTGACTGTGAAGTCATGCTGGGTATATTTTTCTGATGACTTTGCGAACACATACTGGTTGATGCTGGATCCAGACAAGACTTTGCTGACGACATGAGAGCCATACTTTTTAAAAAATACCATGTACTTTATCCAAGATTGCGATAACCAGGGTTGCTTTATTTCCTTATCCAGACCTTCAAAGTCGTTTAGAAATTGTTCATTCAGCTTCTGTGTGTTGATGCAGGAACGTTTCAGAACATATTCTTTGGTGTATGCCTTGATGTTAATCGAGGTCCCTGAAACTTCAGAATTGCCTGCAACGATGTTATTAGTAACAGCCGATACTGAAGCACCCATGGTATATGCACCCTTCAGACTTGCACTTATTTCAGAGTTGGTAGATACGGCCTGGTACACAGATTCAGTGTTGGTATAGTAATTTTCGTATCTTTGAGTGCGACCAACATTATGTGCCAGAATACATTCGTCTGGAAGAGAAGCAAAGATCTTTGCACCTGAAGCATGTAGTTCGTCCGTCAGGAGATTCAACTTTGGAACGAAAAATCCCTGGCCAATAGCACCGTGGGAGTTTGTTGTTGAACTACCGCAGCTTATGGTCACTATTCCAATGGCTAAAAAAAGCAGCATGTTGCACGGATAGATGCAGCGTGGCATTTTTTCACCCAAGACTGCAAACACAACATGGCAAATTTCAACATAAATATGGATGTTTAAACCACCATGAAGGTCATCATTATTCAGTAAACATGTTCAACTGAAAATCGGGCTTAAAGTTATTCGACATAAATCAAAATTAAAATATTAAAATAAAAATAAAATTAAAATAAATTTTGACCAAAATAAAAGAATATTTTCAAAACGCTATCAAAACCGAAAAGAAACCCAGCACTAACAAATTGGAATAAAAAGAAATAGAGAAAAGCACTAAAACAGTACACAGTTTATCACTGAAAATAAGTTACAGGAAAAGTACCCTGCATGGATACTATTATGAATGTCGTTAAAAACAGAGTGAAACCGATATTTTCAAAGGGATTCCAGAATGCTAAAGAAAGGCTTTGGAAAAGTTTAAGAGTGGCTGTATTTTTCAAAACATGTATTAGAATTAAGAATGAAGGAAGCTGGACTCACAAAGTCCATATTGAATTTGAAATGGAAAATGGTATTCCTAATTCTTTACCACCTATGGCTTCAGTATTGAAAAATAGTGGCCATTTATTCGTTAGTAAAATAATCTGTTTAAAATAATCTGTTTAAACTTAAGCTCTAGCTATTGTTTGTTGACAACTTGTTGTAAAAGTATTAACAACCATTAGAAGCATTACATTATATAAAATTCATCTATCCGAGGAAATATTCATTGCAACTCGCACGTCCATGAAAATATCGCTTTGCTCCCAAACAATTGAAAAAAGAGATAAAAAATACAGACCGAGAGTATTAAAGATAGATAAAATTTTAACATAACATCAAAAGCATGTTAAATTTTCGTTATAAAGCATAGAAAGAATAAACGAAGGAAAAATTAAAAAATTGAAGTAGCTAAAAACATACCTTGATATTGAAGTTGTGCTTGCAGAAGGCTTATGGTCTGATGTGAAATTAAATCGTAATTAAAGTATGAGAGAACCTGTGATTAAACAATGATAAAAAAAAGTTGTCGCTAGATCAAGATCTAGAGAGGGCGAAAGGGCTTTCCGATCCCTGGGGGCATGGCTGCCATAGAAGAAGACCATCCCCTCATTCTGCATTTTAAATTCAATATGGACATAGTGATCATGAGTCCAGCTTGATACAATCTTAATTTGAAGCACATGTATTGATCCCCCTAGACCTTTGTCAACGAATAACGTAGCTTTTCATTCGTAAATACCCTTACGCTCTATAACTCTGTATGCTGTGATGGCCCAATATTTAACTTGTTGTAACCAAGGAAAACAGTTAGAGAACTTGTGAATGATTGTACCACGGTAAAACAAACGTTGTCGCGCCATCATTTATTAAGAATACGGTAGTTTCTAGAAGAAGGTGTGAAAGGGTGTACTGATCACTGCATGAGGCCATAGCTGGCAAAGAATTAAGAAGACCATTTTGCATTTCAAATTCAATATGAACTTTGTGAGTCCAGTTTGCTTCATGCTTAATCCTAGTACATGTTTTGATCCCCCAGACGTTTGTAAAAAAATATAACGCAGCTTTTCACTGTAAATACCTTTGCGCTCTATAATTCTGTATGCCGTGAGGGCCCGATATTTAACTGATTGTAACCAAGGAAATCCGTTAGAGATAGCCAGTATGTATGTGGACCATCATCTACCTGGTGGGGGGAGGGGTTAATTTGTAGTGTTGGATAAAGGGCAAGAGATGAGAGATGGCCAGTATGTGTGTCGACCATCATCTATACCTGGTGGGGGGAGGGGTTCGTTTGTAGTGTTGGATAAAGGGCAGGAGATGAGAGATGGTCAGTGTGTGTATATCAACCATCATCTACCTGGTGGGGTGAGGAGTGCTGTTTGTAGTGTTGGATAAAGGACAAGAGATGACAGATGGCAGTGTGTGTGTCAACTATCATCTACCTGGTGATGGTGAGGAGTGCTGTTTGTAGTGTTGGATAAAGAGAAAGAGATGAGAGATGGCAGTGTGTGTGTCAACCATCATCTACCTGGTGGGGGTGAGGGGGGTTTGTTTGTAGTGTTGGATAAAGAACAAGAGATGAGAGATGGTCAGTGTGTGTGTCAACCATCATCTACCTGGTGGGGGTGAGGGGGGTTTGTTTGTAGTGTTGGATAAAGAACAAGAGATGAGAGATGGTCAGTGTGTGCGTCAACCATCATCTACCTGGTGGGGGTGAGGGGGATTTGTTTGTAGTGTTGGATAAAGGACAGCAGATGAGAGATGGTCAGTGTGTGTGTCAACCATCGTCTACCTGGTGGGGGTGAGGGGGGTTTGTTTGTAGTGTTGGATAAAGGACAGGAGATGAGAGATGGTCAGTGTGTGCGTCAACCATCATCTACCTGGTGGGGGTGAGGGGGGTTTGTTTGTAGTGTTGGATAAAGGACAGGAGATGAGAGATGGTCAGTGTGTATATCAACCATCATGTACCTGGTGGGGGTGAGGGGGGTTTGTTTGTAGTGTTGGATAAAGGACAGGAGATGAGAGATGGTCAGTGTGTGTGTCAACCATCGTCTACCTGGTGGGGGTGAGGGGGGTTTGTTTGTAGTGTTGGATAAAGGACAGGAGATGAGAGATGGTCAGTGTGTATATCAACCATCATCTACCTGGTGGGGGTGAGGGGGGTATGTTTGTAGTGTTGGATAAAGGACAGGAGATGAGAGATGGTCAGTGTGTGCGTCAACCATCATCTACTTGGTGGGAGTGAGAGGGGTTCGTTTGTAGTGTTGGATAAAGAGAAAGAGATGAGAGATGGTCAGTGTGTGCGTCAACCATCATCTACTTGGTGGGGGTGAGAGTGGTTCGTTTGTAGTGTTGGATAAAGGACTGGAGATGAGAGATGGTCAGCGTGTTTGTCAACCATTATCTACCTGGTGGGGGTGAGAGGGGTTTCTTTGTAGTGTTTATAAAGGGAAATAAAAGGTTTATTTGTAGAGTGAGAATTGAGAGGTTTTTTTGTTTTTGAATACTGATATTTAGATTATTGTTTTGGACACGGAGGAAGGGGTAGGAGTTGCTTGAGGGTCAAAGATGCAAACCTTTCCCTGTAGCTACATTACATTTTTTGAGGCATTAAAAAAATGTAAGGTAACTATCGATCAAAGCTATAGTCTATAGTCCAGGTTTTTTATGTACGTGTTCGAGTCCCGCTGCACCTGGTGTCGCGCCTGCCTTCTAGGATTTTTGTTCAGGACGAGGTTCTCCTGTTTTTTTCCCTCCGCAATAATCAACTTTTAAATTCAATTTGGAATTACCTTGGAATTACCTCAATCTTATTTATTTATATTTAATTTATTTTTATTATATTCCAATTCCCTTTTCAATTTCTCGTCCTTTTTAAAACACCTCTATACAACAAAGGCTGGTTTGGCATAAAACTTTACCAAATAAGGTATGCACGAGATTCGCAAGTGAGCATGACTTCTCACTTCTATTTGAAAAACTAGTAAACCAATCACAGTACATCATTCCACGTGCATCCATCACAAGTTCCATAATGCCACCATTTGATTGGACGAATTGGTGTGATTGATATAATGTAATAAAGAGTTCTACCTTCGCCTGCTTTCAGATTCATTCACAGAAGGAGCTCAGATGGAACAGTTTGACTCGAACGAATAATGGTAAGCTTAAAAATGAATGTTTTCGTTTCAGCATTTATGAACTTTCTTGTAAATAATATGCTCGAAAAGTAAAAGAATTAGAATAAAAATGCCATGATTTTACTCTAGTTATTTCAACAAATAGTCAAATCAATAGTGTAGTGATTGATATCACGTAATCAAGATTTTTAATTAAAAACTTTGCCTGCTTTCAGTTTCATTCACAAAAGGAGCTCCGATGGAATAGTTGGACTTGGACGAATATAATGGTAAGCTTAAAACAAGATATTTTCATTTCAGAACATTTATGAACTAAATAATATGCTAGAAAAGTAAAAGAATTAGAGGGAAAATTGTATGGTTTTACTCTAGTTATTTCAATTTTTTATTGTGATGCCAATTCATAATCGAAACAACATGGCCAAAATTCTTGCTCCCTCGAGTCGCTTCTCGCTTGTAGTTGGATGTATCTCAATCACTTTTCTCGTAGGTTCTCGAAAAGAAATTGCATTATGTACAACTTGTGCTTAGTCAACTAGACGAGAGAAGGATTTAAGATGCTCTAGTAAATTGGTTTTATAAACTGCATATTCGAAGATTTGTGTTATTTTGCCGTTCGTATAAATTAAATTATTAGTTGTCTGTTATTTCCAATTTTTTTTGGCCGTTTAAACAGTGTGAGACAACTTTCCCGTGGTTTTACAACCACGTTTTTTATTGCTCGTTCATTTAAGTCTTAAGATGGACGGTGGACACCGTCCGAAATATCATCCAACGATAATTTCTAAACTTCTCGTTATAATTATTTTATTATATTTCTTACATTTTATCTTCCATTCCAGGTACATGGCCTCAAGCAAGATCCAAAACTTGAAGATGTCGCTATATGGTCAACTAAGAGTAAATTGTGTTGGCGAATGATTCTTGAGCAAGTTCTAAAAATTATTTCCAATTATTTCATGGCTGGTAATTTTGAATTTACGTTTCGCTTCACTTGCTCGGGGTATCAGTGCCTTATGTCTAGAGAGGGGTTGTTGGCCGTTCCTAAATCAAATATGGAACACTAAAAACATTTCTTTGACCTGCAGTAATCATTTCTAAAACATTTTGCCCACACATTTTGGCTTTACGTCTGATTATTGCAAGTCATCAAATCAAAATTACTTAGAACTAGGTTAAGGCTTAGTAGGGCTTTGCGTACACGAAGCCCTAAGAGATGTATAAGTGAAGCTACCACTCATAATTTTAGGTGGGGTTTAGTGGTTTTTCACTGGCATTGCCAGGGTCAATTGGCCAATCTTAGGTTAGCTTTTCAATTAGGCAACGTTGGACATCGCTGCAGCTGGAGACGATCTGGATCAACGAATCTACTTTCCATTCTCTCAAATGCGTCTGTGTTTTGTACTAGATAGCTGGAGGATTTGTTATTGTTCCTTATGCAGTGCTGGTCGGTTTACCCACATTCCCCAACACACACAAACTTAAACTGCGCTTAGCTAGTTCGGTCTTTCGGTTCTTAGGTTCTTAGCGCCGGCCAGTATTATGTGACACGAGTAACGGCTACTTTTTCTTTCCACGAAAGCGAGGAGAAAAGTGACTGGTTGCTTGGTTACCTGCAACAATAACTTTGTCACAGTCAAGGTTTGACCAAGGTCTTGTTTTTTTGGTTCCCTTCTGTTGGCTCTGTAGTCACGAACGGAAAAGGGGCAGCGGAGCAGGCAAAAGGGAGCTGGAAACTAGTCTTGGATTATGAAAAAGTAAATGTACCATTCTCGCGGTATCTAAATTTGAGAATGGCATTTCGTTTACCAGACGGTTGAAATTTGAAAATGTGGCATTTCTTTTTTTCTTCATTTTTCGGAACAACAAACCTTGGCTATACATGTGTCATTGAATAACAGTCCTCCAGAGCTTAGTACTAATCTCGTTCACCGAATGTCACGACAGTATCCTTTAATCTATATAAATAGTCCGATTTCGATTTTCATTTTTTCTGTGATATGTCGTGGCATTCAACTTACCTTTCAGTTCTACCAAGAACAACCAAACTTGGTTGCGATCCACGATAGTTCCACTTTTATTCAGTGGTAGCTTCTTAGCCTAGAATTTTCTAGAATTTTCTATTATTATCATTATTTATTAACTATTATTTATTATTTATTCATTTATTTTTGTCTTTCAATGTTTGAATCAATCTTAATGTTGATACAAATATTGATAATTGTTCACAGCAAATGTGTTCAATTCTCTCCCGATGTTTTGTTCTCAAAACACGGGGCTCAAAAGATTGTTGTTCTTGAACAACAATCGCAAACATAGAATTTATCTAAGATATATTTCGCATAGGTTTCCTTTATTTCGGCCCGGTTTTCGACGCATTTCGATTTCTGTAGGTTTCACTAAGTTATGACAATACATAATTATTGAACTTGGTTTTCGATATGTAATCTAATACTTTAAGAATATTTTTTTCAGGGATAGTAGGGTTGTGTTTAGTCTGTGAATGAGTGAGTGTGCAATTTATAGTTTCAAACTATGTTCTCAACTATATAATACAGCGAGGTTTCGATATATCATAGTTCACACATATGTATAGCTAAGATTTTCTTATCATATTAACTACTGCATAGTTTTTTTTCATTTTCTACGGAGAATTATTGGGAATATTTCATTCATTTGATAATGAGTTAATGATTATTGCTAGATTAGAAATTACTGATTGTACAGGTTAATTTTTCATTGTTGTAAAAATAAGGTTATGAATAAAGTCATGGTTTATTTAAAAATTATATTTCAAGTGTAATGAATAAAGTTTCATCCTGTGTTGTATGGTTGTGGGTTTTTTGGGTCCTTGGATATTCCCGAGCCGGTGGTTGTAAGTACTGTACCGTGGGTTTTCTGACCTATAGGTACTCTTTAATGAGCTGGTGGCACAGCTCGCTTACTTCTGTTGAGATCTCGTGGAATATACACCCCTTTCTCGATTCATTTTCAGCTATTTTTCGATCACTCACTCTTACCTTTCAGGATATTACTAATTAACTTTATGTTGTAATTATGGTTTATTTAATAATTATATTTCAAGTGTTATGAATAAAGTTTCATCCTGTGTTGTATGGTTGTGGGTTTTTTGGGTCCTCGGATATTCCCGAGCCGGTGGTTGTAAGTACTGTACCGTGGGTTTTCTGACCTATAGGTACTCTTTAATGAGCTGGTGGCACAGCTCGCTTACTTCTGTTGAGATCTCGTGGAATATCCACCCCTTTCTCGATTCATTTTCAGCTATTTTTCGATCACTCACTCTTACCTTTCAGGATATTACTAATTAACTTTATGTTGTAATTATGGTTTATTTAATAATTATATTTCAAGTGTTATGAATAAAGTTTCATCCTGTGTCGTATGGTTGTGGGTTTCATTTTGGGTCCTTGGATATTCCCGAGCCGGTGGTTGTAAGTACTGTACCGTGGGTTTTCTGACCTATAGGTACTCTTAAATGAGCTGGTGGCACAGCTCGCTTACTTCTGTTGAGATCTCGTGGAATATCCACCCCTTTTCTCGATTCAATTTCGGCTATTTTTGATACTTATTCTTACATTAAAAAGGTATTTTTCTCGAGTTGCACATGACTCGTACTTATGACAAAACGTAACTGACTGCTTTTTTGTTTCAGGGATACTAAATTTCATTTTTCTTCTTTCCTTTTCAGTGCATACTAACATTTTTCTTTTCTCGCTCCAGATGACAAAATCCGCGTTTATTAAGCTACGCATGCGCACAATATTATAAATTTTTGGCGCAAAATATGGCTTCAAATTTCTTTCTTACAGAAATAAAATAAGGTTTTTGATTGTAAACCACCGTTGTCACAAAAAGTCCTAGTATTTTTTGGTTAGTTAGATTCTTGTATAGTTTAGTAACTTACTTGTGTTGTAAGAACATTTTCTTCAAATAAAATCATCCATCACTCCTGTGTTTGCTTTTGTTTACGTACGTTTTCAGAGCCTTTTTTCTAACATTTCTTCTCATAGGTTTACTAACTTTGACTTCCATTCTGTTATTCAGGTATTTACTAATTTTTGTTTCTGTTTTCTCGCTACAGACCTCAAGTCCTATGTACCGGTTTCCATGGCTGTACTATAAAACCATTCCTTTTCAATTTTTTTTATTCTCCTCACAATTGAACTGCACTATGAGTTTCTGCAAAGGTTTGGTACTAATTTTTCTCCTTTTTTTTTCTTTCTTTCTTTTTTCTTCTAGTTTTTTCTTGACTTTAGACGTTTACGAGAAAGTAACCCAACGCAATCAGAGGAGCTGTTTTCCCGTGACTTCGATACTTACGCCTAACATGACGTAACCACTACACCTGTAACCATAACAACGGAGTATAACATTTTCTAACTTGATTTTTTCTGGAATTCCAAACCTTCTTAGTATAAAAGTGAAGTCTCTTTTTCTATATTTCCAGGATCTCCCTTCGCAAACAGAGATAACAGCTGCCAAGAGAAGAGTAAAGACTGTACACTTAGGTAACCATAACAACGGAGTACAAAATTTTGAGCTTCAATTCCAAACCCTTTTCTGATAAATGTTTTTCTCTTCTATACTTTCAGAGTTTCTTCCCCTTTGCAAGCCGAGATGTTCTAGCCGAGAAACGATGACTCATCAGTGGCTGCCTTCAAGATCCCGTGCTTTCCTTCTGGCCTTCCAGTGTTAACACTAAACTTGAACCAAATTCAGTAACTTTAAACATAGCAAAACTCTAAACTATAACCCAATTCCTAACTCAGTAAATCAAGTTTAAACTGACTTAAATTAAACTTTAAACTTAAAATTAAACTTCAATCTTAACCTAAAACTAAAATTAAACTCTAATACTAAACCGATAAAATCGAAACATGTGTTGTTCTTTTTGTTTCATCTACAGGTTGTTGCACGAATGGAGATGGGAACAGTTCGTTACCTTTTGAAGTCAGTTGTTGAAAGACCAAAGACAAGCAAAGACCAAATATTCTTCGTTAGTTTAAAGTTAGAAAGATGCCTCCTGAATCATATGTAAAAACAAGTGATGTTATATTCAGTAATAAAACATTCAGGCATAAATTCTTGTCTTGTGATAGCTCTATATATTATTGGTCTTTGAAATGATTCCATTTACACTTGTTTTCACGATAAACATGATGAAATAAGATGGTGAACGTATATGTGGATCTTTCCTGAGTAAAGTACAAACACTCACCGGTTATAGAGTGATGACACAACGCTTGAAACAATATATAGTAGTCGATATCTAATAGTCTGTACCAAGAACCGCGTAGCACCCTAAAAAGTGGGGAAGAGAGGTGGCTAAGATTGAATTTAAGATGCTAGTTGGAAAAGAAAAACGTAGGGTGCGGGTATAGTCCTCAACCCCCGTCTCCGTGTTCCCTGTATACACAACAAAAGACAATGGAAGCAGTGACTACTAAGGTGTATTAGACATTGATCTATTTCTTATTTGTTTTGTTTGTTTTTAGAGTGAAATCACTAAACCCGTGAAATATATATTAGAATAATACACTTTAGTAGACCCTAATTCCATTGTTTTCTTTTGTGTTTATTTGACTATAAGCAATTTTTATTTCACGGGTTAAATGACTTCACTCTATGAGGGTAGCACTTAATAGCCAGTGGTTAACAAACCTGTGACCCTCGTTTCATGATCGAAATGGAATTTGAAAGTTGATTTTTGCAGAGGGAGAAAACCCGGAGAACCAGGAACAAAACCCTCGAAGCACAGGAGATCTAGAACCAACTAGAAACTTTATTGGCATATAACTTCTAGTCTGGCAATAGAGTGACGTCACTTAACATGTGAAAAAGAAATTGCTTGTTAAAGTCTAAAAGTGAAATAGACACAAAAGAAAACAATAGGATTTTGTGTATTAGTCTAGCACTATCTATTTAACGGGTTTAGAGTTTTCACTTTATAAGTGCCATCACTATCTGTGAAATATATGATTATATGATTAGTGATAATTAGCACTGATGAAACGATACAAACCAATAGACGTTGCCCTATTTTGTAGTATATTTGGCACTAAAAAAAATACTGTTTCACAGATTAAGTGTGAGCACTATACCAGGAAACTAGCACTGTGAAAGTGATACCCGACAGGGCTTCAATTAAGTGTCCCTATATTTCCTATGTTTTATTTTTTAAGTTAATTCCCCTCATATTTCCCTATAGAGTTCTTAAATGTCTATAATCCCTATACTTTTATTGAGAAAAGAAAAAGAAAAAATATCGTTAACTATGGTACTCGTGAAAGGGAGATAATGTGGAGCTTAAAACAAAATATGAAATATAGGGAGACACTACTTGAAGCCCTACCTGGATAATATGACCCTTTGTGTCAAGAAGAAGGTATAAGAAGACAGGGACTCATTATGTAAAGGGTCATTTTACGTCTTCTAATAGGCTGGCCCCTAGTGGAAGCAATACTTTACAAGAACGTCAATAGTGTGCCCCTTAGTAACAGGGAATTTATAGCATAGGCCATTTGCATTTGAAAGTCACGTGCTGATATATCACTTTATATTAAAAAAAAAAAACACGAAAGGGAGGAGAGGAAAAACTCTACTCACATGTGATGCCAGGTTCAGGCATTGAACCTTCAACCCCATTAAATGAGACAAGAGTGAACTGAGGGCAAAACACCCTGGATTTCCAAGAAGAAAATGGGATTTTTTAGTGCACCACTTAATACTGTCTTAGGATCATGCCCTAAAAATACCCACCAAGTGTTGGTTAGATAATTGATCGCAAAAGCCATAAACATTCTAAGAGCGACAATCTTGGACATAATTGTTTTTACATTGCCCTTTTCGTAAAAAAAAAACTTTCAATGCCCTTGGCAATTTTCAGTTGTTTCCTTCGCCCTCCCTTCGCCCTCCCTTCCCCCTCCCCCTGAGCAATGTTGTTCTGGTACCGCATTGGCCTCATAACCCCTAAAGTGACTGACTACTTTAGCAAGGAGTAATTACAAAATTGTTTTAGAAATATATTTTATACAGAATTTAAAGCTGATCCCAGAAATGAAAATAAAAATCCCGAGCTCGTTTTCGAGATAATTAATTTTTAATATGAACATCTTGACAAGTTTTGTAAAGAAAAACTCAAAAACTAGAAACATTTTTCTCAGGAAATTTACTTTAAACATTATTTTCGAAGACAAACTGAAAAAAATACCTGAAGAAAGTTTTGAAAATTAGCTTAAATTTCAGCATCAAGTTAGCTCAATGAACCGAAAATTGTGCTCAACAAAATACATAAAACGCTTTTTTTATAAGTTCTAATAATTACGTTTTTTTCAAACTTTCTCAAAAGATTGATTTTTACCTGTTGTTTTAGGAAATTCAAAGAAAAATATAGAATCCCGTGCAAAATTTGAGGGTATTGCGCTGTTGAAGTTCAAAACCTGTATGGTTCCTCAATAAAATTCCGAAGCTTCCTTATGTTTAGCAGTTTTTGTGCGCGCGCACATCGTAGGCTCAAATTGAACGTTCAAAAGCAGTCAGTCACCTTAAGATGCAACATTGGATAGGGGAGGGAATATTTTGGAAGTACAAGTGATAACTGCAAAATGAAGTTGTTTTTTTTTTTGAAATTTTGGTTTTGTAGTTATAAGATTAAGTGAAGAGAGCGTCTGGGAGGGGGTTGGGGGTGGGGGTGTGAGAAGAGCGTACAACGTGAATGAAGATGTCTCGTGGATGCAGCTCATTCATAGTTACTCGCGCATGAGTGCACGTGACTTACGTCTCCAAAACCCATCCCAACTTAGTAGTGTACGAGAGCACGCTTGACGCCCTGTCAAGAGGACTAGGTGCAATTCCCAGCTGAGTTTGGTGGAGTTACGAGACATGGTGTTTATAGGCTATGCTCCATGCGTTTTGCTCCAAAATTTCCAAAAACAACTTATTTCGAGAATAAAGCATGTATAATAAATGTATAGCAAAAAGCATAGACTATAGCCCATGGTTATGTTCACACTTTATAGCAGACGCTGATATTAGGTACTAAGGCATTACGTAATCGATACACAAGTAAAACATATAAGATATGCATTAGAAACAAAATCATTCATTCACCAGATACTAGGAATTAACTTAGATGCGCTACTGGGTAAGTTTTCGTTTTCCTTTCGTGAATTTGTACTGTGCTTTGCTTTTGTTTAAGAAGATTTTATGAATAGTATCTTGTCTTAGGTTTCGAACCTAATCTACTACTTTTAGGTTAAAGATGATGTAATAAGTTATGATCAGTAATAATAAATGGTTCAGAAACCGTAACAATTCAAGTGTCTGGTGAAACAATATTGAACCATTTTTACACCTTTCGAAAAGATATGAATCATTTCTGAAAAAAAGCAAAATTGGTTAGTTTTGACCTTTTTCCAACAAAAAGCATGGAAAAAAGCCCATAGTTTTGATCGATGTTGGACCACTTTCACACATGAATTATTTATGATCATGAAAGATGCAAAAAAGGTTATTTTTGGCCAGTTTCGTTCAAAAAGCAACTTTTTTGATAAATTTTGGACAATTTTCACATCTTTTGAAACGATAAAAATAATTTATGAAAGATGCAAAATAGGTTATTTTTGCCAGTTTCGAAATAAAAGCATGCTTTCTGATATATTTTGGACCATTATCACACCTTTCCAAAAAATATGAATTAATTATTAGGGAAAGAAAATAGGTGATTTTGGACCATTTTCAGGCAAAAACCATGAGCTATAGCCCGTGGTTTTGATCGATTTTGGACCATTTTCACACCTTTCCAAAAAATATGAATTATTTTTTAATAATAGAAAATAAGTGATTTTGGACCATTCAAGTTCAGGCAAAAAGCATGGGCGATAGCCCATGGTTTTGATCGATTTTGGACTATTTTCACACCTTTCCAAAAAATATGAATTCTTTTTTAGGGATAGAAAATAGGTGATTTTGGACCATTTTCAGGCAAAAAGCATGGGCTATAGCCCATGGTTTGATCGATTTTGGACCGTTTTCAAACCTTTCCAAAAAATATGAATTTTTTTTTAAGGATAGAAAATACTTGATTTTCGACCATTTTCAGGCAAAAAGCATGGGCTATAGCCCATGGTTTTGATCGATTTTGGACCGTTTTCAAACCTTTCCAAAAAATATGAATTATTTTTGAAGGATAGAAAATAGTTCATTTTGGACTATTTTCAGGCATAAAGCATGGGCTATAGCCCATGGTTTTGATCGATTTTGGACCATTTTCACACCTTTCCAAAAAATATGAATTGATTCTTTGGGTTAGAAACTAGGTGATTTTGGACCATTTTCAGGCAAAAAGCATGGGCTATAGCCCATGGTTTTGATCGATTTTGGTCCATTTTCACACCTTTCCAAACGATATGAATTATTTTTGAAGGATAGAAAATAGGTGATTTTGGACCATTTTCAGGCAAAAAGCATGGGCTATAGCCCATGGTTTTGATCGATTTTGGACCATTTTCACACCTCTCCAAAAAATATGAATTATTTGTTAGGGATAGAAAATAGGTGATTTTGGACCATTCAAGTTCATGCAAAAAGCATGGGCTATAGCCCATGGTTTTGATCGATTTTGGACTATTTTCACACCTTTCCAAAAAATATGAATTCTTTTTTAGGGATAGAAAATAGGTGATTTTGGACCATTTTCAGGCAAAAAGCATGGGCTATAGCCCATGGTTTTGATCGATTTTGGACCGTTTTCAAACCTTTCCAAAAAATATGAATTATTTTTGAAGGATAGAAAATACTTGATTTTTGACCATTTTCAGGCAAAAAGCATGGGCTATAGCCCATGGTTTTGATCGATTTTGGACCATTTTCACACCTCTCCAAAAAATATGAATTATTTTGGAAGGATAGAAAATAGGTGATTTTCGACCATTTTCAGGCAAAAAGCATGGGCGATAGCCCATGGTTTTGATCGATTTTGGACCATTTTCACACCTTTCCAAAAAATATGAATTAATTCTTATGGATAGAAAATAGGTGATTTTTGACCATTATCAGGCAAAAACCATGGGCTATAGCCCATGTTTTTGATCGATTTTTGACCATTTTCACACCTCTTCAAAAAATATGAATTATTTTTGAAGGATAGAAAATAGGTGATTTTCGACCATTTTCAGGATAAATGCATGGGCGATAGCCCATGGTTTTGATCGATTTTGGACCATTTTCACACCTTTCCAAAAAATATGAATTAATTCTTATGGATAAAAATAGGTGATTTTGGACCATTTTCAGGCAAAAAGCATGGGCTATAGCCCATGGTTTTGATCGATTTTGGGCCATTTTCAAACCTTTTTCAAAAAATATGAATTATTTTTTAGCGATAGAAAATAGGTGATTTTGGACCATTTTCAGGCAAAAAGCATGGGCTATAGCCCATGGTTTTGATCGATTTTGGACCATTTTCACACCTTTCCAAAAAATATGAATTAATTCTTATGGATAAAAATAGGTGATTTTGGACCATTTTCAGGCAAAAAGCATGGGCTATAGCCCATGGTTTTGATCGATTTTGGACCATTTTCACACCTTTCCAAAAAATATGAATTAATTCTTATGGATAAAAATAGGTGATTTTGGACCATTTTCAGGCAAAAAGCATGGGCTATAGCCCATGGTTTTGATCGATTTTGGACCATTTTCACACCTTTCCAAAAAATATGAATTATTTTTTAGGGATAGAAAATAGGTGATTTTTGACCATTTTCAGGCAAAAAGCATGGGCTATAGCCCATGGTTTTGATCGATTTTGGACCATTTTCACACCTCTCCAAAAAATATGAATTATTTTGGAAGGATAGAAAATAGGTGATTTTCGACCATTTTCAGGCAAAATGCATGGGCGATAGCCCATGGTTTTGATCGATTTTGGACCATTTTCACACCTTTCCAAAAAATATGAATTAATTCTTATGGATAGAAAATAGGTGATTTTTGACCATTATCAGGCAAAAAGCATGGGCTATAGCCCATGGTTTTGATCGATTTTGGACTATTTTCACACCTTTCCAAAAAATATGAATTCTTTTTTAGGGATAGAAAATAGGTGATTTTGGACCATTTTCAGGCAAAAAGCATGGGCTATAGCCCATGGTTTTGATCGATTTTGGACCGTTTTCAAACCTTTCCAAAAAATATGAATTATTTTTGAAGGATAGAAAATACTTGATTTTTGACCATTTTCAGGCAAAAAGCATGGGCTATAGCCCATGGTTTTGATCGATTTTGGACCATTTTCACACCTCTCCAAAAAATATGAATTATTTTGGAAGGATAGAAAATAGGTGATTTTCGACCATTTTCAGGCAAAAAGCATGGGCGATAGCCCATGGTTTTGATCGATTTTGGACCATTTTCACACCTTTCCAAAAAATATGAATTAATTCTTATGGATAGAAAATAGGTGATTTTTGACCATTATCAGGCCAAAACCATGGGCTATAGCCCATGTTTTTGATCGATTTTTGACCATTTTCACACCTCTCCAAAAAATATGAATTATTTTTGAAGGATAGAAAATAGGTGATTTTCGACCATTTTCAGGATAAATGCATGGGCGATAGCCCATGGTTTTGATCGATTTTGGACCATTTTCACACCTTTCCAAAAAATATGAATTAATTCTTATGGATAAAAATAGGTGATTTTGGACCATTTTCAGGCAAAAAGCATGGGCTATAGCCCATGGTTTTGATCGATTTTGGGCCATTTTCAAACCTTTTTCAAAAAATATGAATTATTTTTTAGCGATAGAAAATAGGTGATTTTGGACCATTTTCAGGCAAAAAGCATGGGCTATAGCCCATGGTTTTGATCGATTTTGGACCATTTTCACACCTTTCCAAAAAATATGAATTATTTTTGAAGGATAGAAAATAGGTGATTTTGGACCATTTTCAGGCAAAAAGCATGGGCTATAGCCCATGGTTTTGATCGATTTTGGACCATTTTCACACCTTTCCAAAAAATATGAATTAATTCTTATGGATAAAAATAGGTGATTTTGGACCATTTTCAGGCAAAAAGCATGGGCTATAGCCCATGGTTTTGATCGATTTTGGACCATTTTCACACATTTCCAAAAAATATGAATTATTTTTTAGGGATAGAAAATAGGTGATTTTTGACCATTTTCAGGCAAAAAGCATGGGCTATAGCCCATGGTTTTGATCGATTTTGGACCATTTTCACACCTCTCCAAAAAATATGAATTATTTTGGAAGGATAGAAAATAGGTGATTTTCGACCATTTTTAGGCAAAATGCATGGGCGATAGCCCATGGTTTTGATCGATTTTGGACCATTTTCACACCTTTCCAAAAAATATGAATTAATTCTTATGGATAGAAAATAGGTGATTTTGGACCATTTTCAGGCAAAAAGCATGGGCTATAGCCCATGGTTTTGATCGATTTTGGACCATTTTCACACCTCTCCAAAAAATATGAATTATTTTGGAAGGATAGAAAATAGGTGATTTTCGACCATTTTCAGGCAAAATGCATGGGCGATAGCCCATGGTTTTGATCGATTTCGGACCATTTTCACACCTTTCCAAAAAATATGAATTAATTCTTATGGATAAAAATAGGTGATTTTGGACCATTTTCAGGCAAAAAGCATGGGCTATAGCCCATGGTTTTGATCGATTTTGGACCATTTTCACACCTCTCCAAAAAATATGAATTATTTTGGAAGGATAGAAAATAGGTGATTTTCGACCATTTTCAGGCAAAATGCATGGGCGATAGCCCATGGTTTTGATCGATTTTGGACCATTTTCACACCTTTCCAAAAAATATGAATTAATTCTTATGGATAGAAAATAGGTGATTTTGGACCATTATCAGGCAAAAAGCATGGGCTATAGCCCATGTTTTTGATCGATTTTTGACCATTTTCACACCTCTCCAAAAAATATGAATTATTTTTGAAGGATAGAAAATAGGTGATTTTCGACCATTTTCAGGCAAAAAGCATGGGCTATAGCCCATGGTTTTGATCGATTTCGGACCATTTTTACACCTTTCCAAAAAATATGAATTATTTTTTAGCGATAGAAAATAGGTGATTTTGGACCATTTTCAGGCAAAAAGCATGGGCTATAGCCCATGGTTTTGATCGATTTTGGACCGTTTTCACACCTTTCCAAAAAATATGAATTAATTCTTATGGATAAAAAATAGGTGATTTTGGACCATTTTCAGGCAAAAAGCATGGGCTATAGCCCATGGTTTTGATCGATTTTGGACCATTTTCACACCTTTCCAAAAAATATGAATTAATTCTTATGGATAAAAATAGGTGATTTTGGACCATTTTCAGGCAAAAAGCATGGGCTATAGCCCATGGTTTTGATCGATTTTGGACCATTTTCACACCTTTCCAAAAAATATGAATTAATTCTTATGGATAAAAATAGGTGATTTTGGACCATTTTCAGGCAAAAAGCATGGGCTATAGCCCATGGTTTTGATCGATTGTGGACCATTTTCACACCTTTCCAAAAAATATGAACTAATTCTTATGGATAGAAAATAGGTGATTTTGGACCATTTTCAGGCAAAAAGCATGGGCTATAGCCCATGGTTTTGATCGATTTTGGACCATTTTCACATCTTTCCAAAAAATATGAACTATTTTTGAAGGATAGAAAATAGGTGATTTTGGACCATTTTCAGGCAAAAAGCATGGGCTATAGCCCATGGTTTTGATCGATTTTGGACCATTTTCACACCTTTCCAAAAAATATGAATTATTTTTGAAGGATAGAAAATAGGTGATTTTGGACCATTTTCAGGCAAAAAGCATGGGCTATAGCCCATGGTTTTGATCGATTTTGGACCATTTTCACACCTTTCCAAAAAATATGAACTATTTTTGAAGGAAAGAAAATAGGTGATTTTGGACCATTTTCAGGCAAAAAGCATGGGCTATAGCCCATGGTTTTGATCGATTTTGGACCGTTTTCACACCTTTCCAAAAAATATGAATTAATTCTTATGGATAAAAAATAGGTGATTTTGGACCATTTTCAGGCAAAAAGCATGGGCTATAGCCCATGGTTTTGATCGATTTTGGACCATTTTCACACCTTTCCAAAAAATATGAATTAATTCTTATGGATAAAAATAGGTGATTTTGGACCATTTTCAGGCAAAAAGCATGGGCTATAGCCCATGGTTTTGATCGATTTTGGACCATTTTCACACCTTTCCAAAAAATATGAATTAATTCTTATGGATAAAAATAGGTGATTTTGGACCATTTTCAGGCAAAAAGCATGGGCTATAGCCCATGGTTTTGATCGATTGCGGACCATTTTCACACCTTTCCAAAAAATATGAATTAATTCTTATGGATAGAAAATAGGTGATTTTGGACCATTTTCAGGCAAAAAGCATGGGCTATAGCCCATGGTTTTGATCGATTTTGGACCATTTTCACATCTTTCCAAAAAATATGAACTATTTTTGAAGGATAGAAAATAGGTGATTTTGGACCATTTTCAGGCAAAAAGCATGGGCTATAGCCCATGGTTTTGATCGATTTTGGACCATTTTCACACCTTTCCAAAAAATATGAATTATTTTTGAAGGATAGAAAATAGGTGATTTTGGACCATTTTCAGGCAAAAAGCATGGGCTATAGCCCATGGTTTTGATCGATTTTGGACCATTTTCACACCTTTCCAAAAAATATGAACTATTTTTGAAGGAAAGAAAATAGGTGATTTTGGACCATTTTCAGGCAAAAAGCATGGGCTATAGCCCATGGTTTTGATCGATTTTGGACCATTTTCACACCTTTCCAAAAAATATGAACTATTTTTGAAGGAAAGAAAATAGGTGATTTTGGACCATTTTCAGGCAAAAAGCATGGGCTATAGCCCATGGTTTTGATCGATTTGGGACCATTTTCACACCTTTCCAAAAAATATGAATTATTTTTGAAGGATAGAAAATAGGTGATTTTGGACCATTTTCAGGCAAAAAGCATGGGCTATAACCCATGGTTTTGATCGATTTTGGACCATTTTCACACATTTCCAAAAAATAGGAATTATTTTTGAAGGATAGAAAATACTTGATTTTTGACCATTTTCAGGCAAAAAGCATGGGCTATAGCCCATGGTTTTGATCGATTTTGGACCATTTTCACACCTCTCCAAAAAATATGAATTATTTTGGAAGGATAGAAAATAGGTGATTTTCGACCATTTTCAGGCAAAAAGCATGGGCGATAGCCCATGGTTTTGATCGATTTTGGACCATTTTCACACCTTTCCAAAAAATATGAATTAATTCTTATGGATAGAAAATAGGTGATTTTTGACCATTATCAGGCCAAAACCATGGGCTATAGCCCATGTTTTTGATCGATTTTTGACCATTTTCACACCTCTCCAAAAAATATGAATTATTTTTGAAGGATAGAAAATAGGTGATTTTCGACCATTTTCAGGATAAATGCATGGGCGATAGCCCATGGTTTTGATCGATTTTGGACCATTTTCACACCTTTCCAAAAAATATGAATTAATTCTTATGGATAAAAATAGGTGATTTTGGACCATTTTCAGGCAAAAAGCATGGGCTATAGCCCATGGTTTTGATCGATTTTGGGCCATTTTCAAACCTTTTTCAAAAAATATGAATTATTTTTTAGCGATAGAAAATAGGTGATTTTGGACCATTTTCAGGCAAAAAGCATGGGCTATAGCCCATGGTTTTGATCGATTTTGGACCATTTTCACACCTTTCCAAAAAATATGAATTATTTTTGAAGGATAGAAAATAGGTGATTTTGGACCATTTTCAGGCAAAAAGCATGGGCTATAGCCCATGGTTTTGATCGATTTTGGACCATTTTCACACCTTTCCAAAAAATATGAATTAATTCTTATGGATAAAAATAGGTGATTTTGGACCATTTTCAGGCAAAAAGCATGGGCTATAGCCCATGGTTTTGATCGATTTTGGACCATTTTCACACATTTCCAAAAAATATGAATTATTTTTTAGGGATAGAAAATAGGTGATTTTTGACCATTTTCAGGCAAAAAGCATGGGCTATAGCCCATGGTTTTGATCGATTTTGGACCATTTTCACACCTCTCCAAAAAATATGAATTATTTTGGAAGGGTAGAAAATAGGTGATTTTCGACCATTTTTAGGCAAAATGCATGGGCGATAGCCCATGGTTTTGATCGATTTTGGACCATTTTCACACCTTTCCAAAAAATATGAATTAATTCTTATGGATAGAAAATAGGTGATTTTGGACCATTTTCAGGCAAAAAGCATGGGCTATAGCCCATGGTTTTGATCGATTTTGGACCATTTTCACACCTCTCCAAAAAATATGAATTATTTTGGAAGGATAGAAAATAGGTGATTTTCGACCATTTTCAGGCAAAATGCATGGGCGATAGCCCATGGTTTTGATCGATTTCGGACCATTTTCACACCTTTCCAAAAAATATGAATTAATTCTTATGGATAAAAATAGGTGATTTTGGACCATTTTCAGGCAAAAAGCATGGGCTATAGCCCATGGTTTTGATCGATTTTGGACCATTTTCACACCTCTCCAAAAAATATGAATTATTTTGGAAGGATAGAAAATAGGTGATTTTCGACCATTTTCAGGCAAAATGCATGGGCGATAGCCCATGGTTTTGATCGATTTTGGACCATTTTCACACCTTTCCAAAAAATATGAATTAATTCTTATGGATAGAAAATAGGTGATTTTGGACCATTATCAGGCAAAAAGCATGGGCTATAGCCCATGTTTTTGATCGATTTTTGACCATTTTCACACCTCTCCAAAAAATATGAATTATTTTTGAAGGATAGAAAATAGGTGATTTTCGACCATTTTCAGGCAAAAAGCATGGGCTATAGCCCATGGTTTTGATCGATTTCGGACCATTTTTACACCTTTCCAAAAAATATGAATTATTTTTTAGCGATAGAAAATAGGTGATTTTGGACCATTTTCAGGCAAAAAGCATGGGCTATAGCCCATGGTTTTGATCGATTTTGGACCGTTTTCACACCTTTCCAAAAAATATGAATTAATTCTTATGGATAAAAAATAGGTGATTTTGGACCATTTTCAGGCAAAAAGCATGGGCTATAGCCCATGGTTTTGATCGATTTTGGACCATTTTCACACCTTTCCAAAAAATATGAATTAATTCTTATGGATAAAAATAGGTGATTTTGGACCATTTTCAGGCAAAAAGCATGGGCTATAGCCCATGGTTTTGATCGATTTTGGACCATTTTCACACCTTTCCAAAAAATATGAATTAATTCTTATGGATAAAAATAGGTGATTTTGGACCATTTTCAGGCAAAAAGCATGGGCTATAGCCCATGGTTTTGATCGATTGTGGACCATTTTCACACCTTTCCAAAAAATATGAATTAATTCTTATGGATAGAAAATAGGTGATTTTGGACCATTTTCAGGCAAAAAGCATGGGCTATAGCCCATGGTTTTGATCGATTTTGGACCATTTTCACATCTTTCCAAAAAATATGAACTATTTTTGAAGGATAGAAAATAGGTGATTTTGGACCATTTTCAGGCAAAAAGCATGGGCTATAGCCCATGGTTTTGATCGATTTTGGACCATTTTCACACCTTTCCAAAAAATATGAATTATTTTTGAAGGATAGAAAATAGGTGATTTTGGACCATTTTCAGGCAAAAAGCATGGGCTATAGCCCATGGTTTTGATCGATTTTGGACCATTTTCACACCTTTCCAAAAAATATGAACTATTTTTGAAGGAAAGAAAATAGGTGATTTTGGACCATTTTCAGGCAAAAAGCATGGGCTATAGCCCATGGTTTTGATCGATTTTGGACCGTTTTCACACCTTTCCAAAAAATATGAATTAATTCTTATGGATAAAAAATAGGTGATTTTGGACCATTTTCAGGCAAAAAGCATGGGCTATAGCCCATGGTTTTGATCGATTTTGGACCATTTTCACACCTTTCCAAAAAATATGAATTAATTCTTATGGATAAAAATAGGTGATTTTGGACCATTTTCAGGCAAAAAGCATGGGCTATAGCCCATGGTTTTGATCGATTTTGGACCATTTTCACACCTTTCCAAAAAATATGAATTAATTCTTATGGATAAAAATAGGTGATTTTGGACCATTTTCAGGCAAAAAGCATGGGCTATAGCCCATGGTTTTGATCGATTGTGGACCATTTTCACACCTTTCCAAAAAATATGAATTAATTCTTATGGATAGAAAATAGGTGATTTTGGACCATTTTCAGGCAAAAAGCATGGGCTATAGCCCATGGTTTTGATCGATTTTGGACCATTTTCACATCTTTCCAAAAAATATGAACTATTTTTGAAGGATAGAAAATAGGTGATTTTGGACCATTTTCAGGCAAAAAGCATGGGCTATAGCCCATGGTTTTGATCGATTTTGGACCATTTTCACACCTTTCCAAAAAATATGAATTATTTTTGAAGGATAGAAAATAGGTGATTTTGGACCATTTTCAGGCAAAAAGCATGGGCTATAGCCCATGGTTTTGATCGATTTTGGACCATTTTCACACCTTTCCAAAAAATATGAACTATTTTTGAAGGAAAGAAAATAGGTGATTTTGGACCATTTTCAGGCAAAAAGCATGGGCTATAGCCCATGGTTTTGATCGATTTTGGACCATTTTCACACCTTTCCAAAAAATATGAACTATTTTTTGAAGGAAAGAAAATAGGTGATTTTGGACCATTTTCAGGCAAAAAGCATGGGCTATAGCCCATGGTTTTGATCGATTTGGGACCATTTTCACACCTTTCCAAAAAATATGAATTATTTTTGAAGGATAGAAAATAGGTGATTTTGGACCATTTTCAGGCAAAAAGCATGGGCTATAACCCATGGTTTTGATCGATTTTGGACCATTTTCACACATTTCCAAAAAATAGGAATTATTTTTGAAGGATAGAAAATAGGTGATTTTTGACCATTTTCAGGCAAAAAGAATGGGCGATAGCCAATGGTTTTGATCGATTTTGGACCATTTTCACACCTTTCCAAAAAATATGAATTAATTCTTATGGATAGAAAATAGGTGATTTTGGACCATTTTCAGGCATAAAGCATGGGCTATAGCCCATGGTTTTGATCGATTTTGGACCATTTTCACACCTTTCCAAAAAATAGGAATTATTTCTTATGGATAGAAAATAGGTGATTTTGGACCATTTTCAGGCATAAAGCATGGGCTATAGCCCATGGTTTTGATCGATTGTGGACCATTTTCACACCTTTCCAAAAAATATGAATTAATTCTTATGGATAGAAAATAGGTGATTTTGGACCATTTTAAGGCAAAAAGCATGGGCTATAGCCCATGGTTTTGATCGATTTTGGACCATTTTCACACATTTCCAAAAAATATGAATTATTTTGGAGGGATAGAAAATAGGTGATTTTTGACCATTTTCAGGCATAAAGCATGGGCTATAGCCCATGGTTTTGATCGATTTTGGACCATTTTCACACCTTTCCAAAAAATATGAATTTATTCTTATGGATAGAAAATAGGTGATTTTGGACCATTTTCAGGCATAAAGCATGGGCTATAGCCCATGGTTTTGATCGATTTTGGACCATTTTCACACATTTCCAAAAAATATGAATTATTTGTTAGGGATAGAAAATAGGTGATTTTTGACCATTTTGAGGCATAAAGCATGGGCTATAGCCCATGGTTTTGATCGATTTTGGACCATTTTCACACATTTCCAAAAAATATGAATTATTTTGGAAGGATAGAAAATACGTGATTTTGGACCATTTTCAGGCAAAAAGCATGGGCTATAGCCCATGGTTTTGATCGATTTTGGACCATTTTCACACATTTCCAAAAAATATGAATTATTTGTTAGGGATAAAAAATAGGTGATTTTTGACCATTTTCAGGCAAAAAGCATGGGCTATAGCCCATGGTTTTGATCGATTTTGGACCATTTTCACACCTTTCCAAAAAATATGAATTAATTCTTATGGATAGAAAATAGGTGATTTTGGACCATTTTCAGGCAAAAAGCTTGGGCTATAGCCCATGGTTTTGATCGATTTCGGACCATTTTCACACATTTCCAAAAAATATGAATTATTTGTTAGGGATAGAAAATAGGTGATTTTTGACCATTTTCAGGCAAAAAGCATGGGCTATAGCCCATGGTTTTGATCGATTTTGGACCATTTTCACACATTTCCAAAAAATATGAATTATTTTGGAAGGATAGAAAATAGGTGATTTTGGACCATTTTCAGGCAAAAAGCATGGGCTATAGCCCATGGTTTTGATCGATTTTGGACCATTTTCACACCTTTCCAAAAAATATGAATTAATTCTTATGGATAGAAAATAGGTGATTTTGGACCATTTTCAGGCATAAAGCATGGGCTATAGCCCATGGTTTTGATCGATTTTGGACCATTTTCACACCTTTCCAAAAAATATGAATTATTTGTTAGGGATAGAAAATAGGTGATTTTTGACCATTTTCAGGCAAAAAGCATGGGCTATAGCCCATGGTTTTGATCGATTTTGGACCATTTTCACACATTTCCAAAAAATATGAATTATTTTGGAAGGATAGAAAATAGGTGATTTTGGACCATTTTCAGGCAAAAAGCATGGGCTATAGCCCATTGTTTTGATCGATTTTGGAACATTTTCACACCTTTCCAAAAAATATGAATTAATTCTTATGGATAGAAAATACGTGATTTTGGACCATTTTCAGGCAAAAAGCATGGGCTATAGCCCATGGTTTTGATCGATTTTGGACCATTTTCACACATTTCCAAAAAATATGAATTATTTTGGAAGGATAGAAAATAGGTGATTTTGGACCATTTTCAGGCAAAAAGCATGGGCTATAGCCCATGGTTTTGATCGATTTTGGACCATTTTCACACCTCTCCAAAAAATAGGAATTATTTTTCAAGGATAGAAAATAGGTGATTTTGGACCATTTTGAGGCAAAAAGCATGGGCTATAGCCCATGGTTTTGATCGATTTTGGACCATTTTCACACCTTTCCAAAAAATATGAATTAATTCTTATGGATAGAAAATAGGTGATTTTGGATCATTTTCAGGCAAAAAGCATGGGCTATAGCCCATGGTTTTGATCGATTTTGGACCATTTTTACACCTTTCCAAAAAATATGAATTATTTTGGAAGGATAGAAAATAGGTGATTTTGGACCATTTTCAGGCATAAAGCATGGCTATAGCCCATGGTTTTGATCGATTTTGGACCATTTTCACACCTTTCCAAAAAATATGAATTAATTCTTATGGATAAAAATAGTTGATTTTTGACCATTATCAGGCAAAAAGCATGGGCTATAGCCCATGGTTTTGATCGATTTTGGACCATTTTCACACATTTCCAAAAAATATGAATTATTTGTTAGGGATAGAAAATAGGTGATTTTTGACCATTTTCAGGCATAAAGCATGGGCTATAGCCCATGGTTTTGATCGATTTTGGACCATTTTCACACCTTTCCAAAAAATATGAATTAATTCTTATGGATAGAAAATAGGTGATTTTGGACCATTTTCAGGCATAAAGCATGGGCTATAGCCCATGGTTTTGATCGATTGTGGACCATTTTCACACATTTCCAAAAAATATGAATTATTTGTTAGGGATAGAAAATAGGTGATTTTTGACCATTTTCAGGCATAAAGCATGGGCTATAGCCCATGGTTTTGATCGATTTTGGACCATTTTCACACCTTTCCAAAAAATATGAATTAATTCTTATGGATAGAAAATAGGTGATTTTGGACCATTTTCAGGCATAAAGCATGGGCTATAGCCCATGGTTTTGATCGATTTTTGACCATTTTCACACTTTTCCAAAAAATATGAATTAATTCTTATGGATAGAAAATAGGTGATTTTGGACCATTTTCAGGCATAAAGCATGGGCTATAGCCCATGGTTTTGATCGATTTTGGACCATTTTCACACCTTTCCAAAAAATATGAATTAATTCTTATGGATAGAAAATACGTGATTTTGGACCATTTTCAGGCAAAAAGCATGGGCTATAGCCCATGGTTTTGATCGATTTTGGACCATTTTCACACCTCTCCAACAAATAGGAATTATTTTTGAAGGATAGAAAATAGGTGATTTTGGACCATTTTCAGGCAAAAAGCATGGGCTATAGCCCATGGTTTTGATCGATTTTGGACCATTTTCACACCTTTCCAAAAAATATGAATTAATTCTTATGGATAGAAAATACGTGATTTTGGACCATTTTCAGGCAAAAAGCATGGGCTATAGCCCATGGTTTTGATCGATTTTGGACCATTTTCACACATTTCCAAAAAATATGAATTATTTTGGAAAGATAGAAAATAGGTGATTTTGGACCATTTTCAGGCATAAAGCATGGCTATAGCCCATGGTTTTGATCGATTTTGGACCATTTTCACACCTTTCCAAAAAATATGAATTAATTCTTATGGATAGAAAATAGGTGATTTTGGACCATTTTCAGGCATAAAGCATGGGGTATAGCCCATGGTTTTGATCGATTTTTGACCATTTTCACACATTTCCAAAAAATATGAATTAATTCTTATGGATAGAAAATAGGTGATTTTGGACCATTTTCAGGCATAAAGCATGGGCTATAGCCCATGGTTTTGATCGATTATGGACCATTTTCACACCTTTCCAAAAAATATGAATTATTTCTTATGGATAGAAAATAGGTGATTTTGGACCATTTTCAGGCATAAAGCATGGCTATAGCCCATGGTTTTGATCGATTTTGGACCATTTTCACACATTTCCAAAAAATATTAATTATTTGTTAGGGATAGAAAATAGGTGATTTTTGACCATTTTCAGGCATAAAGCATGGGCTATAGCCCATGGTTTTGATCGATTTTGGACCATTTTCACACATTTCCAAAAAATATGAATTATTTTTGAAGGATAGAAAATAGGTGATTTTGGACCATTTTGAGGCAAAAAGCATGGGCTATAGCCCATGGTTTTGATCGATTTTGGACCATTTTCACACCTTTCCAAGAAATATGAATTAATTCTTATGGATAGAAAATAGGTGATTTTGGACCATTTTCAGGCAAAAAGCATGGGCTATAGCCCATGGTTTTGATCGATTTTGGACCATTTTCACACCTTTCCAAAAAATAGGAATTAATTCTTATGGATAGAAAATAGGTGATTTTGGACCATTTTCAGGCAAAAAGCATGGGCTATAGCCCATGGTTTTGATCGATTTTGGACCATTTTCACACCTTTCCAAAAAATATGAATTATTTTGGAAGGATAGAAAATAGGTGATTTTGGACCATTTTCAGGCATAAAGCATGGCTATAGCCCATGGTTTTGATCGATTTTGGACCATTTTCACACCTTTCCAAAAAATATGAATTAATTCTTACGGATAAAAATAGTTGATTTTTGACCATTATCAGGCAAAAAGCATGGGCTATAGCCCATGGTTTTGATCGATTATGGACCATTTTCACACCTTTCCAAAAAATATGAATTAATTCTTATGGATAGAAAATAGGTGATTTTGGACCATTTTCAGGCAAAAAGCATGGGCTATAGCCCATGGTTTTGATCGATTTTGGACCATTTTCACACATTTCCAAAAAATATGAATTATTTTTGAAGGATAGAAAATAGGTGATTTTGGACCATTTTGAGGCAAAAAGCATGGGCTATAGCCCATGGTTTTGATCGATTTTGGACCATTTTCACACCTTTCCAAGAAATATGAATTAATTCTTATGGATAGAAAATAGGTGATTTTGGACCATTTTCAGGCAAAAAGCATGGGCTATAGCCCATGGTTTTGATCGATTTTGGACCATTTTCACACCTTTCCAAAAAATATGAATTAGTTCTTATGGATAGAAAATAGGTGATTTTGGACCATTTTCAGGCAAAAAGCATGGGCTATAGCCCATGGTTTTGATCGATTTTGGACCATTTTCACACCTCTCCAACAAATAGGAATTATTTTTGAAGGATAGAAAATAGGTGATTTTGGACCATTTTCAGGCAAAAAGCATGGGCTATAGCCCATGGTTTTGATCGATTTTGGACCATTTTCACACCTTTCCAAAAAATATGAATTAATTCTTATGGATAGAAAATACGTGATTTTGGACCATTTTCAGGCAAAAAGCATGGGCTATAGCCCATGGTTTTGATCGATTTTGGACCATTTTCACACATTTCCAAAAAATATGAATTATTTTGGAAGGATAGAAAATAGGTGATTTTGGACCATTTTCAGGCATAAAGCATGGCTATAGCCCATGGTTTTGATCGATTTTGGACCATTTTCACACCTTTCCAAAAAATATGAATTAATTCTTATGGATAGAAAATAGGTGATTTTGGACCATTTTCAGGCATAAAGCATGGGCTATAGCCCATGGTTTTGATCGATTTTTGACCATTTTCACACATTTCCAAAAAATATGAATTATTTTCGAAGGATAGAAAATCGGTGATTTTGGACCATTTTCAGGCAAAAAGCATGGGCTATAGCCCATGGTTTTGATCGATTTTGGACCATTTTCACACCTTTCCAAAAAATATGAACTATTTTTGAAGGAAAGAAAATAGGTGATTTTGGACCATTTTCAGGCAAAAAGCATGGGCTATAGCCCATGGTTTTGATCGATTTTGGACCATTTTTACACCTTTCCAAAAAATATGAATTATTTTGGAAGGATAGAAAATAGGTGATTTTGGACCATTTTCAGGCATAAAGCATGGGCTATAGCCCATGGTTTTGATCGATTTTGGACCATTTTCACACATTTCCAAAAAATATGAATTAATTCTTATGAATAGAAAATAGGTGATTTTGGACCATTTTCAGGCAAAAAGCATGGGCTATAGCCCATGGTTTTGATCGATTTTGGACCATTTTCACACCTTTCCAAAAAATATGAATTATTTTGGAAGGATAGAAAATAGGTGATTTTGGACCATTTTCAGGCAAAAAGCATGGGCTATAGCCCATGGTTTTGATCGATTTTGGACCATTTTCACACCTTTCCAAAAAATATGAATTATTTTTGAAGGATAGAAAATAGGTGATTTTGGACCATTTTCAGGCAAAAAGCATGGGCTATACCCATGGTTTTGATCGATTTTGGACCATTTTCACACCTTTCCAAAAAATATTTAATTATTTGTGAAGGATAGAAAATAGGTGATTTTGGACCATTTTCAGGCAAAAAGCATGGGCTATAGCCAATGGTTTTGATCGATTTTGGACCATTTTCACAACTTTCCAAAAAATATGAATTATTTTGGAAGGATAGAAAATAGGTGATTTTGGACCATTTTCACACCTTTCCAAAAAATATGAATTATTTTAGAAGGATAGAAAAAGGGTGATTTTGGACCATTTTCAGGCAAAAAGCATGGGCTATAGCCAATGGTTTTGATCGATTATGGACCATTTTCACACCTTTCCAAAAAATATGAATTATTTTTTAATGATAGAAAATAGTTGATTTTGGACCATTTTCAGGCAAAAAGCATGGGCGATAGCCCATGGTTTTGATCGATTTTTGACCATTTTCACACCTTTCCAAAAAATAGGAATTAATTCTTAGAGAAAGAAAAATGGTGATTTTGGACCATTTTCAGGCAAAAAGCATGGGCTATAGCCCATGGTTTTGATCGATTTTGGACCATTTTCACACATTTTTCAAAAAATATGAATTATTTTTTAGGGATAGAAAATAGGTGATTTTGGACCATTTTCAGGCAAAAAGCATGGGCTATAGCCTATGGTTTTGATCGATTTTGGACCATTTTCACACCTTTCCAAAAAATATGAATTATTTTTTAATGATAGAAAATAGGTGAATTTGGACCATTTTCAGGCTAAAAGCATGGGCTATAGCCCATGGTTTTGATCGATTTTGGACCATTTTCACACCTTTCTAAAAAATAGGAATTATTTTGGAAGGATACAAAATAGGTGATTTTGGACCATTTTCAGGCATAAAGCATGGGCTATAGCCCATGGTTTTCATCGATTTTGGACCATTTTCACACCTTTCCAAAAAATATGAATTATTTTGGAAGGATAGAAAATAGGTGATTTTGGACCATTTTCAGGCAAAAAGCATGGGCTATAGCCTATGGTTTTGATCGATTTTGGACCATTTTCACACCTTTCTAAAAAATAGGAATTAATTCTTAGAGAAAGAAAATAGGTGATTTTGGACCATTTTCAGGCAAAAAGCATGGGCTATAGCCCATGGTTTTGATCGATTTTGGACCATTTTCACACCTTTCTAAAAAATATGAATTATTTTTTAATGATAGAAAATAGGTGATTTTGGACCATTTTCAGGCAAAAAGCATGGGCTATAGCCCATGGTTTTGATCGATTTTGGACCATTTTCACACTTTTCTAAAAAATATGAATTATTTTTTAATGATAGAAAATAGGTGATTTTTGACCATTTTCAGGCAAAAAGCATGGGCTATAGCCCATGGTTTTGATCGATTTTGGACCATTTTCACACCTTTCCAAAAAATATGAATTAATTCTTATGGATAGAAAATACGTGATTTTGGACCATTTTCAGGCAAAAAGCATGGGCTATAGCCCATGGTTTTGATCGATTTTGGACCATTTTCACACCTCTCCAACAAATAGGAATTATTTTTGAAGGATAGAAAATAGGTGATTTTGGACCATTTTCAGGCAAAAAGCATGGGCTATAGCCAATGGTTTTGATCGATTTTGGACCATTTTCACACCTTTCCAAAAAATATGAATTAATTCTTATGGATAGAAAATACGTGATTTTGGACCATTTTCAGGCAAAAAGCATGGGCTATAGCCCATGGTTTTGATCGATTTTGGACCATTTTCACACATTTCCAAAAAATATGAATTATTTTGGAAGGATAGAAAATAGGTGATTTTGGACCATTTTCAGGCATAAAGCATGGCTATAGCCCATGGTTTTGATCGATTTTGGACCATTTTCACACCTTTCCAAAAAATATGAATTAATTCTTATGGATAGAAAATAGGTGATTTTGGACCATTTTCAGGCATAAAGCATGGGCTATAGCCCATGGTTTTGATCGATTTTGGACCATTTTCACACCTTTCCAAAAAATATGAATTATTTCTTATGGATAGAAAATAGGTGATTTTGGACCATTTTCAGGCATAAAGCATGGGCTATAGCCCATGGTTTTGATCGATTTTTGACCATTTTCACACATTTCCAAAAAATATGAATTAATTCTTATGGATAGAAAATAGGTGATTTTGGACCATTTTCAGGCATAAAGCATGGGCTATAGCCCATGGTTTTGATCGATTATGGACCATTTTCACACCTTTCCAAAAAATATGAATTAATTCTTATGGATAGAAAATAGGTGATTTTGGACCATTTTCAGGCATAAAGCATGGCTATAGCCCATGGTTTTGATCGATTTTGGACCATTTTCACACATTTCCAAAAAATATTAATTATTTGTTAGGGATAGAAAATAGGTGATTTTTGACCATTTTCAGGCATAAAGCATGGGCTATAGCCCATGGTTTTGATCGATTTTGGACCATTTTCACACATTTCCAAAAAATATGAATTATTTTTGAAGGATAGAAAATAGGTGATTTTGGACCATTTTGAGGCAAAAAGCATGGGCTATAGCCCATGGTTTTGATCGATTTTGGACCATTTTCACACCTTTCCAAGAAATATGAATTAATTCTTATGGATAGAAAATTGGTGATTTTGGACCATTTTCAGGCAAAAAGCATGGGCTATAGCCCATGGTTTTGATCGATTTTGGACCATTTTCACACCTTTCCAAAAAATATGAATTAATTCTTATGGATAGAAAATACGTGATTTTGGACCATTTTCAGGCAAAAAGCATGGGCTATAGCCCATGGTTTTGATCGATTTTGGACCATTTTCACACCTCTCCAACAAATAGGAATTATTTTTGAAGGATAGAAAATAGGTGATTTTGGACCATTTTCAGGCAAAAAGCATGGGCTATAGCCCATGGTTTTGATCGATTTTGGACCATTTTCACACCTTTCCAAAAAATATGAATTAATTCTAATGGATAAAAATAGGTGATTTTGGACCATTTTCAGGCAAAAAGCATGGGCTATAGCCCATGGTTTTGATCGATTTTGGACCATTTTCACACATTTCCAAGAAATATGAATTATTTTGGAAGGATAGAAAATCGGTGATTTTGGACCATTTTCAGGCAAAAAGCATGGGCTATAGCCCATGGTTTTGATCGATTTTGGACCATTTTCACACCTTTCCAAAAAATATGAACTATTTTTGAAGGAAAGAAAATAGGTGATTTTGGACCATTTTCAGGCAAAAAGCATGGGCTATAGCCCATGGTTTTGATCGATTTTTGACCATTTTCACACCTTTCCAAAAAATATGCATTATTTTTTAATGATAGAAAATAGTTGATTTTGGACCATTTTCAGGCAAAAAGCATGGGCTATAGCCCATGGTTTTGATCGATTTTGGACCATTTTCACACCTTTCCAAAAAATATGAATTAATTCTTATGGATAGAAAATAGGTGATTTTGGACCATTTTCAGGCATAAAGCATGGGCTATAGCCCATGGTTTTGATCGATTTTTGACCATTTTCACACATTTCCAAAAAATATGAATTAATTCTTATGGATAGAAAATAGGTGATTTTGGACCATTTTCAGGCATAAAGCATGGGCTATAGCCCATGGTTTTGATCGATTATGGACCATTTTCACACCTTTCCAAAAAATATGAATTAATTCTTATGGATAGAAAATAGGTGATTTTGGACCATTTTCAGGCATAAAGCATGGCTATAGCCCATGGTTTTGATCGATTTTGGACCATTTTCACACATTTCCAAAAAATATTAATTATTTGTTAGGGATAGAAAATAGGTGATTTTTGACCATTTTCAGGCATAAAGCATGGGCTATAGCCCATGGTTTTGATCGATTTTGGACCATTTTCACACATTTCCAAAAAATATGAATTATTTTTGAAGGATAGAAAATAGGTGATTTTGGACCATTTTGAGGCAAAAAGCATGGGCTATAGCCCATGGTTTTGATCGATTTTGGACCATTTTCACACCTTTCCAAGAAATATGAATTAATTCTTATGGATAGAAAATTGGTGATTTTGGACCATTTTCAGGCAAAAAGCATGGGCTATAGCCCATGGTTTTGATCGATTTTGGACCATTTTCACACCTTTCCAAAAAATATGAATTAATTCTTATGGATAGAAAATACGTGATTTTGGACCATTTTCAGGCAAAAAGAATGGGCTATAGCCCATGGTTTTGATCGATTTTGGACCATTTTCACACCTCTCCAACAAATAGGAATTATTTTTGAAGGATAGAAAATAGGTGATTTTGGACCATTTTCAGGCAAAAAGCATGGGCTATAGCCCATGGTTTTGATCGATTTTGGACCATTTTCACACCTTTCCAAAAAATATGAATTAATTCTAATGGATAAAAATAGGTGATTTTGGACCATTTTCAGGCAAAAAGCATGGGCTATAGCCCATGGTTTTGATCGATTTTGGACCATTTTCACACATTTCCAAGAAATATGAATTATTTTGGAAGGATAGAAAATCGGTGATTTTTGACCATTTTCAGGCAAAAAGCATGGGCTATAGCCCATGGTTTTGATCGATTTTGGACCATTTTCACACCTTTCCAAAAAATATGAACTATTTTTTAAGGAAAGAAAATAGGTGATTTTGGACCATTTTCAGGCAAAAAGCATGGGCTATAGCCCATGGTTTTGATCGATTTTGGACCATTTTTACACCTTTCCAAAAAATATGAATTATTTTGGAAGAATAGAAAATAGGTGATTTTGGACCATTTTCAGGCAAAAAGCATGGGCTATAGCCCATGGTTTTGATCGATTTTGGACCATTTTCACACCTTTCCAAAAAATATGAATTAATTCTTATGGATAGAAAATAAGTGATTTTGGACCATTTTCAGGCAAAAAGCATGGGCTATAGCCCATGGTTTTGATCGATTTTGGACCATTTTCACACCTTTCCAAAAAATATGAATTATTTTGGAAGGATAGAAAATAGGTGATTTTGGACCATTTTCAGGCAAAAAGCATGGGCTATACCCATGGTTTTGATCGATTTTGGACCATTTTCACACATTTCCAAAAAATATGAATTATTTTGGAAGTATAGAAAATAGGTGATTTTGGACCATTTTCAGGCAAAAAGCATGGGCTATAGCCTATGGTTTTGATCGATTTTGGACCATTTTCACACGTTTCCAAAAAACATGATTTAGTTGTTAGGGATAGAAAATAGGTGATTTTGGACCATTTTCAGGCAAAAAGCATGGGCGATAGCCCATGGTTTTGATCGATTTTGGACCATTTTCACACCTTTCCAAAAAATATGAATTATTTGGGAAGGATAGAAAATAGGTGATTTTGGACCATTTTCAGGCAAAAAGCATGGGCTATAGCCCATGGTTTTGATCGATTTTGGACCATTTTCACACCTTTCCAAAAAATATGAATTAATTCTTATGAATAGAAAATACGTGATTTTGGACCATTTTCAGGCAAAAAGCATGGGCTATAGCCCATGGTTTTGATCGATATTGGACCATTTTCACACCTTTCCAAAAAATATGAATTATTTTTGAAGGATAGAAAATAGGTGATTTTGGACCATTTTCAGGCAAAAAGCATGGGCTATAGCCCATGGTTTTGATCGATTTTGGACCATTTTCACACCTTTCCAAAAAATATGAATTAATTCTTAGATGAAGAAAATAGGTGATTTGGACCATTTTCAGGCAAAAAGCATGGGCTATAGCCCATGGTTTTGATCGATTTTGGACCATTTTCACACCTTTCCAAAAAATATGAATTATTTTTGAAGGATAGAAAATAGGTGATTTTGGACCATTTTCAGGCAAAAAGCATGGGCTATAGCCCATGGTTTTGATCGATTTTGGACCATTTTCACACCTTTCCAAAAAATATGAATTATTTTTGAAGGATAGAAAATAGGTGATTTTGGACCATTTTCAGGCAAAAAGCATGGGCTATACCCATGGTTTTGATCGATTTTGGACCATTTTCACACCTTTCCAAAAAATATTTAATTATTTGTGAAGGATAGAAAATAGGTGATTTTGGACCATTTTCAGGCAAAAGCATGGGCTATAGCCAATGGTTTTGATCGATTTTGGACCATTTTCACAACTTTCCAAAAAATATGAATTATTTTGGAAGGATAGAAAATAGGTGATTTTGGACCATTTTCACACCTTTCCAAAAAATATGAATTATTTTTGAAGGATAGAAAAAGGGTGATTTTGGACCATTTTCAGGCAAAAAGCATGGGCTATAGCCAATGGTTTTGATCGATTATGGACCATTTTCACACCTTTCCAAAAAATATGAATTATTTTTTAATGATAGAAAATAGTTGATTTTGGACCATTTTCAGGCAAAAAGCATGGGCTATAGCCCATGGTTTTGATCGATTTTGGACCATTTTCACACCTTTCCAAAAAATATGAATTAATTCTTATGGATAGAAAATACGTGATTTTGGACCATTTTCAGGCAAAAAGCATGGGCTATAGCCCATGGTTTTGATCGATTTTGGACCATTTTCACACCTCTCCAACAAATAGGAATTATTTTTGAAGGATAGAAAATAGGTGATTTTGGACCATTTTCAGGCAAAAAGCATGGGCTATAGCCCATGGTTTTGATCGATTTTGGACCATTTTCACACCTTTCCAAAAAATATGAATTAATTCTTATTGATAGAAAATACGTGATTTTGGACCATTTTCAGGCAAAAGCATGGGCTATAGCCCATGGTTTTGATCGATTTTGGACCATTTTCACACATTTCCAAAAATATGAATTATTTTGGAAGGATAGAAAATAGGTGATTTTGGACCATTTTCAGGCATAAAGCATGGCTATAGCCCATGGTTTTGATCGATTTTGGACCATTTTCACACCTTTCCAAAAAATATGAATTAATTCTTATGGATAGAAAATAGGTGATTTTGGACCATTTTCAGGCATAAAGCATGGGCTATAGCCCATGGTTTTGATCGATTTTGGACCATTTTCACACCTTTCCAAAAAATATGAATTAATTCTTATGGATAGAAAATAGGTGATTTTGGACCATTTTCAGGCAAAAAGCATGGGCTATAGCCCATGGTTTTGATCGATTTTTGACCATTTTCACACCTTTCCAAAAAATATGCATTATTTTTTAATGATAGAAAATAGTTGATTTTGGACCATTTTCAGGCAAAAAGCATGGGCTATAGCCCATGGTTTTGATCGATTTTGGACCATTTTCACACCTTTCCAAAAAATATGAATTAATTCTTATGGATAGAAAATAGGTGATTTTGGACCATTTTCAGGCATAAAGCATGGGCTATAGCCCATGGTTTTGATCGATTTTTGACCATTTTCACACATTTCCAAAAAATATGAATTAATTCTTATGGATAGAAAATAGGTGATTTTGGACCATTTTCAGGCATAAAGCATGGGCTATAGCCCATGGTTTTGATCGATTATGGACCATTTTCACACCTTTCCAAAAAATATGAATTAATTCTTATGGATAGAAAATAGGTGATTTTGGACCATTTTCAGGCATAAAGCATGGCTATAGCCCATGGTTTTGATCGATTTTGGACCATTTTCACACATTTCCAAAAAATATTAATTATTTGTTAGGGATAGAAAATAGGTGATTTTTGACCATTTTCAGGCATAAAGCATGGGCTATAGCCCATGGTTTTGATCGATTTTGGACCATTTTCACACATTTCCAAAAAATATGAATTATTTTTGAAGGATAGAAAATAGGTGATTTTGGACCATTTTGAGGCAAAAAGCATGGGCTATAGCCCATGGTTTTGATCGATTTTGGACCATTTTCACACCTTTCCAAGAAATATGAATTAATTCTTATGGATAGAAAATTGGTGATTTTGGACCATTTTCAGGCAAAAAGCATGGGCTATAGCCCATGGTTTTGATCGATTTTGGACCATTTTCACACCTTTCCAAAAAATATGAATTAATTCTTATGGATAGAAAATACGTGATTTTGGACCATTTTCAGGCAAAAGAATGGGCTATAGCCCATGGTTTTGATCGATTTTGGACCATTTTCACACCTCTCCAACAAATAGGAATTATTTTGAAGGATAGAAAATAGGTGATTTTGGACCATTTTCAGGCAAAAAGCATGGGCTATAGCCCATGGTTTTGATCGATTTTGGACCATTTTCACACCTTTCCAAAAATATGAATTAATTCTAATGGATAAAAATAGGTGATTTTGGACCATTTTCAGGCAAAAAGCATGGGCTATAGCCCATGGTTTTGATCGATTTTGGACCATTTTCACACATTTCCAAGAAATATGAATTATTTTGGAAGGATAGAAAATCGGTGATTTTTGACCATTTTCAGGCAAAAAGCATGGGCTATAGCCCATGGTTTTGATCGATTTTGGACCATTTTCACACCTTTCCAAAAAATATGAACTATTTTTTAAGGAAAGAAAATAGGTGATTTTGGACCATTTTCAGGCAAAAAGCATGGGCTATAGCCCATGGTTTTGATCGATTTTGGACCATTTTTACACCTTTCCAAAAATATGAATTATTTTGGAAGAATAGAAAATAGGTGATTTTGGACCATTTTCAGGCAAAAAGCATGGGCTATAGCCCATGGTTTTGATCGATTTTGGACCATTTTCACACCTTTCCAAAAAATATGAATTAATTCTTATGGATAGAAAATAAGTGATTTTGGACCATTTTCAGGCAAAAAGCATGGGCTATAGCCCATGGTTTTGATCGATTTTGGACCATTTTCACACCTTTCCAAAAAATATGAATTATTTTGGAAGGATAGAAAATAGGTGATTTGGACCATTTTCAGGCAAAAAGCATGGGCTATACCCATGGTTTTGATCGATTTTGGACCATTTTCACACATTTCCAAAAAATATGAATTATTTTGGAAGTATAGAAAATAGGTGATTTTGGACCATTTTCAGGCAAAAAGCATGGGCTATAGCCTATGGTTTTGATCGATTTTGGACCATTTTCACACGTTTCCAAAAAACATGATTTAGTTGTTAGGGATAGAAAATAGGTGATTTTGGACCATTTTCAGGCAAAAAGCATGGGCGATAGCCCATGGTTTTGATCGATTTTGGACCATTTTCACACCTTTCCAAAAAATATGAATTATTTGGGAAGGATAGAAAATAGGTGATTTTGGACCATTTTCAGGCAAAAAGCATGGGCTATAGCCCATGGTTTTGATCGATTTTGGACCATTTTCACACCTTTCCAAAAAATATGAATTAATTCTTATGAATAGAAAATACGTGATTTTGGACCATTTTCAGGCAAAAAGCATGGGCTATAGCCCATGGTTTTGATCGATATTGGACCATTTTCACACCTTTCCAAAAAATATGAATTATTTTTGAAGGATAGAAAATAGGTGATTTTGGACCATTTTCAGGCAAAAAGCATGGGCTATAGCCCATGGTTTTGATCGATTTTGGACCATTTTCACACCTTTCCAAAAAATATGAATTAATTCTTAGATGAAGAAAATAGGTGATTTGGACCATTTTCAGGCAAAAAGCATGGGCTATAGCCCATGGTTTTGATCGATTTTGGACCATTTTCACACCTTTCCAAAAAATATGAATTATTTTTGAAGGATAGAAAATAGGTGATTTTGGACCATTTTCAGGCAAAAAGCATGGGCTATAGCCCATGGTTTTGATCGATTTTGGACCATTTTCACACCTTTCCAAAAAATATGAATTATTTTTGAAGGATAGAAAATAGGTGATTTTGGACCATTTTCAGGCAAAAAGCATGGGCTATACCCATGGTTTTGATCGATTTTGGACCATTTTCACACCTTTCCAAAAAATATTTAATTATTTGTGAAGGATAGAAAATAGGTGATTTTGGACCATTTTCAGGCAAAAAGCATGGGCTATAGCCAATGGTTTTGATCGATTTTGGACCATTTTCACAACTTTCCAAAAAATATGAATTATTTTGGAAGGATAGAAAAAGGGTGATTTTGGACCATTTTCAGGCAAAAAGCATGGGCTATAGCCAATGGTTTTGATCGATTTTGGACCATTTTCACACCTTTCCAAAAAATATGAATTATTTTTGAAGGATAGAAAATAGGTGATTTTGGACCATTTTCAGGCAAAAAGCATGGGCTATACCCATGGTTTTGATCGATTTTGGACCATTTTCACACCTTTCCAAAAAATATTTAATTATTTGTGAAGGATAGAAAATAGGTGATTTTGGACCATTTTCAGGCAAAAAGCATGGGCTATAGCCAATGGTTTTGATCGATTTTGGACCATTTTCACAACTTTCCAAAAAATATGAATTATTTTGGAAGGATAGAAAATAGGTGATTTTGGACCATTTTCACACCTTTCCAAAAAATATGAATTATTTTTGAAGGATAGAAAAAGGGTGATTTTGGACCATTTTCAGGCAAAAAGCATGGGCTATAGCCAATGGTTTTGATCGATTATGGACCATTTTCACACCTTTCCAAAAAATATGAATTATTTTTTAATGATAGAAAATAGTTGATTTTGGACCATTTTCAGGCAAAAAGCATGGGCGATAGCCCATGGTTTTGATCGATTTTGGACCATTTTCACACCTTTCTAAAAAATAGGAATTATTTTGTAAGGATACAAAATAGGTGATTTTGGACCATTTTCAGGCATAAAGCATGGGCTATAGCCTATGGTTTTCATCGATTTTGGACCATTTTCACACCTTTCCAAAAAATATGAATTATTTTTGAAGGATAGAAAATAGGTGATTTTGGACCATTTTCAGGCAAAAAGCATGGGCTATAGCCTATGGTTTTGATCGATTTTGGACCATTTTCACACCTTTCCAAAAAATAGGAATTAATTCTTAGAGAAAGAAAATAGGTGATTTTGGACCATTTTCAGGCAAAAAGCATGGGCTATAGCCCATGGTTTTGATCGATTTTGGACCATTTTCACACCTTTCTAAAAAATATGAATTATTTTTTAATGATAGAAAATAGGTGATTTTGGACCATTTTCAGGCAAAAAGCATGGGCTATAGCCCATGGTTTTGATCGATTTTGGACCATTTTTACACTTTTCTAAAAAATATGAATTATTTTTTAATGATAGAAAATAGGTGATTTTGGACCATTTTCAGGCAAAAAGCATGGGCTATAGCCCATGGTTTTGATCGATTTTGGACCATTTTCACACCTTTCCAAAAAATATGAATTATTTTTTAATGATAGAAAATAGGTGATTTTGGACCATTTTCAGGCAAAAAGCATGGGCTATAGCCTATGGTTTTGATCGATTTTGGACCATTTTCACACATTTCCAAAAAATATGAATTATTTGTTAGGGATAGAAAATAGGTGATTTTGGACCATTTTCAGGCAAAAAGCATGGGCTATAGCCCATGGTTTTGATCGATTTTGGACCATTTTCACACCTTTCCAAAAAATATGAATTATTTTGGAAGGATAGAAAATAGGTGATTTTGGACAATTTTCAGGCAAAAAGCATGGGCTATAGCCCATGGTTTTGATCGATTTTGGACCATTTTCACACCTTTCCAAAAAATATGAATTATTTTTGAAGGATAGAAAAAGGGTGATTTTGGACCATTTTCAGGCAAAAAGCATGGGCTATAGCCCATGGTTTTGATCGATATTGGACCATTTTCACACCTTTCCAAAAAATAGGAATTATTTTTGAAGGATAGAAAATAGGTGATTTTGGACCATTTTCAGGCAAAAAGCATGGGCTATAGCCTATGGTTTTGATCGATTTTGGACCATTTTCACACGTTTCCAAAAAATATGAATTATTTGTTAGGGATAGAAAATAGGTGATTTTGGACCATTTTCAGGCAAAAAGCATGGGCTATAGCCCATGGTTTTGATCGATTTTGGACCATTTTCACACCTTTCCAAAAAATATGAATTATTTTGGAAGGATAGAAAATAGGTGATTTTGGACAATTTTCAGGCAAAAAGCATGGGCTATAGCCCATGGTTTTTATCGATTTTGGACAATTTTCACACCTTTCCAAAAAATATGAATTAATTCTTATGGATAGAAAATAGGTGATTTTGGACCATTTTCAGGCAAAAAGCATGGGCTATAGCCCATGGTTTTGATCGATTTTGGACCATTTTCACACCTTTCCAAAAAATAGGAATTAATTCTTAGAGAAAGAAAATAGGTGATTTTGGACCATTTTCAGGCAAAAAGCATGGGCTATAGCCTATGGTTTTGATCGATTTTGGACCATTTTCACACCTTTCCAAAAAATAAGAATTATTTTTGAAGGATAGAAAATAGGTGATTTTGGACCATTTTCAGGCAAAAAGCATGGGCTATAGCCCATGGTTTTGATCGATTTTGGACCATTTTCACACCTTTCCAAAAAATAGGAATTAATTCTTAGAGAAAGAAAATAGGTGATTTTGGACCATTTTCAGGCAAAAAGCATGGGCTATAGCCCATGGTTTTGATCGATTTTGGACCATTTTCACACCTTTCCAAAAAATAGGAATTATTTTTGAAGGATAGAAAATAGGTGATTTTGGACCATTTTCAGGCAAAAAGCATGGGCTATAGCCCATGGTTTTGATCGATTTTGGACCATTTTCACACCTTTCCAAAAAATAGGAATTAATTCTTAGAGAAAGAAAATAGGTGATTTTGGACCATTTTCAGGCAAAAAGCATGGGCTATAGCCTATGGTTTTGATCGATTTTGGACCATTTTCACACCTTTCCAAAAAATATGAATTATTTTTGAAGGATAGAAAATAGGTGATTTTGGACCATTTTCAGGCAAAAAGCATGGGCTATAGCCCATGGTTTTGATCGATTTTGGACCATTTTCACACCTTTCCAAAAAATATGAATTATTTTTGAAGGATAGAAAATAGGTGATTTTGGACCATTTTCAGGCAAAAAGCATGGGCTATACCCATGGTTTTGATCGATTTTGGACCATTTTCACACCTTTCCAAAAAATATTTAATTATTTTTGAAGGATAGAAAATAGGTGATTTTGGACCATTTTCAGGCAAAAAGCATGGGTTATAGCCCATGGTTTTGATCGATTTTGGACCATTTTCACACCTTTCCAAAAAATATGAATTATTTTAGAAGGATAGAAAATAGGTGATTTTGGACCATTTTCAGGCAAAAAGCATGGGCTAAAGCCCATGGTTTTGATCAATTTTGGACCATTTTCACACCTTTCCAAAAAATATGAATTAATTCTTATGGATAGAAAATAGGTGATTTTGGACCATTTTCAGGCAAAAAGCATGGGCTATAGCCCATGGTTTTGATCGATATTGGACCATTTTCACACCTTTCCAAAAAATAGGAATTATTTTTGAAGGATAGAAAATAGGTGATTTTGGACCATTTTCAGGCAAAAAGCATGGGCTATAGCCCATGGTTTTGATCGATTTTGGACCATTTTCACACCTTTCCAAAAAATAGGAATTAATTCTTAGAGAAAGAAAATAGGTGATTTTGGACCATTTTCAGGCAAAAAGCATGGGCTATAGCCTATGGTTTTGATCGATTTTGGACCATTTTCACACCTTTCCAAAAAATATGAATTATTTTTGAAGGATAGAAAATAGGTGATTTTGGACCATTTTCAGGCAAAAAGCATGGGCTATAGCCCATGGTTTTGATCGATTTTGGACCATTTTCACACCTTTCCAAAAAATATGAATTATTTTGGAAGGATAGAAAATAGGTGATTTTGGACCATTTTCAGGCAAAAAGCATGGGCTATACCCATGGTTTTGATCGATTTTGGACCATTTTCACACCTTTCCAAAAAATATTTAATTATTTTTGAAGGATAGAAAATAGGTGATTTTGGACCATTTTCAGGCAAAAAGCATGGGTTATAGCCCATGGTTTTGATCGATTTTGGACCATTTTCACACCTTTCCAAAAAATATGAATTATTTTAGAAGGATAGAAAATAGGTGATTTTGGACCATTTTCAGGCAAAAAGCATGGGCTAAAGCCCATGGTTTTGATCAATTTTGGACCATTTTCACACCTTTCCAAAAAATATGAATTAATTCTTATGGATAGAAAATAGGTGATTTTGGACCATTTTCAGGCAAAAAGCATGGGCTATAGCCCATGGTTTTGATCGATATTGGACCATTTTCACACCTTTCCAAAAAATAGGAGTTATTTTTGAAGGATAGAAAATAGGTGATTTTGGACCATTTTCAGGCAAAAAGCATGGAATATAGCCTATGGTTTTGATCGATTTTGGACCATTTTCACACGTTTCCAAAAAATATGAATTATTTGTTAGGGATAGAAAATAGGTGATTTTGGACCATTTTCAGGCAAAAAGCATGGGCTATAGCCCATGGTTTTGATCGATTTTGGACCATTTTCACACCTTTCCAAAAAATATTTAATTATTTTTGAAGGATAGAAAATAGGTGATTTTGGACCATTTTCAGGCAAAAAGCATGGGTTATAGCCCATGGTTTTGATCGATTTTGGACCATTTTCACACCTTTCCAAAAAATATGAATTATTTTAGAAGGATAGAAAATAGGTGATTTTGGACCATTTTCAGGCAAAAAGCATGGGCTAAAGCCCATGGTTTTGATCGATTTTGGACCATTTTCACACCTTTCCAAAAAATATGAATTAATTCTTATTGATAGAAAATAGGTGATTTTGGACCATTTTCAGGCAAAAAGCATGGGCTGTAGCCCATGGTTTTGATCGATATTGGACCATTTTCACACATTTCCAAAAAATAGGAATTATTTTTGAAGGATAGAAAATAGGTGATTTTGGACCATTTTCAGGCAAAAAGCATGGGCTATAGCCCATGGTTTTGATCGATTTTGGACCATTTTCACACCTTTCCAAAAAATATGAATTATTTTTTAATGATAGAAAATAGGTGATTTTGGACCATTTTCAGGCAAAAAGCATGGGCTATAGCCCATGGTTTTGATCGATTTTGGACCATTTTCACACCTTTCCAAAAAATATGAATTAATTCTTATGGATAGAAAATAGGTGATTTTGGACCATTTTCAGGCAAAAAGCATGGGCTATAGCCCATGGTTTTGATCGATTTTGGACCATTTTCACACCTTTCCAAAAAATATGAATTATTTTGGAAGGATAGAAAATAGGTGATTTTGGACCATTTTCAGGCAAAAAGCATGGGCTATAGCCCATGGTTTTGATCGATTTTGGACCATTTTCACACCTTTCCAAAAAATATGAATTATTTTTGAAGGAGAGAAAATACGTGATTTTGGACCATTTTCAGGCAAAAAGCATGGGCTATAGCCCATGGTTTTGATCGATTTTGGACCATTTTCACACCTTTCCAAAAAATATGAATTATTTTTGAAGCATAGAAAATAGGTGATTTTGGACAATTTTCAGGCAAAAAGCATGGGCTATACCCATGGTTTTGATCGATTTTGGACCATTTTCACACCTTTCCAAAAAATATTTAATTATTTTTGAAGGATAGAAAATAGGTGATTTTGGACCATTTTCAGGCAAAAAGCATGGGCTATAGCCCATGGTTTTGATCGATTTTGGACCATTTTCACACCTTTCCAAAAAATATGAATTATTTTGGAAAGATAGAAAATAGGTGATTTTGGACCATTTTCAGGCAAAAAGCATGGGCTATAGCCCATGGTTTTGATCGATTTTGGACCATTTTCACACCTTTCCAAAAAATATGAATTATTTTTTAATGATAGAAAATAGGTGATTTTGGACCATTTTCAGGCAAAAAGCATGGGCTATAGCCCATGGTTTTGATCGATTTTGGACCATTTTCACACCTTTCCAAAAAATATGAATATTTTTTAGTGATAGAAAATAGGTGATTTTGGACCATTTTCAGGCAAAAAGCATGGGCTAAAGCCCATGGTTTTGATCGATTTTTGACCATTTTCACACCTTTCCAAAAAATATGAATTATTTTGGAAGGATAGAAAATAGGTGATTTTGGACCATTTTCAGGCAAAAAGCATGGGCTATAGCCCATGGTTTTTATCGATTTTGGACCATTTTCACACCTTTCCAAAAAATATGAATTATTTTGGAAGGATAGAAAATAGGTGATTTTGGACCATTTTGAGGCAAAAAGCATGGGCTATAGCCCATGGTTTTGATCGATTTTGGACCATTTTCACACCTTTCCAAAAAATATGAATTAATTCTTATGGATAGAAAATAGGTGATTTTGGACCATTTTCAGGCAAAAAGCATGGGCTATAGCCCATGGTTTTGATCGATTTTGGACCATTTTCACACCTTTCCAAAAAATATGAATTATTTTTGAAGGATAGAAAAAGGGTGATTTTGGACCATTTTCAGGCAAAAAGCATGGGCTATAGCCAATGGTTTTGATCGATTATGGACCATTTTCACACCTTTCCAAAAAATATGAATTATTTTTTAATGCTAGAAAATAGTTGATTATGGACCATTTTCACACCTTTCCAAAAAATAGGAATTAATTCTTAGAGAAAGAAAATAGGTGATTTTGGACCATTTTCAGGCAAAAAGCATGGGCTATAGCCCATGGTTTTGATCGATTTTGGACCATTTTCACACATTTTTCAAAAAATATGAATTATTTTTTAGGGATAGAAAATAGGTGATTTTGGACCATTTTCAGGCAAAAAGCATGGGCTATAGCCCATGGTTTTGATCGATTTTGGACCATTTTCACACCTTTCCAAAAAATATGAATTAATTCTTATGGATAGAAAATAGGTGATTTTGGACCATTTTCAGGCAAAAAGCATGGGCTATAGCCCATGGTTTTGATCGATTTTGGACCATTTTCACACCTTTCCAAAAAATATGAATTATTTTGGAAGGATAGAAAATAGGTGATTTTGGACCATTTTCAGGCAAAAAGCATGGGCTATAGCCCATGGTTTTGATCGATTTTGGACCATTTTCACACCTTTCCAAAAAATAGGAATTAATTCTTAGAGAAAGAAAATAGGTGATTTTGGACCATTTTCAGGCAAAAAGCATGGGCTATAGCCCATGGTTTTGATCGATTTTGGACCATTTTCACACATTTTTCAAAAAATATGAATTATTTTTTAGGGATAGAAAATAGGTGATTTTGGACCATTTTCAGGCAAAAAGCATGGGCTATAGCCTATGGTTTTGATCGATTTTGGACCATTTTCACACGTTTCCAAAAAATATGAATTATTTTTTAATGATAGAAAATAGGTGAATTTGGACCATTTTCAGGCAAAAAGCATGGGCTATAGCCCATGGTTTTGATCGATTTTGGACCATTTTCACACGTTTCCAAAAAATAGGAATTATTTTTGAAGGATAGAAAATAGGTGATTTTTGACCATTTTCAGGCATAAAGCATGGGCTATAGCCCATGGTTTTGATCGATTTTGGACCATTTTCACACCTTTCCAAAAAATATGAATATTTTTTAGTGATAGAAAATAGGTGATTTTGGACCATTTTCAGGCAAAAAGCATGGGCTAAAGCCCATGGTTTTGATCGATTTTTGACCATTTTCACACCTTTCCAAAAAATATGAATTATTTTGGAAGGATAGAAAATAGGTGATTTTGGACCATTTTCAGGCAAAAAGCATGGGCTATAGCCCATGGTTTTTATCGATTTTGGACCATTTTCACACCTTTCCAAAAAATATGAATTATTTTGGAAGGATAGAAAATAGGTGATTTTGGACCATTTTGAGGCAAAAAGCATGGGCTATAGCCCATGGTTTTGATCGATTTTGGACCATTTTCACACCTTTCCAAAAAATATGAATTAATTCTTATGGATAGAAAATAGGTGATTTTGGACCATTTTCAGGCAAAAAGCATGGGCTATAGCCCATGGTTTTGATCGATTTTGGACCATTTTCACACCTTTCCAAAAAATATGAATTATTTTTGAAGGATAGAAAAAGGGTGATTTTGGACCATTTTCAGGCAAAAAGCATGGGCTATAGCCAATGGTTTTGATCGATTATGGACCATTTTCACACCTTTCCAAAAAATATGAATTATTTTTTAATGCTAGAAAATAGTTGATTATGGACCATTTTCACACCTTTCCAAAAAATAGGAATTAATTCTTAGAGAAAGAAAATAGGTGATTTTGGACCATTTTCAGGCAAAAAGCATGGGCTATAGCCCATGGTTTTGATCGATTTTGGACCATTTTCACACATTTTTCAAAAAATATGAATTATTTTTTAGGGATAGAAAATAGGTGATTTTGGACCATTTTCAGGCAAAAAGCATGGGCTATAGCCTATGGTTTTGATCGATTTTGGACCATTTTCACACGTTTCCAAAAAATATGAATTATTTTTTAATGATAGAAAATAGGTGATTTTGGACCATTTTCAGGCAAAAAGCATGGGCGATAGCCCATGGTTTTGATCGATTTTTGACCATTTTCACATCTTTCCAAAAAATATGAATTATTTTTTAATGATAGAAAATAGGTGATTTTGGACCATTTTCAGGCAAAAAGCATGGGCTATAGCCCATGGTTTTGATCGATTTTGGACCATTTTCACACCTTTCCAAAAAATATGAATTATTTTTTAATGATAGAAAATAGGTGATTTTGGACCATTTTCAGGCAAAAAGCATGGGCTATAGCCCATGGTTTTGATCGATTTTGGACCATTTTCACACCTTTCCAAAAAATATGAATTATTTTGGAAGAATAGAAAATAGGTGATTTTGGACCATTTTCAGGCAAAAAGCATGGGCTATAGCCCATGGTTTTGATCGATTTTTGACCATTTTCACACCTTTCCAAAAAATATGAATTATTTTTGAAGGATAGAAAAAGGGTGATTTTGGACCATTTTCAGGCAAAAAGCATGGGCTATAGCCAATGGTTTTGATCGATTATGGACCATTTTCACACCTTTCCAAAAAATATGATTTATTTTTTAATGCTAGAAAATAGTTGATTATGGACCATTTTCACACCTTTCCAAAAAATAGGAATTAATTCTTAGAGAAAGAAAATAGGTGATTTTGGACCATTTTCAGGCAAAAAGCATGGGCTATAGCCCATGGTTTTGATCGATTTTGGACCATTTTCACACATTTTTCAAAAAATATGAATTATTTTTTAGGGATAGAAAATAGGTGATTTTGGACCATTTTCAGGCAAAAAGCATGGGCTATAGCCTATGGTTTTGATCGATTTTGGACCATTTTCACACGTTTCCAAAAAATATGAATTATTTTTTAATGATAGAAAATAGGTGATTTTGGACCATTTTCAGGCAAAAAGCATGGGCGATAGCCCATGGTTTTGATCGATTTTTGACCATTTTCACATCTTTCCAAAAAATATGAATTATTTTTTAATGATAGAAAATAGGTGATTTTGGACCATTTTCAGGCAAAAAGCATGGGCTATAGCCCATGGTTTTGATCGATTTTGGACCATTTTCACACCTTTCAAAAAAATATGAATTATTTTTTAATGATAGAAAATAGGTGATTTTGGACCATTTTCAGGCAAAAAGCATGGGCTATAGCCCATGGTTTTGATCGATTTTGGACCATTTTCACACCTTTCCAAAAAATATGAATTAATTCTTATGGATAGAAAATAGGTGATTTTGGACCATTTTCAGGCAAAAAGCATGGGCTATAGCCCATGGTTTTTATCGATTTTGGACCATTTTCACACATTTCCAAAAAATATGAATTATTTTTGAAGGATAGAAAATAGGTGATTTTGGACCATTTTCAGGCAAAAAGCATGGGCTATAGCCCATGGTTTTGATCGATTTTGGACCATTTTCACACCTTTCCAAAAAATATGAATTATTTTGGAAGAATAGAAAATAGGTGATTTTGGACCATTTTCAGGCAAAAAGCATGGGCTATAGCCCATGGTTTTGATCGATTTTGGACCATTTTCACACCTTTCCAAAAAATATGAATTAATTCTTATGGATAGAAAATAGGTGATTTTGGACCATTTTCAGGCAAAAAGCATGGGCTATAGCCCATGGTTTTGAACGATTTTGGACCATTTTCACACATTTCCAAAAAATATGAATTATTTTTGAAAGATAGAAAATAGGTGATTTTGGACCATTTTCAGGCAAAAAGCATGGGCTATAGCCCATGGTTTTGATCGATTTTGGACCATTTTCACACCTTTCCAAAAAATATGAATTAATTCTTATGGATAGAAAATAGGTGATTTTGGACCATTTTCAGGCAAAAAGCATGGGCTATAGCACATGGTTTTGATCGATTTTGGACCATTTTCACACCTTTCCAAAAAATATGAATTATTTGTTAGGGATAGATAATAGGTGATTTTGGACCATTTTCAGGCAAAAAGCATGGGCTATAGCCAATGGTTTTTATCGATTGTGGACCATTTTCACACCTTTCCAAAAAATATGAATTATTTTTTAATGATAGAAAATAGTTGATTTTGGACCATTTTCAGGCAAAAAGCATGGGCTATAGCCCATGGTTTTGATCGATTTTTGACCATTTTCACACCTTTCCAAAAAATATGCATTATTTTTTAATGATAGAAAATAGTTGATTTTGGACCATTTTCAGGCAAAAAGCATGGGCTATAGCCCATGGTTTTGATCGATTTTGGACCATTTTCACACCTTTCCAAAAAATATGAATTAATTCTTATGGATAGAAAATAGGTGATTTTGGACCATTTTCAGGCAAAAAGCATGGGCTATAGCCCATGGTTTTTATCGATTTTGGACCATTTTCACACATTTCCAAAAAATATGAATTATTTTTGAAGGATAGAAAATAGGTGATTTTGGACCATTTTCAGGCAAAAAGCATGGGCTATAGCCCATGGTTTTGATCGATTTTGGACCATTTTCACACCTTTCCAAAAAATATGAATTAATTCTTATGGATAGAAAATAGGTGATTTTGGACCATTTTCAGGCAAAAAGCATGGGCTATAGCCCATGGTTTTGAACGATTTTGGACCATTTTCACACATTTCCAAAAAATATGAATTATTTTTGAAGGATAGAAAATAGGTGATTTTGGACCATTTTCAGGCAAAAAGCATGGGCTATAGCCCATGGTTTTGATCGATTTTGGACCATTTTCACACCTTTCCAAAAAATATGAATTATTTTGGAAGAATAGAAAATAGGTGATTTTGGACCATTTTCAGGCAAAAAGCATGGGCTATAGCCCATGGTTTTGATCGATTTTGGACCATTTTCACACCTTTCCAAAAAATATGAATTAATTCTTATGGATAGAAAATAGGTGATTTTGGACCATTTTCAGGCAAAAAGCATGGGCTATAGCACATGGTTTTGATCGATTTTGGACCATTTTCACACCTTTCCAAAAAATATGAATTATTTGTTAGGGATAGATAATAGGTGATTTTGGACCATTTTCAGGCAAAAAGCATGGGCTATAGCCAATGGTTTTTATCGATTGTGGACCATTTTCACACCTTTCCAAAAAATATGAATTATTTTTTAATGATAGAAAATAGTTGATTTTGGACCATTTTCAGGCAAAAAGCATGGGCTATAGCCCATGGTTTTGATCGATTTTTGACCATTTTCACACCTTTCCAAAAAATATGCATTATTTTTTAATGATAGAAAATAGTTGATTTTGGACCATTTTCAGGCAAAAAGCAAAAGCCAAAAGCAAAATATATGATTATGGTTGCGAGTTCCAGAATAGCTTATTGGGCCATTTTTAAGGAAAAAGCATTCACTAACGCCAATGGTTTTGATAAATTTTTTAACATTTTCACACCTTTTGAAAAGATATGAATTAGTTATCAAAGATCAGCAGATAAAACCACAAATCAGCCCGATATGACGAAAAATCAGCCCAATAAGACAAAATATCAGCCCAATAAGACGAAAAACCAGCACAATAAAACGATAAATCCGCCCAATAAGACGAAAAATGAGCCCAATAAGACGACAACATAGCATAGTCGTCTTATTGGGCTATTCCTTCGTCTTATTGGGCTATTCCGTCGTCTTATTGGGCTATTCCTTCGTTTTAATGGGCTATTCCTTCGTCTTATTGGGCTATTCCTTCGTCTTATTGGGCTATTCCTTCGTTTTAATGGGCTATTCCTTCGTCTTATTGGGCTATTCCTTCGTCTTATTGGGCTATATCTTCGTCTTATTGGGCTATTCCTTCGTTTTATTGGGCTATTCCTTCGTCTTATTGGGCTATATCTTCGTCTTATTGGGCTATATCTTCGTTTTATTGGGCTATTCCTTCGTCTTATTGGGCTATTCCTTCGTCTTATTGGGCTATTCCTTCGTCTTATTGGAGTATTCCTTCGTCCTATTGGGCATTCCTTCGTCTTATTGGGCTATATCGTCGTCTTATTGGGCTATTCCTTCGTCCTATTGGGTATTCCTTCGTCTTATTGGGCTATATCGTCGTCTTATTTGGCTATTCCTTCGTCTTATTGGGTTATTCCTTCGTCTTATTGGGCTATTCCTTCGTCTTATTTGGCTATTCCTTCGTCTTATTGGGCTATTCCTTCGTCTTATTGGGTTATTCCTTTGTGTTATTGGGCGATATCTTCGTCTTATTGGGCTATATCTTCGTCTCATTGGGCTATATCTTTGTCTTATTGGGCTATATCTTCGTATTATCGGGCTATTCCTTCGTCTTTTTGGGCTATATCTTCGTCTTATTGGGCTATTCCTTCGTCTTATTGGGTTATATCTTCGTCTTATTGGGCTATTCCTTCGTCTTATTGGGTTATTCCTTCGTCTTATTGGGCTATATCTTCGTCTTATTTGGCTATTCCTTCGTCTTATTGGGCTATTCTTTCGTCTTATTGGGTTATTCCTTTGTGTTATTTGGCTATATCTTCGTCTTATTTGGCTATTCCTTCGTCTTATTGGGCTATTATTTCGTCCTATTGGGCTATTCCTTCGTCTTATTGGGCTATTCCTTCGTCTTATTGGGCTATTCCTTCGTCTTATTGGGCTATATCTTCGTCTTGTTGGACTATATCTTCGTGTTATTGGGCTATATCTTCGTCTTATTGGGCTATATCTTCGTCTTATTGGGCTATATCTCGGTCTTATTGGGCTATATCTTCGTATTATCGGGCTATTCCTTCGTCTTTTTGGGATATATCTTCGTCTTATTGGGCTATATTTTCGTCTTATTGGGCTATTCCTTCGTCTTATTGGGCTATATCTTCGTCTTATTGGGCTATACCTTCGTCTTATTGGGCTGTATCTTCGTCTTATTGGGCTATATCTTCGTCTTATTGGGCTATTCCTTCGTCTTATTGGGCTATTCCTTCGTCTTATTGGGCTGTTCCTTCGTCTTATTGGGCTGTTCCATCGTCTTATTGGGCTATATCTTCGTCTTATTGGGCTATATCTTCGTCTTATTTGGCTATTCCTTCGTCTTTTTGGGCTGTATCTTCGTCTTATTGGGCTATATCTTTGTCTTATTGGGCTATATCTTCGTATTATCGGGCTATTCCTTCGTCTTTTTGGGCTATATCTTCGTCTTATTGGGCTATTCCTTCGTCTTATTGGGCTATATCTTCGTCTTATTGGGCTATTCCTTCGTCTTATTGGGTTATTCCTTCGTCTTATTGGGCTATATCTTCGTCTTATTGGGCTATTCCTTCGTCCTATTGGGTATTCCTTCGTCTTATTGGGCTATATCGTCGTCTTATTTGGCTATTCCTTCGTCTTATTGGGTTATTCCTTCGTCTTATTGGGCTATTCCTTCGTCTTATTTGGCTATTCCTTCGTCTTATTGGGCTATTCCTTCGTCTTATTGGGTTATTCCTTTGTGTTATTGGGCGATATCTTCGTCTTATTGGGCTATATCTTCGTCTCATTGGGCTATATCTTTGTCTTATTGGGCTATATCTTCGTATTATCGGGCTATTCCTTCGTCTTTTTGGGCTATATCTTCGTCTTATTGGGCTATTCCTTCGTCTTATTGGGCTATATCTTCGTCTTATTGGGCTATTCCTTCGTCTTATTGGGTTATTCCTTCGTCTTATTGGGCTATATCTTGGTCTTATTTGGCTATTCCTTCGTCTTAATGGGCTATTCTTTCGTCTTATTGGGTTATTCCTTTGTGTTATTTGGCTATATCTTCGTCTTATTTGGCTATTCCTTCGTCTTATTGGGCTATTATTTCGTCCTATTGGGCTATTCCTTCGTCTTATTGGGCTATTCCTTCGTCTTATTGGGCTATTCCTTCGTCTTATTGGGCTATATCTTCGTCTTGTTGGACTATATCTTCGTGTTATTGGGCTATATCTTCGTCTTATTGGGCTATATCTTCGTCTTATTGGGCTATATCTTGGTCTTATTGGGCTATATCTTCGTATTATCGGGCTATTCCTTCGTCTTTTTGGGATATATCTTCGTCTTATTGGGCTATATCTTCGTCTTATTGGGCTATTCCTTCGTCTTATTGGGCTATATCTTCGTCTTATTGGGCTATACCTTCGTCTTATTGGGCTGTATCTTCGTCTTATTGGGCTATATCTTCGTCTTATTGGGCTATTCCTTCGTCTTATTGGGCTATTCCTTCGTCTTATTGGGCTGTTCCTTCGTCTTATTGGGCTGTTCCATCGTCTTATTGGGCTATATCTTCGTCTTATTGGGCTATATCTTCGTCTTATTTGGCTATTCCTTCGTCTTTTTGGGCTGTATCTTCGTCTTATTGGGCTATTCCTTCGTCTTATTGGGCTATATCTTCGTCTTATTGGGCTATTCCTTCGTCTTATTGGGCTGTTCCTTCGTCTTATTGGGCTGTTCCATCGTCTTATTGGGCTATATCTTCGTCTTATTGGGCTATATCTTCGTCTTATTTGGCTATTCCTTCGTCTTATTGGGCTATTCCTTCATCTTATTGGGCTATATCTTCGTCTTATTGGGCTATTCCTTCGTCTTATTGGGCTATTTCTTCGTGTTATTGGGCTATATCTTCGTCTTATTGGGCTATATCTTCGTCTTATTGGGCTATTCCTTCGTCTTATTTGCTATGTTGTCGTCTTTTTTGGATGATTTGACGTCTTATTGTGCTAATTTGACGTCTTGTTGTCTGTTTTGTCGTGTTATTGGGCTGGTTTGTCGTGTTATTGAATAAAGAATTAAGAGAAAAATATCATATGCCCTTAGCAGTTTCGGTATACTAGTCCGACGTGTTAACCATTACACTACAAGGACCAACCACGCTGGCTACGCAGCCAGGCAATGTTGTATATATGGCAACTTTGGGGGTCCAGGGCGTTATTGGTCTCATGGGTAAGCTGAACACCGTAAATATTTACGCACAATTATCGTCTTATTGGGCTGTTTTGTCGTCTTATTGGGCTGATTTGTCGTCTTATTGGGCTATTTTGTCGTCTTATTGGGCTGGTTTGTCGTCTTATTTGGCTGTTTTGTCGTCTTATTGGGCTATATCTTATCATTTTATCGGCGTATTTTTTGGGCTATTTTTTCAATATATCGGGTTATTTTCTCATTTTATCAGTGGGCTCAACTAATATGGCGTTAACCAAATCGAAATGTCCGGCGAGATGTTTTTCGTAAATGGTAAACACCCCGGCCTGGAAATCTCGTAACTCCACCAAACTCAGCTGGGAATCGCACCCAGTCTTCTTGACAGCAGGTCAAGTGTGCTCTCTTACACTACTAAGTTGGGATGGATTTTGGAGACGTAAGTCACGTGCACTCATGCGCGAGTAACTATGAATGAGCTGCATCCACGAGACATCTTCATTCACGTTGTACGCTCTTCTCACACCCCCACCCCCACCCCCACCCCCCTCCCAGACGCTCTCTTCACTTAATCTTATAACTACAAAACCGAAATTAAAAAAACAAACAAAAAAAAACAAACTTTATTTTGCAGTTATAACTTGTACTTCCAAAACATTCCCCCTCCCCTATCCAATGTTGCATCTTAAGGTGACTGACTGCTTTTGAACGTTCAATTTGAGCTTACGATGTGCGCGCGCACAAAAACTGCTAAACATAAGGAAGCTTCGGAATTTTATTGAGGAACCATACAGGTATTGAACTTCAACAGCGCAAAACCCTCACATTTTGCACGGGATTTTATATTTTTCTTTGAATTTCCTAAAACAACAGGTAAAAATCAATCTTTTGATAAAGTTTGAAAAAAACGTAATTATTAGAACTTATAAAAAAAGCGTTTTATGTATTTTGTTGAGTACGGTTTTCGGTTCATTGAGCTAACTTGATGCTGAAATTTAAGCTATTTTTCAAAACTTTCTTCAAATATTTTTTTCAGTTTGTCTTCGAAAATAATGTTTATAGTAAATTTCCTGAGAAAAATGTTTTCAGAGCTTTTTTAGTTTTTGAGTTATGAATTTTTGTACGCAAAGCTTGATTTCCGGCATTTTTCTTTCCAAAACTTGTCAAGATGGCCATATTAAAAATTAATTATCTCGAAAACGAGCTCGGGATACCCCATTTTTATTTTCATTTTTTGAAATCAGCTTTAAATTTTGTATAAAATATCTTTCTAAAACAATTTTGTAATTACTCCTTGCTAAAGTAGTCAGCCCCCTTAGGGGTTATGAGGTCAATGCGATACCAGAACAACATTGCTCAGGGGGAGGGGGAAGGGAGGGCGAAGGAAACAACTGAAAATTGCCAAGGGCATTGAAAGTTTTTTTTTACGAAAAGGGCAATGTAACAACAATTATGTCCGAGATTGTCGCTCTTAGAATGTTTATGGCTTTTGCGATCAATTATCTTACCAACACTTGGTGTGTATTTTTAGGGCGTGATCCTAAGACAGTATTAAGTGGTGCACTAAAAAATCCCATTTTCTTCTTGGAAATCCAGGGTGTTTTTCCCTCAGCTTACTCGTGTCTCATCTAATGGGGTCGAAGGTTCAATGCCTGAACCTGGCATCACATGTGAGTAGAGTTTTTCCTCTCCTCCCTTTCGTGTTTTTTTTTTTTTTTTTTTTTTTGTAATTCAAAGTGATATATCAGTGACTTTTAAATGCAAATGGCCTATATACTATGAATTCCCTGGTGCCAAGGGGCACACTATTGACGTTCTTGTAAAGCATTGCTTCCACTAGGGGCCACCCTTTAGAAGACGTAAATTGACCCTTTACATAATGAGTCCCTGTCTTGTTATACCCTCTCCTTGACACAAAGGGCCATATTATCCAGGTAGGGCTTCAAGTAGTGTCTCCCTATATTTCATATTTTGTTTTATGCTCCACATTATCTCCCTTTCACCGGTACCATAGTTAACGATACTTTTTCTTTTTCTTTTCTCAATAAAAGTATAGGGATTATAGACATTTAAGAACTCTATAGGGAAATATGAGGGGAGTTAACTTAAAAAATAAAACCTAGGAAATATAGACACTTAATTGAAGCCCTGTCGGGGATCACTTTCACAGTACTAGTTTCCTGGTATAGTGCTCACACTTAATCTATGAAACAGTTTTTTGTGTGTGCTAAATATGCTACAAAATAGGGCAACGTCTATTGGTTTGTATCGTGTCATCAGTGCTAATTATCACTAATCATATAATCATATATTTGACAGATAGCGATGGCACTTATAGAGTGAAAACTCCGTTAAATACATAGTAGACTAGAGTTAAATCACTAAAATCCTATTGCTTTCTTTTGTGTCTATTTTACTTTTAGACTTTAACAAGCAATTTCTTTTTCACGGGTTAATTGACGTCACTGTATTGCCGAGCTAGTAGTTAAATGTCAGTAGAGTTTCTAGTTGGTTCTAGATCTCCTGTGCTTCGAGGGTTTTGTTCCTGGTTCTACGGGTTTTTTCCCTCCGCAAAAATTAACTTTCAAATTCCATTTCGATCATGGAGCGAGGGTCACAGGTTTGTTAGCAACTGGCTATTAAGTACTACCCTCGTAAAAACACACAAAACAAATAAGAAATAGATCAATGTCTAATATTCCTTAGTAGTCACTGCTTTCATTGTCTTTTGTTGTATATACAGGGAACACGGAGACGGGAGGCTAAGGGATATACCCCCACCCTACTTTTTCCCTTTCGCAAACTAGCATCTTATATTTTTCAATCTTAGCCCCCTCTCTTCCCCACTTTTTAGGGTGCTACGCGGTTCTTGGTACAGACTATTAGATATCGACTACTATATATTGTTTCAAGCGTTGTGTCATCACTCTATAGCCGGTGAGTGTTTGTACTTTACTCAGGAAAGATCTACATATACGTTCACCATCTTATTTCATCATGTTTATCGTGAAAACAAGTGTAAATGGAATCATTTCAAAGACCAATAATATATAGAGCTATCACAAGACAAGAATTTATGCCTGAATGTTTTATTACTGAATATAACATCACTTGTTTTTACATATGGTTCAAGAGACATCTTTCTTAAATTCAAACTAACGAAGAAAATATGGCCTTTGCTTGTCTTTACTCTTTCCACAACTGACTTCAAAGGTAATGAACTGTTGACATCTCCAATGGTACAACAACCTGTAGATGAAACAAAAAGAACAACACTTGTTTCGATTTTATTGGTTTAGTATTAGAGTTTAATTTTAGTTTTAGGTTTAGATTAAAGTTTAATTTAAGTTAGTTTAAACTTGATTTACTGAGTTAAGAATTGGGTTATAGTTTAGAGTTTTGCTTCGTTTAAAGTTACTGAATTTGTTTCAAGTTTAGTGTTAACACTGGAAGGCCAGAAGGAAAGCACGGGATCTTGAAGGCAGCCACTGATGAGTTATAATTTCTCGGGTAGAACATCTCGGCTTGCAAGGGGCACAAAACTCTGAAAGTATAGAAGAGAAAAACATTTATCAGAAAAGGGTTTGAAATTGAAGCTCAAAATGTTGTACTCCGTTGTTATGGTTACCTAAGTGTACAGTATTTACTCTTCTCTTGGCAGCTGGTATCTCTGTTTGCGAATGGAAAATCCTGGAAATACAGAAAAAAGGACTTAACTTTTATACTAAAGAGGTTTGGAATTCAAGAGGAAATTAAGTTAGAAAATGTTATACTCCGTTGTTATGGTTACAAGTGTAGTGGTTACGTCATGGATAGGCGTAAGTATGGAAGTCACGGGAAAACAGCTCCTCTGATGGCGATGGGGTACTTTCTTGTAAACGTCTAAACTCAAGAGAAAACTAAAAGAAAAAAGAAAAAAAGAAAAAAAAAAGGAGAAAAATTAGTACCAAACCTTTTCAGAAACTCATAGTGCAGTTCAATTGTGAGGAGAATAATTTTTTTTAAATTTTTCTGTTATTGGAAAGTGAAGTAAAATTTTTTGTTTTGTTCTCCAAACTTACTGAACTCTACTGAGAATTCCTGCATAGAATCAATAGATTGTAAATATCATTATGCTCCGGCAAAGCGCGTTCCGCACGTAGAAATCCTAGACGAGGAAAGAAAATTCTATTCAATGTTGTTTTGTTGATCCAAACTGAGTGAATTCCTGCAATGAGTCGATAGCCAATTGAAAAGGAACGGTTAATGTATAGTGCAGCCATGGAAACCGGTACATAGGACTCGAGGTCTGTAGCGAGAAAACAGAAACAAAAATTAGTAAATACCTGTAACAGAATGGAAGTCAAAGTTAGTAAACCTATGAGAAGAAATGTTAGAAAAAAGGCTCTGAAAACGTACGTAAACAAAAACAAACACAGGAGTGAAGGATGATTTTATTTCAAGTAAATGTTCTTACAACACAAGTAAGTTACTAAACTATACAAGAATCTAACTAACCAAAAAATGCTAAGACTTTTTTGACAACGAAGGTTTACAATCAAAAACCTTATTTGTTTTTGCAAGAAAGAAATTTGAAGCCATATTTTGCGCCAAAAATTAACAATATTATGCGCATGCGTAGCTTAATAAACGTGGATTTTGTCATCTGGAGCGAGAAAAGAAAAATGTTAGTATGCACTGAAAAGGAAAAAAAGAAAAATGAAATTTAGTATCCCTGAAACAAAATAGCAGTCAGTTACGTTTTGTCATAAGTACGAACCATGTGCAACTCGAGAAAAATACCTTTTTAATGTAAGAGTAAGTATCAAAAATAGCCGAAATTGAATCGAGAAAAGGGGTGGATATTCCACGAGATCTCAACAGAAGTAAGCGAGCTGTGCAACCAGCTCATTTAAGAGTACCTATAGGTCAGAAAACCCACGGTACAGTACTTACAACCACCGGCTCGGGAATATCCAAGAACCCAAAATACCCACAACCATACTACACAGGATGAAACTTTATTCCTAACAATTCAAATATAATTATTAAATAAACCATAATTACAACATAAAGTTAATTAGTAATATCCTGAAAGGTAAGAGTGAGTGATCGAAAAATAGCTGAAAATGAATCGAGAAAGGGGTGGATATTCCACGAGATCTCAACAGAAGTAAGCGAGCTGTGCCACCAGCTCATTTAAGAGTACCTATAGGTCAGAAAACCCACGGTACAGTACTTACAACCACCGGCTCGGGAATATCCAAGGACCCAAAAAAACCCACAACCATACAACACAGGATGAAACTTTATTCATAACACTTGAAATATAATTATTAAATAAACCATAATTACAACATAAAGTTAATTAGTAATATCCTGAAAGGTAAGAGTGCGTGATCGAAAAATAGCTGAAAATGAATCGAGAAAGGGGTGGATATTCCACGAGATCTCAACAGAAGTAAGCGAGCTGTGCCACCAGCTCATTTAAGAGTACCTATAGGTTAGAAAACCCACGGTACAGTACTTACAACCACCGGCTCGGGAATATCCAAGGACCTAAAAAACCCACAACCATACACAACACAGGACGAAACTTTATTGATATATAACTATCAGTTGTAAATATTAAATAAACCATGACTTTATTAGTGTAATCCTATTTTTACAACAATGAAAAATTAAGCTGTACAATCAGTAATTTCTAATCTAGCAATAATCATTAACTCATTATCAAATGAATCAAATATTCCCAATAATTCTCCGTAGAGAATGAAAAAAAAAAACTATGCAGTAGTTAATATGATAAGAAAATCTTAGCTATACATATGTGTGAACTATGATATATCGAAACCTCGCTGTATTATATAGTTGAAAACGCATAGTTTGAAACTACAAATTGCACACTCACTCATTCACAGCCTAACCCCAACCCTACAATCCCGGAAAAAAATATTCTTAAAGTATCTAATTAATTATCGATAACCAAGTTCATTAATTATGTATTGTCATAACTTAGTAAAACCTACAGAAATCGAAATGCGTCGAAAACCGGGCCGAAATAAAGGAAACCTATGCGAAATATATCTTAGATAAATTCTATGTTTGCGATTGTTGTTCAAGAACAACAATCTTTTGAGCCCCGTGTTCTGAGAACAAAACATCGGGAGAGAATTGAACACATTTGCTGTGAACAATTATCAATATTTGTATCAACATTAAGATTGATTCAAACATTGAAAGACAACAATAAATAATAAATAATAAACAATAAATAATAGTTAATAAATAATGATAATAATAGAAAATTCTAGAAAATTCTAGGCTAAGAAGCTACCACTGATTATAAAAGCTATCGGGGATCGCAACCAAGTTTGGTTGTTCTTGGTAGAACTGAAAGGTAAGTTGAATGCCACGACGTATACCACAGAAAAAAATAAAATCGAAATCGAACTATTTATATAGATTAAAGGATACTGTCGTGACATTCGGTGAACGAGATTAGTACTAAGCTCTGGAGGACTGTTATTCAATGACACATGTATAGCCAAGGTTTGTTGTTTCGAAAAATGAAGAAAAAAAAGAAATGCCACATTTTCAAATTTCAACCGTCTGGTAAACGAAATGCCATTCTCAAATTTAGATCCCGCGAGAATGGTACATTTACTTTTTTCATAATCCAAGACTAGTTTCCAGCTCCCTTTTGGCTGCTCCGCTGCCCCTTTTCCGTTCGTGACTACAGAGCCGACAGAAGGGAACCAAAAAAACAAGACCTTGGTCAAACCTTGACTGTGCCAAAGTTATTGTTGCAGGTAACCAAGCAACCAGTCACTTTCCCCCTCGCTTTCGTGGAGAGAAAAAGTAGCCGTTACTCGTGTCACATAATACTGGTCGGCGCTATAACCTTAGAACCGAAAGACCGAACTAGCTAAGCGCAGTTTAAGTTTGTGTGTGTAGGGGAATGTGGGCAAACCGACCAGCACTGCATAAGGAACAATAACAAATCCTCCAGCTATCTAGTTCAAAAAACACAGACGCATTTGAGAGAATGGAAAGTAGATTCGTTGATCCAGATCGTCTCCAGCTGCAGCGATGTCCAACGTTGCCTAATTGAAAAGCTTACCTAAGATTGGCCAATTGACCCTGGCAATGCCAGTGAAAAACCACTAAACCCCACCTAGATTTATGAGTGGTAGCTTCACTTATACATCTCTTAGGGCTTCGTGTACGCAAAGCCCTACTAAGTCTTAACCTAGTTCTAAGTAATTTTGATTTAATGACTTGCAATAATCAGACGTAAAGCCAAAATGTGTGGGCAAAATGTTTTAGAAATGATTACTGCAGGTCAAAGAAATGTTTTTAGTGTTCCATATTTGATTTAGGAACGGCCAACAACCCCTCTCTAAACATAAGGCACTGATACCCCGAGCAAGTGAAGCGAAACGTAAATTCAAAATTACCAGCCATGAAATAGTTTTTTGGAAAGAATTTTTAGAACTTGCTCAAGAATCATTTGCCAGCACAATTTACTCTGAGTTGACCATATAGCGACATCTTCAAGTTTTGGATCTTGCTTGAGGCCATGTACCTGGAAAGGAAGATAAAATGTAAGAAATATAATGATAAGCGGTTTAGAAATTATCAATGGATGATATTTCGCACGGTGTCCAACGTCCATCTTCAGACTTTAATGAACGAGTAAGATAATGTGCATATGGTAATACGTGGTTATAAAACTAAGGGAAACCTTCTTCTAAAACGTTCGACCATATTTCTCACATAGACAACTAGTGATTTAATTTATATGAACGGCAAACTGATAACACATATCTTCGAATGTGCAGTTTATAAAATAAATTTACTCGAACATCTTAAATCCTTCTCTCGTCTAGTGGACTAAGAACAAGTTCTACATGACCTAAAAATATTTAATGCAATTTCTTTTCGAGAACCTACAAGAGAAAAGCTTGAGATACATCCAACTACAAGCGAGAAGCGAGTCGAGGAAGCAAGAATTTTGGCTGTTTCGCGTATGGACTGGCATTGCAATTAACTCCATAGAATATTAGTTGAATTGTTGAAATAACTTGAGTAAAATGATGACATTTTGTCTTCTAATTCTTTTAATTTTCGAGCTTATAATTTACAAGAAAGTTCATAAATGTTTTGAAATGAAAATAATCATTTTTAAGCTTACCATTACTCGTCCGAGTCCAACTATTCCATCTGAGCTCCTTCTGTGAATGAATCTGAACGCAGGCCGAAGGTTATCGAACTCTTGAATACGTGATATCAATCACACCAATTCGTCCAATCAAATGGTGGCATTAAGAATCTTGTGTTGAATGCACGTGCAATACTGTACTATGATTGGTTTACTAGTGTTTCAAATAGAAGTGAGAAGTCATGCTGGCTTGCGAATCTCGAGCATACCTTATTTGGTAAAGCGTTTTGCCAAACCAGACTTGTTGTATAGACCCCTTGCACGTTCTTCAAAGCAGCTCAATTTTGAGGACAAAACAAAAGAATTTGATGATTGGAAACCTATTGTTTTGTCCTCCAAAATAATCCGCATTCCGACGTGCTGCAAGGGGTCTATAGAGCTGGAGGTGTTTTAAAAATGGGAGAAATGGAAAAGTGAATGGGAATATAATAAGAATAAATAAAATATACTGAAATCAATGGAATTCAGCAGTGGCATTTCTACAGAGATTCGTCCACTGAAATTCCAATCGGAATTTAGAAGTTGATTTTCTAGAGGGAGAAAAACAGGAGAACCCTCAGAAAAAATCGTAAAAAATATATATCTATTATTCATGACGGATCAAAATAGGTAATTTCTTGGCCATTTTTGAGCAAAAAGCATTGACTATATACAGCCCATGGTTTTTATCGATTTTGGACCTTTTTCGCACATTCTATAAAACTAGGTATATCCATCATTTATGAAGGATGTAAATCATAGGCCATTTTTAGCCATTTTCAGCCAAAAGCATAGGCTATGATAGCTCATAGTTTTGACTGATTTTGAACCATATATACAACGTTTCAAGTATTTGTCATTATTCGTGAAGGATGCAAAATAGGTCATTATTTTCATTTTTTTTTTTTTTCATTTTTTTTTTTTTGCCTAAAATGGGCTGTAGCATATGGTATTTATCCATTTTAAGCCATTTTAAGAATTTATTTACAAAACACACCCTAAAATGTTTCAAGGAAAGTCAGCGTGACTGTATGTAACATGTGAATATTTTTTGGCGTGACGCTAGTACTATTTCTACAAGGGAATATTGGCTAAACCACCTGGCACGACGTCATCATGGGTTGTATGCGCATTGACGTATCACATTTTAACTCGAGAGTTGTATTTCTTGGATCTACAAGACAGTATGGCTTTTTATGGTAAGGAACTGTTCCATTGATTTTGAAATCATTTTCAATATACAAAGCGTTTCAATTCACTGTACAGCAATGCTACTAAACATAAATAGCCAAGACTGCATGATTATTTTGACATAGTAGCGAGAATTGCGAAGTTATCCTAGTGTCTTTGTTGAAAAATATTCTTTTTCGTATTGCATCAATTACGAGCTGCAACAGCAAAGGGATATCTTTCCGTAATACTTCAGTCGATGGCATTTTACTGGCTTCATTTTAATCAGAACAAAAAAGTGAACACATCTTCGGAAAAGTATGAAAATATGAACGTGATGGGAGATATAATAGCTTAAGGGAATGAACTAAATAAGGTTTATGAATTGTATTTATTGATTTTAAGGGAGGATTTTATAACCATAAAACTGCCTGACCTCATGTTTGTTCGTTTCGTTTCAAGGTTTTCAATCTGCAACACAGATTCCAGGTAAGAATATTACCCATAACTGAGAGTGTTTTATTTAACAATGAAAATTGAACTGAAAATTCTCTTTATTTTATAAGCGTGTGAAGTGAAGCTCATTAAATTATTCATAGACACGAGCAATTGAACACTGAAAAATGCTAGTGTAAACGGAGTCTAAAATTTATAGGGGAATTCCCTTCAAGTCCATGTACTTCTTGGAAGTCACGCAAGTCTGTTTTCTTGGAAATAGTATGATGTAATATGGGTTTTTTTAATGGTAATATGGATGTGTCTTGTACTTCTTGGAAGTCACGCAAATCTGTTTTCTTGGAAATAGTATTATTTAATGTGGGTTTTTTAATGGTAATATGGATGTGTCTTGTACTTCTTGGAAGTCACGCAAATCTGTTTTCTTGGAAATAGTATTATTTAATGTGGGTTTTTTTTAATGGTAATATGGATGTGTGTTGAAACAAAAAACAGCTTCAATGCTGTTCGTTTTGGGGAAACCAACCAATTCCTTATAGTCTATCCTCGAATGATCAACTAAACACGATAAACTACAAGTAACGTAATGATAAGGAAATGAAGAATTGAACATTATACATAGGCCGTAACAAGGCTAAAAATATTGAGGGGAGGCCATAGGTCAAAAGTATTGGGGGTGCTATATTCTAAAACACCCTATGTATTAGTGACAGACCTAAATTATTGGATGGGGGGTGGAGGCAGCCCCCCAGGCCCCTCCCCCTGCTACGACCCTGCTTTCTAGAACACTCAGTTGTTACAAATATATCAGGTGTTTTTTAAAAGGGATGGACATTATTTATCTACCGGTCATTATTTATCGCTTGGGGATGTTTGCTGCGACATAACAAAGATTAATCAACTCCCCCCCCCCCCTCAAATATTGGCAACTGATGTTCCCTCTTAACAACTGGTTGCTACCTTCTCATCTTTGTGTGATCCTCGATTCCTTTGTTGCCTGTTAATATATAGTTGATCCCCCTCCAGTTGTCTAAAAACCATGTGATCCCCAATTCCTCAAACCCCTTCCCCCTATTCAGGTAGTAAATAATGACCTGTCCTTAATGAAATATTTTTTTTTCATCGTATAATTTAACTAGATTTCAGAGGACTACTTCCTAGTCAACTGGATACATTCATCGCTCAGTACCTTCAGCCTGATGAACAATTCCACAGCCTGGTATCGTCTGCTTTGAACGCCCTGTGTCGCTACCTTCAAAATGAATTGAGACCAAATGTCAGAAGGATTGTTAAGGTATTAGAGTGTAGATGTATCTTAAGAATATGTAACGGTAATGGTGTTCTTTCAGCTAGAATCTGGTCTTCGTCCACGTAAATGTTAAGCAATGAAAAATAATAAAAGGAAAAAATTAAAACTAAATTAAATTAAATTAAATTGAAGAGAAGAGAAGAGAAGAGAAGAGAAGAGAAGAGAAGAGAAGAGAAGAGAAGAGAAGAGAAAGAAAAATAATATAAACAATTGCTATTCATTATTCTATAGAGTGGATCAATGGGTAAAGGGACCGCACTAAAGAACTCCTCAGATCTGGATTGTATTCTTATCATGAACACCATCACGGATGCCGTGCAACTGAGGGCTAATATCAGTACCATTTTGGCTCAAGTCCGAAGCTATCTCGCAAGGCAACCATTGGAACGGCAGGGCTGGGTATTTACCATCATAAGAGTTGACAAATATTTGCTGCAGTTTGAAATGACCAAGACCTCCTCGAGACAATCTATAAAGGTAGACCTCCTGCCTACTTTTGATGCCAATGTCAATAATGGTGAGTCGATACTTCTGTCATCCTTTTTGCTAACCAAAGCATGTAACCGTGAAGATAACTAACACTGTACCCTGTTTATTTCTTTTCTTGGTACAGAGCAGGCACGTGTGAATCTTTATAATAACATCATGCCAGCGCTTGACGAAAACACAATGCCGTACTGCTCTGCTGCTCTTGCAGAGTTACAAAGAGATTTCGTCATAGAAAAGCCAGCAAAACTCAAAAACCTCATTCGTCTTGTAAAGCACTGGGCTAAAACATATCTGCCAAGTTCAACAAGCATTCGTTCTTACCTGATCGAGCTTGTGACAATTCACTGTTGGGAAGAAGCTGGTAGCCTCAACAATTTCAACACCGCAGCTTTATTCAAGAATATAATGGTAGAGTTTTGCAACCATACCCGTCTCAACATCTCATGGAGTCGATACTACAACTGGATGCAGGCTACAAGGTAGAAAATGATATTGTTACAGTTCCATTCCAGGAATATCATAACTTTATTTCAATTAACTTTAATAGTCATACCAATGTGCACGAGCTCGAATTTCTAGCACAAAGCATGATGGGAGTCCTTACTGAGTCCTTACGCTTTTTTTGCTCCTCATCTGACAGGTTTTCCTTCAACATTTTCTATGGAAATATAAGTATTTCAACAGGTGAAAATAACAAAGTAATTTGTTTCTGATATTACTAAGCTATGTTACTGTGTCCTCACTTTGAGAGAGAACAAAGAAAAACAGTTATTCACCTTGCATTGATTGCAGAGATTTCGTCAAAGTGTGATCACACATTGATTGGGTACCGCTTATTCCCTCGCCTCCTTATCTTCACATAAACCTCACCTAGATCGGAGCCAGAAACTGTTACACAAAGGCGAAAATATATAATAGCTCTTACACAATATAACATAAATGTTAACACCAGTGGCGGATCCAGAATGATTTCAAGGGGGGTGACTGATACCTAGAAAAGGCATAACATAGTGTCTTTTTTGGTCTTATCTTATTCTTCATTCTTATTATATTCAACTCCAAGGGGGGTGTCTAGTCACCCAATTCACCCCCCTGAATCCACCCTTGAACACTTTTCATATCTTATCGATATTAATAATATGTTTTTCATTACTTTAGTCTTCCCAGGATACTAGACCCAGCGAATCCCTACAACAACCTCTACAAAGATGTGACTGACTGGGCTACAGTTGCACAAGTTGCCCGACAAACCCTTCAAAAGCCAGCCATGCAGCTGTAAGGCATCAGTCTCATGTCATAAACTTTGCTGTAGTTTTTTCTGCACTTACCTTGGTTGGGGTAGTTTTATTTGTAAGCCTTGCAATTCTAGCTCGCATGGAGCACTAATATAACAATAGAGGCGATGTTCGAGGGCATAAATGTGTTTTTGGCCCGACTCAGGCTCATTTTAGCCCGAGCGAAGCGAGGGTTAAAATGAGCACTGAGAAGGGCCAAAAACATATTTATGCCAGAGAACATCGCCTCTATTACTATTATTATAACTTTTTAGGGCATTTACAAAAGGAATAAACGACTACATATTTTGTAAAATACGACATCACGTCTTATTGGCCTATGGCAGCGGGCTAAAATCTATTTTAGCCAGCTGATTTTCGTATTTTAGCCCGCAAAATGCGCCACAATGCCCTATAAAGTTATAATAATAGTGATCATGTAGTTACAACCCATTATTTTATTTTGTTTGCCTTTTTTTCCCCTTAGCTTCTTATTTACTAGGTTTACATCGTAATAATTTGTATCGCACTCCATCACAGCTAATCAAATAAGACAGGAAACCCATTATACATTTTTCAGTATTCCATCCTATCACTCCATCAGGCATTGCTTCTTATATTTTTTGATTAGATTCCTAGGAATTTTCAATAGACAGTGTGTGTGCAGTAAAATAGCTATAAAATACTTCCTCGAGTTGCACCAATAAATAATAATATAATTTCTTAGTAAAACACATAAGCCTGAAGGCTAGTATGTATACTAGAAAACATAAGTGACTCGTGGGATATTCCATGGGTCGGTATTTGTTATTCAAAACCATTGTATAACTAGTATGCATATACCTCTTTTAAAATCATTAAGACAGCAAAGTATGAGTTTAGCATAATCACCCGAACCCACTAAGTCATTGTATACATTCAGAGGTATTCCAGAAAAGCAGGTTATTGTCACTTGATTTCTGTTAGTATAACAAAGAGTTTAGTTCTACTTAACACATATTAATATGCAAACTTCGTACGCTGAACAAAATTCAAGCAGCTCATTGGCTAAAATCGATCACGTGATATCGATGTATTTGAGGACAAAGCGCTTGTCGTGATGTTATAAAGTTTATTGCACGCTTCGAGTGCATTATAAGAAAATGGATTTAGAAAATGAAAGATTCGAAGAGCTAAACGATAAGGAAATTGAAGGATTTATAGATGGAGCCATTCCAATTGCTACCAAGCGACAAACAAAGTGGGGAATTTCCCTTTTCAAAGGTAAAACCATACAACTGTACATTTGTAATTCAAAACAAAACATTTTTTTGTAGCTTTGTCGATAGCTAGCTTTCAACTGATGAATGAGAATTTTTTTGTTTGAATTTTTTTTTTATAAATAAGATTTGAGCCAGAATAATTCACTTATTTTCGTATTTTTAAGTTAGGAATTATTTATTTATCTTAACTTTTGAACCCTTTCTGTATTTATCAAAATAGTGATGGCTGTTTGGAAATTGAAATACTTTTTGATTCAATACGTTCAAATTCGTAAATGACACGTAAAAAATGTCGCGCCGTCTGCTCTTCAGCGTACTCAGTTTGCATATTAAAAGGGTTAGAGACTTGTAGTTCGTGTTTTGTTGGAGAATAAATGCACTTGCTTACTGTATACTGAACTCGAAATTTCTCATACTGCACTCGGCTTCGCCTCGTGCAGTATTAAAATTTCTCGTTCATTATACAGTCAGCGCGTGCATTTATTCTCCAACAAAACACTCACATCAGTCTCTAACCCCTAAATAGATTCTTGTAATCTCTTGTAGACAACAGTGCTATATACATGATTATATACTTAAGGGGTCAAAAATAAACAACGAGGAAGTTATTGTGTTGTAATACAAGGACCGTTCAGAGGAATAAACAAAAACAAAAATCAAAACCTAGGCCCCCCTTACCCTGCCTCTTTTCTTTAAATTTAGCTCCCTCACTTTCAAAGATGCTGTGAAGCCCTGTAACACCGTAAATCCTCTACTAAGCCCCCCCCCCCCTCCCCCACGGGGGGCTTATCTATTTCAGGCACGTTTGAGGGGGGGGGGGGGGGGGGCTTATTGGAGAGGGGGTGCTTAATAGAGAGGGGGGCTTATTGATTTTTTTCCGAAACGCATGCAGTAAGTTCTACGCTATCAGGATATAATATGGTATGACAACTTTATCTCAACACGGTAAACTCAGGGTTAAGTGGAAGTATTACTATAGACTGTCTCGCATAATCCATAGGAATGTTAATGACATGATTCATGCATTGTTCAAATTACACGATATTTTCAACATTTGAATAACTTGTGTTACTCTCTCAAGTATGATTTACCATTATTGTGAATTAAGTTGTGAAGGGAGAGGGAAGGGGAGGGGAGGGGAGGGGGCTTAAAAAAGAGGGGGCTCAATAAATGTCTTCCTTTAAAAAGGGGGGCTTATTAGAGGGGGGCTAATTTGAGAGGGGGCTTATTAGAGGGGGCTTAATAGAGGATTTACGGTAATATAAATGATAAGATGGGTTAAATTTAAGTTTAAACTACGGTAAGAAAATATAGTCATAGCCATCTTGCTTTGCATAATTGCATATGCTTGTTCATTTTCTGTGTTACTCTAAAGTCTGGGTTCGCATGCTTTGTATTTTACTGACTGAATCCTAAATAGGATTTACTTCAAGAATATAATCTATTTACACAAGGCACCCTAGAATGTTTCATGGAAAGTCAGCGTGACTGTAAAAATGCGAATATTTTTGGTGTGTGACGCCAGTACTATGTATAATCAATGGCGGCTGGGTTACACTGTCTGACATGACGTCATCATGGATCGTATACGCAATGGCGTACCATAGTCTAACTTGAGAGTTGTATTCTTGGGTCTACAAGACAGTATGGCTTTTGGTAAGGAACTGTTTCATTAATTTTATTTTTGACATGAAAGGCGTTTTAATTAACGTTAACTGCTACAGTAACGTTGCTCAACATAGCCATGCCATGAGTAAATCAAATATGATTCATTTTGCATGTGGACACTTTCACGTCCAGTAGTAGTGAGCGCCTTACGCGCGAAGTAATCCTATTATTCTTGTTTTCCAAATTGTCGCAAAATATTCTTTTTGAATTGCTCTTCTAAAGGGTTCAATTCGCTTTTTATATAGATTGCTTATGCAGTATAAATTACCAGCTGCAACAGCAAAGTAATATATTTCCTTGACATGTACTTCGCTCGATGGCACTTTACTGGCTTCATTGAACAAAAAAATGTGAGATAGTAAAACGCCATGTGAAGTTCATGAACTGAATAAGGTTTATGATTTATATTCATTGATGTTGAGGGTAGGATTTTATTTCCATAAAACTGTCTGACCTCATGTTTGTTCGTTTCACTTCAAGGTTTTCAATCTGCAACACAGATTCCAGGTATGGATATTACCCATAAAAGTATTTTAATGAAAGAAATATTTAATTGAAAATGTTTTATTTTCAAAGGATTAGAAATCAATGTCGTTTTATTATTTAGAGGCGGAAGCAATTGATCATGATGGCTTTAAACCCTGAAAATGCTAATGAAACCAGAAACTGAGATTTAGGGGAATTCCCTTCAAGGCCATATTTACTTCTTGGAAGTCACGCAACACTGTTTTCCCTGGGCTGATAAAGATGTGAAGAAAAAAACGTTGTTTTTTTTTTTTTTTTTTTTTGAGGAAATGAAACAAACCGCTAATTCAATGCGATATCAATAACCTTATTGTTTGTACTTGGAATATGAAATCATAAATTTGATTTAAAAAACATTTAATATAGAAAGTATATTTTATACCCATTATTCCCTCTCCCGTGAGGTACGTTACATACTATTTATCGAGAAATTCTAAATTTACAATATTAAGACGTGCACATGACGATAAACTAACATCTCTCTTTTTTTTTTTTTTTTTGCTGTGATTTCAAATACAAATACTAGCCAGACTACACAGAGATTACCTCACGGAAAAGAATTATCACAAGAATTCCCCTTTAGTTGTCTGTCAATATATGGCTGATCCCCCCTTCAGTTGTCTAAAACCATGTGACCCCCTCTAAACCCTCCGCCCATCATTTTCAATATACAAAGCGTTTCAATTCACTGTACAGCAATGCTACTAAACATAAATAGCCAAGACTGCATGATTATTTTGACATAGTAGCGAGAATTGCGAAGTTATCCTAGTGTCTTTGTTGAAAAATATTCTTTTTCGTATTGCATCAATTACGAGCTGCAACAGCAAAGGGATATCTTTCCGTAATACTTCAGTCGATGGCATTTTACTGGCTTCATTTTAATCAGAACAAAAAAGTGAACACATCTTCGGAAAAGTATGAAAATATGAACGTGATGGGAGATATAATAGCTTAAGGGAATGAACTAAATAAGGTTTATGAATTGTATTTATTGATTTTAAGGGAGGATTTTATAACCATAAAACTGCCTGACCTCATGTTTGTTCGTTTCGTTTCAAGGTTTTCAATCTGCAACACAGATTCCAGGTAAGAATATTACCCATAACTGAGAGTGTTTTATTTAACAATGAAAATTGAACTGAAAATTCTCTTTATTTTATAAGCGTGTGAAGTGAAGCTCATTAAATTATTCATAGACACGAGCAATTGAACACTGAAAAATGCTAGTGTAAACGGAGTCTAAAATTTATAGGGGAATTCCCTTCAAGTCCATGTACTTCTTGGAAGTCACGCAAGTCTGTTTTCTTGGAAATAGTATGATGTAATATGGGTTTTTTTAATGGTAATATGGATGTGTCTTGTACTTCTTGGAAGTCACGCAAATCTGTTTTCTTGGAAATAGTATTATTTAATGTGGGTTTTTTAATGGTAATATGGATGTGTCTTGTACTTCTTGGAAGTCACGCAAATCTGTTTTCTTGGAAATAGTATTATTTAATGTGGGTTTTTTTTAATGGTAATATGGATGTGTGTTGAAACAAAAAACAGCTTCAATGCTGTTCGTTTTGGGGAAACCAACCAATTCCTTATAGTCTATCCTCGAATGATCAACTAAACACGATAAACTACAAGTAACGTAATGATAAGGAAATGAAGAATTGAACATTATACATAGGCCGTAACAAGGCTAAAAATATTGAGGGGAGGCCATAGGTCAAAAGTATTGGGGGTGCTATATTCTAAAACACCCTATGTATTAGTGACAGACCTAAATTATTGGATGGGGGGTGGAGGCAGCCCCCCAGGCCCCTCCCCCTGCTACGACCCTGCTTTCTAGAACACTCAGTTGTTACAAATATATCAGGTGTTTTTTAAAAGGGATGGACATTATTTATCTACCGGTCATTATTTATCGCTTGGGGATGTTTGCTGCGACATAACAAAGATTAACTCCCCCCCCCCCCCCCCTCAAATATTGGCAACTGATGTTCCCTCTTAACAACTGGTTGCTACCTTCTCATCTTTGTGTGATCCTCGATTCCTTTGTTGCCTGTTAATATATAGTTGATCCCCCTCCAGTTGTCTAAAAACCATGTGATCCCCAATTCCTCAAACCCCTTCCCCCTATTCAGGTAGTAAATAATGACCTGTCCTTAATGAAATATTTTTTTTTCATCGTATAATTTAACTAGATTTCAGAGGACTACTTCCTAGTCAACTGGATACATTCATCGCTCAGTACCTTCAGCCTGATGAACAATTCCACAGCCTGGTATCGTCTGCTTTGAACGCCCTGTGTCGCTACCTTCAAAATGAATTGAGACCAAATGTCAGAAGGATTGTTAAGGTATTAGAGTGTAGATGTATCTTAAGAATATGTAACGGTAATGGTGTTCTTTCAGCTAGAATCTGGTCTTCGTCCACGTAAATGTTAAGCAATGAAAAATAATAAAAGGAAAAAATTAAAACTAAATTAAATTAAATTAAATTGAAGAGAAGAGAAGAGAAGAGAAGAGAAGAGAAGAGAAGAGAAGAGAAGAGAAGAGAAGAGAAGAGAAGAGAAAGAAAAATAATATAAACAATTGCTATTCATTATTCTATAGAGTGGATCAATGGGTAAAGGGACCGCACTAAAGAACTCCTCAGATCTGGATTGTATTCTTATCATGAACACCATCACGGATGCCGTGCAACTGAGGGCTAATATCAGTACCATTTTGGCTCAAGTCCGAAGCTATCTCGCAAGGCAACCATTGGAACGGCAGGGCTGGGTATTTACCATCATAAGAGTTGACAAATATTTGCTGCAGTTTGAAATGACCAAGACCTCCTCGAGACAATCTATAAAGGTAGACCTCCTGCCTACTTTTGATGCCAATGTCAATAATGGTGAGTCGATACTTCTGTCATCCTTTTTGCTAACCAAAGCATGTAACCGTGAAGATAACTAACACTGTACCCTGTTTATTTCTTTTCTTGGTACAGAGCAGGCACGTGTGAATCTTTATAATAACATCATGCCAGCGCTTGACGAAAACACAATGCCGTACTGCTCTGCTGCTCTTGCAGAGTTACAAAGAGATTTCGTCATAGAAAAGCCAGCAAAACTCAAAAACCTCATTCGTCTTGTAAAGCACTGGGCTAAAACATATCTGCCAAGTTCAACAAGCATTCGTTCTTACCTGATCGAGCTTGTGACAATTCACTGTTGGGAAGAAGCTGGTAGCCTCAACAATTTCAACACCGCAGCTTTATTCAAGAATATAATGGTAGAGTTTTGCAACCATACCCGTCTCAACATCTCATGGAGTCGATACTACAACTGGATGCAGGCTACAAGGTAGAAAATGATATTGTTACAGTTCCATTCCAGGAATATCATAACTTTATTTCAATTAACTTTAATAGTCATACCAATGTGCACGAGCTCGAATTTCTAGCACAAAGCATGATGGGAGTCCTTACTGAGTCCTTACGCTTTTTTTGCTCCTCATCTGACAGGTTTTCCTTCAACATTTTCTATGGAAATATAAGTATTTCAACAGGTGAAAATAACAAAGTAATTTGTTTCTGATATTACTAAGCTATGTTACTGTGTCCTCACTTTGAGAGAGAACAAAGAAAAACAGTTATTCACCTTGCATTGATTGCAGAGATTTCGTCAAAGTGTGATCACACATTGATTGGGTACCGCTTATTCCCTCGCCTCCTTATCTTCACATAAACCTCACCTAGATCGGAGCCAGAAACTGTTACACAAAGGCGAAAATATATAATAGCTCTTACACAATATAACATAAATGTTAACACCAGTGGCGGATCCAGAATGATTTCAAGGGGGGTGACTGATACCTAGAAAAGGCATAACATAGTGTCTTTTTTGGTCTTATCTTATTCTTCATTCTTATTATATTCAACTCCAAAGGGGGTGTCTAGTCACCCAATTCACCCCCCTGAATCCACCCTTGAACACTTTTCATATCTTATCGATATTAATAATATGTTTTTCATTACTTTAGTCTTCCCAGGATACTAGACCCAGCGAATCCCTACAACAACCTCTACAAAGATGTGACTGACTGGGCTACAGTTGCACAAGTTGCCAGACAAACCCTTCAAAAGCCAGCCATGCAGCTGTAAGGCATCAGTCTCATGTCATAAACTTTGCTGTAGTTTTTTCTGCACTTACCTTGGTTGGGGTAGTTTTATTTGTAAGCCTTGCAATTCTAGCTCGCATGGAGCACTAATATAACAATAGAGGCGATGTTCGAGGGCATAAATGTGTTTTTGGCCCGACTCAGGCTCATTTTAGCCCGAGCGAAGCGAGGGTTAAAATGAGCACTGAGAAGGGCCAAAAACATATTTATGCCAGAGAACATCGCCTCTATTACTATTATTATAACTTTTTAGGGCATTTACAAAAGGAATAAACGACTACATATTTTGTAAAATACGACATCACGTCTTATTGGCTGATGGCAGCGGGCTAAAATCTATTTTAGCCAGCTGATTTTCGTATTTTAGCCCGCAAAATGCGCCACAATGCCCTATAAAGTTATAATAATAGTGATCATGTAGTTACAACCCATTATTTTATTTTTTTTGCCTTTTTTTCCCCTTAGCTTCTTATTTACTAGGTTTACATCGTAATAATTTGTATCGCACTCCATCACAGCTAATCAAATAAGACAGGAAACCCATTATACATTTTTCAGTATTCCATCCTATCACTCCATCAGGCATTGCTTCTTATATTTTTTGATTAGATTCCTAGGAATTTTCAATAGACAGTGTGTGTGCAGTAAAATAGCTATAAAATACTTCCTCGAGTTGCACCAATAAATAATAATATAATTTCTTAGTAAAACACATAAGCCTGAAGGCTAGTATGTATACTAGAAAACATAAGTGACTCGTGGGATATTCCATGGGTCGGTATTTGTTATTCAAAACCATTGTATAACTAGTATGCATATACCTCTTTTAAAATCATTAAGACAGCAAAGTATGAGTTTAGCATAATCACCCGAACCCACTAAGTCATTGTATACATTCAGAGGTATTCCAGATAAGCAGGTTATTGTCACTTGATTTCTGTTAGTATAACAAAGAGTTTAGTTCTACTTAACACATATTAATATGCAAACTTCGTACGCTGAACAAAATTCAAGCAGCTCATTGGCTAAAATCGATCACGTGATATCGATGTATTTGAGGACAAAGCGCTTGTCGTGATGTTATAAAGTTTATTGCACGCTTCGAGTGCATTATAAGAAAATGGATTTAGAAAATGAAAGATTCGAAGAGCTAAACGATAAGGAAATTGAAGGATTTATAGATGGAGCCATTCCAATTGCTACCAAGCGACAAACAAAGTGGGGAATTTCCCTTTTCAAAGGTAAAACCATACAACTGTACATTTGTAATTCAAAACAAAACATTTTTTTGTAGCTTTGTCGATAGCTAGCTTTCAACTGATGAATGAGAATTTTTTTGTTTGAATTTTTTTTTTATAAATAAGATTTGAGCCAGAATAATTCACTTATTTTCGTATTTTTAAGTTAGGAATTATTTATTTATCTTAACTTTTGAACCCTTTCTGTATTTATCAAAATAGTGATGGCTGTTTGGAAATTGAAATACTTTTTGATTCAATACGTTCAAATTCGTAAATGACACGTAAAAAATGTCGCGCCGTCTGCTCTTCAGCGTACTCAGTTTGCATATTAAAAGGGTTAGAGACTTGTAGTTCGTGTTTTGTTGGAGAATAAATGCACTTGCTTACTGTATACTGAACTCGAAATTTCTCATACTGCACTCGGCTTCGCCTCGTGCAGTATTAAAATTTCTCGTTCATTATACAGTCAGCGCGTGCATTTATTCTCCAACAAAACACTCACATCAGTCTCTAACCCCTAAATAGATTCTTGTAATCTCTTGTAGACAACAGTGCTATATACATGATTATATACTTAAGGGGTCAAAAATAAACAACGAGGAAGTTATTGTGTTGTAATACAAGGACCGTTCAGAGGAATAAACAAAAACAAAAATCAAAACCTAGGCCCCCCTTACCCTGCCTCTTTTCTTTAAATTTAGCTCCCTCACTTTCAAAGATGCTGTGAAGCCCTGTAACACCGTAAATCCTCTACTAAGCCCCCCCCCCCTCCCCCACGGGGGGCTTATCTATTTCAGGCACGTTTGAGGGGGGGGGGGGGGGGGGCTTATTGGAGAGGGGGTGCTTAATAGAGAGGGGGGCTTATTGATTTTTTTCCGAAACGCATGCAGTAAGTTCTACGCTATCAGGATATAATATGGTATGACAACTTTATCTCAACACGGTAAACTCAGGGTTAAGTGGAAGTATTACTATAGACTGTCTCGCATAATCCATAGGAATGTTAATGACATGATTCATGCATTGTTCAAATTACACGATATTTTCAACATTTGAATAACTTGTGTTACTCTCTCAAGTATGATTTACCATTATTGTGAATTAAGTTGTGAAGGGAGAGGGAAGGGGAGGGGAGGGGAGGGGGCTTAAAAAAGAGGGGGCTCAATAAATGTCTTCCTTTAAAAAGGGGGGCTTATTAGAGGGGGGCTAATTTGAGAGGGGGCTTATTAGAGGGGGCTTAATAGAGGATTTACGGTAATATAAATGATAAGATGGGTTAAATTTAAGTTTAAACTACGGTAAGAAAATATAGTCATAGCCATCTTGCTTTGCATAATTGCATATGCTTGTTCATTTTCTGTGTTACTCTAAAGTCTGGGTTCGCATGCTTTGTATTTTACTGACTGAATCCTAAATAGGATTTACTTCAAGAATATAATCTATTTACACAAGGCACCCTAGAATGTTTCATGGAAAGTCAGCGTGACTGTAAAAATGCGAATATTTTTGGTGTGTGACGCCAGTACTATGTATAATCAATGGCGGCTGGGTTACACTGTCTGACATGACGTCATCATGGATCGTATACGCAATGGCGTACCATAGTCTAACTTGAGAGTTGTATTCTTGGGTCTACAAGACAGTATGGCTTTTGGTAAGGAACTGTTTCATTAATTTTATTTTTGACATGAAAGGCGTTTTAATTAACGTTAACTGCTACAGTAACGTTGCTCAACATAGCCATGCCATGAGTAAATCAAATATGATTCATTTTGCATGTGGACACTTTCACGTCCAGTAGTAGTGAGCGCCTTACGCGCGAAGTAATCCTATTATTCTTGTTTTCCAAATTGTCGCAAAATATTCTTTTTGAATTGCTCTTCTAAAGGGTTCAATTCGCTTTTTATATAGATTGCTTATGCAGTATAAATTACCAGCTGCAACAGCAAAGTAATATATTTCCTTGACATGTACTTCGCTCGATGGCACTTTACTGGCTTCATTGAACAAAAAAATGTGAGATAGTAAAACGCCATGTGAAGTTCATGAACTGAATAAGGTTTATGATTTATATTCATTGATGTTGAGGGTAGGATTTTATTTCCATAAAACTGTCTGACCTCATGTTTGTTCGTTTCACTTCAAGGTTTTCAATCTGCAACACAGATTCCAGGTATGGATATTACCCATAAAAGTATTTTAATGAAAGAAATATTTAATTGAAAATGTTTTATTTTCAAAGGATTAGAAATCAATGTCGTTTTATTATTTAGAGGCGGAAGCAATTGATCATGATGGCTTTAAACCCTGAAAATGCTAATGAAACCAGAAACTGAGATTTAGGGGAATTCCCTTCAAGGCCATATTTACTTCTTGGAAGTCACGCAACACTGTTTTCCCTGGGCTGATAAAGATGTGAAGAAAAAAACGTTGTTTTTTTTTGTTTTTTTTTTTGAGGAAATGAAACAAACCGCTAATTCAATGCGATATCAATAACCTTATTGTTTGTACTTGGAATATGAAATCATAAATTTGATTTAAAAAACATTTAATATAGAAAGTATATTTTATACCCATTATTCCCTCTCCCGTGAGGTACGTTACATACTATTTATCGAGAAATTCTAAATTTACAATATTGACCATCAACTAACATCTCTTTTCTTTTTTTTTTTTTTTTTTTTTTTTTTTGTTGTTGTTGTTGTTGTGATTTCAAATACGAATACTAGCCAGACTACACAGAGATTACCTCACGGAAAAGAATTATCACAAGAATTCCCCTTTAGTTGTCTGTCAATATATGGCTGATCCCCCCTCCAGTTGTCTAAAACCATGTGACCCCCTCTAAAACTTAAACATTCTCATCGTATAATTTAACTAGATTTCAGAAGACTACTTCCTAGAGAAGTGGATTCATTCATTGCCCAGTACCTTCAGCCTGATGAACAATTCCGAAACCTGGTATCTTCTGCTTTGGACGTCCTGTGTCGCTACCTCCAAAATGAATTGAGACCAAATGTCAGAAGGATTGTTAAGGTATTACAGTGTAGGTGTATCTCAGATATAATAGTCTATTTAATAGACTTCTTTACCCTCGGCGTAATGTTGCTGTGTGTGTTTTTTCTCCTTCCATATCACGTGTCTATCCCTAGAGTATCGTTTCTTTAATATGGATACAGCTCAAACTGAAAGAACATTATTCTCAAAAGAGTGACATGTCTTATGAAATGGGAAAACATTACGCCCAAATAAAGTAATGTTTAACTATCAGTTTGGGTCAAGTACTACAAACTTAAGAAACTTTTGTTCGCCTCCACATAATGTTAAGCAAAGTGAAATAATAAAAGTAAATAAAAGACTGAACAAAACATAACATAACAAAAGAAAGCAAAATGATGCATGAGGAGAAAAGAGAAGAAAGAAAAATAAATGGAAACAAGAAAAATGTAAAAGAATACAAAAAAAAAAAGAATGAAATAACGTAATGAAAAAAGAAAAGAAAAATAAAGTAAAGAACAGGAAAAGAAAAGAAAAAAAAAGAAAAGAAAAGAAAGAAAAAGTGAAAAAGAAAAGAATAATTAAACCATTGCTATTCATTATTCTATAGAGTGGATCAATGGGTAAAGGGACCGCACTAAAGAACTCCTCAGATCTTGACTGCGTTCTCATCCTGAACATCACACATCCTTTGCAACTGAGGGATAATATCAGAGCTATTTTATCTCAAATACGAAGCTGTCTCAACAGCCAGCCATTGTTTGCGCAGGGGTGGCAGTTTAACATAAGAAATATTGACGAGTATAAGCTACAGTTTAAGATGATCAACTTCCTCGTGGGAAAAGCTACGGAGGTAGACTTTCTGCCTACTTTTGATGCTAACGCAACCGATTGTGAGTCAGTACATAGAGGATTTTACATGGTCGCGCGGAGATACGAATCAGCACGAGAAGATAAAATTCGTATCTCCAAGCGGCCATGTAATTTTCTGTTTATTATATGAAATCTTCAATGAAAAATAATGGAAAATTTGACTTTGGTCGAAATTTGACACCACCAGTGTTGATATAAATCGTATCCCCACTGGCCACTGGTGGGAGTGGGGATATCAATCTTATCATTTTGATGTCACTCAATTTCACACTCTATTTCATATAATAATGATTTCTATCCATATCATTCTGTCACAATCTATGAATACTAATGTGAATACAGTTATTTCAAAAAAAATGTTGGTGAAGGTTTTGTTGCTCCTTTCATATTGCATGTTGCATTCCAAGCCCGAAAAGCAGTATGGGTGTTGTGAATTTAATGAGCGAAAGGTCACAACAAAACATAAATTTTCGCAAACTTTGTGTGTAGGTATTTCCAGAATATTTTCTTCGCTGACATTATTTACATATGATACATTTTAAGCTTGGTAAGCAGGATGCAACAAGCAACATGCAACAAAACCTTCACCAACATTTTTTTTGCAATACCTGTTTATTAACCGTTTATTTATTGTTTACTGATGCAGGGCAGGCACGTCTGAATCTTTATAATAACATCATGCCAGCGCTTGACGAAAACACAAGGTTCTACTGCTCTGTAGCTCTCGCAGAGATACGGAGAGATTTCGTCATTAGACAGCCAGCAAAACTAAAAAATCTAATTCGTCTCGTAAAGCACTGGGCTAAGACGTATCTGCCAAGTTCAACAAGCTTTCGACGCATGCCCAGTTCTTACCTGATCGAGCTTGTGACAATTCACTGTTGGGAAAAAAATGGTAGCCTCAGTAATTTCAACACCGCAGCTTTATTCATGGTTATAATGAGAGCATTTTGCAACCATACCCTTCTAGATATCTCATGGAATCGATACTACATCCTGAGCCAGACTACAAGGCCAAGGTAGGGTAGGACTTTGTAAGGTTCCATTCCAGGAATATAATGATTTTATATCAACTTTAGATGGGCTTAACTTTCTGTTAATAACGGTTTTACACTCGCACTTTGTTCAGAATATTATAAAAACTCTTGAAAACGATTTTGCACTCAATTTGTTAAAGGAAAACAGCACTAGAGATTTCGGCCGATTTTTTGAAAATCGACAAATTTACAGACGTTTGTATGGCTGGGGGGATAGCGCTATCCCCCAAAGCATACAAACGTCTGTAAATTTGTCGATTTTCAAGAAATGTTTTCAAGAAATGTTTTCTCAGCCAATATAACACCAGACATAATGAATCTTTGTAGGGTTATTAAAGTAAAGGTACTCTTTCTAGTGCTGGTATTGGTTTTAAAACTTAATTAATTTGAATTTTCGGCTGCCATTTTGGAAAAAAGGTCTATTGAGTACAAAATCAATTGCCCTAACACAATAAACATGAACTGTTAACACTCTTCATATCTTATTGATGAGTATGCTTAATATGTGCTTTATCGTTTCCTTTATGATTAGGCTTCCCAGGATACTTGACCCAGCGAATCCCTACAGTAACCTCTACAACAATGTGACTGACTGGGCTACAGTTGCACAAGTTGCCCGACAGACCTTTCAAATGCCAGCCATGCAGCTGTAAGGTTTAGTAATGTCATGTCAACACCCTTCAGAACGTACCTTAATTGTGCTAGCTTATTTGCATTCCTTATATAATTAGCTCGCATGGAGCACTAATATAGATCATGTAGTTACAAACTTTTTCTACCTTTCTTTTATTTTCTTATTCAATAGCTAGGTTTACTTCGGTGTGATAACTTTATCACGTATAGAGAAGATACAGTCTATTACAAAATGCGAAACCGATTATTGTATATTTGGCAGTATTCTACCTATTTTTCCCATCAGGCATTGCGTTATATATTTTTGATTAAATTCTAAGGAATTTTCAGTGGTGTGACGCCAGAACATAATTCTCCAAGGTGTTAAAAAAGGTCTCATTGTAAGGTCACCGTTCGTCTCGCTTTGATGCAAATTAAAGCACGCCTACCTTTTAAGATGGCAAGAGAACACTGAGATAAATCCTGCCAAGAAATCAGAAGGACAGTCAAAGAAAGATACTTTATCTTAAAGATAAAAAACTTTATTATATGGATATGAGTGTTTTACTGTAAAATACTCCACTCGTAGATCTCATACGAAACTACATCCGGGGTACGGTGGACATATTTTCCATATCCTCACTAGTGAGGATATCGATGACGTCATTCCTTGGTTTTCCCCGCTCATTTCGGCGCGAGTTGTCAAAACACTAGTCAGACAAAATGGCGAGATTTGTAAAAGACACAGACGAATACACCAAATCTTTCAGCGAACAACAGGAGAACGAAAATACAAAGAAAAAGACACTTTATGACCTGAGAATATTCAACGAATTTCTCCTAAGTGAACAGGAAAACCGAGAGATTCATACAATTCCTCCGAAAGAATTGCAAGATCTTGCAGTCAGGTTTGTCCTTGGCGTACGAAAGAAAAACGGTGAAGAGTACGAACCATCTTCTATAAGAGCTTTTTTACAAAGCGTAGACCGCCACCTTCGTAAAAATGGGTACTCTTATTCACTACTGAATGACAAAGAGTTCAATGAAGTCCAAGACATTCTCAAAAAAAAAAAAAAACAGCTAAAATCCATTGGTAAAGGCAATAAGCCGAACAGTGCCGATCCTATCACAGACGAACTAATAGAGCAGTTTCATAGTGAAGGTATCCTTGGAAATAAAACTCCTAGAGCGCTGTTGAACATAGTTTGGATGAACAATTGTGTATACTTCGGAATGAGACCTGGAAAAGAACAGCGAGATCTCTGCTGGGGTGATTTACAGCTAAAAACTAACACAGAGGGAGTTCGCTACGTGGAGTTTGCCATCGAGCGCCAAACAAAACCTCGAACCGGCGAAAACCCGAGAAATGTGAGAGAGAAAAAGCCAAAGATGTATGAAAAATGTGATAATCCCGATAGATGTCCAGTATTAACTTACTTGGCTTACAAAGAACAAAGACCGTCCGAAATGATGAAAGACGATTCACCATTTTATCTAGCCGTAAACCTGACAGAACTTCCGAGGCCAGGAAAATGCTGGTTCAAAGCTTCTCCTTTAGGAGTCAATTCCCTCCGGTCGATGGTGAAAAACATGTTGGAGAGTTCTCAGATTCAGTCAGACAAAAAGCTTGTGATCCACAGTACAAGAAAACATCTAATACAAAAACTTGTAGACAATAACATTCCAGCGAATGAGATAGTTCAAATAACTGGGCACAAAAACATCAATTCACTGAACAACTATTCTGCCATATCTGATAAAAAACAACAACAAATCTCCGACATTTTATCTGGATCAAACGAAGCTTCAAGTTCTTTAGCAATTCAGCCTTCTCAAAGGATTACAACAGTGGATGAAATAGCAGTTTCAGCAGTTCTCCCTGCAACAAGTGCTGCTTCGCAACATGTTTTCCATCAATGTCAGATAGGAACTGTAAATGTTTTCACAAACGATGGCGGCCATGGCGGCGAGATTCAACAGAGTTTCACGCGCAAAAGACGGCGTGTGATCATAGACAGCGACGAAAGCCAGTAAGCCACTTTAAAAACAGTTTAAATCCCTTTAAAAACAGCAAAATTTAGAGAAACTTTTCAATATTTATATACATTTTGTTTTTTACATGTTTTAAGATAAATTGTTTGCTATTATTGCTATTGTAATATTTTGACTATTTGCAAAATAAAGACACTTTGGAGAACATTTTCGTCTATTTTTTTATTTATTTTCCAGCTAAAACACTCATATCCATATAATAAAAAGAAAATTACACGTTAGCTTGAACATATGAAGTTTATCTTCTCGTGGAAAAAAGATTTCACTTGTTCGCTACGCTCACTCGTGAAATCTTTTTTTCCACTCGAAGATAAACTTCATATGTTCGCGCCACCGTGTAATATCCTCTATATATTAGATCTTTGGCAGCAATAGTTGATTTGGGAGCTTATCCGAATTAAAATATCAGCTTAATATTTACTAGATAAAAAGCATAGTTTTTAATTCAGGCGCGGCAACAGACGGGGATATATGTTACATGACAGGAAGAATGAAACCATACGAAATAGATACGGCTATATTCCTCAAAAAGTTGAAACTTCAAAAACAGTATAGGTTCAAAAATAACCACAAGAAAGTACTGGGTTCCAGGGTTTCTCTTGATTAACACTGGGGTGTAAGAGCCTCTAGAACCCAGAGTGTGAAGAAGGAAAAACAGAAAATAAAAACCTTGGCCCCCTCCCCCTGTTTCTCCACTTTCAAATGTGTACTGCGGTCCCTGTAATAACCCTATAAGTATAAATTAATAAGTATAATTAATGATAAGGGGGATTGTAAGGTGCGAGTTACGAAAAACAAAAATAAAATACGGGGTTTTTTTTAATTTTTTCTCTTTCATGTGCAGTGCTTGTTTATTTTATGTGTTGCTCTAACGCCTGTGTTCGCATGCTTCGTATATGTTTTACTATATCGAAATTCTAGTTACACTTTTGCCTTAATCCATGCAAGCAACAACCACTATTTAATTTCTTCAAATTTCTACTTTTCATTACACTCGTCTTTGAACGCACCAACGTTCCCTCTCTCTATAGCTAGCGCAGAGTGAACATCGCGAAGACCATCTTCATCATCACCTGACCAGCTCTCCTCCCAGTTACTTCTTGGCGCTTTACACCAGCAACTAAAACCTGAGAGTTTACATCCTTGCCAACCCCAGCCAGGCGACTCACTCGTATAAGCATAAGCTTCCTTCTTAGTAAATCCTGAATTAAGCTTCACATCCTTGTAGCGAACACACGACTCGCCAGCGCATGCGCACCAGAAGGCATGCTTGTAATGACAGTCATCGTGGACATGGCAACCAGTTGGACCCAGCATACATTTATAAGTTGGTGCCTCAGGATCACTGTCTTTGCTGAGGACAAACTTCTGAAGTACTTTGTTATTGGATGTTTCTTCGAAGGAGCAATCAAAGTGGAGATAACCTTTGTAAAACTGCTCAAGGTTCAGTACTTTTGCCATCGATGGTGTGCCAATAAACCTGTGTTTGATTAAACAAAACCAGCAACAAAGAAACCTGTTTATTGATAGTTACCATGTTTACCTCAATCTCCTACCAACTCGACGATCCCGACACCACCAAAAATATTTTTCTTATCAATTCATTTGTGCTGTTTATACCACTAATTATCAAGTGAATTAAAAAAACCAAAAACAACTATAACTCGGTTATATATATCACAACATATAGTGATTTGTTACTGTCTCGCTAACAATTGCTTACTCTCCACTAAAAAATCACGATATTTTGCTCAACCTCGTCCAATTACAGCCATTCTCAGACACACGCGCACTGTTGCGATTTTTCCTGTCGCGACAAAGTAGGGTTTGTCGGACGTCAATCAAAGCGTTCCCATGACATTCCATACGCTCATGCCTTTTTAGCTTTGTGTTTTCCGACAGTGCTATGGAAACATTTTGATTGACGTCCACCAAAAACTAACTTGTCGCGACAGAAAAATTCGCAAGAGTGCACGTGTGTCTGAGAATGGCTGTAATAATTGCTTATTATTACCTTGTCTTAAGAATATTCCATATTGGAAAAAAGGTGTAAGCGATAGGCGTTGGATCACTTGTTCCTTCTTGAAGAAACTTAGCAATCGTTTCTTTGTTACGTTCATTGGTTAGTTCCGCCCTTGTTTTGGGGGTTCCGCCTCGGACAACTAGCTTCTTTACCATAGACGTACTGCTGGCCTTCTTTGTTTCCTCTTTGGTGACCCCAGAACATGCTGATACACCAAGTTTACCTGCATTTGTCATGCCACCCAAAGAAACACATGCCTTAACTGTGAAGTCACGCTGGGTATACTTTTGCGATGATTTTGCGAATACATACTGGTGGATGCTGGAACCAGACAATACTTTCTGCACCACATGAGATCCATGCTTTTCTAGAAACACCTTGTACCTGCTCCACGATCTGGAAAGCCAAGGCTTTTTTATTTCTTTCTCTAGACCCTCAAAGTCTTCTAGAAGTTCTTTATCCAACGGTTGTCTGTTGATGCAATCTTTCTTCAGAGAGTGGTCCTTGCTATAAGCTTTGAGATCGAGTGAGATTCCTGAGACCTCGGTATTGCCTGAAACGATGTTGTTGGTGACAGCTGCCAATGATGCACCAAGAGTATATGGACCTTTCAGACTTGCGCCGATCTTGGAATTGGTGGAAACAGATTTGTACAATGATTCTGTGTTGCTGTAAAAGGTATCATCTTTCTGAGTACGACCAACGTCGTTCGTAACCGTACACTCCGCTAATACAGTAGCAAAAACTTTCGCTCCTACGGCGTGTAGCTCGTCAGTTAGAAGGTCTAGTTTCGGGATAAAAAATCCTTGACCAAGGGCACCATGGGATTTGACTTCTGAAGGGTTTGAGCCTGCACTAACACAGTTGTGCTCTATGATGATTAAAATCATCATAGTCAACAGCATCAAATGTTGCTTGATTGGAATGAAATCCATTGTCGGTTTGCGTTAGAAGAAAAACCTAACAAGAAAAAAATATACGACCACATCACTAGCACCTTCTAGCTGAACAACATTTTCCTTTAGCAAGGCATGTGTTGCTAGAAGTGTTCCGGTATGGACTGGTGCCATTAGCAGAATAAACTAGTGATGAATCGACATTGAACTCCGACTGCGACCTTTTCCCAATAACCAGTATGTTATTCCTTTGCCCAATCTTTATTGTCAAGCGTTGATTGAGGCAAGAGTTATGACAATCAAGTCGACAATAGACTAATGTTTACATCTCTTTTTTTTTCAGTTTCACATTTAATTTTGAAATAGAAAATCTTTAAGAAGCCCTTAAGAGGGGTTTTCGGAGTCCAAATTCAATCTTATCTTTCCCATATGGATAGTTCAAATGAAAAAAGAAAGAAAGAAAGAAATGATGAATTTCATATTTCTTTTCATTCTAAAATTAGCTGTATAGAAAGCCGTTTGTCCAATTTGCTAGTTTGTGACGAAGGCAATTTACCGTCTTTATAACTCTCATCCAAAAAGGTTTTGCGTTTTTATATATAATTTCATAAATTTGAATGTACAACAACATACGTCTCATTCTAATAATTCAATAAGCCAAAGATGTTCATTTGTACGTGTATTGATGTACCGACAGAATTTTTTTCAAGGAAAAATATTAACGAGGTGTTGCAATGAAACTCTCACGTACTGTCCCAATGAAAATCACACATGATATATAAAATATATTACCGTCTCTTAATTATCAAAATGGCATTCCTATTCTTAAGTGATCTCTAAATTCTAGTTAGAAGTAGTGATAAATTGGAAGACTTACCAATCTTTAACGCTGCTTGCCAAACTCTAGAATGAGCTCTAGGTTCTTGGCATAGTTTTATATAGTTGGCGGTAGAAATCATTGAAGTTGAAGTTTGCTCAAGAACCTAACGGACACCCTCAGGGTGCAGTCGGCAAACGTTTGGTCACATGTGTAGAGTGCATGAGGTCACCTTAGTTAACTCCATTTCTAATTAGTAAATTAATGTTGTTTGCTTTTCTTATCAGTTAGTGTCCCTTTGACTGTTTTACAAGTTTTTCTTCAAAGGCGAGGGCCGACTGTGGTTTTCTGAGGTTATTTGCGATCGAGACATGCTGTAACCCTTCGTACGTGGGCCTCCTACATATTGATATTTCTTTTGTAGATTTTTTGTTATTTATTATCGGCAGTTTATAATATGGTCACCTTGGTACCCTCGCTCGTGACGGGTGCTTCTACTGAGCAAACACCTGTGTTTGCTTTTGACGCTACCTAAATAGTTTTCTCTTAAATACAACTTGGTATTTTGAGTTTGTCGTTGTTGCTGTTCTGTTCTGCATTCTGATAGCTTAAATAGCATTGGTCAGCGGCGTCAGTAATGGCTGCCACTTGCTCTTGTAGCTCCGTGTTCTCTGTCTAATTGCGTTATGGAAGTAAGCAGTGAAGTCTTGTAAATTTCGAGATAACGAGATTGTCTAAAAAAAGCTAAGGTGCACCTTTCTCAGCTTTTTGCTTTCAGAGAGTTTAAAGAAAAAATAGATACAATTTTTCAGCTTTCCGCTTTCATGTGAATTTCTGGGAAAAATAGGTACACTTTTTCAGCTTTCTACTTTTCAAGAACAGTAGAAAGACAAGAAAAAAGTTTAGAAGATTTAGGAAATGTGTTGAAAATCCTACCCTTTTTATCAAAATAAAGTCACCTTTTTTCGCCTATGCTAGTCAGTTGTAAAAACCAACCAAAGGGTAGGGAAAATCTAGACTTTGGATCCAATTAGATATTTTATATCCTGAAATCAAGCTGAATCTAGACAAATTCTATGACCTTATTTTTAAAATTTTCAAGAAAGTGAAATTGCCACAATCTGTCACTGATTAAAAGTCCTTGATATCGTCTTAATTGAAAAGTTTTACTACTAATTAAAGCTTTGTTAAGTGCGTAAAAGTCCACATTTATGGCTTAAAACCTTTTCTCAGTCAAAAAGACAATTATGAAGGTCCCAAAAATGATTTCCGTGTTTTTCATGTCAGCCTGCAAAATTAGTTACAACAAGTTGATAAGAAGCGGGTAAAAACGTTCACAGCTACGGATGTTTTCAAGTCTGTCGTTGGAGTAAAGATACAATATAATTAATTACTTTGCTTGTTTCGGTTTTTAAATCGAGAAATTTATGAAAAAAGTTTCAAACTGAAGTGTACAAATTGCCTATAAACAAGTTTTAACAATAAAAAGCGGAGAATGATTAAAATATCATTCTCGCTGTCTTTTCCATCACCGAATACCACCTTTGCTTAAATCTTTCAGAACAAATGCCAAGCTGATAAGTGAGGAAAGAAATACTTAAAAAATGAAACTTATTCCACCCACCCTTGCGTAGTTAGCAATCGATCATGACTACACACAACGCCAGCAACTGGAAAGTGACTAATGCGGAGTAAGACATCAATCCGGATTCAGTGCGAGCACAGAGTACTATACTTTTGAAAATACTGAAAATCCTTGAAACAATTTAGTACCCTGGTTGTCTTGTATATGTTGGTGCCTTCTATTTCAGCAGGCACAAGTTTTCAGTTCAAAGCCTACTCAGTGCCAATCCAGGTTTCAATTGATAAACATACACGCTTTGCAGTTAATTGTCTGGTCCTAGCTGCTCAAAGCCTAATCAGTGTAAATCCATGTTTTGAAAATATGATAAAAAGGTCTATGGTTGATTGTCTGGTCCTATAGTACGGTATAGTTGCTCAAACCCTAATGAGTGCTATCCAGGCTAAATAGATCGACATCCGTGAAGGTTTGATTTTCTGGTCCACGTTGCTTAAAATCCTAATAAATCATAGCTAATCCAGGTTTTAAAGATATATGATACAAGGTCTGTGGTTGATTGTCTGGTCCTATAGTACGGTATAGTTGCTCAAACCCTAATGAGTTCTAATCCAGGCAAAATATATTGACATCCATAAAGGTTTGATTTTCTGGTCCACGTTGCTTAAAATCCTAATAAATCATTGCTAATCTAGGTTTGAGAGAGAGGATATAACTGAAGTCTGGGGTTCATTGCCTTCTGGTCCACGTTGCTTAAACCCTAATCAGTGCTAATCCAGCTTTAATAGACATCGTCTGCGTTTGATTGTCTGTTCCACGTTGCTCGACCCTAATGATAACAAAGCTTAATTAGAGCTCCTTGGCGCTTTTTGAGACATGTCCGTTAAGTTTTTGTAGAAGACCAGCGTTTATCTTGTTTGACATCGCACAGAATGGCTATTGTTCTCCCGGACATGTACTTACAGCTGCCATTTTTTTCTAAGCCGGCCTACTAATTAATGCGCTGAATAAATAATGACTTCAAAACACTCTTGATTGGCTTGTTCTTACTTGGTTTCCCGCCATTTGCGAGAACTGTTCTTGACTTGTCACTTCTATTGTTTTTCTGACAAGAAATCTGAACAACAACACTGATGATTTCAATAATCATTCCCTGAGTAAGATTAAAGTGATACTCGAGTAAGGCCGGTTTGTTTATCCGTTGTCAAGAGACTACAAATCCACTGAAAAATAACACTGATGATTTCAATCATTGCCTGAGTAAGATTAAAGTTACACTCGAGTAAGGCCGGTTTGTTTATCCGTTGTCAAGAGACTACAAATCCACTGAAAAATAACACTGATGATTTCAATCATTGCCTGAGTAAGATTAAAGTTACACTCGAGTAAGGCCGGTTTGTTTATCCGTTATCAAGAGACTACAAATCCACTGAAAAATAACACTGATGATTTCAATCATTGCCTGAGTAAGATTAAAGTTACACTCGAGTAAGGCCGGTTTGTTTATCCGTTGTCAAGAGACTACAAATCCACTGAAAAATAACACTGATGATTTCAATAATCATTCCTTGAGTAAGATTAGAGTTACACTCGAGTAAGGCCGGTTTGTTTATCCGTTGTCAAGAGACTACAAATCCACTGAAAAATAACACTGATGATTTCAATCATTTTCTCAGTAAGATTAAAGTTATACTCGAGTAAGGCCGGTTTGTTTATCCGTTGTCAAGAGACTACAAATCCACTGAAAAATAACACTGATGATTTCAATAATCATTCCTTGAGTAAGATTAGAGTTACACTCGAGTAAGGCCGGTTTGTTTATCCGTTGTCAAGAGACTACAAATCCACTGAAAAATAACACTGATGATTTCAATCATTCATATATATATATATATATATATATCTCAAAACAGTGAAGAAGGCGATCTTTATCAGTGTTTCATGAAGTCTGTTACACCTGAATGATCAGTAGACGCCATGTCTTTGTCCAAAAGTAATTAAAGCATTTTAAATTTCCCGCGCTGAGTGAGAGAGACAGCGTCACAAATCTTCTTTATCATTTTCGGCTATTTTTCGAAGAGAAAAATAAAAGTGTAAAGGGTGCAAAATGTTGAGCACACTAGTATCTATGATATCCACCATGTGCAAATCTAAAAACTTCGAACAGAATCTTAAAAATTACTCGTGAATATTACAGTACATACATTTTTAACCCCATATTCAGCTATGTTTGGGTTCAATTTCGGTTGTTAAATCCAAGATTAAACCTTATTTTCAAGGGTGCAAATGAAAGACAATTTTCTTATCTTTTCGATGCACTATGTGCACAAGGAAAAAGAAAACTCTTTAACAGTGAAAGTTTAGATTTTCTTGTTGAGGTTGGCGGATTTTACTCGATTTCCTTTGTAATTGCCTCATTAAGTCGCCACACCTGGATGAGCAGCAGTTTGAATTCGGCGCTTTGACAATGAAAAAGTCCCGTATGTGACCGGCCATTCTGTGCGATGCCAGAGCTACAAACCCCTTGTTATCTCCTCCTCCTCACTGAACACCCTAAATCACCACACAGTAACCCGGCATTCACTCAAGATGCACTGAAGATTTCTTTAGAAAAACGTTTGTGAGGACCTGAAAAAAATAGATAGATCTAGTTCCCAAGGATACCATGAAGGCGTCCAAAAATTGATGTTGATTACATTTGCAATATATACACAATGAAAAGCCCTTATGTAGACTGCGAAGAAAAGAAGATCTAGATCTATAGGCGAAAAGTGAATCGCAGTTTTATATAACGTAGGGAAGCTAGACACATGTAAAGGACAAGTAAAGGCAGCTATGTACAACGTAATTTACAAAGCAGGACTGTATATCATCTCCGAGTTAATATATATATTTTAAAAAATGAAACAGAAACACGGATAATTTGCTGTAAATCCTCCATTGTTTGCTTGCTATTTTATTTTTCAAATACGTTTAAATGTCGCCAAATAATAGTCCATTAAATCTCTAATTGACTCTATAAAAGACCTTGAATAAAAAGAAAAACTACTTTCGTCCAGACACTCGATGATGACGGTAAGTCAAGAGATTGCTGACTCCTGATATATTCTAGACTTTCCATCCTTTAAAATTTCCAGGTTTTAAGTTTAAGGCTTTTATGATAAGAAGATCATTCCTTACATTGAATGCACATTTTTAGATGACAGTTCTATTTGGATTGCTCGTGTACATCCTCTCGTGTGGGACCTTACAAGGTATGATGACTCTCCTGTCAGTATACGTACGGAGTGTTGCTTTTATAGACTCTGCGTTCAGCTAACTATCAAAGGTTATCGTTCTTGTTTGCAGTTTTAAAAAAGAAAACAAAATAGGCTACGACTAAAGAGCATTTCATAATTTGTACCGTATTATATAAGCTAAAAGTTATCGTAGTGACTTGAATCATTCACTAAATTTGTTTTAATAAAAAAAATATCCTTATTTTTTAGGGATACAGGACTATGAAATAACCTATCCTGAACGTCTACACACCAGGCGTCATCGAAGAGATCTCTCAACCGCTATCGATGTAAGTAAAGACTAAATCTTTCCATATCGTCTAGTATTTTCGTTATATATTTTGTGAAGGTGGGTTCGCAGGTGCAGATATATATTTTCGTGTAAAACTTTTAGATTATTGAAGATTATGGCCTATAAAATATGACCAGATACAGGTATTATTTAATGCATATTACTGTGACGTTAGTCACTAACTGAACTACATCAAAATGGAAAGTTTACTACTCTATAAAAGCAACAAAAAAACGTCTAGCTTTTTTCTTGTTGTTAGGCTTTTCTTAAAATGTACAGCAACAACAATAAAAAAATATATAAGTTAGCAGATTAGCAAAACAATGAAAAAAAAGTTTTCTTTCATAAGTAAGGTCATTAAATGTTTGAAATTTGGAGAAACAGCAACGCCTCATACAAAAAGTTAACATGTATGTACAAGCTTAATAATGTTGATTGTTCATAAACTTTGTCCTGCGAGTGACAAGTTTAGCTTTAAGCTGAAGTCAAACTAGTGAACCTTTGTACCCACAAACAGTCAGTAAAACTGCATGAGCAACAGCAAACGTGGTATGGCATAAACCGCTTAACTCAACTAATAACATGTAATTGTAATGAGCGAAGTGTACGCTCTAATTGTACTCCTCTAGACCAATCAGAATCGAGTAATTTTGTCGAGTGTACTATAAGGTCTGAAATCAAACGAGTGATTACAATATTGTACGACCGCGTATACCAAAATTGCATGACACGAAGTTCAATTACCACTTAATCATATCTGAAATCACTTCTGTAACAACATAAAATTTAAATCCATTTTCTCAATTTCATCCATTTTCACCCAGAAAATCCCCTTCAAGATTTTTTCTCATGCTTTGAATTGCCTTCTGTTTTCTGTGATCTGATTGGTCAGATTCTATGTTTTCTACAATTTCATTCAATCTAAAACAAAAGTCGATGCTTTCAGTCGGTTACATTTTGTTGATTTTTAAAATATGCCTGCCTACTCTTGAAAACATCCAAGGCAAAGATCTTAAATCAGTCACAATTTTTTGAAGGGGTTAAATTGTATATACATTTTTTCATGGTTTCTGTATCTGTAGATGTCGCAAATAAACATTTAATTTTTGTTTTCGATTAGATTTTAATTTGGTTTTACCTTGAAATCGGCTGTTACCTTTCTGAACACACCCAGCCATTCGGCAGACCGTAAACTCTAGTGAACAGCTGAACGAACACTGTACCTTTCTCACGGTAACCCTCTTGGTTTACGATATACCATATACTTTCGAAGCACAGAGCCTCAAGTGCTTCAAGTGCTTAAATGATTGAGGTTACGTGGATTTAAATAAAGGTTTTTATGCATGTGCAAAAACATGGCGCCGTTTGGTCCATAAATGCTAATCAATCATGATCAATTTCTTTCTCAGGCCGGTGGCCATGAACATTCTGTTAAATTTGCAATTAAAGCTTTTCAAAACAATTGGGTTCTTGATGCAAATATTAACGAGTAAGTATTGAGCACTAAGTAACTAAACAAGACGTTTTTAACCTATTAGTAAACAAAAGATTTCTTAAGGTTTTTATACATATCGTCGTTTCTCCTATAATAAGAAAATATATTTGAAGATTTTTTAAATATTTTTTTTACAATTAATTTAGATTTCATTTTAAAATAACGTGTTTTCTTGTGTTTCTTAATTTCTTCAGACGAGTTACTCCACAAACGGTGCTTCTGCGTCAGTTTGATGCTGATGATTCTGAGATTATAACTAAGGTTTGTCTTATTAACAATCTACAAATCAGGCGAATCAAATTTTGGAGGGGAGTGGAGGGTGAAACATCCCACTCTCTAAAGTTATTTAGCATTATAATTAAGAAATAACATAATGTTGTGAATTTTCCCCGCTTTAAGGAATCACCAGATATTTGTCACTACCAAGGTTCTATTAGGGGTATTCCCGAATCTGTTGTGGCATTAACTACTTGCAATGGCTTGAGGTAAGTGGGATTAAAAACTGTCCCCGCAAAACTGCTTGATGTTATGTGTTGAGACCAAGTGCTATCTTTTTTTAGTGGAGTGATTGACGATGGAGTCGAAACGTACCACATAGAGCCCCATGCAAACTACAAGGTAATCTTAGAGCTGTAAGAATTTTTTTCGTGTAGCAAATAAAGACAGCTTTGCTGGAAATCAGAAAGAAAAAAGAAAGAAAAAGAAAAGAAAACAGGAGAAAGAGAAGGGGAGGAAGGAAGGAAGGAACTGACGAAGGGATGGATGGATGGATGGATGGATGGATGGATGGATGGATGGATGGATGGATGGATGGATGGATGGATGGATGGATGGATGGATGGATGGATGGATGGATGGATGGATGGATGGATGGATGGATGGATGGATGGATGGATGGATGGATGGATGGATGGATGGATGGATGGATGGATGGATGGATGGATGGATGGATGGATGGATGGATGGATGGATGGATGGATGGATGGATGGATGGATGGATGGATGGATGGATGGATGGATGGATGGATGGATGGATGGATGGATGGATGGATGGATGGATGGATGGATGGATGGATGGATGGATGGATGGATGGATGGATGGATGGATGGATGGATGGATGGATGGATGGATGGATGGATGGATGGATGGATGGATGGATGGATGGATGGATGGATGGATGGATGGATGGATGGATGGATGGATGGATGGATGGATGGATGGATGGATGGATGGATGGATGGATGGATGGATGGATGGATGGATGGATGGATGGATGGATGGATGGATGGATGGATGGATGGATGGATGGATGGATGGATGGATGGATGGATGGATGGATGGATGGATGGATGGATGGATGGATGGATGGATGGATGGATGGATGGATGGATGGATGGATGGATGGATGGATGGATGGATGGATGGATGGATGGATGGATGGATGGATGGATGGATGGATGGATGGATGGATGGATGGATGGATGGATGGATGGATGGATGGATGGATGGATGGATGGATGGATGGATGGATGGATGGATGGATGGATGGATGGATGGATGGATGGATGGATGGATGGATGGACTGATATGGATTAAAGAAGTAAAGGAAAAGACAAACTATTTCAAGCAAACCTGTAAAATCCCTATGAATGACTTCGTTTTGTTGATTCGTGATACAGGATACAGGAGCGCACAAAATATATCCAGCAAAAAGAAGAAAAGGATTTGGCGTGCCAGAAGAATCTGGTGAGATTCTATAGCTGATGACACAGTTTTAAATTAATTGTGGAGCAAGAAGGCTCATACTTCTATATCCTAGTTATTATAAAGCTGATTTACTTAATGTGTAATTCATAAATTCTTTAGATTTCGACAAGCAAAATATTTATGGAAACGACGAATCCCTACTCACACAACAGATTAATAGGGTAAGTATGAACGGACTTATAATCATGTATATGGAGCGCGACTTAGAATAAAGGACCCTTCCCTGCCCTGCTCTGCTTCATTCTAATGAGCCGAAAACCACTTAACGTGGAGTAACAAAACAAGATTCATTTAAGGTGTTGTCTCTTGCAGGTACGACGCAATGTGGCCAATGTTGAAGATCAGTACAAACCATACTTAACGACTAACGAGACTCGTTACAACGAGGTTTTTTTCGTTGTGGATCACGGCATTGTAAGTGGTATATAACATCATATTCTTCTGCACTCATGATCGACGTTATGAAATATTTTGGAACAGGTCTCAGTTGCGTATGATTAGAATTTACTGCATTAGTATGCTGGAGGTCAGTTTAATCATAAACAACGTATTAATACTGAAAATGTATTTTTGATCTGACAATTTAGTACAAGAGGTTTGGAAAGAATATTAGAACAACGGTGGAGAGACTTATTACTTTGTGCAACATCCTGGATGCGGTGAGTTGTCTAATTAAATTATTTGAGAAGTATTCTGATTTAAGTGAAAAGGGAAATGCTAATATAACTCATCTTTCTCTTCCTCGGTGCGTCATGATCAGCTATAGACCTTTTCGTCTTGGGTGCAATGTTGACCACTTGTCATTCTTTTGATAAGATTCTTTGTTTGAGTTGTATCGATATTCATGTGTCCTCTCATGTGCAACTGTTGAATAGAATAAAGAAATGATACTCTAAGAAATGACACGTGGTCTGAAATGGGAAAACATTACGCCCAAGGTTAAAAGGTTTATTGTCAGTGATCACTTGATCAAGAAAACATATTTGGGCTTTGGAATTCTGGTTTTAAAGAATATCACAATATCAGAAGTACAATAATATTTCCTATGAGAAAAACACATTGTCAGAATAGTGATCTTGATCAAGATGCCATTTTTGGTAGTTAACGAAAAAAGACAGATACCTCATGCTCAATATCATGTGATTAATTTATCCAATCATATGTCCGACGCCCGAAAAAGAAAAAAAAAAACCAACCTCATTTTTAGAAAAGGGTTGTTCATTAACCCATGTTAAGACATGTGTCTTGGATAGGAATTGAGGATCTAGTACCGTAACTCCTCTAAAAGGTGCTTCTTATTTGTCTATTCATTAGATTTACCAGCGCATAAATATTCGCGTTGTGATGTCTGCTCTTGAGATCTGGACTAATGGACCTCGTTTTCGTCGTCGCTTTGGAGATTTCAAGCTATTTGGCGATTACTTAAACAAAGAAGTTAGAGGCAGAGTCCATTTTGATAATGCCCATTTCCTGAGTCATTATTCTTGGCGTGGAGCAAATGGCCTTGGTTGGATTGGGGGAATGTGTGGTTCAGGTTCCTATGCTATAAACTCTGTAAGTGTTGTGACACTAACTTATTGAAAAACTTTCATGATATTCTATTCTTTGTTTTCACGTTACGTTATGCTAGTGGAATTTTTTAGTATCTATTGTTAGGCCCACCAGCACGGCCGCCATGTCTGTCTCTCGGCTCTCTTTGGATTGGTTAAAACCATCAATCGATAAATCCTTCTTGAAATAATATCTGCGTTAATCACAGTCAGAGCGGCAGGGCTAATTCACAGATCCAATTCAGTGGATTGTACCTTGTTAGATTTTGCAGAGGGAGGAAAACCGGAGAACTCGGAGAAAAAACGGCTCTAATCAAGGAAGAGACCCAACATTCTCTACTCACATGTGATGCCGTGTCCAGGAATCGAACTTGGGATCCCACAGCTGAGAGACAATACTCCTGTTTCGAGTTCTCTATTGCTCAGTGTTAGTCTCGATTGTGCGTAGAATATTTAGCACTGAAAGCAAAACCCGTGGAATCTTGAAGCAATTGTATTGTTCATTTGTACACATTCCTCACGAGCTGTTAGTAATACTAAATAATATATTACATGCTTAATTTTGAGGCTAACACGGCTCAATAGAGATCTCGAAACTGGAGTATTACATCAAAATTACCTCACCCTTGATTCCTGTTGGATCTAATTATCCTTAAACCACAAGCAACGCTTTTCTTTTGCTAACTCCAAAAAACGAAAAGAGCGTTCTTTGCATGGTTACTTTATAAATTTCCATTTGTTTTGTCTTTTAGTGGAGTCATGCATGGGGTAGTCTTATTGGACCATACATAGTGGTTGCTCACGAAATGGGACACAACTTTAACTTTCCACATTATTCTGGTAACTAACTCACTTACTACTAAATATATATATATATTTATGTTTTTCCCCGTTAATCCCGTGTAACTCAAAATTGGATGCTGCTTTGCCTGAAGCTCGTTTACTGGGCAAGGTAATAAACACAACGCCATTGGTTTGGACTGAATTGGCTATGGGCAACTTCCCATAGCCGATTTATTTAATTTCAAAAACTCATAAAACTTTTAATTAAAAGTTTTAATTGAAAACAGTTCATACTTAAACTTGCCCTAGTAAAGGTGAGGGCCACAAAAATGCATCATACAGCAATAAAAAAGAGGAGGAGGAATAGGGAGGAGGCGGGTCAAAACACGTTCTCTTCAACGCCGAGGTTGTTAAGTTGAGAAAGACCGCACCGTCACACAACGCTGCCTTATAAATCCCCCAGAGGGGGGTTAGAGGAATGACTCCGGGAAATACCCCCTTTCAAATGCCCGTATGATGCACTTACATAACAATCTTATTAGTCATCATAGATAAATACAAGACAAACAGATTAGCCGGGAAAACATAAAATCCCTATTTGCGAGCAAATATTTTATATATTGAAAACTACTATATACTGCTTACTACGATTCTCAATATTCTGCAAACATTTCAACGACTTGTTGTGAATTATTTTTTCGCTGCCGTTAATCAAAGTAATCATTCGGTACCTTTTTGGCAGTGAAAAACCAAATTCCAACTGGTAACTCGCCACTCGCAACTACCGAGTTCGCAAAATATTGAGAATCGCTGTAAAATTCCTATTTTCTATCTGTTTGAAATCAGTGATTCTTAATTTAATGGGATCCTCTCTAAAAAAACGATTCTTTTTCAAATAGCTAAATGCAAGTGCCTTTCTCCAAAGGGATGCGTAATGCAATATTATCCAAAGTAAGTTGTTGTTCATTAATTTATGTTGCGTATTAAGACAGCATATTACATCTCGGGCCGGGACTAAGGGTGGGGTATGGGTAGTTCACTCGCCTCTCAACACTGAGGTACTGATAGGATTCGATTCCTTGACGTGGCATAACATATATGTTCACAGAGTTTATTAGGACTCTCCCTTTGATTCGAGGGTTTTTCTCCGGGTTCTCAAATTTTTCTCTCGGTTCCGCAATACCTAACAAGAAAGTACAAATGTTTCATCGGGGTATGGGGTTTTCATCATAGAACATGGCTTTAATCGAAGTAAGGTTTGAGGAACTCCAAATGACACAACTTGTGCAATTTGCATACCTTTCTGAATCAATCGTGATTTTTGCTTTTCTTTTTCTTCCTTTTTCACTCCTATATAGACCAAGAATGCTTGGATTTTCAGACTGCAGCTTGAATGCCTTGAAGAGAATTAACGACCGTTGCCTTTACAACGTGCCTACACTGGTAAAATGAAAGATATTTTAAAGTGCAGCAAAGAGACTTAGAACTTAAAATATAACATATCGACCCTTTGGATCAGTACTTAGAACTTAGTTCGAATTATAAGTCTTAGCCTGTGTATTTATTACTAGTAAGGAAACATAGTACTTATATACACTTAATACTTATATATACGTTGTAATTTGTATCGAAGAGTTAGTTTATTTGGCACGTGAAACAAAGTTGCATAATTAACAGGCAAAGTAAAAGTTAAACCAAAGAAAACAATGCATGAAATTGTCACTTTGTATGCTTACTATTTTGTCACGGGCCAAGTACAACCACTCTAATATAGGGTCGTGTAAGACTGCATTTTACGCAGCTGAAAATTCAAGAGTGACTTAATCAGTGTAATATTTGACAATGATGAGCTGCCGTTGTGTGAGTCACTATGAAGCAGATGTTGCGAAAGACAAGAGTTTCTTTGTAAAAAGGATACGCGACAGCTTTGGAAATAAGTTGCATACTTTTAAATTCTACTTTAGGCTATTAACTCCAAATGTGGCAATGGCATCCGAGAAGGAAACGAAGAATGCGATTGTGGAACACCCGAGGCAAGTAAACAAGAAAATATAAAAATGACTTATGACAACGAATAGCTTATCAAGTTTACATTTGCATCTTTTGAGAGAAACGTTTAACTTAGACTAACTCCTGTTATTTTGTTTTTAGATGTGTAAAGCAAAGGACCCCTGCTGCATGCCACATGACTGCCGTCTGAAGCCTGGAGCACTTTGCAGTGATCAACATCACGCCTGCTGTAATGACTGCTTAGTAAGAATTTTTATCTAATATGAACTGTTTAATACATTGTAAGGAAACAGCAACGCCATGCATGACGGGCGGTGCCGCCCTGCACGAGAAGAGAAGTTTAGTTTCATTAACTAGTACAACGTATATACTTCATGAAGAAAATTTTTCACTTTTCACCCTTAAAACTTTTTCTATTTCTATTCAAATTTTTTTCATTTTCTATTCTAGTTTAAGAGACAAGGAACACTTTGCAGACCAGTAAAAACAGATTGTGATATACCAGAATATTGCCCTGGAGATTCCAGAGATGTAAGTATTTATCTTAAATGTGTAATTACAAGAAAGACAAACGAATGAACATATACCTATGCCTATAACATGTTGAATTAATGCTAGTCGGTTTTTCATTTGATAAAATCAACGGACCAAAGTGCAAGACTATGGAAGAAAAATTTGAAAGGAAAAGGAAAACATTATTGTATTCTGAACTTAAAAAAATGATTTTTATTGTAATAAGCAATGATTCTAGGCAAACACTTTTGTTTTGTCAAACCCAACAAATAAACTACGACTAGATACAAATTTTCAGCACAATCGTATATAAAGCTATTTAATTTCAATTTTTTTATCTACAAGGAATGCTGTCAATTTTTTTATAATTGTATTAATACTTTCGGCCTGGACAACGATTTTTGGAATACTGAGAATTAACTAATGGTAGAATGTATTTATTCTAGTGTCCAGCTGACATATCCTTACAAGATGGAACACCATGCAACAGAGCAAATAAGGTAAGCTAACATCATTGGATAAAATTTCTGTTTTGAAGGATTTTGATGGCAGGTATTTTCAATAACGGAATAAACATCTCTCGCTACAGAATGCTATACAAAATATTCTTCAACATCTTGTCCATTGAGGATGATTGTACGTTATCTAAAAACCTGCTGCAGTTCCATTAAGGGTAATAAATGACATTCATGCATAGGTCCTAGTGCACTGACAAGTTGTGGTATATTTTGTAGTCTTACTGCTTCACTGGCAAGTGCGCAGAGACGAGAAATAAACAGTGTAGAGATCTAGTAAGTAATAGCTAATTATATACTATGATGAAATGTTAAAAGAAAGTACAAACTCTTGCAAATAAAAATACCGCTGTGTATCATATGAAATATGGTAATAATGAAGCCCAAGAGGACAAACATTATTTAAAAGGCTCAAATGAAAAGTTACTTATTTGACAAGCACCATTTGCTAACCTGCCTTTTCCAACACTGAATCACTGCTTTCCATTTGTGTTATTTTGCCACAAATATCAAAGAAAAAGACATATTTCGAGGTATTTTCATGTGTGTTTTTCAAATGCAAGTAATTCTTACACATTTTTTGATACCATTAGGGAGTGCCAGTGCGAATCAAGAGTGTTATGACAAGCTGAACACAGAAGCAAATGGATATGGAACATGTGATGCAACGAGCAACTCGTCCTGCGCAGCTGCGTACGTATGCATATAACATGTTTTTAATTTATGTAATAGGTTGTACAAAGTAACAAAAAGTTTTCATATCATCGTTGTGCCAGCAGACACGCCCCTGAAGAATGCATTCTTTTGGACTGAAATATTGTTTTTGTAATTGTTCATAATTTTCGTTGTAATTCGAAACTCCGGATTTAGAAATTAGATATCCTTATTTGGATAATCAAATGTATATATTGATCGGACAATGACACAAACATTTTTAAACAATATTCGTCTATTGATTTGGTGGTGATTGTGCATGAAAGCTTTTCTAGTTAGATAACCTCTCTTTTCATTCTTCTCTTTCTTTAGTGATGTTCTTTGTGGCCAAATTCAATGTTCGACAAATGATAAAAGGCCTGTGGTAGATTATGGCAAAAGTTATAAGCAAATGACATTAAATGGTTCAAGTGCCGCGCGATGCAGGTAATAATTTTTTTATAATCAACACTAATGATAAATTCAGCGCAAAAATTATAAACCTTATCATCATCATGATCATCATCTGACTAAACAACTTATGTTGTTATCATAAGATAACTATCAATTAATCCATTTTAAATCATAAATAAATATTGAAATTAATTAATTATCAATTAATCCATCTTGCCTTTTTTTAGCGCTGCGGTACTCAAAAAATCTGATATGGTTGGTCAAGGAATGGTGAACGATGGAACGAAATGTGGAGACCAAAAGGTAAGGCCTTTGTCAATTAAAACTCGATCTATATGATATAATTTGATTACTCATTAGTAATGATGGAATATTTTATCTTATCTTAGATGTGCATGAATTCCAAGTGCCAGTCGTTCCAAGAACTGAACATCACTAAATGTCCATCGGTAAATGGTCTTGAGTGTAACGGAAGAGGGGTAAGTCATTAATTTAAAGACAAAACGAGCATTAGTTAGGAGGGTCCATATCTAATGTTGGATCATCTGTGAGTCGAAAGATCATAAGTAGCATAAGTGAATTACTAAAAAAGCCTATCTTATGAATGGTGCTACAATCAGCACTTTTTGAACGGACAGCTAACGGGTTATCAAAATTTGCTCTCTTCGAATCAAGACAATAACCTTATTTTGCGGACACCCCTATTACGTGGACACCAAGCAAGGTCCCGAAGGTGTCCACTTCGTAAAGGGACCACTGAATATTGTATTTCTTTTTCTTTTTCTTTTTCTTTTTACCATAGAGGTGTACAAGTCTTGGGACTTGTCATTGCCATTCTGGATATGATCCTAACACTGCATGTGAAAAAGGTAATTTAGATAGATTATATCTCTTTAAAAATAAAACTAAGCAGCTGAAAATTTTTTAATATTTTTTTGAATTTTTAAATCAATTTTTAAAAATACTTCGGAAAACTGACTAGCCTTTAAGAGGTACTCAAAGGCTTGGAAGACCCGGTCTGTAATCCTACAGTCCCTTGTCTTCGAATTGCTTGAATGCCGAGTGTGAAAATGTATTTTTGTTTCTCTTCTTTGGAAGGAAATCTTCTAAATTCCAGTTCAGGCGTCTAATATCTTCTAGACAAGATTTTCGCGTGTTTTGAATAAGGGCTTGCCTTTTCTAATCCATGTCGCTTGAACTACTGTTGACTGACTAAAATGACTAAAATGCCCTCATAATCTATGCATCCTTATTAACTCATACTATTAACATTTCATGGTCAGTCCTTCTAGCAATTGATGGAGGCTTCACCACATGGACCAATTGGTCTATATGTGACAAGGGCTGTGATACTGGTAAACAGAGCCGACATCGATTCTGCAACAATCCTGCTCCACAGCATGGTGGCAAAGATTGCCAAGGAGAGAAAAAACAGGAGCAACAGTGTAACAAGGTTCCTTGTCCAAGTAAGTGATATGTCATCCATGTTCACCCCCAACAAGTTTGAATCGGCAGTAGATTGACATTGGAACTTTTTTATCGAGATGTCTCATTTCCAAGAATAGCCCAAAACATAGATCCTACATAAGGAGCCGCTATTGCTTTACAAATATACCAACGTTATTTACTCTTCGTCTGACAAACCCTTTCTCTTTAACTGACTTTTCATTCAAGACAAATTTATAGCGTGTAGTCATGACTCTCAAGCTTTACCCTATCGGATTTCATTGTTTACGATTATCAATTATATATACGGTTTTCATGAAAAGAGGCGGTAAAAATATGGAAAAATCGCATTCAAAAATAAATAAAGAGGAATTCCGTTATCTAGAACCTCCTGGGGAACAAGGAAAAGGCTTAGAATAATGGGGTAAAACCGTAGTGACGCAAGTCCATGGGACGCGCCCTCAAGCTCAAGATAACATGAATCTCGAGATATCCGGGGTTCGGGATAACGGGACTACACGAGAAATATAAAATAATTAATCAATTATTTTCTCACTTTTAGAGGCACATTCATGCCGTCACCTTCAGATGCAAGCAATCTCCAACAACCTAAATCTTCCGGATGCTATTTACAAGATCTTTCCTCAAGGACAATCCCGTAAACCTGTCTTAGCCTACTGTGACATGTCACGTGACGGTGGTGGGTGGACACTATTGGTCACTAGCCGAACCAATACTTGGAATGCTAAAAATATCATGCTCAGAAATATAATGTCGCCTTCTCTAACGCAAGACTACTCGATTCTCAAGTATGCTGATGATATCAAGAATAATATCAATGTTTCTGGAACGACTTTTGAATATCGACTGGAGGCTCAAGCACGAGGTGAGTGCATCTTTTAAAGAAAAGAATACATTTTCAGGCCGAACATATTTGCATAATCGAAAAACCACAGGCAATCCACATAATGTAAACATCAATAAAAGTCTCTAAAATGAGATAAAATGTTGTTCGAAATAACAGCAAAAAGTTCATGTTCTTCATAATTAAGTAGTTTTGGTAGCATTCAAACCGCTTTGATTTCAAGCAATGTTTCAAATTGCCCCGGCAAATGTACTAAAGTGAGTTTGTAAATTAAAATAACGCTTCATGAATTCGCATCAGGATTTTAAAATCTAGCACTGACAAGTATATAGCTTAATTCATCGTCTTACCTGTTGCTCCAGACTTGTAACAGTTATCATACAGTAATTTTCCTGGCTTGTTTGGTGAACTTGAATCTTTTTTGGACTTCAATTTCAACATGGCGGGACGAGGGACGAGACTAGCTCGCTTTCTGAATATAAAGTCCCCTTGGGACTGAAACGCTTGTAAAGGATTGCACACGTCACGAACAAAAGGCATTTCAATGAGAGAAAGTATCGGTACTTCTTTGTGGCGGGTAGCCTGTGGTTAGCATCTATTGGTATAACAAAAATACAAGTTATAAATTGAATTCGTAAATTTATTTTTATCAAAACCGTTACAGATAAAACTTTTGAAAAAACGAAAAGGAATATACAGGAAATAATTTTCGTCACTCTTCTTTCATGCTTTTTCACATCTAATATCTTGTATTACTGTATTACTATTTTTTTCTTGTGACAAGAAAAAAATCTGTTGTATTTCTCGATTAAAACTCTTTATAAAAGCGTTTGTGGGCCAACATTATGTATAATAGTAGAACGCAATCCCGAAAAATAGAAACCATTCATCGTAATAATAAATGTGTATTTAAAAGTATATGCATAAAAAAGGCAAAACATAAAGGATGCGTATCACATTTAGATAGTCAGGCTTTATCCGTCTTTTATTTTCTTCAGGTCGTTGGGGAGGAATATGGCAAGCAGATCGATCCTACACATTTACAGCGACTACAAATGCCCAAACTGACGTCAAACTCATAAAGAAATTTGATAACTGGGATTACTCAGACAATGGGATCGAAAAACGGATGCCTTGGATAAAATTTACAAAGCGCTTGTACTATGCAATACTAACCACATCCAGGGATGCTTACTCAAAATTTTGGGGCACCATTGCAGGTAAATAATGATGAAAGGAAACGTCAAGTATCGAATGGATATACAAATCTGCACTACGTTTCTATTTAGTCACAGTTCAGACAAAATACAAATAGTATTTTCTAGGTCTTTTTGTCTCGCAAATATTCATATGAAAATATCAAGAAATGATTGTTTTCATAGATTGGTGATTACCCTTTACATTTTTTTTGCTACAATGTAGCACCCTTTAAAGGTTTCCATCCAGCACCTTGGATTTACGGACACTTGAAAGAAAGTAACCCCGATGTCATCTGGTACTGGATGCGTGAAGGTCCTTGGCAGTTCCCACGATAATGTATGGAAGTGCAAAAATACAAATATTTTGGCCAGGTAAGAAATAACGGACAGTTACGAATATGCATTCATGTGCCGTCCTGCAATTTGACTTGGGCTGTATCTATTATGCCGTCAAACTACGCTCTCTCGTTTACAAATATTAATGGAAAATTATGATAGCAAACGTTATACATTTTTGTTTGCTCTTTGGCTACTTCTCCTTACGTGAAAAATAAAAGTTTTCAAAATTTGCTGGAATTAACTTCTGTTTTCTTTTCTTTTTCTCCTTCTGCAGCTCCTACATAGAAGGTTTCTCTGCTTCCTGTTAGAGGACATAGGATATCGTCAACAAGAGCATGATGTAAAGAATGACTTATATTGGGTTGCAATAAACAGGTGGTGGGACAAAATTACCTTGTTGTTGGCTGTCTTATGTCTTGAAAAAAAAATGCGTTCATTTCGCCATAATATCTTGCAAGTTTTGGACACGTGTATTCTCTTGTGAGACTTGCATTGAATCGATACATATATTCATGTATCTAACGGAGAGTTTCAGCAAATAAAAATATTATCCGATAAGACATATCATAATCTAGAAATAGATTAAATATATTGCCAAATTCCCATTGAGTCAATGGGAATTTGGCAATATATTTAATCTATTTCTAATCCAACGGGAGGGAAAAGAGCTATAAGGTATTAAAGTCAGTGGGTGCTTTTTCTCTGAAATAGTTTAGCCGTGGTGACTCGCTTGATATCTATCCCTGTCTGTCAAACCTCCAGCTGTCATCCCCTACCATATCCCAATCGGTTTCCCTTCCCATTCAATCTACTGTATGTTAGTCAGACTCGAACACGAGTGATTTTCTAAACTCTTACCAAACTATTTATTATTTCGTTTCCCATTTCCCTGTGCAGAACCCGTCCGGATTCTCGACCCCTTACCCTTTCATATACCAAATTTCAGCAAAAAGGTACCCCTTTCATATACCTTTGAAGAAGAGCTACCCCTTTTTATACCAAAACTCACAAATACTCACGCCTTCTCTATACTGACCTGCGGCCTGAAAAAGGTACCCGTTTCGGGCGGAGCATCCCCGTATAGTCCATTATAGGGAGTACCCCCCCCCCCCCCCCCCCCGGTTCATTCAGTGTTCAGTTTGATCTATCCAGGCTCCATTACATAACTGTTATATTTCTAAATCGAGCAAATTATGGGCAAAACAGTTCAAAGCAAAGTAACTAAATATTCTAATAATTAGTCTGACTGATGGTGAGAAGAGATTGACAAACATTTAGGCTCAATAAAAAGGGTATTTCTGAAACAAGTCTAGGTTGAGGTTAGTCGTAACGATCGAGACGGACCACCAAAATAGATGCCATCTATCAGTAAAGAGCGCGCTAAAATGAAAGCTATCCTAACCTTGTAGCTATCTGTCGTGACTTCACTCACATCGTTCAAGTAATAGATATACAATCGACAAAACGCGAATTAAGAAAAGAATTCATGAAGAAAAAATTAGGTTTAGTGTTGGTTTCGAGACAAATTGAGATTTCTTTTAAAGGAGATTGGCGTTAAATAAATCTCGCCTTTGACAAGACCAACTTAAATCTTGCCATCTTCTTCCCCAAACTGGACACCCCAAAGCTGCAATATCATACAGTCTACCATTCACTAAAGATGCATGAAGATTTCCTTAATAGTGGAAGTGGAAGATCCAGTTTCCAAGGAAACCCTATCGGTGGACAAAAATTTATGTTTACACGTACAATACAATACTCTTTCTGAAAAGTTCTTATGTAGACATAGAAAAAATATATCATAAGGAGAAAAGTGAATCGCAGTTTCATAACGTAGTGATGGTGGCCAGACATGATGTAAAGGACAAGTAAAGGCAGCTACAACGTAAATTACAAAGCAGTGCGGTATCATCTCAGTTACAAAAGAAAAATAGTAAAAAAGAAACCTCGGTTAATTTGTTGTAAATCCTCCATTGTTTGCTTGCTATTTCATTTTTCAAATACGTTTAAATGTCGCCAAACAATAGTCCATTAAAGCTTTGATTGACACTATAAAAGACCTTGACTTAAAATCTACTCTTGTCCAAACTGGATACTCGTTGACGGTAAGTTAAAAGACATTTTTCAAAAATTTAATTTCCACCCTTTAACATTTTTTGAGTTTTATGTTAAGAAGAATGTCCTTATATTGCATGAACATTTCTAGATGAGAGTTATACTTGGATTACTCGTGTACATCCTCTCGTGTGGGACCTTACAAGGTATGATGACTCTTCTGTTATCAAGAGTGTTGCTTTTATAAACTATTTGTATATAGCTAGCTTTCAAAGGTAGTCGTTCTTGTTTGTAGTTAAATTTAAATTTAAATTTAACTACAAAGTTAAATTTAAATTTAAATTTAAGTTCAGTTTTTGAAAAAAAATTAAAGAACTTTGGTTTGTATCTAGTATAAGGAATGTTGCAGAATAAGTTAAAAGTTTTTTTTTTTTTGCCTTTTAAGGCAAAATCTAAAACTGAAAAACCCCTTCATCATTTACAACTGAAAATTTATTTATTTTATTTTATTTAGGGATACAGGACTATGAAATAACCTATCCTGAACGCCTACACAGCAGGCGTCATCGAAGAGATCTCTCAACCGCAATTGATGTGAGTAATGGCTTATTCTTTCCATGCCAAGTATATCAGTGTTATAGTAATATCTTTTTTTGTTATTTATTTTCTGTGCGACAATTAGTGCGAGTTTTTCGCAGGTGCAAGAGGGCATTTCAGTAAAATGACGATTATGACCAATAAAATCTGTAGCCAATTGCAGTTGTATTTAGAGCAATTAGTGTGATCATGGTCACCAAGTATAACAAAACTTGAAACTTTGCTTCCCTCTACTGATTTCTGGACACTCTTCTCTAACCTTTTCTGTTACTAGGCTTTTTTTTTGAAAAAAAATCTGAATAGCGTGACAATAAACAATAGTTTTCTTTCATACTTGAGGTCACTAAAACCATGTTTGATATACAGAGAAACAGCAATCAACATCTTCCTTAAAACTGTGTACACGCTTATTTAAATATTTACACTTCTATCGTAGCTGTTACCAGCAGATATCATGCTCAAAGTGAAAAGTAATAGCCTAAATAATACGACCTAAAGCGAAAGTCGATGTTTTCAGTACATTTTGTTGATTTTAGCAGCTGGGCAAGTGTTGATCTTAGATTTCAATAACTCGGAAATGAAGACATGTTGTCTTCTTATTTGTTGTATTTAAAGGGTTTTTAAGTCAACTTGGTAGTCAATAGTTGATTAGTGACAATCAAGGCTTTTTTTCTTTTAAGTATAAACTACAAAAATGAGGATTTGCTGGATTAAACAGGCAACAAAAAGCTAATGAACTATATGTAAATATTTTCGGTATTTAATGTATATAGCCCATAATTAAAAAAAAAGAAATGTTGAGGTTGCTTTTTTTCGTGTTCTTTCTTTCCTTCGTTCTTTCTTTCCTTCTTTCCTTCTTTCCTTCTTTCCTTCTTTCCTTCTTTCCTTCTTTCCTTCTTTCCTTCTTTCCTTCTTTCCTTCTTTCCTTCTTTCCTTCGTTCTTTCTTTCCTTCTTTCCTTCTTTCCTTCTTTCCTTCTTTCCTTCTTTCCTTCTTTCCTTCTTTCCTTCTTTCCTTCTTTCCTTCTTTCCTTCTTTCCTTCGTTCCTTCGTTCCTTCGTTCCTTCGTTCCTTCGTTCCTTCGTTCCTTCGTTCCTTCGTTCCTTCGTTCCTTCGTTCCTTCGTTCCTTCTTTTCTTTCGTTTTCCTTCTTTCCTTCGTTCCTTTTTTCCTTCTTCGTTCCTTCTTTTTTTTCCCTATTTTTTCTTGATGGCATTAAACACTATATAAACGACGCTTTATGTTTTTGGTATATATCTATGATTCTTCTTTACAAATTCCTATTTTCAAACAAAATGTTAGCATAAAAGATATGCTTCTCATGATAATAATTCGTAGTCAATGAACGATCGGATAGGTCGAGAGTGGAGTAAAGGAGTTCTTCCTCTAGATTTCAGGTTTCCATTTTATGTTTTCTAAATTTCTGAGAAATCTTATATTGTACCATGTTGGGAAAATAAAGATTTCTACAACGTTTTCTACGAGCTTTAGTTCCAATTCGATATGTGAGTTAGCCCTGTCCTGACTTAGATCAGCCCTGGTGCTGTTCTCGGTGAATTTAGCGGAAGCGTTTGCGCGAAGTCACACGTACACATACCAATAACTCTATCTCTTTTACTAAAATAGTCCTCATCATGTTTCAACGGTAGCTCATTACTTTGATGAGCAGCTGAACAAACAATAAATTCCAATCATGATCAATTTCTTTTTTAGGGTGGCCATGAACATTCTGTTAAATTTGCAATCAAAGCTTTTAAAAACAATTGGATTCTTGATGCAAATATTAACGAGTAAGTATTGAGCACTAGAAGTAACCAATATTTCTTAATTCTTTGGTCGTAATATTTTAAAATATTTTAAATATATATTTTTTAATTTTATACTAATTTTTAAATTAATAATTTAACAATTTCATTCCAAAATGTGTTGTTTTTTCCCTTCCAACAGACGAGTTACTCCACAAACAATGCTCCTGCGTCAATTTGATGCTGATGATTCTGAGATTATAACTCAGGTTTGTCTTAATAATCTAGTGGTAAAATCCAAATGTATTGCTAAATATTACATGCATATTTTATTTTTTAAATCACTAATAGATATGCGATCCTTGTTTAAAAAAACCTTTAAGAAAATGTATACTTTGTGTTGGGATTTCATTGAATATTTAACGCGCTGCGAGAACTAAACTTGCTAAAAGCAAACCAATAATTTGATTGTATTCATTTTATTCTACTCTTTAAAGTGCTTCTCTGGAAGAAATAATTTTAATAATTTATATTTTTCCCTGCTTTAAGGAATCACCAGATACTTGTCACTACCAAGGTTCTATTAGGGGTATTCCCGAATCTGTTGTGGCATTAACTACTTGCAATGGCTTGAGGTAAGTGGGATTAAAAACTATCCCCGCAAAGTTACTTGATGTTATGTGTTGATACCAAGCTGCTTTTTTTTAGTGGAGTGATTGATGATGGAATCGAAACATACCACATAGAGCCCCATGCCAACTACAAGGTAATCTTAGAGCAAAAGTTTCGTGTTTCAAATAACGACAGCTATGCTAACACACTGAAAGTAAGATAAAGCATAATACTAAAGAGAACATAGGAAAGAGAGTGTTAGGTAGGTAGGTAGAAAGGAAGACAGGAACGAAGGAAGGAAAGAAAGAAAGAAAGAAAGACGAAAATGAAGAATAGAAAAAAAAAATTAATAAAAAGAATGAGTGAAAAGGAAAAGGAAGAATAAAAGAAGGAAGGAAGAAAAAATGAATGAAAAAAGAGAATGAAAAGAATGAGAGAAAGGGAAAAGGAGGAATAAAAGAGGGAAGGTAAGGAGAGACCTTCCAACCGTTTCTTTTCTCTTTTTGATGTGTGTTACAGGATACAGGAGCACACAAAATATATCCAGCAAAAAGAAGAAAAGAATTTGGCGTGCCAGAAGAACCTGGTGAGATTCTATAGCTGATGACACCGTTTTACATTAATTGTAGAGCAAGGAAGCTGACTAATTTACTGTGTAATTTATGAATTCTTTAGATTTCTACAAGCAAAATATCTACGGAAACGATGAATCCATTCTCACACAACAGATTAATAGGGTAGGGATGAACGGACTTATAATCATGTATGTGTAGCGCGACTTAGAATGAGGGACCCTATCCTGCCTTACACACCCTCGCCTAGCCTAGCCTGTCCCACTTTACTCTGACTACCCTACTTTACCCTTCCCTACCCTGTCCAATTTTAATGTACCGAAAACCTCTTGAATGTGGAGTAGTTTTCAATTCAGAATAAGGTTCATTTAAAGTGGTGTCTCTTGCAGGTACGACGCAATGTGGCCAATGTTGAAGATCAGTACAAACCATACCTAACGACTAACGAGACTCGATACAACGAGGTCCTTTTTGTTGTGGATGATGGCATTGTAAGTGGTATATGATATTTTTCATTACACTAATGGAACGAATGATTGATTTTGAAAAAAACATGTCTCAGTTGCGTAAGATCAGAAATGATATGAAAGAATTTCTCAGTTGCGCAGTGATTTAGGAATAGTCCCCTTCCCAGTTCCCTGCTTCATCTTTAAAGTTTGCCATGCCTTTGTATCGAAGCGAGACATGAGGTGACCTTGGAGAGTGATAGAGACACGTGAATACTAGTTGTCCAAGGTGTTAAAAAAGGTCTGTATCATTGCAAGGTCATCTCATGTCTCGCTTCGATGAAAAGGCACGGCTATCTTTCAAGATGAAGCAGGGAACTGGGAAGGGAGCTATTCTACTTTGAATACATACCAAAAATATAATAAATTGATACTGAAAATCTATATATTTTGGTTTAAAACATTTAGTACCATAGGTTTGGGAACAGTACCAAAACAGTGGTGGAAAGATGTGTTACTCTTTCCAACGTTCTGGATGCGGTGAGTTGTACCATTAAAGTTATTCGAATGAATATTTTGTTTTGAATGATCACAGAAAAGGCCGCTCCGAACCAAGAACCCGAGCAGTGCTCATATTACTCATTTTTCTTTCACCTCGAATCTCGTTTAATAATCAGCTCACATAGACCTTTTCTGAGATGGAGAACATGGTGGCATGCATTGTGGTTTTGCTTCGGCACAAATATCTTTTGTTCATCGTGCCTTTCATGGTTTTGTTTGCACCGAAGCGACCAATTGATCCGGTTTATCGGCGAATTCAGAAAAGGCCTATATAGTCAGTGATCTTGATCGATATGTAATTTGTGGTAGTTAAAGCGCTTCCCAATCACAATCGTACAAGTTGCGACGAAGTTTTTTTTTGTGGGCGTCAATCAAGGCATTTCCACAATATTTCACGTGGCATGTGCCTTGATAACTTTGTTTTCCGACAATGTCGTGGAAACACTTTGATTGACGTCCACAAAAAAAAAAATTTTGTCACGACGGCAATTCGCACGTGGGATTGGGAAGTGCTGTGAAAAGCCTGCGGTGCATTTTAATGTTAATCTTAAAAGTTAAAACTTTTGACGTGGGCCACGGATGGAAATATTCTGTCAGTACTCCTTTAAAAGGTACTTCTTATTTGTTTATTCATTAGATGTACCAGCGCATAAACATTCGCGTTGTGATGTCTGCCATTGATATCTGGACTAATGGACCGCGTTTTCCTCGCAACGTAGGAGATCTTAAGCTATTTGGCGAATACTTAAGCAAAGAAATTAGAGGGAAATTCACCTATGATAATGCCCATTTTATGAGCCATATTGCTTGGCCTGGAGCAGCTGGAGTAGCTCTGGTTGGGACAATGTGTGGTGGTACAGCATCCCGTGCTGTCAACTCTGTAAGTGTTTAAGACCTAATTTGTCTTTTGGAGTTTTCACTTGTTTTCTCACTTAGTTCTTGAAAGATCACTACGTATAAAGCTATGTTCTAAAACTTCTGTGATTGGTTTGTTTTATTTTTTAGTGGAGTTATGCATGGGGAAGTCATATTGGACCATACATAGTGGTTGCTCACGAAATGGGACACAACTTTAATTTCCCACATGATACTGGTACTACTAAAATGTTTAGAACGATATATGATGCTTAGACTATCTGTTTGCTATAAATTTGATAGACTCTTCTCAAAGGGCTGAATCTTTACTTATTTTAAAACAGATAAATGCAAGTGTCTTTCTCCAAAGGGATGCGTTATGCAATATTATCCAAAGTAAGTTTTTTTCTCATTCTAATTCTCATGCTTGTTAATCAGTAGTCCTTTTCACAGTTCCCTGTGCCATCTTGAAAGAAGCCGTGCCTTTGCATCGAAGCGAGACAAACTGTGAGCTTGCAATGATAGAGACATGTGAATAAATGTCTAAGGTGTTAAAAAAGGTCTATCATTGCAAGGTCACCTCATGCCTAGCTTAGATGCAACGGCACGCCTATCTTTCAAGATGGTGCAGGGAAATGTGAAAGGGATTATTCTGGCAAATCGCATGATAGTAATACCTTGGTAATAGTTATACTCCAAAAAATGCAGCATGGCCGCCATGTCTTTTTTTCTAGGCTCTCTCGGGAGTACTTGGTCGAAAGCCATTAATAGATACAATTTTAATGACCATGATATTGTTTTCTTTCCTGCTTTTTATTCTTTAATATTTCAATCAGTCCTCGAGTCCTTGGATTTTCAGAGTGCAGCTTGAATGGTTTGAAGAAAATCAATGACCGCTGCCTTTACAACGTGCCTAAGAAGGTAATAAAGCAATTTTCAAGGCCAGCAAAGAGACTTTATATCGTCATTTCATATCTAAACCTGTGTTTATCAATAGCATTGTTCCATTTTACACTATATATCTACGCAGTCCTACCGGCGCTCGACAGCAACTCAAAACATGACAACTGATGATGGCAAGAGTAACCTTATATAGGCAGTGGTGGATCCAGGGGTAGTTGGGAGTGGTCCATGGAACCCCCTTTATGAGATCTTGTGAAGCTAATCATGTTCTTTACGCGGAAAATAATGAAATTGGAACTTCTTTTTTAAGTCGATTGCACCAGCTTTTTCTGCGTGGTTGCCATTTTGGAACCCCCCTTTAAAATCATGGGTCCACTACTGCTAGGGTATTTTCATAGTTAGTAGATGGTATTTTGAGTTGGAATTGTCACTCATGAAGCAGGTGAGAAGTTATATTGAAATACTTCCTTCAATGTTTGCTTTAGGCTATCAATGCCAAATGTGGTAACGGGATTCGCGAAGGAGACGAAGAATGCGACTGTGGAACACCCGAGGCAAGTAAAAGTAGCAATTCAAATATAGACCCTTTTAATAAATCCTACAATGCTTTATTTTCCGCGTAAGACGTCAAATTTGTTCTTTTCAATTTCAATGGTCATCAACCGGTACCTTCGAGGAAAATTTTCAACTTAATTTCAGCCTAGGTTTTGTTATTTTTAGATGTGTAAGGCAAAGGACACCTGCTGCATGCCACATGACTGCCGTCTGAAGCCTGGAGCACTTTGCAGTGATCAACATCACGCCTGCTGTAAAGACTGCTTAGTAAGAATTCTTATCCAATATGAGACTTTTTTGATAAACTTGAAAGGAAAGAATATGTTAAAACAAAATGACGGCACAAGGCCTAGTCACATAGTCATTTGGTCGCACACTCAACGCATTTTTAAGGCATATATAGCATGATTTATAATGGTAATAGAACTGAGTTGAGTGCAATTTGGGCTGAAATCGCAAGAGTGATTACAAAATTGCACGACCGCGCAGCGGGAGTGCAATTTGTTAATCACGAGTGTGATTTCTGCCCAAAATTGCAAGACACTCAGTTCTATTACCTATTAATCATTTCCATTTTGAAACTTAATATATTAAAATACTCAACAGTTATATGTAGCTTCAAAAGTGATTGTTTGACAAAATGATGCAATTAATGATTCAAAATAGTGCAATTAATGCTTAAATCGCACACTTTGTAGCCAATCAGATTGCAGGATTTGCTAATGATTTCAAAATGGATATGATTAATGAAACAAATATTTGTAAGCACTGATTTTGTTTTGAAATCGTGCGATATGCCTTGAAAAATGACCATGTGACTAGGCCTTGTGATGTGACGCATACCCTATACCACCATTCAAAAATGGTTCTTGTTTCTCACCTTTTAACCATGAATTTGATATCGGAATTGAGTTCGCACCTATCATACTTCTAGAAACGACCAAAAAAATTGTCATGCCTCGTATACAACTAAACCCTTGAAACTTCATGTTCTATTTTAGCTTAAGAGACAAGGAACACTTTGCAGACCAGTAAAAACAGATTGTGATGTACCAGAATATTGCCCTGGAGATTCCAGAGATGTGAGTATTCTTACATGGAAAAAAAAAACGAAATGAGCATATCCATTAATTATAAAAAGTTATTTCAGTTATTTAATATTCGTGAATTCTTGAACTTAAAAAGTGCCATGGTAATAAGCAAAAACTTTTAGGTAAAGGCTTATTTTCTATTCTACAACTAGGCTTAGCCTCTAATTTTCAGTAGTATCTTATATATTCCAAGAAATTTAACAAAGCCTATAATTCCTGGGTCGGATCTATAATTTTGAATAATTTTGCTATACTACCCAACTAATTCCAAGCTAGAAAAAGGTGGGGGTCAGGGGCACCCTGTGACCACCTCCTAAATCTGCCATTGAATGCATAAGTAGTATGACTTTTGAAATGAAATATGTTCTAGTGTCCAGCTGACATATCCTTGCAAGATGGAACACCATGCAACAGGACAAATAAGGTAAACTAACATATTTGGATAAAAGTATTATATATTGTATTATATATTGTATTTAATGACGTCCATTTGAGGGAAGTTTAAAATTATACTGTCAGGTACATGTATTAAATTAAAGCATACATGGTTTTTCAGAGTGCGATTGACATTGAGTGTTTCATTCTAGTTACTTACAGGCAACACCAACTGGTACAGTGTGGTAGCCAGCGAACTATCTCCTCATATTGAAGCGCGTCATGTTCGAATCAATCCTCAATATTGGCATGCATGGATTTGCATGCGTACAGAACTGTATGGCTGTTCTGCTGACGAAGGTATAAACATATAACCAAAAGTTTTATTTCAAATGGATCGCAAGCTTTCCTGAGTGGAGTCAAATGGCAGAGACATGGTGGCCATGTTGGCGGTATTGACAACTGAGGAAGCTAATGAGAAATCTTTCGTTAAAAACCACCAACATGGTCGCTGTGACGTAACGTGCTCCCTAGAATCCTGCACAGCTTGTAGTAGGTTTAAATGAATTGTGGTTCATATGCCACTGTATATACGTATTTCAAAAACGGTTGTCATAGGCGATAGGCGATAGGCGATAGGCGATAGGCGATAGGCGATAGGCGATAGGCGATAGGCGATAGGCGATAGGCGATAGGCGATAGGCGATAGGCGATAGGCGATAGGCGATAGGCGATAGGCGATAGGCGATAGGCGATAGGCGATAGGCAATAGGCGATAGGCGATAGGCGATAGGCGATAGGCGATAGGCGATAGGCGATAGGCGATAGGCGATAGGCGATAGGCGATAGGCGATAGGCGATAGGCGATAGGCGATAGGCGATAGGCGATAGGCGATAGGCGATAGGCGATAGGCGATAGGCGATAGGCGATAGGCGATAGGCGATAGGCGATAGGCGATAGGCGATAGGCGATAGGCGATAGGCGATAGGCGATAGGCGATAGGCGATAGGCGATAGGCGATAGGCGATAGGCGATAGGCGATAGGCGATAGGCGATAGGCGATAGGCGATAGGCGATAGGCGATAGGCGATAGGCGATAGGCGATAGGCGATAGGCGATAGGCGATAGGCGATAGGCGATAGGCGATAGGCGATAGGCGATAGGCGATAGGCGATAGGCGATAGGCGATAGGCGATAGGCGATAGGCGATAGGCGATAGGCGATAGGCGATAGGCGATAGGCGATAGGCGATAGGCGATAGGCGATAGGCGATAGGCGATAGGCGATAGGCGATAGGCGATAGGCGATAGGCGATAGGCGATAGGCGATAGGCGATAGGAAATTGGTCATTCCATGATTCAAGATCAAATAGCTGGAATAACGTGTGCTTCTGCTTCTTATTCTCGTCAAGGCTACGGAGGTTAGTGTTGAGATATCGCGTGTTGTTTGTAGTCCACGAAACCATGGTCTCGATTATTCGTGTTTAGTTGTATACCGATAATTCCTTTCCGTCTTGAAATTACATATTGCCTATCGCCTTTGGCGATGACAACCTTTTTTGAAATAGGTGTATATTTTGTTTCAGCTAATGCAGCCATCCCTACACCTCTCAAACCCTTCAACAACTACTGTATCGTACCTCAAGATCCTAAATGCATCCCACAAGAAAACACAAAAGTGATCTTCAAACACGGATATGAATGTAAGGAAGAGTATATGAAATTCAGACTGGATACAAATGGAACATTGTGGCATCACTGCAGTGGGAGAAGAGTTTGTCCTGAAAACGGTAACACTTGGAATGGCGCGAGATTGGTCATTAGTAGTTCCTGTAAAGACGAAGATTCCAAGTTTGCCCGAACACCAGGTAAGTAATCAAAAAAGATTTCGAAGAAGATAAAATAAAGGATGTATGCGGTAGCCTCATGGTTTCATCTTAGTTTAGCTTGCTGGTAAAAACGTGTCATCTGCAAATGTGATGTGGTCTCATGAAAAATAGACCTTTTCGGCTTGGTGGTGATGTTCACCCATTTCAGACAACGTGTCATTCTCTTGAGAATAAGATTATTTGTTTGAGTTGTATCCATATTCATCAATGTTGAGGTGGACAGTCTTTGGTCTAACATAAACGAAGAAAAAATCAGCCGAACACAACAATGAAAACAAAATTCAAAACTAAGAAAAATTTATCTTGTTTAAAGTCCACGAAATTTTTATTTTGGTGCAAGCAATAAATTGAAAACTGATGCCGTGGGATAGTTTTGCAAACCGAAAAATATTTTTTTAATATCGCAACCAACGAAAAAAAAAAAAAAAGAGTTACATTCCTTTTTAAATTGCTACCTTTCTCCGCAGAGAAGTCACTCAAGCATGTGAAGAGTGGGAAGTGCATTCATCCAATAGGGGCCTGGCCGGCTGATGGTCGACATCTTGGACTTTGGGCTGGGTGTGGAATACAGCGACTCGAGATTTGGTTTATAAAACCAGGTAATTTTCCATTCAATGAACTCATTCCATATTTTGTCTACTTCCTAACTTACCATCAACTTATAGTAAAAGTAGATCGTTTTGGCATTTTAAAGCTACAAACTAGTTGTCTTCCCCCTTCGTTATCAAAAACCTTTTTGTGCATATTTTCTTTGGAAATTTTAACCTTATTTTATCCGAGAAAATTGGCATTTAATGATCAAAATTAATGCTACTTGGGAAACATCACTATAACAATGGAGAATATTGCCTGATATTGGCCCGCTGAGTGTACCGCGTAGAAAAAAGTTATTGTTGGATTATAAGTCATAAAATCATTGTCATGGAATACCACTCCAAAGCAATGTATAGACCTCTTGCAGCACGTCGGAATGCAGCTCAATTTAGAGGACAAAAAAATAGGTTCAAATTCTCAGAAGATTGAAATTCTTTTTTTTTTTTTTTTTGTACTCCAAATTGAGCTGCTTTGAAGTCACGTGAAAGGGGTCTATAACAACAATATATGGATTTTTTTAAAAGAAAATTCTAAGTTAAAACGAAATTAAACCCCTACCTAGAATTAAAATATCTTCAATTTTTTTAAAGCAGTTTTTGTTACTTTTTTCAACTGTTTTCTCCCTAATCTAATACATTGCTAGATTGCATTTATCCGTTGGGTATACAAAGTGGTAAGATCGTTAACGAGCAGATGACAGCATCGTCATCGCGGCCCCGGGAGCGTCCTTATCATGGTCGATTGAACCTTGGCAGCTTTTGGTGTGCTGCACAAATCAAGAAGTCAGAATACCTACAGATTAACTTTAACAAGGTAAGATATATATCCATAGCTCCTCTGAAAAAAAAAAAAACTCTTAACTTAATCAATACCTTGATCAGAGCACGACCAACTCACATATTGAATTGGGATTTAGCGTGTTTGGTATTGCGGAGGGATGAAAACCAGTAAGAGCACTGAGTGCCCGGAGAAAAATTTCCGAATAAAGGGAGGTATCTAACAAAGTGTAAGTGCTTACGCCCTACAAATGAAGTTAAAAGGAGCCTGGCTACGCAAGCTAAGTTAAAGAAAATAATTTGTTTGAAAATCGGTAGCATATAAGTATTTGAGGAGATATGCCTAATTTCGTTTGGTTTATTTAACTCAGACAATGAGGGTATCCAAAGTTGCCATACAAGGACGAGGGAACTGGTACAACTGGGTCACAGGCTACTTTGTATCATACAGCCAAGATGGACGGCGTTGGACTGGGTACAGTGAAAGTGGAAACAGTGCACACTCGAACGTAAGCTATATTGTATAGAGTGATTTTCTTAACCTATGAAACAAAAATTATTTGTATAGTTGTGATAGACTCAAAAGAAAAATGAAAACCGGCAAGATCGACTAATGAACTTCTATCAGTTTACTATCCAAAGTATTTCCTGGGTTGAGTAAAAATACTCTCTAATGAAAATCTCAAAATTGTCTCGTAATCTATTGAGCTCTATTGACTTGATCCCTCACTTGACTCTAAAGAAGACTCAAGCTAGCTCAGGTTGTCGAAACGTCAGTCACATCAAACAGTCCTTCTCAGGACTACATCCACCTGGATGATCATAATAGAAATATTGTTACTTCGCTAAATATCTATTGAACTCTGTAAATATCCCTACAGAATGCTCCACAAAGTTTGCTCTAAATCGCCAATTGAGATTAATTATTATAGGATCGTTTAAGGATAGCAAATGACGCTCATGCATGCAAAGGTCATAATGCACTAACACGTGGTATATTTTGTAGTCTTACTGCTTCACTGGCAAGTGCGCAGAGACGAGGAATACACAGTGTAGAGATCTTTGGGGATCTAGTAAGTAATGAACAATTATGATCTGCACAATTCCCAATATATCTCCTCTATTTTGTATCGGTATTTTCATTACTATTGTATTACCTACGTAACGTTTTTGGTTTGTTTGCCCAAAACTATGGATTAATGCTGCCCTTTGTTTGCTCCAAAAATACTCAAATGTAATAAATATCTTACTATTTTGCTACAAATCTGTAATTACTATTATGATCTGGTCACTTTCATAACTGAAAAAGAGATATTTCATGTTATATTGAATTATTGGAGTTCAATTAAGTATGAACATTCCTCATATACTTTTGTTACCTCCAGAAAGTGACAGTGCGAATCAAGCATGTTATGACAAGCTGAACACAGAAGCAAACGGATATGGAACATGTGATGCAACGACCAACTCGTCCTGCGCAGCTGCGTACGTGAATAATTGTTATTCTATAATAGATTATCTAATCTAATTCAATCTAATTGTTGTTTGTCAATCGATTTTGATTGGGCAAGAAAACTCCAATCAGATAACTTCTCTTTTCTTTCTTTTAGTGATGTTCTTTGTGGTCAAATTCAATGCTCGACAAACAATAAAAGGCCTGTGGTGGATTATGGTAAAAGTTATAAGCAAATGACATTAAATGATTCAAGTGCCGCGCGATGCAGGTAATTCAAGTCTTTTATCTACAAAGTGAGCCCAATTATATAACCCACATCATCATCATCATCATCATCATCATCATCATCATCATCATCATCATCATCATCATCATCATCATCACCACCTTCGCCACGCTGCACCACCACCACAAGCACTACCATTACTACCCATTATAATCACCGTCGCCACGGTCATGACCATCATCATCATCACCATCACCATCAACATTGACTCAACATCACCATCACCATCATTATCATTATTTTATCATCATCATCATCATCATCTTCATCATCATCATCATCATCATCATCATCATCATCATCATCATCATCATCATCATCATCATCATCATCATCATCATCATCATCATCATTATCATCATCACCATCACCAACATCATCATCATCATCATCATCACCATCACTACCCATTATAATCACCGTCGCCACGGTCATGACCATCGTCATCATCAACATAATCATCAATGATATTCATCACAATTTCACTTTCTATCTTAGCTATACATAAAGAGCAAGGCAACTGACCTGTTAACATTATTGTCACAAAATAATTTTAGGCCTATATATAGGATGACTAGTTATTGATAAAATAAATCATGAGATACTTTTGAATTATCTATCAATTAATAATCAATTAATCCATCTGGCTTTGTTTTAGCGCCGCGGTACTCAAAAAGTCCGATATGGTTGGTCAAGGAATGGTGAACGATGGAACGAAATGTGGAGACCAAAAGGTAAGGCCTTTCATTAATAGTCAAAGCAAACTCTGTATGGAATATTTGGTTACTCATTAATAATGATGGACATTTTTCATTGCATCTTAGATGTGCATGAATTCTAAGTGCCACTCGTTCCAAGAACTGAACATCACCAAATGTCCATCGGCAAATGGTCTTGAGTGTAACGGGAGAGGGGTAAGTCATTAACTTAGAACACTGATTTATTTAAAAGAAACCTTAACTCAGGGGACACCTATATGTTAGCGAACACTGTAGGCAAGATCTTGAGTGTGTTCGCTTAATAAGCTTCATAATAGGAACACTGTAAATTAATTGTACATTTTACCTTTTTTACTAGAGGTGTACAAGTCTTGGGACTTGTCATTGTCATTCTGGATATGATCCTAAAACTGCTTGTGAAAGAGGTAAAAAGTTGAACTTAGTTGATATAATTAGAATTACCAATGAACAATTTTAAAATGTTTCTGAAAACAAGCCCTTTTCTAAAAGCAACAGGCTTGGAAAGTAAACAGATATGTCATCGTACTTGTACTCACATTGAGTAGATGTGCCATATGACATGAATGACGTCAAAAAAGACCGCCTTATTATCCACCATTCAACGTGTTCGGCTCATGAGAAGATCGACGTTATTTGAACTAGACCTTAGAGGAGCTGATTTTTGCTTCTTTTCTTTGGAAGGGACTTGTAAATTAAAGTTAAGGTTTCGATCATTTTTTCTACCCATCTAACAGTATTACAATATACCGAGGCACTTTTGTGTGACTTTGATGAAACTATTATAATCAAGGTTCTAAAGTTCTTTTTTAACATTTTTTTTGGTCAGTTCTTCTGCCACTTGATGGAGGCTTCACCACGTGGACCACATGGACTATATGTACCAAGGGCTGTGATACTGGCAAACAGAGTCGACATCGATTCTGCACCAATCCTGCTCCAAAGCATGGTGGCAAAAATTGCCAAGGACAGAAGAGACAAGAGCAGCAGTGCAACAAGGTTCCTTGCCCGAGTAAGTGCGATGTCATCCATGTTCACCACCAGAAAGGTTGACTCAGTCGATTAGTTGACACGACATGTGGTATTATGATTGTGTTGCAGTTGTGTGGTGTTGTAATTGTGTTGTAGTTGTTGTGTATTTTTGTGTTGTAATTGTGTTGTAGTTGTGTGGTGTTGTAATTGTGTTGTAGTTGTGTGGTATTGTAATTGTGTTGTAGTTGTGTGGTGTTGTAATTGTGCTGTTTGCAATTGGGCTGCGATCGTGAATTATGTTCTGGTTGTGTTAAGCCTGTTGTTATGTTAGCGTAATATAGTAATTGTGTTGTATTGTGCTGTGCTGTGCTGTGTTGTAATCGTTGTAATTGTGATTTTGATGTGGTTGTGCACGTGGTTATGCTGTGTCGTGTTTTATATTATGAAGCAAGTCCAAGCAACACGGCTTCAAGTTCGAGATAAAGGGAAATCCCATTTTAAATAAATTTATCGATCAATTAATTTCCCACTGTTAGAGGCACATTCATGCCGTCACCTTCAGCTGCAAGCAATCTCCAACAACCTAGATCTCCCAGATGCTATTTACAATATCTATCCTCAAGGACTATCCCGTAAACCTATCTTAGCCTACTGTGACATGTCACGTGACGGTGGTGGGTGGACGCTATTGGTTACTAGCCGAACCAATACCTGGACTGCTCAAAATATCACACTCAGAAATATAATGACGCCTTCATTAACGCAAGACTACTCGATGCTTAAGTATGCTGATGATATAAAAGATATCTTAAATGTTGCTGGAACGACTTTTGAATATCGACTGGAGGCTCAAGCACGAGGTGAGTGCAGCATTGATACATTCATCTCATCATAGCTTTGATTAAAGATATTTCTGATGATGATGATGATGATGATGATGGTGATGATGATGATGGTGATAATGATGATGATGATGGTGATGATGATGATGATGATGATGATGATGGTGATGATGATGATGATGATGATGCTGCTGCTGCTGATGATGATGATGATGATGATGGTGGTGGTGATGATGCTGATGTTGATGATGATGTACCATCGTGAAACGTTGTCCAAAAGTATATTCTTGAGGGATATATGTTACGCCATAGATCGTCATGCTTTCTTCGTCAAATATTTCCTTCCAGGTCGTTGGGGTGGAATATGGCAAGCAGATCGATCCTACACATTTACAGCGAAAACAAATACCCAAACTAATGTCAAACTTATAAAGAAATTTGATAACTGGGATTATGCAAATAATGGGATCGAAAAACGGATGCCTTGGATCAAAGATGCAAAACTAACCACATCCGGAGATGCTGACTCCAGTTGGTGGGGTACAATTGCAGGTGAGTGATGTAAGGAAAAAAATGGTTGGCGAAGGGTGAAGGTTTTGTAGCATGTTGAATGCTGCATGTTGCTGCACAAGCTTGAAATGTATAAAAAGCTATATTCCTATGTGAATTATGGTATAATCCACAAAAACTTCAAGAAAAAGTTTGGAAAATTCAATATAGTTGAAACATATTGCTGATTTCATGCATATTGCGCATGGTGCATTTTGGGCTTTATATGTAACACGCAACAAAACCTTCAACAACCTTTTTTTGAAAAAGCTCTATAAAAGTCTGTGTTGCGAATCTTTTTAAGGCTGGACTAGGGCATAATCTCTTCCTACTTTATAATGTTTTCGCCGGCTAATCATATTTACATGATGTAATTCCATAATACAACTATAAAAGATCGTGTCCCTACTTTGCTAGTTTGTTCCGCAATTGTCTTTGAATGTCCTACTTCGTTTTAATTTCTGGGCTGATCAAAGTTAGGACACGGCTTTGACTGTTTACTTAGATTCCTTTTAATCATTTTTATTATCCGGCATTTAGCTGACGATAAAGGGTACCATCCTGCACCGTGGATTGAAGGACACTTGAAAGAAAGAAACCCAGATGTTATATGGTACTGGATGCGTGAAGGTCCTTTGAAGGTCCCACGATCATGTATGGAAATACAGATGAGAGGACTGCAAATTACACCTAAGCCAAGTGAGTACTAGCTATATAGTGGACCTGAAGTTTTTTTGGCTGCATGGATAGAACTAAGTTGTTTAAGAGTATTTGAAGGAGAGATGGAAAAAAAGAAAGAAAGAAAGAAAGAAAGAAAGCAGATAGTTATATTCACCTACTTATTCCTTATTAAAATCAGACGGAGTCTATACAATCAAACCTCCTGGCAAGAATGAAGTCAAGACCTACTGTGACCTGACAAGCCGAGGTGGTGGATGGACATTACTAGTAACAAGTAAAACACACTCAGGATGGACTTCTGATAATGTGAAACAAAGAAACACAGGCAACCCATCACTAGATGCTGATTACTCTATTCTTGGAGTAGCAGATGCCATCAAAGACTTTGATGTCTCACAGGTAGGAATTTTAATTGATTTTAATTTTAATTTAATTTAATTTAATTTTAATTCATGAAATGCAATGATGCTGATTTTCATTTTCGTTTTATTCCTGTTATTTGTGCTTGAGAATCACATTTAGAAACTACATTTCCAAGCTGTTTTAAACTGTTTTTATGACGATTTATTAGAATGTCAAAGAGTGATTACATACTTGCATCTGGGACAGTTATATTTATTCTTACTTTTTGAATTACAAAGTATATTCTCTTCCAAGTATTTAGTATATGAAGTTAAAATTTGTCAATAAGCTAGTGTTTTCATACTCACTGGTCACGAGGTAATAATGGTGCGCAGAATAAGACAATTCGCGTATTGTGTTTTACACTAAAACCACATCTGACTGACACGGGCTCGAATAAGAAATAATTTCATAACATGGATGTTATTAAAATCCATAAGTTTTTTTATAATTATTGTGTATTCTTAGAATTTTTTCCAGTATCGTATCGAAGCTGACGGCTCTAACCAATATGGCGGTATCTTCGACGCACCGAAGGACTACACATTTACCTCAACTTGCGATAAACAGACTAACATCAATCTTGTGGAAAGCTTTGGAGCGATTGGGAACAATACAAATCTAGCTTCACGCATGCCCAGATTGGGAATGTCCGCTGATATCTTTCTGAGCACTGGCTCAACAGCGCGCGATGCATCTGGATCGATTGTATACAATGATGACTCACGTGACTCGCCTTCATATTTGCCATCAGTAAAGCCTAATCCAGGAGTGATCAGATACTGGATGAGAGAAGGGACAAGGTATTCCAAAACATATTTTGCGATATACAGTAACAATCTTTCTTTGAAGATTGCTTAGACCAAACGGCTGATAGGACACAAATGAATAAAACTGATGAGAAATGCTTCCGCTAAATGTCATGCAAAAAGTGTTCCTTTATGATGTCATACATCTTGACATCGACATGTCTGCCTTCCATAAACAAGCTAGGACATAAGGAATGCATCTAAATATCAAAAGGAGGGCCCCGAATTTTTGATGCCATGCATTCAGTTGACATCATCTCTACCATTCGATAAGCCGACGCTAGGACACGAGATATGCTTCTAGATGTCATGAGGAGTGTCTCTAATTTTTGATGCCATTCATTTTGACATCATCTCTACCATTCGATAAGCCGACGATAAGGAATGTTCGTTTTTTTATGCCATGCATTTCCTGCACCTATTTTTATAATTATACAATGCCAATGTACTGCCATTGGACGGAATCCAATACTATACATATAAGAATTGCTGCCATTTGACCAAGTGAAATTAGGTCTGGACGACGTGTTGCTTAAAATCAAATTATAGCATTCATTGCAGGCTATCTTTTCTCTAGGCGTTCCTGTAATGATATCAAAATACATGGCGTCCATTTATCCAAGACTTACAAGGATGGCTACTACATGGTTCGTTTCGTGAATGATTCAAGTTATCTGCCGGTATTCTGTGACATGACGTCAGATCCTGGTGCCTATACTTTGGTGGTAACGAGTCGCCATAACAACTGGACACGTCAACAAGTCCCTGCGAGGTAATAATAATCTTGAAACAAAAGACAAATGGTGTGATGATGATATGGCAAAATGCCATGAGTTTAAATCTCGACTTATGCCAGGAAAAACCTAATTTCTCTAAATGGTGCATACCCCCACCCCACCCAACCCTCACGCACACACATTGCTAGCACCTTGCACAACGGTCTTACAATTATTTAATGGACTTTTCTTTGTTATAGGGCAAAATAATGTGCTCTTGCATGCACAACTCAGCTGTGCATTTTCAGTTGGAATGTCTCCTTATTTATACTCAAAATCATTAATATACAATTTACATTAATATACAACTTGCCTATGGGGTGTACTGACTTAATTGACCTTATCACAGAAATGTTTATCATCCTTCACTGAATGCCGACTACTCAATACTGAAGTTCGCTGACAAAATAAAGGACTTGAGCCAAAATACAACATTCAAGTATAAACTGGACGCAAATGTGCGAGGCCACTGGGGAGGAGTGTGGAGTGCGCCTCATGAATACAGGTAAAAAGTGTAACGCTTGCAACGTAGAAACGAATCAATTCAACCTCTGATTTCGAAAATTCACAAATTCAAAAAAATCTGTTTGATTGGGCCTCAAGAAACAATACCTATGACGTCATCTTGCAACCGTTGGCGGAACGAATGTTCTTTCAAGTTGGTTGCATGGGATCCTCGATTCTTCGTATACGTACATGGTTATGTATATATCTTTCGTTTCTTACTCTAGTTTCATGGCAACTTCTTCATCACAAACGCAAGTGACTTTGCTACAAAAATTTGATAATTGGGAATTTTCTTGGTGGCGGAGTGTGCAAAACAGAATGCCTTGGTTCAATGCCCATGAGAACACCAAGAAAGCTCTCCTGACTACATCAAGTAGGACTACTTACTATCCATCTGGTTCCATTATATGGGGAGATAAGGACTTTTTTCCAGCGTATTGGATTCGCTATGGTGGTATGATGGATCCTGGTGTCATCTGGTACTGGGTTAACGAAGATGACTGTGATGCAGACAGGAAACCAGGTTATTATTTTTGTAAATCTAAAAAGTATTCTCGAACTTGGAATATTTTCTTTCTGATCTAAGGAACTCTTTTTTCAGTCTCACTTAATGGTATGGTTATTTACAAGTCGTTTTCGATTCAAATGACTTGATTGATCTTTATTTAAGGCCAGACTAATATTTCAGGCAAAGAATAGTACAAATCTTTCCTGGCCGGCCTCTGAACAGACTGAGAAGAGCTTATACATGTCATAACTATTCCTTTTCCTTTAGTTCATGGTGGACTCTCTGAGTGGAGCGCATGGGGCAAATGTGACAAACTATGCAGGAATGGTACACAACGGCGATACAAGACCTGCACGAACCCTGTACCCAAATGTGGAGGAAAACCCTGCAATCCATCAAAGGAAGCTGAAGAAAGACCTTGCTACACCTGTCCAGGTAAATAATTTAACTCACTAGCTTCTCCGTGAAAAAGTGGGATGTCGCCTTAGCAAAATTGCGCAAAACAATTTAATTATTTTAGTACTATAATTGTCCCCTGAGATACCATTCCTTGCCAAATGTACTGAACCTCTTGCCAACACCCCTTTTATTATTTTTTCCCATAGAAAGTCCTATCCGGAGCTACGGTGGATATTGCATTCAGCCCAAGAGCGGTGACTGTAATCCAAAGGAAAACACAACCACATTGAGCCACTCCCTAATCTTTAGAAGAGCCGATACGAATTGTTCTGCTGATTACATGAACTTCCTCTTTGACGCAGATGGCATGATTTATCACAAATGTAGCGGAAAAATCGTATGTCCTGAAGGCGAGTGTCATCGATTTGTGTTAAACGTTTTGTCAATGTCTCGTTTTAATTTGGAAGATGGTGTTGTTTTTCCAGGTAATTATCCGAGTGACGGCAGAAAGCTTCTTTTAAAGGACAAGTGTCCTAAAGACCTTTCAATGCATAGAAGGTATTTGAACTTAAGACATCTTTCAACAACTAAATAATTATCAAGAGATAAAAACATGCGGCAGCCATGTTGGTGGCACTTAAAAAATAACAAAAGGAAATCATGCCAAAATTTAGAGAAGCTGCAAAGAATTTATGAGAAAAAGTGTTAAATAACTGATACCAAATTTGCTTTTCAAGGCTTCCATCAAAATCACTTCAAAATAAGAAGAACGACGCCTGTGTCCATGCTCTTGGTGCCTGGCCAGCTGAAAACAGATACCTAGTTTACTGGGCAGGATGCAGCATACCTCGACTCACATTTGATTTCTTCCGTCTAGGTATGCTATGATATGTTCAATTATTATTTAAAAAATCATGTATATTTAACACAAGGGTGGAAACAAACCAGACATACGACCCTTTGAGTGACCGCAGTTGTATTCAATTTGTGAAGTGTATCTTGTATTTTGTCACACAAATATAAAAGCTTTCGAAGGAAAAAGGATGTACCACTGACGTGATGCCATTCAATACAGTATGGTTATTACATCCCATGAAAAAACAAACCGACTGAAAATTACGTCAAATAAAAATTTCAAACAACTACGAATATGCATCGGCCGTCCTGCAATTTGATCGAGTGTATCTTTTTATATGCCATTGCAAAATATGATATCGAACGTAGTAGATTTTCGTTTGAGTTTGCTTCTTGCTTGGCCACTAATAATAACTAATAATCCTACTAATCTCTAATAACTAAATAATCCTTAGTAATTTATTAGAATTTTTTCGCATTAAATTTTGTTTTCTTTTACCTTTTGTTTCCTTTCATAGCTCCTCCATAGAAGGCTTCTCTGATTCCTGTTAGAGAGCATAGGATAAAGTCAACAAGGAAACAATACGTAAACAATGAATTATATTGGGTTGCAATAAACAGGTAGTGGGAAAAAATAATTACCTTGTGGCTGGTTGTCTTTTTATTTCATGAAATAGCGTTCGTTTGGCCATAATATATTGTCAATTTGACCACGTGTCATTCTCTTGAGACTTTTTTTGAATGAATACATATATTCATGTATTTAAACGAGTGTTTCAGCAAACGTTTCAACCTTTCTCCTTCTCATTTCACAATTTTAAACTCATCAAATCACTGGCGTACACCCTCCACTCTATATAAGCGTTATATTCTTTCTTTCTTTTTCTTCCATGATGTTTTCCTTTTTGTTGTTTTTATTCCTTTTCTGTTCATTGTATGAAGATATGACGACAAGTCGAGTAGGTCAAAGACGGCGCGACATGGTTCTGGTCCATAGTACCTCGTCCCAAGTGACCCCTTTGACAAGTACTTCCTGTACCAGGGACCGCGGAGCATAATTTTGATTGGGGGGGGGGGGGGGGGCTAATAATTTTATTGGAGGGGCTAACGACCACCAAATACTGGAAGACCTAGGGGGTTTGGGGGCATGCTCCCATTATTGGGGGGGGGGGCTATAGCCCCCCAGCCCCCCCCCCCTGCTCCGCGGTCCATGTGTACTTTTTTCTACAACATGGATAATAGATGGGACCACAGCTTTCTTATAATATTCGTTTCCTTCGGTACTTTTGTCCTTGCACGTTGAGAATAAGATATGCAGAGGCTACCTTAAGTCATAGGTTTTGAGATATGACCATGCCGGTTCTTCTTTTGACACCGCTGGAGGTTTAGTCTGTTCAGGCGTGCTCCGCTGGATAGCTTGTTTTTTTTCCGGGTAAATTGTTCTTGGAAAAAATTCCGAGCTCCTGGCGAAATTTGACCTTCAGGTTGCTTGAAGAAACAAATTCACATCATCTAATATAATTACCAAGCAACAAAACACCTATTAAATTAAATAAAACTTTCTCTGTTACATTGCTTGAAGAAAAAGGAATAACCCCTCGGTTATTTTAGAAGAAAAAAACTTAATATATATCTTCGTTCTTTGGATTGATGTGGTGGCCATGGACTGTTGGATTTCCTACCCTTATATTAATTATAATAAATATAATAATAAAAAGAGTGCATTTGATATGATAGTAACACATTTACATCTTAAGTAACGCAGCGCAGTGCGAGTGTGACATTTGATCTGTAAATAATATCTCAGAAAGTAACGAAAGTAAGGAGGACTGAGCAATGCTGTTGATCGCCCAGAGCATGTCGGAAAGATTGATGCTGGTGATGCTTGTGACGTGTACCATCTCAGATCTTTCGTTTCCTTCTTTCCCTCTTCAGCCGCTTTTTTAAGAGAATGAAAATATCATTTTCCTCAAAATCTTCGACACGTTTGAACAGTAATATTGACATCTAAATTTCAATATTGGGAGCCGGCGACAGTTCGATATTTCCGTACAATTCTCTATTCATTTTTATTAACCGGAAATAGGCATATAAACACTTCCGAATATCGAAACGAAACCGAGCTACCGAAACATCATGAGCGAAAAGAAATGGGTTTCTTCTGTTGACATCTCGACTGAGAGTAGTATTGTGTATGGAGAGATGATTGGAGAAGGGTCATATGGTGAGGTATGGTGTGCAAACTGGAATGGAAGGAAAGTAGCTGCCAAGCGAATCCTTGAAAAGTATTTCAAAAGAGATTACGGACAGGAATTAAGGGACCACTACATTGGTGAGCTCAAGAAAGAATGGGACATATTACAAGATTTGGTCCACCCGAACATTGTACGAATGTATAAGGTTCTGTTACCATTAAACAAGTCACCGGTCATTGTTATGGAACTGATGCACTGTGATCTATTGCATTACATTGAGAATTCCACGAGCAAAGTCAGTCTAAGTAAAGGGTTGTCGATTGCTCTAGGAGTTGCTGAAGGATTGGAATATCTACATGGACTAACCACTCCTGTGGTACATCGAGACATTGCTACAAAGAACATTTTGTTGACAGTAGATGGCCAACCAAAGATTGCAGATCTAGGGGTGGCTAAAATATTTGCTGCTGGCAAGGATGATTTTGCTACAGCAAGGCCGGGTACTCCCTTGTATGCTGCGCCTGAAACTTACCCAACGATTGGGTGGTTTAGTACGATTGGCACAATGGCAAAATATGGAGTTAAAGTCGACATTTTCTCTTTTGGGGTGGTTTTGCTGGTCATAATTATTGGTCACGAACCCGTTGTATTTCCTGTGTCTCCTATGAAGAGTAAGTAAGTTTTGTTTCATTTCATTTAATTAATCCTTCTATGATACTCTTCATTTCTGACTATGAATGACAAAAGTACGAGCCAGCCATCATGAGTAGGGCAGCAAGAAAAAATAAAATATAAAATGATAATATAATTGGAAAGGTCATAGACTGATGTTGATGGCAAAATAATCTATGCAAATTATTCAATTGACATCAATCTCCCTTTTCATACTTGAGTTCCTGTGGTTTGTCTACTTGTCTAAAGAAGACCGATCACCACCGTTGGCAGTAATTAATTTAACTCGAATTCTCAGACCAATACGGTTTAATATGTACTTCTAATGGCAGTGGATTATTCATTGCTAAGAAAGCACTGATTATTAGGGAAAAAGGAATGTTATTTTTAGCCTGTCAAAAACGGGTTAGAGTTCAAACACTATACATCTATGAAACAGTCTAGCACTAACCCTCGTACTCTATATAGCACTGCAATAATAGAAAAGAATATACATTGCACTATTTTATACTATTGAGAGTAAAATATATGTATTAGAGTGGTTTTCATTAACCCATGAAACAAAGTGTGCTTATTAAAGTGTAATAGTCAGATAAACACAATAAAAAACAAAAGAATTAGAGTGAAGTAATGCATAATACACTAAAGTGTATTTCACGGGTTTATGAGAATCACTCTACTGTAACAGTAATAAATTTATTTCATTCTAAAAAACGTTGGAGCACTCTAATGGGAAAATCTTCAGGAGTGGTTTCGGTAAATATACACTCGTTTGAAGCAGAGTTATTCATATGAAAGTCAACTTCCACTTCAACTTTATTTTCACTCTCAAATGTATTTTAGATGAAATAGAAATATGAGTAAGTTGTATAACGGGAGCACAGCTACAAAGCTAAAAATAGCAGGAACAGATAAATGAGTTAAGCAGCTATATGTCAGGGAATTTGCTTAGTGAACTGATGATAAGAATAAGAATAAGAATAAGAATAAGAATAAGAATAAGAATAAGAATAAGAATAAGAATAAGAATAAGAATAAGAATAAGAATAAGAATAAGAATAAGAATAAGAATAAGAATAAGAATAAGAATAAGAATAAGAATAAGAATAAGAATAAGAATAAGAATAAGAATAAGAATAAGAATAAGAATAAGAATAAGAATAAGAATAAGAATAAGAATAAGAATAAGAATAAGAATAAGAATAAGAATAAGAATAAGAATAAGAATAAGAATAAGAATAAGAATAAGAATAAGAATAAGAATAAGAATAAGAATAAGAATAAGAATAAGAATAAGAATAAGAATAAGAATAAGAATAAGAATAAGAATAAGAATAAGAATAAGAATAAGAATAAGAATAAGAATAAGAATAAGAATAAGAATAAGAATAAGAATAAGAATAAGAATAAGAATAAGAATAAGAATAAGAATAAGAATAAGAATAAGAATAAGAATAAGAATAAGAATAAGAATAAGAATAATATACAATTTACTAGCGCCTATCCAAGTCTGCTCTAGGCAGGGAAAAAAATGTTTTCCAAAAACTCAAGCCAAAGTCTAAAACTTATTCCTCTTCAGTTCTTCCTAATTTTCCTGCAAATAAGATTGACAACCTAAAATCAGGTTACATATTGTCAATCCTAAACATTGATTTTGATTGATTTGTAGATGGATACAAAATTCCTGAAGTAAAGAGGAGAGAAAAGGACATTCAAGAGATGGGAGACCATGAACTTAAAGGACTGGTGCTCGATTGCCTTAAAGAGAAAAGTTCCTCTAGACCACATGCAAGCAAAATAGTAGAAGCACTAAAAAGGATAAGAAATGAGAATGAAGTAAAACGTTGCAGCAGTGTTCTCTCACACCAAGAAAATGCTACTGTAAATTTATCCAGATCAGATTCTTCTGTCTCCTTTGAGAAAATTCCATCTCAACCTTACCATCATTACAAGTTTAAAGTCTTATTTCTTGGAAACAGCAGTACCGGGAAAACCTGCTTACATGAGCTACTGAAAAATCCAGCATATAATATATCTAGCACAGTGTTAACAATAGGAATAAGCCCCATAAGACAATGGTTTGAATACGACTCGAGGTACGTCAGGATGGAAGTGACCGACACTGCCGGGCAAGAACGCCATTTTGCCTTACCTCCTAGTTATGTGCGAGACGTGGATGGTGTTTTCCTGGTATATGATATATCAAGAAAAGAAACATTTTACAATATTCAATTTTGGATGGATATGATCAATAAATATAAATCTAAAGAAAACATAAAGATGCTGCTGGTCGGCAACAAAGTAGATTTAAGACAAACCATGAAACCAGAAGACATGGTTTCAGAAGAAAGAGCTTTAGAATGTGCCGGAAACATCCAGTGTCCTTATGTAGAAACAAGCGCAAAAGACATTGACAGTGTGATGGCAATGTACAAGAAGATGGTTGAAACTCTCATTAGTACGATTAGCCCAGAAGATGTTACATTTCAAGAGAGAGAGGCAGGAAGGAGAGGAAGCACAATAAAATTACCGTCATCTCCCAATAAAAGCAGAACATGGAAAGACTATTTATGCCCGTCCTGCAAAAAAAGTTAGATTAACGTTCACCCAGGGGTTTGTTATGATGCTGATGGTAGTAAACATGGTGAAGGATAGTGTGACTGAACTCGGAATTCAGTCACGGGATGCCCAAACACGTGGCAGCGGGCCACGTTGCTTCTATTTTGTACAATTAGTAGGAACAGTAGGAACACTAAAGCCTATTTTATACACAAATTCTCTGATCAATTCAACGTAATAGTTCCATACCAAATGGTAACACGAATAAATAAGACCGGCAAAATCAACACTTCAATCGAAAGAATCAGTAGACATAAAGGTCAAGCCACATCAACAGATTTTTTATTTACATTTTTATTACTGCAAATTTATAAATATTTTAAGATCTTTTATAGGTTTACACAAAAATTCGTTATAAGGGAATAAATAATTTTTTTAATCAGGAAGTGAGTATAAATATCACAGTATTAGAGAGTGACACAAACATTACTTTTAAATCAATTAGTTGACTCTGGTTTGTTTTAAAGTATGTTTTTTCAAGACGTTTCGATCTGGACTCAGATCTTCTTCAGTTATCGTTACAAGTGAATTCGTTATAATACCATCGCGAGCAGAATTTGAAAATATTGTTTAAGCGCGCGCCATTCTAGAATTTACAATTATTTTATATAATTTAGGTATAGCAATGCGATCATTTCCCGCGTTCTTATCAAGTTCAGAGTGCCATGCCTCTAGGAATAGTCTCTTGTGCCAATTTTGTTCTCTGTCTACAATTTTAGTATCACTAAATTTAAACTCATGGCCTTTATTGTTCGCATGTTGGGCAATTTTTGATGATGGTTGGTTGTTTACTATTGCTCTCTTGTGTTCTTGGACTCTGGTTTTGTACATATATCAAGAGGATCAGAATTTCTGCATATCGCAGTATATATATATATATATACAGCTTTTTGCAAAAATTATGGCCGGTTCAAGTATATATACAAGTATATCAAAAGTATATCAGAAATTATGGGATATCGTTCCTGATATTTTTTTCAGAAAGCCCTAGTGATAGGCAACCCGAAAAAAATATCAGCGATGATATCCCATAATTTCTGATATACTTTTGATATACTTGTATATATACTTGAACCGGCCATAATTTTTGCAAAAGGCTGTATATATATATATATATATATATATATATATATATATATATATATATATATATATATATAAATAAATACAGCCATATGCAAAAACACCCTCTTATACATATTTACAAGTAAATCAAAAGTATATTAGAAGTTATGGGATATCATCTCTGATATTGTTTTTCAAGTTGCCTATCACTAGGGCTTTTTTTAAAAACTTGTTTTCGATATACTTTTGATATGCTTTTGGTATATATTTGCAAAAAGATCAAAGTTTTAAGTTCATTCTAGTGAGCCCTCTAGATTAGCCTTTGCTCTTGGGGCAAACTAGAGAATATTTGTCTAAATAAAAAAAAGTTTTTGCAAATGGCTGTACATGTATATACATACCTATAGTGAGGCTTTTTTAGTATACATGTGTGCAGCTGATTTGCTCACAATTTACTATTAATCTATACCTGTCCAACTATATAGAATAACACAGAGAAGTGTATATACTTATTTCAATAAAATTAGTCACCAAAAACCTACAAAGCTGAGACTGCTGAGGACCATGGGCAACATTTCATATCTAAAAATTTAAGCTTGTTAATACCAAGTACAGCTTGAGGATGCTCACAGGAAGTGAAACTGTAAATGATGAAAGATCTCAAGTCCATCAATAGTTATCCAGCAGTTGAAACATGAAAAAGGTATCTACCCATAATCCTAGTCGGTCTCAGCTTTGTAACTTTTCTGGTGACTAACTTTATTGAAATAAGTATATATACCCCTTTATCAATTTTTCCTGGTTTTTACTAGCAAGGCTATGTGAAAAATATAACGAATGCCTATCCTTGGCTATAATTTCTGTATAATATTTATATTAATTATATAAATTTACATTCATATTCTTTTTAGATGGTACCAGAATGTCTGAAATAGAAAGAAGGGAAGAGGATATCAAACAAATCAAAGGTCATAGATTGGAGAAAGTTATTCTTGACTGCCTGCAAGATGAAAGCTCCGATCGACCCCACGCCCATCAAATAGTCAAGAAACTACAACAACTCAAACAAAATACGATAGAGACAAAAATTGGTCAATTAGCAAAGTGCAACCCAAACGCAGAGTTCATGGAAGTGTCGTCGCAGTCGAGTTACGATCATGCTTTCAAAGTAATTTTCCTTGGAAATAGTGGAGTGGGTAAATCCTGCTTGGTAAATCTACTAAAGGATCCTACATATCAAATTAAAGATCAAATATCAACTATTGGGATACATCCTGAACGTTTTTTTTACAAGTACAACTCACAATTTCTTCAGGTGTGGATAACAGACACTGCAGGGCAGGAGAAATTTCGTTCCATAACACCTAATTATATACGAAATTCAGATGGTGTGTTTTTGGTATGTGACGTATCTGACACATCATTTGAAAAGTTACAATACTGGTTGGAAATGATCGAGTGGTATGCACCCGAGAAGTGTAAAATACTCCTTGTTGGCAACAAGGTAGATCTAAGAGAAGCGCCTTCAGATAAACCTTTGGTAGTACAAAAAAATGCATTGATCTTTGCAAATAGCTTAGGCCTTCCTTACCTGGAAACCAGTGCAACAGACATACACAGCATATATAATATGCTGCAGTATATGGTTGAAATGCTGATGTCTACAGTTAGTGTTAGCGTTGAAGATATCCAAGTGGAAGACGGAGTAAGACCTCCGAGTACTCGTTCGTCTTTTCCACCCGAACAAAAGAAGTGTCCACGGTGTAGCATAATTTAAAAGTTATGTTTTCAAAACAACATGTACATATCCATACCTGTGAATCGATACAATAACAGCTCGTGACAAAATTTTTGATAAAGATAACTGAGAAAATTTATAGATGCTGATGAAAAAAAATAGACTTAACACAAGATATGAACCACTGACAAGAAATCGTTCTACATATACGATACACAGCTTTTGCAAATACCAGAAACAACCAGTGAACACGGAAAACAAAAGCCAATTCAAAGCATAAGAACAATTTGAAGGAGATTTTCTAGGTGAAAATGGATGAAATTGAGTAAATGGATTTCAATTTTAAGAGTTGATGTCAGCAAAATTCAAACATTTCGTGGCAACGGCCAAATTTTAGAATTCGCTCATATTTACAAGTTTGGTAGAGCTATATGTCCTTGCACTCCACTCAGTTCGCCAATATAAACCCGTATTGTCGGCTCAGAATTACCGCGCGATAGGAGAATCGCGATGCAAAACTTATTGCGATTTCGAGCCGCCAATACGGGTTATATTGACGGCGTTGGAATAAAATATATTCCGCTTCGCGACCACGGACAATTTCCGTCCGGTAATGCAATATTATAAAGTTAGATTTGAAATGTTTAAACCCTTAAATCTTCAAGGATTTTAGGGGTCTCTCACTCCAGTGCTTACCCGTGGACTGAGAAAGCCACTGGCAGCCAGAGTACCGTACAGTTTACTTTGTAAACAAAAAGGTCAAAGATATCATCGCCATTCCTTAACACACTGAGCTGATTTTAATTGATGGAATTGTAGATGATATAAAATATAGTACAAATAACTCGACACAAAGAAAACAACAGAAATAAGATCTAATAGCCTCTATTCATTTCAAGGGTTAAGTAAAACCCCTTTTATATTATTTTTATAAAAAATATTCACTATATCTATATTCCTGGTGCAAAACAAAATTACCCACACATACACAAACAAACAATATCGTCTATTAGATTAAATAGGTGATTAATGTAGCTAGTGTGATGTATAACTTAAAGAGATCAAAGCATGGTATATAATGTGTCGGTCCCTGTTTATTACTATGTCCCTGTTATATACTTATTGTATTATATTGTATTGCATTTCCTCCCAAGAAGTCCTATGACCATCACGCGATACCCACTCGTCCAATGATTGGATAGAAAAAATAAACTTTGAACTCGTGTTTAAAATCGTTACGTTTTTTTAAAATAAACAGCGGTAAGCCTAATGTTTGGCTTGAACGCATCTCGATTTAATCATGGATTTTTAGTCCGAATTTTTAAATATTTAATAAAATGAATAATAAGATAGTATTGATAGTACTCACTCACGCGTTAATTACCATAAATCCAATGGGAACGCGCCTCAATTTAATTCACAACCCTAGAATATAATTGCATGCTGGGAACTTGGACGAAAATAATTATGCTTTATTGCAATTCCTAGAAATCTATACCAGTTCTAATGGATTTTCCGAGAAATATATCTTGTATTTTACTTCGAGTATCTTGAGTTAGTCTTAATCGAAATAACTAGTGGGAAATCTATCAAGCCTGTGTATTTAACGTCAACAAGTTTGCAATTCTTTGAAGGCAGAAGTATTTCAGATAAATCAAATAGTGATCAGTGCCATGTGAGAGAATACGAATAAACATGACTGATGTGAACTTCAATGCTCTATCACAAGATAAAATCGATTTTAAAAATCAAATTGGAAAAGGTTCGTACGGCGAAGTTTGGCTGGCAGAATGGAACGGACAGGAGGTGGCAGCCAAGACAATTCACCCAGAATTTTTAAATGTGGAATATGGACAGAGAACAATAGACCACTATATTGGGGAATTCAGAAAAGAGTGGGTAGTGTTACGAAAGTTAAACCATCCAAACATCGTCAAAATGTACACGGTCCTTTTCCCACCAAACGAGTCACCGGTCATTGTTATGGAACTCATGCACTGTGATCTACTTCATTACATTAAGAATTTTGCAAGCAGTCCTAAAGTCAGCTCAAGTAAATGGTTGTCGATTGCTCTAGGAATCGCTGAAGGGTTGGAATATCTACATGGACTAACCCCGGATCCTGTGGTTCATCGAGATCTTGCAACTAAGAACATTCTGTTGACAGTGGATGGTCACCCAAAGATTGCAGATTTAGGGGTGGCTAAAATATTTGCTGCTGGAAAGGATGCCTTAGCTACACCAGGACCTGGGACTCCTGTTTATGCTGCACCTGAAACCTACCTAGACACTGTAAACTATAGAGCAAAGTATGGTGTCAAAGTCGATATATTTTCTTATGGAGTTACCCTGCTAGCCATAGTTATTGGTCATGAACCTGTTGTCTTTCCCAATAAAGTAAAGATAGGTAAGTATCAGGGCCAAGTGCCCACTGAGTTCTATTTTTATATTTTCTTATGGAGTTACCCTGCTAGCCATAGTTATTGGTCATAAACCTGTTGCCTTTCCCAATAAAATAAAGATAGGTAAGTATCAGGGCCAAGTGCCCAGCTCTATTTTTATATTTTCTAATGGAGTTACCCTGCTAGCCATAGTTATTGGTCATGAACCTGTTGTCTTTCCCAATAAAATAAAGATAGGTAAGTATCAGGGCCAAGTGCCCAGCTCTATTTTTATATTTTCTTATGGAGTTACCCTGCTAGCCATAGTTATTGGTCATAAACCTGTTGTCTTTCCCAATAAAATAAAGATAGGTAAGTATCAGGGCCAAGTGCCCAGCTCTATTTTTATATTTTCTTATGGAGTTACCCTGCTAGCCTTAGTTAATGGTCATAAACCTGTTGTCTTTCCCAATAAAGTAAAGATAGGTAAGTATCAGGGCCAAGTGCCCACTGAGTTCTATTTTTATATTTTCTTATGGAGTTACCCTGCTAGCCATAGTTATTGGTCATAAACCTGTTGTCTTTCCCAATAAAATAAAGATAGGTAAGTATCAGGGCCAAGTCCCCAGTTCTATTTTTACCAAATAAGAAAAATAATAACAAGGTCTATATATAGATCAACCTTTTTTTGCTGACACAGAAAACTCAATAACCTGCTCTTTTATCTTCCCTAATATCTGACATGGAAAAATTATCATATAGGTAGATCAATTGAGCTAATTGAAATAAAAAAGCATTACATAAAATATAGTTATAAATTATAGTTATATATATATATATATAAATACAGCCATATGCAAAAACACCCTCTTATACATATTTACAAGTAAATCAAAAGTATATTAGAAGTTATGGGATATCATCTCTGATATTTTTTTCAAGTTGCCTATCACTAGGGCTTTTTGAAAAAACTTTTTTTTTTATATACTTTTGATATGCTTTTGGTATATATTTGCAAAAAGATCAAAGTTTTAAGTTCATTCTAGTGAGCCCTCTAGATTAGCCTTTGCTCTTGGGGCAAACTAGAGAATATTTGTCTAAATTTAAAAAAAGTTTTTGCAAATGGCTGTACATGTATATACATACCTATAGTGAGGTTTTTTTAGTATACATGTTTGCAGCTGATTTGCTCACAATTTACTATTAATCTACCTGTCCAACTATATAGAATAACACAGAGAAGTGTATATACTTATTTCAATAAAATTAGTCACCAAAAACCTACAAAGCTGAGACTGCTGAGGATCATGGGCAATATTTCATATCCAAAAATTTAAGCTTGTTAATACCAAGTACAGCTTGAGGATGCTCACAGGAAGTGAAACTGTAAATGATGAAAGATCTCAAGTCCATCAATAGTTATCCAGCAGTTGAAACATGAAAAAGGTATCTACCCATAATCCTAGTCGGTCTCAGCTTTGTAACTTTTCTGGTGACTAACTTTATTGAAATATATATATACCCCTTTATCAAAGATAAATATATATGATATCTAAGGAATTATGGGATTCATTCTGATATTTTTCCTGGTTTTTACTAGCAAGGCTATGTAAAAAATAGAGATTACTTCATGGAAAGTGCGCACGTACGGTTTTTATTCACGAGTTGTGAAATATCATAAAACGAACAAGCGAGTCTTCGAGCGCGTGAGTTTTATGATACGAAACAACGAGTGAATAAAAACTGTACAAAGCACTTTCCATGGTGTTTTCTTTTTATTATATTCATACCGAGATTTTCAATTTGGTTTGAACTAGAGACCATTTTAGTTTACAAAGTTTGTAAACAAAGCTCAGTTTCCAAACTAAAAATTATATTGCAATAATTCTTTATTTTACAGCGTTATTTTACAAGCATAATAAAAACTTATTCTTATTAAATTCTAATTCGGTTTCTAAGTTTAATCTTTTCAACTTCTAGACTTTTAGTTTACACTAAAAATGATTGCGAAAGCTTACCGAAGTTTCTGTCGCCTTCTTACACGACAAAGCTGCCTTTCAATTCCTCGTTGTTGTTTAATACATTTTTAAGAGCTTTTCCACGAGATTTACATCTCGGTCAGCTTTTCCTCCGTTCTACTATTGGTATTTCATCGATTTTCTCTTTGGTTTCGTCGTCTAAATTATATTTTCATCCATGTTTTGAACTCAAACTTTCTAGTTTAGGTCTCACCGAATTGAAGTCGTCTTCTTACAAAAGCAACTGAAGCTGACTTTCCTTGTTGTTGTTCGAGTTTTCAGTACTTTTAAAGAACTTTTCCAATAGATTTACATCTCAGGCAGCTATTTCTCCGCTTTACTATAGGTAATTCATCGATTTTCCTTTTGGTTTTGTCGTCTAAAATATAGCTTCATCCATGTTTTGAAATAAAAACTTTCTAGTTTAGTCGAAAGTCTCACACGAAAGAGCAGTGGAGCTCGTTGCTGCCGGCTTCTGATTGGACGTATCATTTTTCTCACACGTGAAGAAAAGCCGTACGTGGCTTCTGATTGGACGTATCGTTTTTCTCACACGTGAAAAAGCGATACGCACATTGTGATTGTTGGGAAAAGTGAACGAACGAAAATTTATTACACAGGATTTTACTGAGTAAATCTCGGTATGTATATAATAAATATAACGAATGCCTATCCCTGGCTATAATTTCTGTATAATATTTATATTACTCATATAAATTCACATTCATATTCTTTTTAGATGGTACCAGAATGTCTGAAATAGAAAGAAGGGAAGAGGATATCAAACAAATCAAAGGTCATAGGTTGGAGAAAGTTATTCTTGACTGCCTGCAAGATGAAAGCTCCGATCGACCCCACGCCCATCAAATAGTCAAGAAACTACAACAACTCAAACAAAATACGATAGAGACAAAAATTGGTCAATTAGCAAAGTGCAACCCAAACGCAGAGTTCATGGAAGTGTCGTCGCAGTCGAGTTACGATCATGCTTTCGAAGTAATTTTCCTTGGAAATAGTGGAGTGGGTAAATCCTGCTTGGTAAATCTACTAAAGGATCCTACATATCAAATTAAAGATCAAGTAGCAACTATTGGGATACATCCTGAACGTTTTTTTTACAAGTACAACTCACGGTATCTTAAAATGAGCATAGCAGACACTGCAGGGCAGGAGAAATTTCATTCCATAACACCCAATTATATACGAAATTCAGATGGTGTGTTTTTGGTATATGATGTATCTGACAAAAAATCATTTGAAATGTTACCCTACTGGTTGGAAATGATCGAGTGGTATGCACCCGAGAAGTGTAAAATATTGATTGTTGGCAACAAGGTAGATAAAAGAGAAACGACTTCAGATAAGCCACTTGCTTCTCCAAATGAACCTTTGGTAGTACAAGAAAATGCATTGATTTTTTCAAGGAACTTTGGGATTCCTTATATGGAAACCAGTGCAACTGACATAGACAGCATATATAATATGCTGCAGCATATGGTTGAAATGCTGATGACTACAAATGCTAGTCCTGCCGTTGAAAATATCCATCTGGAAAACGAAGGAAATGAGAAAAAAAAGTGTCCATGCTGTAGTATAACTTGAGGCGAATGTTTTGAAAACAATATGTACATATCCATACCAGTGATTTCTGTGGATTTTTGTCCAATAAACAGTTAAGTACAATAAGAGCTTGTGGCCAACAATATTAGGACGTTTAGTACGAATCATACAGAAAAAGATAAGGCAATACTGTGTCAGATCATAGTTAATATTAACTATGGTCAGATGTTGCTGTAGATTTAACAAGCTATGAAGCCGGAAGATATGGTTCCATAAGACATAGCTTTCTGATATTCCAGAAACATCCAGTACACTTATGCAGAAACAAACGCAAAGGTTACTGACAGTGTGTATTGACAGGACATCTCAAGATTCCAAGAGTTCAAAAAACATACCGTACGGTATATAACAGTTCAAAAACTTCAAACTCGAATAAAGATAAAGGTGTCTATTTATAGCTGTTACTGCAGATTTCTGAACCGCACTTTCGACAAATGTTGCTGTCAATTGATTTTTTTTAGATATCTTTTTGCATTTTATTTCAGGCTCAACAAAATAGTATTTACCGATCATGAGGTAACGTAATACGTAGTAGGGGAAAACCCGGTTCAGTGGGTATTCATAAAAAATCCAAAAAAATATGTTTAATCCCCAAATCTTTCACGTCATAAAGTTACCCTGGATTCAAGACACTATCTCGCTCCAGTGCTTCCAGGTGAAGCGAGGAAAGCAAAAGTACCACGAAGTCTACTGTATAAACAAAAAGGTCAAAAAATATGGAAATCCGTGAAATGTGAAACCTAACTCATGCGTAGACAAATTAAAAAAAATACAATTTGACAAACAATGAACATCTGTCATTCAAAAGCCCTTTGCATAGTTTCTTGGAAATTTTTCAAAATACAATTTGACAAACATTATACATCTGTCATTCAAAAGCCCTTTGAATAATTTCTTGGTAATTCTAAGAATCATATCGCATAAATAGGTATTCCGAGAAATTCTTTTTGTATTCTAGAGCTTTTCTTCGTGTCTCGATCACCAATCAGTTTCCATCGCAAGATGTAGTAAATAAATCGAAGAGGAAATATCCCATGGAGGTTGTAAATGCTGTCTGGCAAAGCCAGGTACTGTAAATTAAGAAGGATTGTTTTCACATGAAAATCATGAACAACAATACAAATATCAAAGCTTCACCAGAAGACAAAATACGTCTGAGAAAGCGAATTTCAAAAGGTTCATATGGCGAAGTTTGGTTGGCTGAATGGAACGGATTAAAAGTGGCGGCTAAGAGAATTCATCAAGAATTATTTACCAGAAAGTATAGCCAGGAAATAATAAATCACTATATTGGAGAATTGAGGAAAGAGTGGGAAATACTACAAAGGTTGGACAATCCAAACATCGTACGAATGCACAAAGTACTGCATACTGCGGAAGAGTCACCAGTCATTATTATGGAACTAATGCACTGTAATCTTCTGAGTTATATAAATGAATCGACAAGTACTCCTAAAGTCAGTCCAGAGAAAATAGCATCAATCGCTCTAGGAGTTGCTAAAGGTTTGGAATACCTTCATGGACTTAGCCCTCCTGTAGTTCATCGAGATATATCTCTCAAGAACATTCTGTTGACAGAAGACGGCTATCCAAAGATTGCAGGCTTTCAAGTCGCTAAAGTATTGACTGATGGTAAAGAAACCTGTACTTCACCGTTGACGGGTGCTTCTTCATATGCCGCTCCTGAAAGCTATCAAAGCATTAAGAATAACAATGCAAAGTATGACGTTAAAGTTGATATATTTTCTTTTGGAGGTACGCTTCTTGCCATGATCGTTGGTCAAGAGCCTTTTTTCACTCCCCTGGATAATGCACTAGAAGGTAAGTCCTACAATTAGCTTCCACTTCCGTTACGTTCAAGTGAAAATCAGGCCATTAGAAATAAGCAAGTATTGCAATGCTGATGTAGAATTATTCCAGTGCTGTCTATTTGCCATTTTTTCTTTTAAAAATCGTACTTTCATTGGCATTTTATTAAGTGAATGTGATCATTTGCGCATTACAAGTAATACTAATTATGATAATTATCGTTGTAATCATCATAGTTATTCTTATTATCAGATGGGTCCACAATCTCTCAATTGGACAGCAGGGATAATTATCTAGAGCAAATAAAAGGCCACATACTGGAAAAGACTATTGTTGATTGTCTACAAGATCACAGCTCCAGTCGACCACATGCCCATGAAATAGTTGAGGAACTGGAAAAGATTGGTCAGATTCACAAGAAAACACTTCCCTGTGGTCAGTTAGCAAAATGTGACCCAAGCAATGAATTCGAGGGAGTTTCGTCGCAGTCACATTACGATTATAAATTCAAGGTAATCTTTCTTGGAAGCAATAATGCAGGTAAGACCTGCCTGATGCAACTACTAAAGAATCCAGCTTACAACTTTGGTTTCACAAAAACAACCCTTCAGGAATCTTTTGTACTTCATTCGTACAAGCTCAACTCGAGTTATCTTAAATTAACCATTATAGATACTGTAGGGGAAGAGAGATTCTATTCCGTTCCACCTATTTATCTGAGAAATGCCAATGGTGTTTTTCTGGTGTATGATGTATCTAATAATAACACATTTGAACGGCTGTCCTACTGGATGAAAATGATCCAGAAGTATTCACCAGAGAAATGTAAAGTACTTCTTGTGGGAAACAAAGTTGATTTACGAAAAATTAATTCAGACGAAGCATTGGTTCCACAAGAAAATGCATTGAGGTTTGCAAATGAATTTGAGCTTCCTTATATGGAAACAAGTGCAAAAGACATAGACAGCATAAATAATATGCTACAGAAAATGGTTGAAATGCTGATAAGCACAGCCAGTGTTAACGTTGAAGATATCCATGTGCAGCACGAGGAAATACTTAAAAGCACTGTTTCTATTTATTCACCCGCTAAAGAAAAGAAAAGAAAAAGGTGTCAGTGCAGTTAAATTTCAGGTCTCTAACCTTGTCTATGAACCTTGAATATATTAAGTGCTTATCTAGAACAGTTTTTGTCTTTGACTCATTTTCTTGTCATTTTCTTGAAACTAAAATATCTAAAGACACATATCTAATGCTGTTAGACAATGCACGCAGGGAAATGAAAAGACTTTGTGGTGCATGTGTTGAAAGTGATTGTGTAAGTAAAGTAAGGAGGTGGGGAGGGGGAAACAGGCAATGCAGACCCTTCAAACCGACCCCACAATTGTTGGCTGATATAGACTGCTTCCATTAACTTATAATAACTTTATCAACTAACAATGTAAATTTTAGCCAGTATCACATATACAATATGAGTGTCAATGTTGTATTAGATATATACAATCTCGAGCTGGAGTTTCATATTCTTAAGAGGTGGGACTAGCTTTTGAAAAGGCACTGGAAAGTTTTTAACTATTGTTAGAGTTATTCCGCACAAGAGCATTAGAGATGCAAATGTACACCTTTAGACTTAAAGGATAAAAATGAGCAAAAATCTCATGCACGCACTGCATCGATCTGTATTGTACAGCAATTCATCACTTAACAGAGTGTTATTAATACCATTCTAACACTCGTAACACGCCCTTTGGAAACGCCCTCTTTGAACTTAAACCGGGTTAATTCTCTCCTCCCCTAAGTGGTGAATGCACACCTTTATACCTAAGGTATAAATGTGTACATTAGCATCTTTAACGCTCTTGTGCGGAATAACTACACTAACTTAGCAGTTTCCTTATAAACCATCCTCCTTAAGCCTAAAGGTTAATTAGTATTCTGTATCGGATTTACAGAATACTAATACAATTGCTCTCATGTGACCCTATTTGTGCGATTTCATTGGTCTCACCTTAATGAATGAAGTATACAGCTTCAATTCATTATTAACTTTGTGCAGCAATGTCTTTTTTTTAGAATTTTAAAGTAATGAATATATGCAAATAAAAGAGAATCCAAAAGAAATGACATCTAAATGCTTATTGCACTGACTTAAGGTGTTTCCCAGTAGTTTTTTATTGACCACACTTCTCATGTTCATCTAGCGAATTAAAAACCTTTTCCTGGTCTGATCAAAATGAATTTTACACCAGACATCAAGAATAGATGGAAGTTTTGATTGATGTCAATTTCAACTCGATCGGCGTTTCCATGTTGAAATCAGTTTTCCTTGAATATCTCCCGTTTTCGATGAGCTTCAGAAAAATCACTAGATACATGCTAAACTTCGCATTCAGGCACAGCTATTCAGATGATAATTAGAGGGTTGGATTAGAGCGATTTCGAATAAATCGCAAAAACATTCTGAGCTGTGACCGCTTATTATGATACTGGAAACTATAGCAGAACAAAAAAATCCTTCGCGTTCGCAAAATAATGTCAAACTACTGCTAAACGTTACCTACAATATCTATTTACCTTAGCTGTATTCATTCGTTCGTTTGAGAGATAATTTTGAAATTGCTAGGAAGGAGAAATCGTTCAAACTATTCTACTGAAAGCACCTGTACAAGAAAAATTCTAACTCCGCAAAGAAAAAGTTTTCACAAATGTCGCTTTCCGGAAAGGTAAATAGATATTGTAGATAGCGTTTAGCAGTAGTTTGACATTATTTTGCTTTGCATTATTTTATTTTCCGTTGCCATGGAAACGCCGATCGAGTTGAAATTGACATCAATCAAAACTTCCATCTATGCTTGATGTCTGGTGTAAAATTCATTTTGATCAGACCAGGAAAAGGTTTTCAATTCGCTAGATGAACATGAGAAGTGTGGTCAATAAAAAACTACTGGGAAACACCTTAAATCACGAGGGTTCATACTAAGTAAATCAGTATTATACTAAGCTTTTTTACCGTATATAATTTGATAATAATATTTGAATAATTTGAATAGTATGACATTTTACTAGTTTCTTGACTGGATTATTCTTCCAGTCAATTATTGAACTTGAGTTTTAGTCAGTTTTGGAAGACTTGGACATGCCTTACAGTTTAAATGCAATATCTAGTTTCGTAAGATCCATTTGCCCCCAATGAGTTGTTGTGTATTTAAAGTGACAGAAACAGCAAGAACCACTATAAGATTACCATCATCTCCAAGCCAAAACAAATCAAGCAAAACCAAGTGTGCTTCATGTAGAAAAACATGAATAAGGTTTTGAAATCAACAGGACATGATGCAATACTTATGCACTGATCCCAAACAATGAGAATTTTTTGCACTAGAAATTTGCAATGATATTTGCTACGAGATTATCATTATCTTAAAAACAAAATTTATTAAGGAAATATAACTTTTTTTTTTGTACAAACAGGTTAGATTTTATAAATCAAGATGCTTTCCCGTATTTGTATATTTGAAAGGTTATAGATGGTTAAAGTATAGAGGAGTTCCACAAATAAATCTGATATATTCATTGTAAATAATTTCTGTTTTAAGTTCTGTAAACCTTTATTTTTTAGAGTATATTCAAAATGACCTGTAATGTAAGTATATATTCTTGGAATGGACTCAGTTGCAAGCATGAGACTACGAGTACTTTTACGCATAGTCAGCTTAGTGAAAATTTGTTCTTAAATCTTTATAGATGCTGGAATCCGATGGCCTTGTCTACATACATACATACATACATACATAGTTTATTTAAACACGGTAAATCATCAGTAAAATATATGTACAATAATAAAATAATAATATATAAAGTGATACATATATGTGTAAAATCAAATTCGTCTACTGTTTTACAAGATTGCCGTGTGAAAATTCAATGCCATTATTCCATAAAGATTTTGTTAAGCTCGTTTTTAAAATGCTTTATGGATTTCGATTTCTTTGCGCTTTGTGGTAAGTCGTTCCATAAGATAGCTCCACTATAGCTGAAGCTGCGCTTTAGGTAATCGGTGCGAGGCTTGGGTATAGCAAGTTTCATATCTAGATCTCTAAGGTCATAATTTGTGCTATAATGGTCAAATATATTCTTGTACTTTTAAGATATATCTTATTTATCAGACCAAAAACTAACAAAATCACAGTGCCTTGGGGAAAAAATTAGACTTGTCTAACGGATTCCAGTGCATCAAATGGAATTTCTTTCAGCACAAAAATATACAAATATCACCTTGCTACCGATCTTACACCTTTTGGACCCAAAACTGATAACATCTCACTGCTATGTAGCTTTAATAAGTTAACTCAGTAATACATTGAGATAATAAAAGCGATTAAAAAACGAACCAAAACGTATTTATAACAACGCTTCGAAGTCATCGACGTCGCAAACGCAAGCCCTGACCGCAAAGGCAATAACAACGGTTTTCAAATGCAAACGACGCATTGAGTTGTTTGTTGTGGAAAGCATTTCTTGTCTGACAATCAAAATAAAAGTAGCGACGCACGTTTTGGTCTCTTGTATTTGGATTGAAGGGTCTCTTTTGAACCCTATTTACACAATTCACCAAGAGCAAGGTGTTATCAAATGTCATCAAACCGCTCTTTCTTGGAAATCTTGGGTTCTAAACAGGTCAAGACTCAGTCTGAATTAAATGTGGATAAATAAAGAATGCGAAGTTAAACTTGAACTTATTAGCCTTTATTGAGTTTTTGTAGCTAACTCGCTGCTGTCCACACAGCAAATCCACCAGCTTCGCATTGAATATTCTTCTGTTTGCTAGATATTTTGTACTATTCCCATGATCACGCTAGCTTGGTCTTTGGTAAGCAAAAGGTAATTACTACAAAGGTCGCAAGCAGTAATATGTTAGTCGCTATCTCGCTGAATAGAAACGTTATTGCAGCAAACGCTATTCAGTGGATTTCCCACTCTTCCTCCTCTTAGGTACAGTAGGTACGTATTCCACTGAATGGCAGTGTGACAGATGTCACGGTTTCCATGCTAACCACTGTCTTCGACCTAAGCACCTTCCACCCACGCCAATGCTCGTCTACTGTTCATGCCGAGTTTAGCCCAACATCTATCGAGAAATTTATTCAAATTTATTCAAATCAGCTAATTTTCATTTTTTAATTGGCATTTAAAGTAGGCTTATAGTTAGTTCTTTTTTCATCCAGAAATTCAAACCATAACTAAGAAGGAAATATGTACTGATCATCATGAGTAATGAGTATTGGACCACTTCATCGAAAAAATCAAGAATCATTTACAAAGAAGAAATTGGAAGAGGATCATACGGCGAAGTTTGGCGTGCTGAATTGAGAGATGAAGATGGAAAGGTAGCGATGGTGGCGGCTAAGCGAATTCATCAAGAATTCCTCAGAACAGATTATGGCCAAGACGTCAAAGACCATTTTATTGGAGAATTAAGGAAAGAGTGGGAAACACTACGAAAGTTGGACCATCCAAACATCGTCAAAGTACTTACGGTGAAGTTTGACCCAGTGGTCATTCTTATGGAACTAATGCATTGTGATTTACTGAATTACATAAAGCATTCTACAAGCACTCCTAAAGTCAGTCCAGAAAAAGTAGTGTCTATCGCTCTAGGAGTCGCTAAAGGTTTGGAATACCTACATGGACTTCCCGATCCTATTGTACATCGAGATCTTGCATCTAAAAACATTTTGCTGACAGAGGACGACCAACCTAAGATTGCAGATCTGGGGCTCGCTAGAGTATTTGCTGCTGGCCAAGACGAGTTAGCAACACCAGGGCCAGGTACTCCCTTGTATGCTGCTCCTGAAACCCGCAAAGAAGTTCAAAAGGATAAAGCGAAATATGGAGTTAAAGTCGATATTTTTTCCTTCGGTGTTGTGCTGCTGGAAATGAGCGTTGGTCACGAACCTCGTGTCATGCCCGTAACAGGTAAAGATAAATAATTACTAAACGAGAAAATCGAACGATAACAGTCGGAAACTAATTCCACTTCTTTTGCTCATATTCCTGTATATTCCTGTATATGAGATATACATTAATTATGCCATATGTGTTATAAATAATAAGTTATTTACATATCAGTCAGGCCTTACAAATTATTTTATATCTTTAATAATATCTTATGACACTTAAATAACAATTTTCATCTTCGTTGTGGAAAAACGGTTTTGAAACATAATATTTGTGAGATATGCATCAATGGATACAAAGGTAGTCCCATATTCAAGGGCTCTCGGACAAAGTCGTTGTGTGTATTTGAATATTAAAAGAACTTCAATTTGTACCTATCTGGAGTCCTTTGTAGTAATGAAGTATTTTCCCTTTGACTGAGACCTTTCTGGACTCTGTTCCAGAAACGCGCCATCAACAAAACACAGACAAACGAACGTTCCAAGCAATTTGAATATCTGTATTCGTTTCGAAATTGGATTCCAATCTGCCCTCCGCCAAAAGTTAGTAAGCTATAAGTAATAATTTAATCAAATTCGACTTCATAGGGCAGACTGAAATCCAAATTCGAAACAAATACAGATATTCAAATTGCCTGGAACGTTCGTCACTATTATTTGTAAGGTCTAACTGGTATGTTAATAACCTATTATTTGTAATGCATATGACACAATTAATTGATATCTCATAAACCAAAACAACACGTATTAGACACGTCTTGCATGCATCAAAACAAGGCCTGTATATACACTGTCTAACTTTTGTTAAATTTGAACTCAAAGGGAAATTTTCAGAAATAAGAAGAAGACAAAAAGACATCGACGAGATGAAAGACGACAAACTGAAAAAGCTAGTTATCAAGTGCCTTCAAGACGAGAGTTCCAGAAGACCAAGTGCAAGCAAATTAGCCACTAAACTGGGAAAAATCAAAGATGAAAGAGAGCGTCAAAAGGCACAGCAGGCTCCCACTTTTGAGAGAGTGTGTCAGAGGCAAGCTCATAATTATCGCTTCAAAGTACTACTTCTTGGAAATCGTAATGTTGGAAAGTCAAGTTTATTTGAGCTGTTAAGAAACCCGGTCTTTGACATAGACACAGCCATAATGAAACCTACATTGATAGTAGAACCAGCGGTAAATTATTTTGAGTACAATGAAAACGTCGTAAGGATGGAAATAGTGGATACCGCAGGAGAAGAGGAATACTTTTCCTTGACATCAAGTTATTATCGCAATGTTGATGGTGTTTTTCTGGTCTATGATGTTTCTAACAAAGTATCACTTCGAAGTTTGCCATTCTGGATAGATAGGCTCAAACAATATAACAGCAAAGATAACTTGCAGATGCTACTGGTTGGAAACAAAGTGGATTTAAGGAAATCCAAAACTACTGATCCAGATGACCTCGTTCCACGGGAAAGAGCAGCTGAATATGCAAGAAACATCAAGTCTCCTTATGTAGAAACAAGTGCAAGAGACGTTGGTAGTGTAACGGCCATGTATCAGAATATGGTAGAAATTCTGATGAGCACTGTCAGCCCTGAAGATGTCAATGTTCAAGTGACAGAAACAGCAAGAACCACTATAAGATTACCATCATCTCCAAGCCAAAACAATTCAAGGAGAAACAAGTGTGCTTCCTGTAGAAAAGCATGAAATCGAAAGTACACGACACAGTACTTATGCACTGATCAAGCTGCTGTGATGGGCAACCTTTGTAGATTAAAATTCAGATTTAGAAGACTTGAACATTCAAGATCAATTTAAAATTGGTACTAGAAATTTGCAAGTAAATTTGCTTGTAATTCCATTGCAGAGTTAAAACGTAGATAAGTATAATATCATGTTGTAGTTCTTAGAGTAATTTATTCTGACTATTTATTATTATTTTTTGCTCAATTATTGAACTTCAGTTTTAGTCAGTTTTGGAAGACTTGGACATGCCTTAAAGTTTAAATGCAATATCTAGTTTCATAAGACCCATTTGCCCCCAATGAGTTGTTGTGTATTTAAAGTTTCATAAATTGTTTTCAACTGTCCAACTTAACCGTGACCTTATAATACCACATAACTGGTTATGAGTAAAAAGGAGCATTATGGAATTCTTGATAATAACCGAAGTAAAGCAAATAAATACAGTGTACTTCCTATCCAATTTAATTAAATATATGATTGTAATCTTTGAAGAGATATAAATTCTACATCCCCTCGCCTGGAAATATCACAGGTAGCCCAAACTAACTATTTGTGGCTATTTACTAGAGAATATTTGTGACTGGATGAAACCTGAATAAAATTGTTGAATTTTAATAATATGAAATAACACTTTCACGGTGTCTTCTTTATTAACTTTTTCATCTTCCTGCTGAGTTTCAGCGAATTTCGTTGAATTTTCGCATTCTTTTCTTCCCCCTCATAGAGAGAAAAAAGGGAAAATTCAACGAAATTCGCTGAAACTCAGCAGGAGGATAACAAAGTTCATAAAGAAGACACCGTATTATTTTATTTTCTCAAAATTCAACGATGTTATTTAGGTATCAATCAATCACATATATTCTCTAGTAAAGAGTCACAAATAGTTAGTGTGGGCTACCTGTGGAAACATATACAATCATCTTTGTATATGCATATACATAAAGACTAGAGCATGCTGGGACAGTGTTCTTGTCTTTTTCTTTAAGCCTTGCAGTTTTGGGAGCTATCACTGCTATCTACTCGAACATTCTTTTTTGAAACACTTTCCTCTTCTAGATAAGCACTTTTTCTTGAACTAGTATCATCTAATACGGCCTTGCCATATGTTAAGAGAAATTTCTTGCTCCAGAGTGAATATATAACTAAAACATTTATAAATTACAAACCGGAAGTAGGATTTCGATGGACTACATGAATCACAAGGCCTCAAATGACATGGTAACTTATCATGTTCATTGACTAAAGTCGATATGAATGAAAAGAAGTGGGCTTCTTCATTTGACGTTGCCGAGGAAACTATCTTGTACGGCGAGAGTATCGGGAAAGGTTCGTTTGGTGAAGTATGGTCTGCTGTATGGTGTGGATCTCAAGTGGCAGCCAAAACCATCCACGAAAAGTACTTTAAAAAGGAATATGATCAGGAAATAAGAGACTTTTATATAGGGAAACTCAGAAATGAATGGAAAGTATTACAGAAGCTGGTCCATCCAAACATTGTACGAATGTATACAGTACTGTTCCCACCACGCGAGTCACCGGTCATTGTTATGGAACTCATGCACTGTGATTTACTTCATTACATTGAGAATTCTACGAGCACTCCTAAAGTCAGTCCAAGTAAAGGGTTGTCGATTGCTCTAGGAATCGCTGAAGGGTTGGAATATCTACATGGACTTACCCCGGATCCTGTAGTTCATCGAGACATTGCTACAAAGAATATTCTGTTGACAGTAGATGGCCAACCAAAGATTGCAGATTTGGGAATCGCTAAAGTATTTGCTGCTGGCAAGGATGATTTTGCTACAGCAAGGCCGGGTACTCCCTTGTATGCTGCACCTGAAACCTACAAGAAGATAAGCCGAGATGATACTGCTAAATATGGTCCTAAAGTGGACATATTCTCATTTGGTGTTGTAGTGCTGGTTATCAATATTGGCCACGAACCTGTTTACCTGCCTATTAATCGTCCAAAAGGTAAGAGTGCAGTTCACCTACTTGTATTGCTCACTTAAAATAAACTCCTTATAGCCTTTTAATGCAGCAATAAAAGCCAAATTACATTAGAAAGATTATTAAGAGTCAACTCAAGGCACCAAGGCAATCCGAGATTGTCATTGTTTATTCGCTTTCATGTATAAGTTCTATTGATGCATCTGGTCCAACACAAGGTTCTGAAGGTTATGTTTTGTCTACGAAAAACAACCGAAGAACAATTTGAGCAGAAACAATTACATTTTACTCTCCTAAAATTGTTATAGTGGCTGGATCATTGCATACTCGTTTCAAATAGCCGATTCCTCAAGTTTTGCTACTTTAAATAGACTTCACTATGAGTTGCCATCACAAGGACTTGAATGATATTTAGTATGTAGTGCTTAGTGTTTAGCATTCAGAATGAATCACAGCTGTATACTTAATAGAGATAGGAGTCTATATACTGTTGTATGTGGCTATGATGTCTAAGATTCAAATACATAGAATCGCCGGCAAGAGACCACCGACTGACAAGAAAAAAATCTATGTAGTTTGAGTAGGATCACTTGGGTGCCTGATGTAGTCTTGAGAAACATTGGAGTTGCTATTGAAGCTTGGGCAAGCTTAGTAGACCGAGGTTATCTTTAGAGTCGACCGAAAAATATAGAATAACTTTCAGTCTGTATTACGTTAACTTTCAGTCTGTAAATAACACAAACTAAACACAATTTATTTGATGTCACAACAGGACCCAAACTTTCTGAAGTAAAAAAAAGAGAAAAGGACATCCAGCAAATACAAAACCCAGGGATTCAACAGCTTGTAACTGATTGCCTTCAAGAGAAAGGTTCCAATAGACCAAGCACAAGCATGATAGTCACATACCTACAAAGAATTAAAGATGAAAGACAAGGTCAAAAGGTACAACGAAATCAAGCTGTCACTTTTGAGAAAGTGTCTGCTCAACCTTCTTTTGATTACTCGTTCAAAGTGCTTTTCCTTGGAAATAGAAGTGTTGGGAAGTCATGCTTGTTTAAGCTGCTAAAAAATCCAGGATATAGGATTGAGGAACAAAATATGCCCCTGACCATGTCAATTTTCCCAGTCATACAATGGTTTCAGTATAATTCTTCATATGTTAAGTTGGAAATAGCAGACACTTCAGGAGAGGAGCGTTTCTTTTCCTTGACATCAAGTTATTATCGTGATGTGGATGGTGTTTTTCTAACCTACGATGTTTCTAGTGATGAATCATTTGCAAAACTGCCGTTCTGGATTAACAAATTAAGAACATACAGCACTAAATATAACATACAGATGCTGCTAGTTGGAAACAAATTGGATTTAAGACAGACCATGGAGCCACAGGAGATGGTTCAAAAAGAAAAAGCTTTGGCATTTGCAAATATGTTAGAGTGTCCTTATGTAGAAACAAGTGCCAAATGCATTGATGGTGTGATGGCAATGTACAAGGAAATGGTAGACATTCTGATAAGTGCAGTCAGTTATGAAGATGTCAGAATTCAAATGGAAGAAGAAAAGCAAGAGGAAGCCAGATCTACTATAAATCTGTTTACAAATTCAAAGAGAAAAATATGGAACTTTATCAGCTGTTCCTCTTGCAAAAACTCTTAAATTTTAAGAGTTCATTTTTTAAAGAAAGAACTAAAAACAACTACACAATTTGCTAAATATAGGGTTACTAGAGTTACAAACAGTAATTTTTATCTAGGCCTTTCTAGTTCGAATTAGAATTTAGAAGCTGGTAATTGTACTAAGGAAGCCAAGAACTAGGATCTGAAAGATACATTAAAGGAGATGCAGAAACTGAACTCAGAATTACACTCAGTACAACTGAGGTGAACACAAAATGAATCCAACTGATTTTCTAAGAAAAAAAATTCTGGTTTGCATTTGTTTTATTCTGCATATATTTGAAACAATCTGAAAACTATTCTTTTATTCATATAGAAACATAGCAATGAGGTTGGTCAGTCCTTGTGATTTAAATTGTGATGATAATTATGATAATAGCAAAAATGATAGTGATGATGATAATAATAACAAAACCTTTATATGAAAGAATTAATAACATCATACTTACACATTCAAATAACTTTTCTCATGGTCCCATTTAGATTCTTCTTTTATTCAAACAATTCTGCAATCATTCCTGGGTCAAAGAAAAAAGCAATGCTTGTTATTATCATTAGCAAGATAATCATAAACATGAACATGAAAATCGGTTACTCACCCCTCTTGCCATGGATTTCCAACTTGTTTATATGTTGGTTAAAATTTATACTTTATCATTGTAAGCCGAAATGCAAAATAAATAAGATTGATGTGAGTAGTAACGTTGGTCAAGAAGCTTTCAAGAGCAAACAGCTGATGATCATGAAGAATTGGGAAAATTTTCTCCATTCCTAATGAGCTCCATTTTGGGTGGAGGGGAGAGGGTAGGTTCCTTTCAGCTTCCTTTCTGAAAGTGCATCTAACACCTACTTAGCTTGGGTGGTCTAAATTTATATAAAGCCTTAACCATAATAGAACCTTGTATGGTTAAGGTGCACTTTAGTGAGTCAATTTCAAATTTATTTGCTTCTCGAAATAAAGGACAAATGCAGTAATACACGATATTTTACATTACTAACAGAAAAGTTAAAAAGAAAGAAAGAAAGAAAGAAAGAAAGAAAGAAAGAAAGAAAGAAAGAAAGAAAGAAAGAAAGAAAGAAAGAAAGAAAGAAAGAAAGAAAGAAAGAAAGAAAGAAAGAAAGAAAACGATATTTTACATTACTAGAGTGCTTACACTATGTCCATGAAATAAAATCTAAATAGTTACTACCTAATAGTTTTTATTTAGTGACTATTAGTCACTATCACTCAACTGGAACAACTTCAGTAACAATAAAGTATGCCTCTATTAAATAAAGTATTATCTTTCTATTGTCTTGAGTATTTGATTTCCCTTGTGTATTGTTACTAAAGCTGTTCCAGTTGAGTGATAGTGACTAATAGTCACTAAATAAAAACTATTAGGTAGTAACTATTTAGATTTTATTTCATGGACATAGTGTAAGCACTCTAACAGAAAAGTTAAAAAGAAAGAAAGAAAGAAAGAAAGAATTGAATTGAATTTTTATTCACACACATTATAACAATAAAGAAAATACAATATGAATAATTTACATAATTACAAATAGAAATACATATAAATGTAGTAAGTTATGAAAAAGTATAATAAATAGAGTGTGTGTGGTTGTTGAAGTAGTATAAACTTTCGAGTCAACAACCACCCACTGAATAAAGATTAATTATAATAATAAATGTAGACCAAGAAGGGGGAGTCAAAATAAATTAATAATTTATTAATTCGTGAAATATTTAAAACAAGAAAGAAAGAAAGAAAGAAAGAAAGAAAGAAAGAAAGCAACAAACAAACAAAGAGAAAAAACAGAGAGAAAAAACAGAGAGAAAAAACAGAGAGAAAGCAACAAACAAAAAAAACAAAAAACAAAAAAAAACAGAGAGAAAAGAAGTAAAATGCATTTCTAAATATTGAAGATTGGTGTCCAGGGACACTAAACTATCAGTTTGTTTAGTTGTTTGGTTGTTTAGTTGTTTAGTTGTTTAGTTGTTTAGTTGTTTAGTTGTTTAGTTGTTTAGTTGTTTAGTTATTTAGTTGTTTAGTTGTTTAGTTGTTTAGTTGTTTAGTTGTTTAGTTGTTTAGTTGTTTAGTTGTTTAGTTGTTTAGTTGTTTAGTTGTTTAGTTGTTTAGTTGTTTAGTTGTTTAGTTGTTTAGTGTTATCAAATGCAATAAAAATGTTTACATTATTTATCAATATTGACGTCTCAAGAAGTCTAAGAATCCACTCTTCCCTGTAACAAAAAGGTGTTTAATTGCTCTGGTTTGGTACTGGTAAATTTGTATTTAAAATATGTATGAGGTGAAAAAATATTGTCATCAATCTTATATGAAGATTTTAAATAGGAAGAGCTTTTACTCAATTAACAGTAACAAAAAATATATGAGGCAGTTGTATGAGAATGCCACTATTCATAGTGATCTTTCATACACCCAATATTACAGACTGGAACAATGCCAGCCATGTGACAATCATGATTGACTTGATCATTTTGATATTATCTTGGCAATTTGATTATCAACAAATCAATATCCTCAACAGCAATAAATAAATATGCAAGTCATGTGACAATAGGTTAATTTTCACAATACCAGCCATGTGACAATCATAATTGACTTGATCATCTTGATATTATCTTGGCAATTTCATTATCAACAAGTCAATATCCTCAACAGCAATAAATAAATATGCAAGTCATGTGACAATAGGTTACTTTTCACAATACCAGTCATGTGATAACCAGATCACGTGATCATCTCGATATCATCTTGCTCATCTGAATCAACTCCTATTTGGTTGGGATCGATTCCTTCTTTGAATAGCGATGTTAAGTCTGCTATTGTCAGTGCTGAATTTTCTGTGTCCTTACTCCCTGTCCTATTGAGAAAGAAAAATTGGAATATTGATATTTCTAGTTATCCAAGCGTCCAAAATTATATTGCCACTATTTTCACTGCAATGTGCTGATCGAGAGAACTGTCGCGGCATTGAAATCGGGCAATACACTGCCTTCAATCAGAGTGTGTAAGGTTACCGAACAAGTTGTTTGATTGACAGCAGTGTATTACCAGATTTCTCTGTGGCAACTGTTGTCTCAATCAGTGCATTGCAAAGAAAACCGTGGTAAAAAAGAAACTCCTGAATAGTTCTTATTGTCCATTTGCTGGATTATGTAATTAAAGGACAAAATGTTGCTTTAGTTACACCTTACCTTACTACATCCCTGGACTTGCCATTCAATAGAGAGTACATCCTGGATTCCACAGTATTGTTAATAATAAAACGGTGGACAAAAGTGGGTCTGAAGAAGGTTTTAAAAATGAAATATTAAAATGAGGTAGAAATTTGATTCATTTCATTATCCTTCATCCTTACATCCTTAATATTCGAATTATTTACAGATATTTAAAAGTGTTATTTGTTTTTTAAAGAATCACCTAGTTTGCCCAATGCGATGAACCCGTCCCACTGCTTGCAGCTCGTGTGCAGGGTTTAAAGCAGGTTCCACCAACAGCACGTGAGTTGCCTCGATTATGTTGAGCCCATTTGAACCAGATTGCAAGGGAAGCAATAAAACAGGAACATCAGGATCTTCCTTGAACACATGCAGATCGGTCTGAAATTGTAATTGAAAAGCATGCGAAACAATGATGGGAACAACCTCTTAATGGGGAAGGGTTGGGATGTGGGAAATGAGGGGCAAATAGCATGTCATATGTCATATTTTCTTACTGTACCTGAAAGCGTTTGCCGCCACATGTTATGTGTCTAAAGTTAATGTCATTCTCCTGAAGTGCTTTTCCGATGAGTTCTAGAACATCTTGCCACTAGGGGAAAAATGGCAAAGTTGACGCAGACAAAAACCATAAAACAATTAGGAATTTTAGTAATTCATGAAATGAGTCAAAGAAGTACGGAACAACTTCATAAAGCAGCCTAAAAGCGAGATGAACTCTCGATCAGAGACCCAGTAGTTGGAGACTCACATCAGCATCACACGAAGCGAGAGAACTTCTGGAACCTAGGGAACCCAGAATCAAAGAGGTATGAAGAGGAGGAACTCTTGAGACCCAGGGGTGGGAAGCTTAGCTGAACAGCACATCAAGCAAGAGAGCTTCTGGAACCCAGGGAAAGTGGATAACTTACTGTGGAAAAGACGAGACACTTCGCTGTTTCATCTTCAGCTTTAATCTTGAGAAGTGCACGAACGACAGCTTCTACCTTGGTCGAATGGCTTCCCTGAGGGAATCAAGAGTTACATTGCAAGACGTTAAGTGGCTATTATAAAGGTGACAGTTTAACACTTTGAGATGTCTGAATTGTTTAACACCAACAAAGTCTTTAGTCAAAGCCATGACGTGACTTACTTTCTAACTTTCGCTCGAGATAAATGGCGCCCAACTTCAACAAAAATACGAATAAAAGTACGAATGCATGTGTTGAGGCAGGAAAACCGCAACAGCTACGTCACATAGACCTTATTCATTCGTCTTGGTGCAATGTTTACCCATTACAGACCACGTTACATTCCCTAGAAAATAAGATTCTATGTTTAAGTTGTATCCATATTCATGTGTCTTCCCAGAAATGATACTCTTGGAAATGACACGTGGTCTGAAATGGCAAAACCTTGCACCAAGACGAATAAGGTCTGCTACTTGCACTATGAAAAATGTTCGCCCTGAATCATATGCTATTGTTACGAAATATTACAGATACTGACGTACCTTGACAAAAACACTCTTGTCACCATGGTTACTGTCCTTCCCTGTGCATACGTAAGATATTTCACGAGCTAGTGTCGGTAAACGACAAATCGGACACTTGATATGGACGTCCCTGTTTCTGGGACCAATTCCTGCTTGACGTAAGAGCACCCAGACGCATTGGCAGCAGTAGCAATGGCCACATGAAAAAACACTCCACTGAAAAGAATTATAAAAGAAACAACTCTACAGTAGATGAAGAGTGCAATTCCTCGAAACAACCCCCTCCTCCACTCCACCCTTTGCATGACCCCAAATTTTCAGTGCTGAGCTGCAAATGTTATGCCGCAATCAGTTTCCTCTAAATTATTCTAATGAATACGTAGACGAACGTCCCTTGACTGTAGTCATAGAGCAGTTATCGTATGACTATGAAAAACTTGCGGCACGGACAGCGCCTTACCGTAACCGTGTCAGTGCTGTGCCGTGTATCAAAACATTCGAAATTCCGTGTCGTGTCCGCGCTGTGCCGTAACCGTGCCGTGTCTTTTCACACTCATACGAAATCTGATCTATTTATAGCTTACCTCCTTCCCTAGGTTTTTCGTGCATACGGGACATGGATCGGGGTTTTCACCTTCGTCGAACTTCTGGCTCTGTAAAAAAACATTGATGAACAACTATGATTATCTAAAAATGGCATAGACTTAGAAACAACTAATAAACTAGGGAAAATTCCAATTAAATGATAAAAGCATTGTGTTCTTTTGTAATAAGCGCGAAAATGAAGTAACATGGCCTCGAATGATGAAAACATGTTCATCAAGAAGCAGGATGCTCGGAACACAACAGGAATTACTGAATTTGGGGGTTCGCTAAGCAGAAGGCGTACGTGGGTTATTTTTAGCGATAAACTTTTCGTTCAGTGAAATGCTATTTTTCTCAGTTTTGAGACTTTCCTGGGTAAGGGGGGGGGGGGGGGGGTTCATAATGTACAACCAGTAGATCTCCCTTGGGTCATCCTCTAGGATAAATAAGAATATAAGAATAAGAAACTTACCTTGGCAAGATTCGTCAGGTAAAGATACTGCCCAAGCTTCTTTCTCAGCTCAGTACGAGCAATAATTCGGTCTGATATAAACTTCAATTTCTGCTGTTCAACCTAAAAACACATACATGAACATAATATGCACCTTTCTTTTTTACTTTTCCATGTAAATGTTTTCGTAAGCTTCCCCAGACAATGAATCAGCTGAGTTGATCGCGTTCCCATAAAGGGATTATGAGTCAACTATTTTTGGTTAGCATTTTCCGAGCAGGGACATGTGAAATGCTATTCAAAATACAATGTTGAATCTTCAATTCTCAATGGTTGACCTTGAGTTCCGTTTGAAGGTCAACTCAGCTGGAAATGACAAAAGATATGGCGGCCATGTTGGTTGATACTGATAACAAAAGAAACAAATGACAGAACCTTTGTTAAATTAACCAACCTGGCGCTATTCAGAAACCCGCAATATCTTATGAACGTGATCTCTACCCCAGTATATCTAGAAAATACCTGTCCTTGATGAATGACATGCTTTTCTTCCTCGTTCATAGTTTCTCCTGGCAAAGCTAACCGTAGTTTTGTTGTACACATTTCTAATTCGTCTAGAGAAGAAACCCTCTCTCGTGACGCGAACCAGACACTGCGAAGAAACTGATATGATACAAAGATAATAATGTTAAATTTTTGTTTTATGTAACTAAACAGGAAGAAGAGAAGGGATGGATGGACGGACGAACGGATGGAAAGAAGGAAGCAAATAACTAAATAGTCAAGCAAAGTTCATCCAAGAGAGCATAAATAAGAATCTTTACATGCTTTCGCTACTTCCAGGTTTTGGAGCAGCACACAATTTTTGACGCACAGGAGTAGAGAATGGCGAAAATTGTTGGTACGCGGATGCTAAATAGCCCAACCGGGAATTCACATGACGCGCGCGGTATTAAGAAGTTTCCCTCTCTTATTTATGCTTTCTTGCTTCATCTTAATTACTTTAAATTCCTTCCTCCGTGCTTCCATGAATGCCAGGTGGTTGCGAGCATCTTGGTAAACAGAGGGCAAAAGACCTGCATGAAAAGCATGACAAAACTGTTGTAACGTATTGCACTTGTCAGTGTGTCAAAGATTGGCAAACGATATAGAGTTGGTCCTTATAATCGTACATACTAAAGTACTGAAAGTATAAAAAAATTGTAATAAAGAACGTCTTAAGTAAGTGCCAGTAAGTGCACTGAGATGATTCTTAAGGAGAATGTGAGTTCTGTGCATATTTTATGGCCATTTTTACTGATGCACAATATTTTAGTTTTATACCAATAGCAGAAATTAAAGTTACACTCCATTGCCTTCAAACAATTGCTTTGAGTCGAGGTATTCAGGCCAGTTTCTATACAACTATTATGTTGTTCACCAAAATGCTTGACTTGAAACAATAGTCCCCTTGAAAATTCCCTGCGCCATCTTGAAAGGTGGCCATGTCTTTGCATCGAATGCTGCAATGACAGAGACCTTTTTAAACAACTAGGACAATTATTCACATGCCTCTATCATTGCAAGCTTACCGTTCGTCTCGCTTCAACGCAAAGACACGGCTACCTTTCAAGATGGCGAAGAGAACTGTGAAGGTATTGATAAAGAGTTTCAGGGTAACTCTGATATCTGCTATTGGTCTACTAAGGCACCTAACTGCTTTATTGATGGGGGAGGGGTGAATATGAAGTGAAACGATTGGATAATCAACGATAAAACAAACACTTACGATGTAATTTGATAAAAGCCAAAAGTGTCTTGAGGACTTTCTCTGTTTCCGTTTCCCCACGAAGACCACCCGTGTTGCCATGACGATGCCAGTCAATATTGCTTGCCTCACTGTGGAAATCGATGAAAAGAGAAAACCATGTTTGTGGACTTACATATTAGATAATCCAAAAATAAAGGACTTTACGTTATTTCCTGTCTACTTGTAAGATGCCCTCCTCCTTGAGCTGAAGAAAATCTTTCATTTTTCAGTCATCTCGAAGGTGAAGAAAATGAGGGCGAAGATTATGTTGATAAGGAGAAGAGGAGAAGGAAGAGGAGGAGGAAAAGGAGGACCATTGTCACTATCAAAAGTGACCAAAGTCTCAATATTTTGCAAATTGAATTAACCCCTAGTTGAAGACCATCACGTACATTTACTATCTGACAAGGGAATCCAATGTATATGGATCAAAAAAAGGAAAGGGTGCACAAAATGAACAAGTAAATTTAAATTTAACTTACTCTTCTTCGATGATGCCTTTCATTCCCTGATGGCCGAACAACCTTGACTCGTATTCAGTAAAAATATCATCTACCTCGCAGAACTTGCACCTGAAATTTATTATTACGAAAAATACAAGAGCAGATTAATGGTTTTGGTTAGGGCAAGGTGGCCTGAACCTGACCCAGAATGCTTTAGTAATACATGTATTTGACAATGGGTATTTGAAGCAATTCTCATTTTCTTTGAAGGCTTACTTTCTATGACCCTGACCTACTAAATGGCTCCCATTAAGAACCAAACAAGAACGGATAGGCTTTACAATACACGCATGTTATAACACGCATGGCATAACACGCATGGCATATAACACGCATGTTATACTTACATTTATATTTATAAGAATTTATTTAGGTGGTGACCAACTCGAAAGTTTACACTACTTTGGTCACCACACACACTTTCAATATTTTCTTTTTTTGTTATTTATAAATTTATATATTTATAAAATTGTAAATATATCAACTTTGTCTTTGTTCTTTCACTGTATTGTAATTTTGTGTGTAAAGAAATAAAAGTCTAAAAAAAAAAGTCGCATCAAGAGTTCCGCGCTAGTGCTTTTTAAAGCTTAAAAGCGCATGCTCAGGGGATTAAAAAGTGGGATAATATTTTGTAAAATATGCTATATTTTAGTTGTATCTTTCTTGTCAAGCACACTTTTCACTAAATTTACAAGATCGGTACCGTTAAGCAAATTCTGAATCAAATATACCAAAAAATTGCATACTTTACAAAATATTATCCCACTTTTTAATCCCCTGAGCATGCGCTTAGAGCAGTAGCCCGGAACTCTTGATGCGTGTATAGAAGAATTTAAAAATGGATTTTGAGTCAGTAAGACTTTTAAAAAGACTGGCTTACACTAGCGTCTAATCATAATCGTAATTAAAATACGCAGACTCAGTATTTCATTTATCACTTAGATGTGAAAAAGACCAGTACTGTTAATGAGCAGTACGTTACTGAGTCTGCATACGATTACGATCACGACGCTAGTATGAACCAGGTTTTACTATCTATGAAATACTGCGAATAAAAAAGTATTTCATTTATCACTTAGGTGTGAAAAAGACCAGTACTGTTAATAATGGTAATAGAAGTGTGGAGTGCAATTTGGGCTGAAATCGCAAGAGTGATTACAAAATTGCACGACCGCGCAGCGGGAGTGCCATTTGTTAATCACGAGTGTGATTTCTGCCCAAAATTGCAAGACACTCAGTTCTATTACCTATTAATCATTTCCATTTTGAAACTTAATATATTAAAATACTCAACAGTTATATGTAGCTTCAAAAGTGATTGTTTGACAAAATGATGCAATTAATGATTCAAAATAGTGCAATTAATCCTTAAATCGCACACTTTGTAGCCAATCAGATTGCAGGATTTGCTAATGATTTCAAAATGGATATGATTAATGAGCAGTACATTACTGAGTCTGCGTACGTTGCTTATAATTACGATCACGACGCTAGTATGAACCAGGCTTTACTATCTATGAAATACTGCGAGTAGAAAAATAAAAAAAAGTGATAAGCAGGACGTGTACCTTGTTGCTTGGCTCGTTCTGTGAGGTCTTGATCTTAAACAACAGACAGCAGTAGCATGGACCATCTCAGGTGTAGGATATGAACGAAGTTGGTCAAGTGCCTGTACCAAAGTGATGTGCGTTGACTGAAAAGAAAAGAATCAAGAAAAACAGAACCCATTAATGCTTTGGGGGTTTCAATGATCGATGAAGCTATCATATATAAATGCGAATTTTGTGTGCAGTAATACAAGCAATACAAAAATTGTGCAACTTGTCACGCAACATTGTTGCGTTGCAAGTTGCAGAGTGAATGTGGCTCGTATTTCCATCCCGTGCAACAACAAAATTTTATTGAGCGAAGTAGAAGCTCTTTCTATTCTCTACAACAAAGAAAATTTGTTGCGCGCGGGCTGGTAATACGAGCAACATTCACTCTGCAACTTGCAACGCAACAATGTTGCACGAAAAGTTGCACGATTTTGTTGTTCGTATTACCGCAGTACGTTTATAATAGGTTGGAGTAATAATAATAAATAAACTTGAGTCATCAACCTAGGGTTTTATTTATGTCGGACTAAGTGTCCTCTTTAGAACATAAATGTGTAGTAAATCTTTTACAAAAAAGCAAGTAAATAAACAAAGACAACATTTGTTGTGAAGATGCACAGTAAGTCCGAACAAAGCTCGACATAAATAAAGCTCTAGGTTAATGAAACCAGTTTATTTATTATAATTTTCTTTGTTAGTCTTGCAACAATGATTTAGCACACCGGCTGCTCTACAGCGTAACGTTTAGCTAAAACCTGGTTATGGACATCGCGAGAAAAGTTTCAAGAAGCGCGTTACTTGGCCAATTAGACACTTGCTAGTATAAGTTTCAAAGTGCACGAGAAGTCGTCGTTCTACTTTTTGTTAAAAATTCCTGAGCAAGAAAGTTTTACCAGGCTAGCTTGCAACGCAACTGAACTCAAGTTTCAGCTATAGCGGGTTTCATAGTCTAAAACCAGAATACGAACCTCAACTACGTCTAGTTTTGTTGTCACTGTGTATCCTAGACCATGAATGTCAGTAAAACTGTGAATAACAACAGAAATAGAATAAATGGGATTTAGCAGAGTGGCTCTTCATCCGCTGAACTGGAATTTAGAAGATGATTAATGTGGAAGGAGGAAAACCGGAGAACCCGGAGAAAAACCCACGAACGACAGAGAACCAAAAAGCAACTCTACTCATATTGAGAAATATGAAATCAATCTTGTAATAGGGCTACTTAGTTCACTTATTCCCACGCCTATCTTGTTTCATTAAAAAAATCTTGGATTTTTGTTCTTGCTAAGACGTAACAAACCTGTTGAGGATGCTGCTATGATCTGTAGACACTGCCGACAGTTCCTCTTTCACCCGATTAATCAACTCATGTCCCAGGCCACTTGATGCTACACTGTCAACTGCTATGAGCCACCAAGGAGTCTGTAACTGAACCTAGCAACATCAAATAAAACATATATTATTATTTCTCGCAACAGATAATTATTGTCCAAGATAAGTTGAAATGCACTGGTCTTTATAATGGACTTTAGTAATGTGTGTCACATCTTCCGCTTTGAGCAAAGATGTTGCGCACAGCGAGCATGCTTTGACTTAAGAACTTTTAGTCACGGTTTCGTGCAAATTGAAATACTCTGGTCTTCATAATGGACTTCAGCCATGTGTGGAAAAATCTTCCGCTTTGAGCCAAGATATTGCGCGCAGCGAGCATGCTTTGACTGAAGACGTTTAGTCAAGGTTCCGTGCACAGCGATTGCCGGGAACCCGAAATGTAAGTCATAATCCAAAAGAAAAAGACTATTGACTTAGGAAAGATTAACATCCAAGAGATTTACCTCTTTTGAACATAACAAACCTTTAAAGATAAGATCAACGAGTACCAAGAAACTACACTACACAACGTTTTCAACCCTTACGGATTCTTCTCTATTTATGCATTTGTATTTTCTATGGTATTGATAAAATAGTTAAGACAATGGTTTCGAGTGGTGTAACATGGAATATCCCACTTGTCACTTGCATTTTCTTAAAAAATGTTTTACACACTCGCCTAAAAGCTCGTGTGTATACCAGAAAATACAAGTGAGATATTCCATGGTATACCACTCGAAACCATTGTATAAGTAGTATACATCCAATGTACATGTATTATACAGTATGCACTTTACCTTTTTTAACAATTCTTCGATATTTGTTTGAGAGACTGCCAGATGGTCTAGCGCAGCCTGAACTTGAGTATTTGGTTTTGTCATGTACTGCTTCACCAGTTCTTCAGCCTGTGAAAAAGAAGGTAACACGTCGGTCTAGTTGTACATCCCAGGGGCGGCTCCAGGGGAGGGGTGCAGGGGGTGCGCACCCCTCCCCCCAGAGCAACTTTTTCTCCTTATTTTGAAGATACCCAATACGAAATAATGTTTGATTTCTTTGATTCTGAGGGTGCACCCCCTGGGCTGACTTTGTGCCCTGCACCCCCTGAAAAAAATCCTGGATCCGCCCCTGTACCCCTCCTAACAGACCATTTCTGTGATAGTGAACATGGTACAATGTATCTTACTTATCGAACTCGGAAAAAGCTTATAATAAAAAAGAGCAAAGAGAAGCATGGACTAAACGTCTCTACATTCCTCTGCAGGCTCCTGATCAAATCATTTACAATAAACGTCTAACAAAAACCAAACTTAATCATTTTGCAAGCCTATTCCTCTGTCAAAGATGGAGGCTCTCTTTAGGATACCGCCGGCCCGTATGAAGTGCAGCCCATATTGAAGTAATCAAATCACTCACCTCATCTTTCAGCTTGTCATCCCGTAGGGTGTGGGAACATCCTGGGTGCGCGGCTGACAGCAGGTCTGACAGATTGTGCAGTGTATGTAGTTTCTTCGGAAAAAAAGAGGTATCAAGTTAGAGTGCTTTTCATTCTTCTGTGACCTCCAAGACTTCTAGGCATCTGTGTTTTTGGCTTCCGTCAATAAAACATATCAACTCAGACCGCTAGCAATCTGCTTGACGGAAGCCAAAACACAAAAAGATATGCGCTTTTGGAGCTGTCTGGCTCGCAAAAATAAGATTGCAATTACTTTTTCTCAGGCTTGCGCGCCCATCTAACATCAACAGACGCAACGGGCTTGAAGCATGAATAAGGATCATTTGGCGTACCTGTAAAGCATCTGTTCTGAACTTGTCTTCGTGTTCCATCCATGATCGCATTGACGCGCGATAAAGTTCCACAGCTTCAGGCCACTGAAATACACAATACAGTTTTACATTATTTTTAGGTAACTGTAACGAAGTTTGATATTATGTAACTTTGAACATTTTGACTAACAAGGCGGATTTATCAAATTTTAGAAACAATGAACTGTAATAACTGGTGCGTCTCTTCCCTATTGTGATCTAATATGTCAAAGGTATAAAGCAGATCATAATACTGAAAATATTTATGGTACCTCATCTTTGATGGCATGTATTCCTGCCAATCCTGTGAAAGATATAGTAAAGCAAAGAAGGCGTTAGGGTATACCAAATACAATAACGAAAATACTAATTAAAACTAAACACTAATAATTCTAATACTCTAGTTAGTGTATAAGGCGTACTTATAAAAAAGGCCCTGAAAATTAGAATGTTTATCGTAATGGAAAGGTTGGGGATGTGAATCTTATTAGGATGTTACAACTTGTCATTCAGTGGCTTTCACTTAGTAGTTTGGTATATCTATGTTTAATTGAAGATAAGCAAGGACAGTGCGCACTCCTAATGCGCCCCATCACTACTGTGGTCGTGGGGACTTTCCCTGAACCCGCCATCATCCGAGAAGGAATCTTTATCATCAGTCCTTCCGAGGTTAAAGAAAAAACTGCAATGCCATTTCGACCTATTTTTTTTCCGCGACTTCGGAATGGTTTATTTCTCAGATCTCCTGAGCTTTAAGCCTTTCTCGGTTTTTCGTTTTCCCTTTTCCCTCTCCGCCAAAAAAAGAAACAAAATTCCAATCTAACTCAAATGATAAACAACTTGAATTGGGAATATATCCTGGTTTTAACTAGCATCGCAAACACAGTCACAAGCACAAGTATCATTTTTTTTTTATCCTTGCGCTTGTACTTGTGCTTGCGTCGTAATGAAAACTAATACTTTAAATTGTACATATTTCACGTTAGCTTGTTTGCGTAATCATTCGCGACTAACCATTGATGGCAAAGAGGAGTTGTCTGTGTGCCTCTTCACATTCAAGCTTGGCTCGTGTTATCAGAACCTCTAGAAGCTGGTCCATTGTCATTGTACTATGTACAGTAAAATAAACAGCAAAAATATTCATTAAAGTTATATAAACCACTTTATGAATAATACCGACTAAAATAGCAGGCAAAGGCAAGAACAACAGCAACAGCAACAGCAACAGCAACAGCAACAGCAACAGCAACAGCAACAGCAACAGCAACAGCAACAGCAACAGCAACAGCAACAGCAACAGCAACAGCAACAGCAACAGCAACAGCAACAGCAACAGCAACAGCAACAGCAACAGCAACAGCAACAGCAACAGCAACAGCAACAGCATCTTTTTTTAATAGTTGTAGTTCGAGCAGCATTAGCGACAACACCAGCAACCGAAGATATTAAATTGCATATGACATGAATTTTTTTTTGGTTGTCTCTAGAAGTATGAGGTGCACAATTCGATCCCGATATCAAAATCACGATTTTAAGAACCAAGAACCATTTTAGAATATTGGTATAGTGCAATCGTTGCAAACAAAACGACGTCACCAGGGCCAGTCAGCAGCTTAACGTTATCTAGCTATTTAGGTAAACTTACCTTTTCTGCATGGATAAGAAACCTCCTCTGACGACCTGTGGATGGCAACAGGCTTGCCGTAATCTTAGTAACGGAATCAGCATCTACGAGCGAATGAAAATATGAATTCAATTCACGTGATACAAGGTACGATTATATCTATACGACATATCTAGTGCACAATAGGGGGGAAAGTTTACTAAATCTTACCCTGTGAACTGTATTTCTATCTAAACTGTTAAGCTTGACGTCTTGAGACCCAAAACGTCTCAACATCTGAAAAGAATAGGCAAAAAGACACTTCACCATGTATTCAGTTGTATTTGGCAATGGGAAGTAATAGATAAAACAGAGAAACAGCAGTGGTAATAATGATGATAGTATGAGGAGAGAAGAGGAAAGAAGAGGAGAGGAGAGGAGAGGAGAACAAAACAGAAGAGAAGAATAGAAAAGAAAAGAGAACAGGAAATAACGAAAGAGAACAGGACAGAATAGAACAGAAGAGATAAGATGAGATGAGAACAAAACAGAAAAGAAGAAAAGAAAAGAAAACAGAACAGAACAGAACAGAACAGAACAGAACAGAACAGAACAGAACAGAACAGAACAGAACAGAACAGAACAGAACAGAACAGAACAGAACAGAACAGAACAGAACAGAACAGAACCGAACAGAATAGGAAGAGAAGAGATGAGAACAAAACATAAGAGAAGATAAGTAAAAAGAAAAACGAGAAATAACAGGAATTCATGAAATGCAATGCAAATGGAACAAAATAGAATAGAATAGAATAGAAGCAGGACCGGTGGTCTGTTTACTATGTCTCACCAGATGTATTGAAGCAGAACATTCTTCGTGTTGTCTGCGGTAAAAGTGTTCCTCCACAGGTGTGAAGTTAAGCCGAACAACAATCTCTGTCTGACTTGGTAAATGAATCTGGAGACGAAATCGAGATCAGAATTACCAAACACATATTTGATTGGACAATAAAGATTACTGGTAGTAACAATAACAATAAAGATGATGGTTTTGGTAGTCACAGTACAGGACCAATTCTAAATTAGCTCATTTACAATAGACCCATTTAAGTTTTCATACGAGTGGAAAACACGTTACTAACTTACAGCACGTCGTACATACACTGTACGCCATGCTGTGACATTGAATTGGCTTCCCATTGTCTTCCAGTAAATCATCCAATCACAACGCGTAGTTGCGGCTAAGGTAAGAAATGGTACGGCTGCTGTACGGTTATGAATTTGCCGTTCATTTTCCACTCATACGAAAACCACTCTAGTTGTCTACTCTGATTTAACATTACAGTCAAAACGGCTCAAGCGTACCCCCCTAGAATCCATTAATGAATTTATTATTCGAATATTGAATTCATTATTCACTTTGACTCCAAACTTGAAAATAAATTATCTACCTGAGTTTTAATTGGATTCTTCAACAATTGCCAGGTCAAGGTAGAAAAACTCGTAAGAAAGGCATCCCTTAGAAGTTTAGTGTGAAATGAAGGTGAAGTTTGGAGTCTTTTTTTAATGAAAACTCAGAGTGAATAATCAACTCAATATTCGAATAATGAAATCATTAATGGAGCCTAGGGGGTACGCTTGAGCCGGTTTGACTGTAACATATAGTATCTATCTCGCCTTACTTCATCAAGCACGTTTTTCTTCGCAGTTCTCCATAGGATGTTCGCAAGGGCATTATACATTGGTTCCTTGTTTCCTCTGAGGTACGGTTCGTACAAGAGCCTATTCCACCACAATTTTTGGCAATATGGAAAAAGCCCAAGAAACAGCAGAAGACCGTAAAGATCTGTAAAATAAATCAAAATTAATAAAAAAAGCTCTTCCAAGTGATCCTGCTCCTGATTGACATATTGTGAGCAAAAGTGGGCTTATAATCCTTACCTTCCAGTCCTTTCTGAATTGGTGTTCCGGTCACACACCAACGATTGACGCATACTAAACGTAATGCCATCTCGGCCGCCTGTTAACAGAGTGTATAAAGCTTCAATCCAAAATATAACATAGTTCTGTAAGGATTTACAGTAGGATAAAACTTTCAGTCGCCTATTTATTTCCTCTTCTCTCCTTTCTTTTCTCCCTCCCCCTTCTCTTCCCTTTTCTTCTCATCCCTCTTACTTTTCTTTCTTTTCTTTTTCTTTCATTTAGTTCGTTCAAAGCAAAACCTATGCTTCAAGATACTCATAGCTATGCCTAACATTTTTAAACATTGCCTAAATCCATCTCAGCGTTGATAAACTTTACTCCACCCGAATATGCGTCAGAACAGACGCTCGATGTTGTGGGTGTACATGTACTGTGAGCACAAAAATGTACTTTTCTCACCTTTGCGGTCGTGCTCTCCACCATCTGAGCTTCATCTAGACAAATCTAAGAAATAATAAATAAAAAGCAAATACGTTACTAAATCGTAAACAGTTCAGTCTTGTTAATTTTTTCTCTACATGTACGTCTGATGAACTGACCCTCCAAAACTTGATGGCCGTCAATGGACTTGGCAAAGCCATGTATCTCTTCTGATATCTCAATGACCTCCCTGAAAATAGAAAAGAATGTGAAACAACAATGACAAAAAAGTCCAAGTAAATAACAACAATACTATAAACACCCCAACAATAAAACAATTCCACTTCCTTGCATGAATTCGAATGCGAAAACCAAACAGATGCTTCTCTTTTCCGTTTCTTCTTTCCCTTTTATGTTTCTTTATTTTCCAATAAGCCTTCATTCTCTTTTTCTTTCTTTCCTTCTTTCCTTTCTTCCTTTATGCTTTCCCTTTCATTCATTCACTCCCACCCCATTCTTGCAAGAATAGGACAAGTTATCGATTCATTATAAACTTTAATCAAATCTTGGTTTGCAGTATTCCCTTCCCTTCATCCATTCAACCCCCAACAATTCATGTCGGCAACAGCCTAAACGATCCATTCCCATCCTTTTTATTCTTACCTTGTTGTGTTCCCTTCCTTTCATCCATTTATTCTTCTCATTCTAACAAGAGTAAATAATTCATCCTCATAATTTTCATTCTCACCTTGTTGTGTTTCCAAGTGGTTAAAGTCAGCCCGTAACGTTGCATAGGTTGTTAATATAACATCATGGTCAGCAAGCATGTCAGGTTGTACGAAACCTTGCTTGGCAACTCCTTCATAAACCTATAAATAAGACCATAATCAAATTTTTGAATGGAAGCCATGATGGTATCTAGATATTTGCCGTTCCGAGGTTGAGAAAAAGCTTGGTCGAGTTGGCATTACAGTGCATTGAGGGGATTGAGGGACTATTTTAGGTGACATATTTCCAAGATGGCGTCTATTTCGTCCCCTAAAGCAGTCCAACAATACGCCGTAATCCCTACTCGACCCAGTTTTTTCCTTAACCTTGGAACGCCTAATATATGGTTTTAACTGCATGACCAGTAAGCACTTACCAATAACCGTAGTGCTGATGGTGTAGTATGCCTTGTGATCTCTTCAACCCACTGATGAGCAATGGTTGCTGGTGAGATGATAAGTGTGGCACGGGATGGGATGGGGGGCTGAAATTGTGATGCATAAAGAAACACAATATGTAAGTTGATCTTGCAAACTGTTTCACTGCTCATTTGCGGCAATATGGTCCACACAACTGCCACAATACAGTTGGGGCATAGTTTAAATTTTACGACTTGTTTTCTTACCCTGTTGACAGCGCAGTTGGGACACAGAAATGCTTCTGTTTGTTGATAGGCATCACTGTAACCCAGGCAACTAGCATGAGACACAGCTGAACATTCAGTGCACTTTAACAGAACATCATTAACACTGGATTGAGTACTACCACAAATGCACTTCATAGTTAGTGTTGCTGCATGAGAATCATTATCAACAGCTGATACTTTGCGAGTTCCATCATTAAGGAGGCAATCGGTCTTTGTACTTGATGCCGCCTTGGCATTAACATTCTTGGTAATTGATACAGACTTGACAGTTCCCATAAAGCTTGGTGACGGTCTATTTCCGTCCTCACTTGCAGATAGATTCGTAGATTTTTCAATACATTGTAAAAGAGATGGATGATTCATCTCTGTTGCTAACGAATTGTCAACCTCTGGAGGTGACATCTCAGTATTTAGTTCCATATTCCCCGATATTTTCGATTCTGCAGTAGTTTGTGTTCCAGAAGACTGGTTTGAATGCGCTACTGAAGATGAGCACGACCAATTTTGCGATGGTTTGGGTGGGCATACTGACAAAGTCGGTGATACTTCTGATGTTGAGGACTGTGGTGGGAATGGTACTTTTTGTGATACAGTACATGTAAGTACATTTGATGACACTTGTGATGAAGATAATGCTACAGATGGTGTTGTGGACATCATTGAAGGAGGTATTGATGGTGTCGATGAGGCTGTCAGTGATGTAGGTTGCAATGTTCTGGATGAAGTTACCAGTTCTATAGGTTTTGTTGTTGACAGCATAGAAGGTAATATTGTTGTATCTGATGGTACCATTGATGCAGACGGTGTTGCCAACAGCATTGAAGGAGGTGTTGATGTTGTAGGAGATGCTGTCAGTGATGTCGGTTGCAATGTTGCGGATGAAGTTACCAGTTGTATAGGTGTTGTTGAAGGTAACATTGATGTTGCATCTGATGGTGAAATTGTTGCAGATGGTGTTTCCAACATCGTGGGTGATATCATGGGTGATGGAACTGCTGTAACTGAAGGTAGTGCTGATGTACAAGGAGATACTGAAGTTGTAAAAGATGGTGGCACTGATATAGAAGGTAATTCTGTTGTGTACGTTGAAGATGGTGTTTCCAACATCGTGGGTGATATCAAGGATGATGGAGCTGCTGTAAATGATGGTAGTGCTGATGTACAAGGAGATACTGAAGTTGTAAAAGATGGTGGCACTGATGTAGAAGGTAATTCTGTTGTGCATGATGCAGATGAACATGATGACGTTGAAGATGGTAAGACTTGCTCAAACGCCTTGGAAAATGTTTCTTCTTTATTTGAAATTCTTTCAGATGATGATTCAGATGGATTGACTACTCCTATTGATGGCGTTTTTGATTCAGATTCTAGTAGGTGCTCTAATCTTAATACAGGAACATCCTTAGACTCTGCAGTCTTTACATCCTTGTCATTCTTCAGTATTTCACCACCAGGCATGGGGTTATTCAAGACACATGCTAAGACTTCCACAGTCTTTCCCAGGCCCATTTCATCAGCAAGAATCCCTCCAGGGGGTAGTACAGGGGATTTGAAATGTTCAGTGGTTAATCTGTGTATGAAATGACACAACATTAAGATGTGGTAATGCGGGCAGCAAATTCGTGCAACTTGTCATGCAACATTGTTGAGTTGCAAGTTGCAGAGAGAATGTTGCTCGTTTTACCACTCCTGCAACAACACAATTCCACTGTTGTACAACGTCAAAGCTCAATCTCTACTTTTAGCAAAAATGAAAATGTGTTGCACACAGAGTAGTAATACAGAGATACACTGTAGGTGTATTGCCTGGGGGGGGGGGGGGGGGGGTACTCTGGATCGTTTCATATGGGGATGCTGTGCCCAGACTCTCGACCCAATACCCTTTTATATACCAAATTTCAGCAAAAAGGTAACCTTTTTATATACCTTTTTGCCTTAAAAGGTACCCCTTTAATATACAGTACCTTTGAAGAAAAGCTACCCCTTTTTATACTAAAACCCACAAATTCCCACCCCTTTTCTATGCGTGCGGAGTGAAAAAGGTACCCCTTTTGGGTGAAGCATCCCCATATCACTCATTATAGGGAGTACCCCCCCCCCCCGGGGAGTATTGCAAGTCAATACTTTAATAATAATAAACAATACTTTAATCCTCTGACTACAGCTCTACTACTCTAACCCTTAAGGGGTGTACACCCTTTGTCCAAGTGGTAGGGGTGATTGGTGGTTCTTTTGGGGTTGTAAATATTTCCTTGCGAACCTTTACTTAAGGGGTTCTGACTCAAAAATCAGTTACAGTATGTAACATGACTCCATACCTCTTAGAATCAATTGTTATGTATTTTCTTTATTTACCAAACATGAAAGAACAGAAGAAAGATGTTGCCCAGTCACTGATTAAACAATTAGCACTTAATGACTGGTCCCGAGGGAAACAGTTAGTTTTGTTTCCCGAGAATTCGAGGGAAACGAAACTAACTGATTTCCCGAGGGATCAGTCATTAAGTGTTTTATTATATACTCTAGTCAAACGAAGAAAAATTTTCTCTCCATTTTGAAAATTTTTGGATTTATTCCCCTCTCACGCTTTGATCACGTGCATTTATTACCCACGCGGGAGTTATTGAGATTTATTTCCCTCCACGTGATGTACTCTCGACCAATAAGAAAACGAGTTTGACTAGGATATATAATAATATCATATATTGTGTTACCTTGTAGGGGTTGGAATTAACATGGCTTCAAGAGCTCTTTTAATTTATACAGTACATACCTTTTAGGGGCCCGAGAGAAGCGTAGGAAACCACGACGCGTAGCGGAGTGGTTTCCAGCTTCTCAAGTGTTCTCTCCACATCCCAAGTGTCTTTATCAGAGTATAATACACAGAAAACTGTTTTTTATTGCTTTTATAAAATAACTAACTTTTCGAGAGAGAAAAAAAATGACGTGAGCATGTATTATGCTCTCATAAAACATGGCTTTTTGACCAATCAGAGCGCGCGTAATATCAAAGTTATTTTATAATAATATATAATTATGTGAATAGTATTTAACAAAAGGGAATAAAAGATTCACTTCACATTTTTTGTTTATTTGATGTACTGTATATTGTTTTCAAGTTTATTACTACAGGGTGTGTGTTTTGTCTTACCGTCCGTTGTATGGATTAAAGAAAATAACTTTCTTGTCAAGTGTTACACATCTTCTCCACAGAACATGAAGATCATCTTCTGCAATTTGAAAGAAATATATATATCTTGACTTTAGTTATGCAAATGAAGAATATTTCTTAATGCATTATATTAAGCTTTAGTGTGTCAGTCTTCTGTAATGATAGTCTACAATTGAGCCCATACAGATTGGACATTATGAACATTGTATACAGGTATTGCTTATTAAAACTCTAGGAGTATTAATTTTATTTTGTACTAAAATTTTGAAATTGGAGAAAATCCAAATTAAAGTTAATTGCAAATAAGGATGATTTGGTACAATACTGCATGTATCTGATTTACAGACTTCTTCATTTTGACTGATTTTTATTGTGTTTCCCTCACTAACTAATTATCAATTATTAATAATTTTATAAAGAAAGTTAGACTAGTGAGATTGAATGAGGTTGGGATATGAATTTTTTGGTATTGCATTTCAGAGAGGACAATAAAATAGCATTTTTGGTCTTTGGATTTGTGCAACCTCCTTTGGAAAATCCTTTTGGAAAACAATTTAATGAATTTGTTCATGCACCCTTGTTACAGTTGATTCATGTTGAGCATTTAATGGCACCAATTGTTGTGATCGTTGCCACATTTAAAATATGCTTGTTGTCATGCAGAATGCAAGATGACAGTTTCTACAGGGTGTAGATGGCTTGAAACATGTTCGACTGAATTAATATATTTATTCTTTCTATCTAACAAAAAAAATTAAAAAAAAAAATTAAAACAGCTCTTTTCCATGCTCCATTCAGTAATAATGCACTTAGGAAGTGCTGAGAGCACTCAAGAAGCTCATACTAATTCACACTTATTTCATAACTTTCTGGGTGCTTTAATTCTGAATGGAGCATGGAAAAAGCTGTTTTATTTCTTACTGCAATTTTCAAAATTAGGCTGACCCTGTCATTACAAATTTGGTTTTTCACTACTGCCAGTCAAAAACACATACTAGTTATACAATGGTTTCGAGTGGCATACCGTGGAATATCCCACGAGTCACTTGTAGTTTCTAGTATACACACAAGACTTTAGGCGAGTGTGTAAACAAAGAAAATACAAGTGATGAGTGGAATATCCACGGTATAGTATGCAACGAGAAACCATTGCATAAACATTTTATCCCACACCATAGAAAATACAAATGCGTAGATTCAACGCGCAGAGCATGATGGGAAGAAAGAGTGGAATACCACAATTTGTACAATTATGGCATTTCTGCATTCTGATTGCAATTGGCTGTATTTTCTATGGTGTGGGATAAAGTACTGTATACCAGGTTCCGATTGATTATTTTTGATTGCCAAAATGTCATTTGCACATTGACATTTGAGCTTCGTTGTCTGCATAATAAATTATGAAAATTGCAGTAAATATTAGATAATAATCAAATATATGACATAAGTACAAAGCCAGGAAAATTAGTACATATTACCTTCAATAGCATCCCTTGAATTACTTCTGTTCTCCTTGTCTATCATCCACTGTACAGCTCTTCTCTGATACCGCCTTAACGTTGGCCTTAAATGCTCATGCTGAAAGTCATGTGACAACTTAGAATTTAGAAACCCTGTAATTTCATGTTCATAACACTCTGGGTGCACTTCCATTGGTTGTAGTACATGCTTCTCTTCCGCAATGATCAATTTTTGTTCACATTGTAATTCACTATCCAAAATTGTATTCCTGTATTCACAATCAATATTTCCTTCTTTACAATTAGTCAAACTTGTATCTAAGTTCGGAGAATTTCTTGATTGTATTTGACCATTCATCTTCATTTCTGAGGGACAAGCATTATCAAGTTTGCAAAATTCATCAGCAGCTTCATTGTCAGCAACAAAGGTCTTTATTTTTTCACTTTTTATTTTTTCCTTTTCTTCTCTTCGACTCATGACAGTTTCATAAAGAGTAGTAAATTCTGTTTCTTTATTCCAGTATATGATTCTTTCACTTCCATTATCACATATACCTTTGAAAAAGAACTTCATTAAATTTTGGATCAGTTTGTCGGTGCTTCTGACCCAAACATCAGCACTAGCAAACTTCATTTTTGACAAGGCTTTTTCACAGAGACATACTTTGACGTTCCAACTATTGTCAAAAACTGACGTGTTTGGATTTATTATGAGTGACACTAGCCCATTCTTCTTTAGGTTTTCAAGAGTCAAGAGAATATCAGATGGGACACTTGTTGAACCTTTCATTGATAATGTTCTTAGGTTACTGGGAAGAAGGGGCTCTTTTGATGAGGTGTCCCCGGGCATTATAAAATCATTGCCCAGTTCATTATCAATAATACTTTCCATGTTTAGAGTAACTTTGACCTCAGCCATGTTTGCACAAGGTATAGGAAAAGTTTTGCTGTCATGTGAATCCAAGGTACTTGCAGATGAATGACAGCCATTTTGTAGATGCACCCTAAATGATCCAATATGGCAGTGCCAACATTCAGGCAAATTGCTTTGAAGCTTTAACTCAACAATCTTATCGCAGTTCGAATCCCTTTTAGCCATAAATCTCTGCCTTTTCTTTGGTTTATGCGCGACTTTTGTTTCATCTGCAAAATTTCCCAGTCCCGAAGAATTTGGCGAGTCTTGGAACAAAGTGCTTGGCTTCGCAAATCCATTGTTTTTCATCAAATCTGTCATATTCCAAGCCTTTTTTTGTTGTTCTTCGTTATTGAGCCTGGCAGGGAATGACCGCTTCCTTCTATTACTCGCCATTTTCAGGGGAAAAAATGATTCAAATTATTTAAACTCCAGGTTTTTTCTGACACATGTGCGGGTATTTTTATTTTGCCACTTATGTGTGAGCCTTCACTACAAATGCCAGCGGAATCATTATTTATACAAAGGTAGCCCAACTTTGGAATTCCATTTTACTTAGGTAGAGAGGAAAAATTAGTACGATAAGAAAGGTGGAATCCTCAACCATTCAATAAACATTTAATAAACATAAGGATTTACTTATCCTGCCCCTTCATCCCCAACTCCTCCCAAAATAGCTGTGCGTTAGTCAGGTTATAAAAATCCGAGGAGTCCTGGGTATACAGGAAGTTACATGTAGTATGGTAGTACGTGGAGATCGACACGTAGTTTCCTACTTTCGCTAATGGCGACTCGCTATTGGTCTTCAGGTTGGTTTTCCAGGGCAATTTCACTGCCCAAGACATCAATCATGCCTTACATGAATTCCTAAAGATACATGTATGGATTCTGTTGATTCACTCGTAAGTACATATGATATGATAAGAATTCTGAAAACTACTTATACTGAAACTGAATCTGCAGAGCTGCTTCTTCTGGTCCTAAGCCATACATATTTCGATTTCATTCTGATCTTTCCGCGGAATAAACGGATGCCGTGCTTACTGCAATATTATTTCTACCAAATTCCTCAGAAACTTAATTTGATCAAACGATATTAGCTGGGTTTCCCGTCTCTGCAATTTGCCTGTGTGAACGTCATTCGGGCAAATAACTGACGTATACGTCGACGTGCAAGGATCAAACATGCGTGAGACTTTGCTGAAAGTGAAAACTTTAGTATGAAATTGAAAAATATAGTTTTAAGTATCCCTTGTTCTTTATCTTTTCTAGATGGAAGAAGCAACAAGAATCTTAGTGGTTGGCATATGAAATAATCAAGGCTGACGATGGCAGAAGCTGCATCCATGACTGACACCGCTTGGTCTGTTGAAGACGACTGGGACAAGTTCCCCGTAATTCTTCCTTATTTGCCAAGGAATAACCCATTATCAATAGCTATTAAATCAAATGATGTTAAGACTGCTGAGGCATTAATTAATAATGGCGGCGTAGGAATAAATGGCATAATTGGTGACTACCCATGGCCAATCCACATGGCTGTGCAAGACAACAATAAAGATGCTTGTCGACTCTTACTTCGCTATAATTGTGAAGTAAATAGGGGCGATAAAGAAGGAGAAACACCGCTTCATCTTGCAACGACGGACACAGTTGCAATGGATATTTTTGAAGATTTACTGGCTGCAGGTGCTAGCGTGAACCAAAAAAACAACATGCAAGAAACCCCATTGCACTTTGCTGCTCTGTTTAATGAGATGGACAAACTTAAAAGGCTCTTGCAGGAACCGCAGTTGAACGTACATCTCTGTGATTGTAAGGGAAATCTTGCACTCCACAGTTTGATCATGTTATCTCTCGATGAGCTCGAGGTGGCAAGCGAAGATTTGATTGAGGGAATACAGTTATTGATGGAACGAATTATTGATATTGATGCACAGAATAAAGAAGGGTACACCGCATTGATGTACTCTGCTTTTGCAAGACATATTGGATGTAGTATTTTTCTGCTGAAAAAAGGAGCAAATCCGTACTTGCAGGATCGAGAAGGAAATTCATTCTTGCATCACTCTGCATCATTATTCTCACCTGGAGACCCCGTCCGTGACAAGTACTTCTTGGATGTACTCGAAACATGCATTGATTGCCACATCCAACCTTCACATCTTCTTAACGTCAAAAACCTTCAGGGGGATACTCCATTTTTATTGGCTGTCAAAAGTTGTAGTATACACGTTGTAGAGAAATGCATCGAGTACGGAGCAGATGTGGACGTACAAAACAACCTTGGATGGTCGTGTCTTTTTGAGGCAATATGTGTAGGTACAGATTCAGAAGAAAAAGTGGATTTGTTGCTAAAGAGAGGCGCTGAATTAAATCTAACCAATGTAAAGGGAGAGTCAGTTCTGCACTGGGGTTACGATGTCGACATTTTGAGGGCTGTTCTTAAAAACAAAGGTGATTGTTTGGTTAATTTAAAAGACAGCAATGGACTTACTCCCCTGCATCATTGGGTGTTTTCCGATCGAACTGAAGACGTAGATATACTTGTCCAATATGGAGCCGATGTTAACATTAGGGATGACTTTGGATCAACACCATTACATTTTGCTGTCTGGCATTGTTCTTCCACTGTTTCAAAATTCCTAGAAACTAAAGGAGCAGACCCGTTTCTCGAAGATGCAATGGGTCATCGACCATGCGATGTTGCTGATGTTAATCAATGTAATCGTCCAGCTTGCCCTTTGTTTCCAGCACTTGCTGAAGCCATTAAAAACGAATCATTCACTGCAAGATCACTTTCTGATACCAATATCGATGAGGACGACGTTGATGTACCTGATCCGACTGCCAGTCAAGAATCGTTTATTTCAAAGGCAATTGACAAAGAGGATGCGAAAACTAGCGTTCCCGAACTTTTAAATTCATCGGTGTATGGCATGGTCCAGTGGGAGGATGAGGCACTCCAAATAAAACAAGCTGTTATATGTCTACTGGAGAAGATGTTAGTCATCATTAAGGGCCTTGATGAGCGATTTGCTGCAACTTTATTAAACACTGGTAGCAGCAGTGAAGGCACTCTAATTTCACAGCCACATGAATTCGATTTTATCTGCTATTTAGATAATTTTTCATCGATATGCACTGCTCACGATAGCTATCGGCAAATCGACGGATACTGTCAGGCAAAGCTCAAAGACATTGAACACTATGAATTGTATTCAGAATTTTTTGAAGGCAACAGAATGCTTGATCCTGAACTTGTAAGGGTTAAAATGAAAACTCTATTCAAAATAGCTTTCCATCAGGGACAACCATGGAAAGATACTAGGCTTTATTTAGAAGAAATAGTGGACCTAGCAGATAAGCCAACAATCAATGCCACATTAAGATGGGTAGGCTGCAGGTACAAGAACCTAGAAATTAGCGTTGATATAGTTCCTGCTTTATACTTCCCAGGATATTGGCCATCTCTTATCGATACCGGCTCACTCACTCTCCTGACAGAAGATATTAATAAGGCAGGGTGTGCACTTCTTTTGCAAAACGCAAATTTCAGTGATGACAACGAAAACACATACCTGCGCATTTCTGCTGCTCCTGCTGAAGTTGTGCTGTTCCGAACTTTGCCGCCATCGGTGAAACGAAGCTACGCACTGGCGAAGATTATGCTTCAGCCTGAAATCTGCCCACCAAGACATTATGAAGGCGAATGGTCGGTGTTGCCAGCTGGAGTATATATATCAAGCTACATGCTCAAGACCAGTCTTATGTACGTTTTAGGCGAGCAACCAGATCTTCTGGAAAGTGCTTACAGTCAATGTGCTTCCAATGACTACTTATTTGTCAAGGAGTTAACCATCAAGATTTTCCGTTACTTACACACAAGAACATGTTGCCGAAGCTTGAACCCGTATTTCTTGAACGTTTTCGAGAACACCGATATATTTTCATTTGAATACAAGGAATTCCGAGCAAACTCGAGCTATGATTTTTCTTTTGGAGTGGAAACACAACACGAGCGGCGCAAGTACTTAATCGAATTGATTATTCAGATATTGGACAGATTGGTTAACTGCAGCACCACATGAATTAGAGACTAAAGCATCAAGGCCATAGACGCTAATTTTCAAGATATAGAAGTGAAATTGAAATATTATTCATACTAGACCACGGTATCCCTGACACTAGAGTAAAGATGGGATGGCATATTTTTTTGTGGGAAGGAACTGAGTAAAAAAAGTGGAAGCAAGTGTAACATCATCCAGAAAAGTTTGACTGAGACCATTGCTTAGCCTGAGAAAAAAACAGACGTCATTTCGTTCCTCGTCCCCCCCCCCCCCCCTCGCGGGGGGGGGGGGGGGGGGTTAATGAGCGAAAGGACGTCTGTTTTCTCTGGCTAACCATTGCTGGGAAAGATGTATTATATATTCATTTGAGTTATTTATTCTTCCACACAACAGAGACATTTAGCTTAAAGGTGTATTTACTATATGATTTGCATGCTAGCTCACAGTAGATGTAGACTTGCAATTGGTTTCCACGGGCAACGTTAACGCAAGCCTAAATAGTCGAAAAAGTTTTATACTGGCTTGGCCTAGCGCATATGTACATGCATTTGCCAGCCCCAAAATAAGCTGTAAATCACCCTTAGTTTCATTAAATTTCCAGTCAAGCTTTACTGCGTATATTTCGAGATTAATCCCACCCAACCCCACCCCCCACGATCGATCGATCACAATCGATCAATCAATCATCAATATGGTTAATTGTTTTTAGAATCTAAAATATTTATTTCTGTTATCAAGAGAATATGCGGTAAGAAAGGATATCTCCCACATTGGGCTCATGAACTATCATATTTGCCCTCAGTTCTAATTTTAAACTCGATTTATTTTGGGAACGGAACGTGATTGGTCAGATTATTTACTGCGCGTGCTGTACACTGTTTGCTCATCATTCTCTCTTGGGGTAATATGATTTCTTATGAATCCTAAACATTACACTGTCAATTGAAAAGAATTGATTTAGCCCCAGAAAGGTGTCATTTCGGTGAATAAACTATGGTACCATTTAGAGGGTTAAAATGACCCTCATTCTAAAGTTTTGAATACAGTTTTGACTATATATCTGAAGGGTTGATTTTGTCCCATCATCATAGGTCTATTCGGAATGCCTTTGGGTAAATTAATCCTTATGAGGGCTGTTTTGAAATGCTCTTAAGGCTGCTAAAACCTACCTTTGTTGAACCCTATTTTGAGGTTTCTCTTGTCACTGAGTCGAATACTTTCGAAGTGTCGATAAAGTGGTTTTACTTCTGATTCCGTGAATAAAAAAATGACTTGTAAATGTTTCTATTAGTCTACTACTGAACTATTTCATTAAGTAAAATACTTAAACTTCACTATTATAAAATATATCTGACTGTTCAAGGTGTTATGTCCAAGGATCGCAACTGCATACTTTTCTTGTATTTTGATCAAAGCATCAATACAACTTCAATTGACTCTCATTCTGCAAAAGATACTTCATCCTAAATCTTGAGGGTGACGTCATCACCAATCAGAAAGAATGGAGCCCAGAACTGTGCATCACTGTACCTTGGTGTTTCTCTCATGTCTTTCATGGCATGTTGGAGGCTTGTACTTGCACTTTCACCCTGCTTCAAATAGGTATAAAATTGTTTCATAAACACCATGGTAGCTTCATCAGCAATGGCCCACAGTGATGCTACTACAGCACGAGCTCCTGCGGCAAGGAAAGCACGACTCATTCCAACCACTCCTTCTGCTTTGATTTCACCACGACCACTATGGCAGCAGCTCAGAACAACAAGTTGAGGACGAGCGCCACTTTCCTGGACTTCTTTCATGGTGAGGATGTAATTTTGCTCACTTGGTAAGCCACCTTGGCCATTTGAAGTTGGTGTCAGGAATATTTCTCCATCTGTAGTTCCATGCGCTGCAAAGTGAATGACAGCCACTCCCTCCTGAAGGTTTTTTTTAATGGCCTCTTTAGTGGCTTGCGATCCTATCAATGGCTTTACATCAAGCAACTGACCAATCATTTTAGCTTCTTGTTCTGCACAAGGAAGATTGTGGATGTATTTTCCCTTGTCCCTGAACATCACTTCTCCAACCTTGGGATTCCCAATAATCAGTGCACCTTTCTTGCAGTGATAATCTGCTGGGCATTCTTGAATCGCCTTCAACGAATTCATCGATGGTGCGAGACGAATGCGCTTTGTTTCAGAGAGAAATTGTCCGGTGCTTGTATCTTGTAGCGCTGCGAATGGCACAGTGAACAACGCCCCATCAGGGATGATGACAATCTCGTCTTTGGTGAGCAGGTGTAGAATTGGAGATATCAAAGCTTTAGACAAGCTTTCGAGTGGGTTTGGATTGTCGTCGTCATACAGATCTTCGTCTGGTATGCATCGTTTCGAGAGCCTTTCAAATGAAGACAGCAGTAGCTTTTCCGTTTGGTCAAGTGTATCTGATTTCTTGCTCGATGAATGATTCTGTTTTTCTTGGATGTCTTCTGTCAGGACTAATCGGTCTTCGCATTGGACCTCTCTGGATTTTAATGCAGTATAAGTACTGTTTACCATATCAGAAAGCCCAGCCTTATCGATGTCGAGAAGCAGAGTTGATGAATCACCTGAGCCTATAACCCATGCTGCAATACACATCTGCAATGTCGATAGCTGAGAATAAAAGAGGACGGAACTTTCGGATGCTAAGTTCTCTATTGCATCATACGAAATGGGATCACGTGCAGATTCGTTGTCCCGGTTGATGTCATACTTTGAAACCAGAAGATCATTCAACGCTCGAGCTCTTCCACGCTCAGATACCAAAAGTGCTTCTTCGTACTGTTTGTTAAACAACAGCACCGCTGTCAGGAAATTGTATTCCTTGATAAAAGTCTCAAGGATCGAGATCTTGAGGTGATCTTGCTCTTTGAGATGATCAAATTGCCATTCACTACATCTCAGTGATTCTTTTAAGTAATGTATGGACTTAGCAAAACACTGCTCTCGTTTCTCTTGCACACCATTGTCGCCCTTATCAAGCAGTGGTAACATTCCATAGAGTCTTCCAAGGCTTCTGTAGCTGTCTGCTTCTACGTTTTTGTTGTCTGTTGCTTTGGCAAATCCCAACGACTTTTCAAAGTAGACAATCGCTTGGTCATGGTCATTTAGTAGACGATAAACCTCTCCTTTGTTACAATATGCTGTGGCCTGCTGATCTTTATCGCCAACCTCTTCAGCGATGTCAATCTGCTTATCAAGCATTTCTATTGCCTCTTTGTACTGTTCTAAATTAGTTTTGCACTTTCCAAGGTATCCATACGCAGTCCCTTCATTTTGTCTGTCATTCACTTCTTGCGCAAGTTTTAGACAGTCTTCAAAATAATGAACCGCTTCTTCAGATCTATCCAATTTCATCAAAGAGGTCCCTATATTTCCAGCAGCTCTTCCCTCTCCACTTTTGTCTGGAATTTTTCTTGCAATTTCCAGACATTTCTTGGCGTGTGTAATCGCTTCTTGGTATTCGCCAAGCAAATCATAGGTTGTCCCCAAATTGCCATGGGCATTTTCTTCTCCCAACCTGTCTCCAATCTCAGTGCATAATTCCAGATTCTTTTTGTGATATCCTATTGCCTCGTAGTAATTTCCCAAGGACTTGTAAGCCACTCCTAGATTATTGTAGGCTCGTGCTTGTCTCTTTTTAGAATTGAGTTTGGCAAAGATTTGTGAGCTGCGCTCATGATATTTGATTGCTTTGTGGTATTCACCTTGTTTCTGATACACGCTACCAAGACTTCCATTTGCCTGTGCCTCGACGCTCTCATTACCAGTAGCCATAGCAATTGCAATAGCCTTTTCATTCAGTTCAATGGCCATGGCATAGTCACCTTGACTTTCATACACCATACTAAGATCATGAGACGCTTCTGCTTTGCCATCTTTGTCGTCTAGTGCCGTAGCAAGATCCAGCTTTTTTCCATAATACTCAATAGCTTTCGGAAAATTTGCATGGGAAAAATACAAGTATCCTAAACGTCCGCAAGCTTCCTGCGCCGTTCTCGGATCTTGCAGTTTCTTTGCCATCTCAAGCATCATTTCAAGACATTTTATAGCTTGTTGTAAATTGCCCAAGCTTTGGTAGGCAATTCCTAGACTCTCATACACATCCGCTTTCCGCTGATCGTCATTTGTTGTGGCAAATTTCAACCATTCTGTGTAACAGTTGACGACCTGAGGAAAATCGCTTATTGCCCAGTAAGCACTTGCCATGTTGTAATACAGATTCTTCTGGTACATTGTATTGCTCGTCGCTAAGGCAGCAGAGAGAGACTGTTTGAAGGAGTTAATGGCATCACTATGGTAACCCAACATGTGGTATACAGAACCCATGTTTCCACAACTGACTCCTTCAAGATTCTTGTCACCTATCTCTATGGCAATATTCTTGGCCTTTTCATAGCATGAAAGCGCATCTTGATACTTCTTAACGAGAACATAAGCTTTTCCTAAATTATGGAAGGCCTCGGCTTGAGCAGCCTTATCCTCTGTTTCAGTTACAAAGGTCAGGTGAAGTCGTTGGTAGTACAGAGCTTCATCGTAAAGTTGCAGCTTCCTAAACAACAAACCAAGTTGATTGCATACCGACATCATGGTATCCTTGTCTTTTAAGAAGTCCGCCATAGAGTAAACTTCCTTATAAACATGAATGCATTCTTTAGCACTCAGATTGAGCACGCCAGATACTGCACATTGCATGCCAACGCGGACAAAGGTCCTCGCTCTCGTCACGAAGTTCTCCTCCATTGATATCTGAGAACACAAAAAGAAAAAAACGTATCTTAAGAATGACTAAAATTTAAGTTCCTTTGACTTTATTTATTGTTCATTGTCTTTATTTATTGACTTTATTTATTCATTTGCTAAATTTGACGTAATGGAAGTCTGGACAAATACAGTCTCAGCTATTGGCTAGAGCGAGACTCGAACTCGATTTGGAAGTCGCATCTGTTAGGATTTCAGTTAAAAGTAATAACCCGAAGTTATAGGGTCCAAAAAATCTTTCAAAATCAAAGGACTTCGAGCTGAAGTTTGATACTGAGAACTCCAAGTACTGGAATATCAAACAGAGTTGACCTTGTCTTATTATTTCCGCTGTGTCTAGGTGCCCGACCACTGGTCAGTGCCTAAAACAGTCCGAAATTGTTTAAGAACATTCAGTAAAACGACTAAAAATCAAACCACTCAATCTTAGTTAAGAAATATCAAGCGCTTTTCGCGAGCTTAATCGGACTTTAAACTGATCGTTAACAACTTCTCGAACACCTCGGCATAGAATACGAAAGACTCATTTGAGACACTGGAAAATTTTCGCATAATTCGACTGGCAGTCTGAAATTTATTTTATTCGGCATAAAATGTGAACAGTTTTATGTTGTATGTAATCTAAGTGGTCATACTTTCCTCACATAGGAGGAATCTTTTCACGGATTTTTCTAAGAGAAAATCGAATTTAAATTTAAATTTTTTGTTAGTAAAATTTAGACTGCTTTTGGAGACCTTGGATATCAGATTCCAAGACGCCGATCGCGGATGTCGCCTATGTGCATTACGGTAAATATTCGTGTTCTATGCCCAGGTTCGAGAAATTTAGCTCAGTTTCAAGTCCATAAAGCTCACGAAAAGCGCTAGTGACATTTCTTAGCAAAGATAGAGAGGTTTGACGTGTTGAAACTTAGTGGTTTTATTGAATTTTTAAGAAAATTCAGACTGCCTGGTTTAGTCTTTGTTGCGGCTGTCGGGCACCTAGACTAGTAGACAGGGTAGTAGAGACTGCCTGCATAAAGCTTTTTTTTAAAAGTAAAATATATTTTGAACTATTTAGAATGTATATTACTTTGCTTCTGATCGAAGTTATAAATGCCGTCCTCTGCTAAATAAAAATAGTATAGCGAGTCGAGACCAGTCTAGGTATGATGTAATGTCTGGCTTACCTCAGTTTTTGCTCAGGTCTGAGAAGACAGCTTCATAGAATTCAAAGCCTGGAGAACAGAAACTTACATTTCTGACTGCTTGACAATTAAAGGCCACTATTCCTGGCCGAAAACATTTGCCAACAGGCACTAAAAAGGACTAGAGCGTCGCCTTTCAAGCGGAAATTCAGTCAAAACATGGAGGTCAGAGGCCTATTTGAATTCATAGTAACCAAGGACGTCTTCCTTGCATCAAATTAAGAAGACATTTACATACCTCCGGGAGACTGGGTACTGGAGGTAAATTTACCACCATTCCTTGGCCATTATTACCTTGTCTCAGTCTGTGGTAAACCAGTCTAACAATACCTCGCGTTTCTCTGTCTTTTTTTCCTGTTTCAGAAAATGCAAACATTGCGCAATAGTACTCAGGATCTTCGCGGCATTCCCAAGAGTCCGTTGCAGGCATATGATACAGGAATTCCGCGTGTAACCATGGGCAGTTGTCAATCAATGTCACTAAATTCCCAAAGTGATTGATTGGAGGTGGGTCTGCGTATCACCTGTCGTAAATCAATTTTTGTCTTTTCTTCTGTTACGAATCACTGAGCATTTAACACGGAGGCTCGTACTGAAACGGGCAACGAAAGCGCGCCTAACGTAGTTGAAAACGTTTGATTCTTGCTTGGCCTAGCGCATATGTACATGCATTTGCCAGCCCCAAAAAAGCTCCTTTAAGGCGCGATTACACGGAGCAATCTTTGCAACTTGTCTCAAAACGGCGTTGCGACATAAATTGCATGGAGCATTGCGGTGTGTAACCTAGAGTGCAATTTGAAAAATGTTGCGAGACAAGTTGAAGCAATCGTTGCGAAAAGTAGAATTCGATTCTACTTTTGGCAACAATAGTTTCCGTTACACCGTGTAAACCCTCTTGCAATTTGTTTCGCAAAGCCGTTGCGAACCAAGTTGCAGAGAAAATTGCTTTGTGTAATCGTGCTTTTAGATTCATGTAATTTTCTAGTCAAGCTTTACTATGTATTTTAGGATACCCCCTCCGCCAACCCCCTCCCCCCCCCCCCCCCCTACACACACACACAAAGCTTCCATGTGTCCTATAACGGATTGCTCTTAGCAAATACTATTCATAGATCGATCAAGTCATTGACAAACCAATGATAAATGTCAGTTTACTTGTAGTACAGTTTAGTTTTACAATCATCACCTTAATTAAAAAGGCACATTCTATTTCCTTGGCACTTCACAATATGCTTTCACATTCATTAGCCTTTCTTTTACTACTATTTAAACTAACAAAATGTCTTAATTTCACTGGTTCTTTTAAGTTCAATTTGATTGACATTCATAACAGTGCGCGGGACTTAAAATTACGGCCGGTCATGATCACTGGCTAAGTTAGTTTTTTTAGCTCGATCATACTCGTTTGTTGCTTAATGTTACTGTTCAAAAAGACCGGTGAGGCAAAGATGTGACCGGACAAGTTCCAATTCTGGCCGGACATTGTCCAATGACCGGCTGTTATTCTAAGCCCTGGACTACCGCAAATAATGTAAGTTACAATAATTTGTTAAACACTCCGGCCTTACGTTAGTAAAAGAAGAATATAGGAAAACTAGGGTACCAAAGGGTCCAAAAAAGCATTCCTTGTCACAAATGCAAGAGTATGCGTTACAAGTTAGACAAAATTTGACCTTTATTAGGATTTATCATTTACTTTGCCAAAGGTTCTTGCATAAGAGCATTCGAACTACATTGGATATGAAAAATGTTTAAAGCATCATTATATGGACATCTATATTGAGATTACTAGTAGTACTTGCTCTTACAGAGCTTTCGTTGGGTTATTAGTTGTAAGGAATCAGTTCAGCACTTTGATTGGTTCATTGTTTGGAACAATTGCTTCAGGGAAGAATTTTGGGAGGACGGGTGCTGGCTAAGCCTTCCGCCTTTCTGTGAGGGAATTTTTTTCCTGAAGGACGCTATTTGGAAGATTAATTCCCCATTTCCTTCAGTTTTCTAAAATTATCGGTTCTTCTCTGTGCTTGACATTTACTAGCATTTAGATATCAGCTTTAAATGCGGAGGAAACTAACAGTATTCAATTGACAATTTGTCCTATTGATACCAAGCAATTCAGTCTATTTGCTTGTTGCTCATGATTAGAATATTTGGGAAAAGGCGTCCTCAGGAACCACTGCACAATGATGCTCTTTAACCAATCAAAATGCGAATGTTGGAGACGAAAGGCTACGCCCAAGAATTAAAAAAAAATTCAAAACAAAAATGAATTCCTACCTTAATATTTATCATTGTTTATATTAACTCCTGGAGCACACGTTTTCAAAATTTACTTTAAATAGAATTGTTAAAATTATTAAGACATAACAACGACTAGAAGCTCAAGTTCCTTGACGCCCTGTTCATTCAGTTAATTCAAATCTTAGCCTTTTACTCTCGGATTCTTAATTAACTTAGAGATACATTAACCGGGCATGTGCCATTCATGGCGAACTCTATCCTATTAAAAACGGACGAGAGGCAAAAACGCACGGTTAAATTTCAGTTTCATCCGTTTGCGGTTTCTGCTCATCGTCGTTGAAGAAATCCATGACTCCTTTTTCACCAGCGAACATTTCTTTGATGAGTTTGTCTTTGTCTGGGTCATCTCCCTCTCGAGTATCGGTCTTGGTTTCGACGGTGTCGCCATCTCGTGTTACGGTTGTAGTTGTTTCAATCCGTGTTACGGTACCCTCATCATCGTCATCTGTCACTCTTACGGTGCGTACTTCAGTACGATGTGCGGGATCAGGGTCGTCGAATGCAGCAGACTCTAAGGGGCCAGATGAATCTCCTTCATCGAACATTTCTTCTGTTGGATGGTCAGAGTTCATGAAATCGGTGATTCTCTCGTGAACATCCTTGATGTCGCCGTTTCTTTCGTCTGGTACTGTCCGTGTTATGGTCGTCTCGGTGATGGTTACTGGACCCTTGGAATAACTGCTGTACGCCAGTTGCTTGAAATCAATGTCGTCGCGGTTGATGTTCTTGAGGGCATTTTCGAGCTTCGGCATATCGGGTTCTGGTTCTTTGGAGTCACGCCACGTTTTCAGAACCTCTTCGGCACAAGTGTGAGGCTCATTGGAGCTGAAAAAACAAGTTGTTTTCACTTAAAATTTTTTTTCTCCATTCAAATCGATATTTTCCCAATAGGAAATTCATTCCGGTTTTATTTTGTTGTTTTCATTAAATAAAGATTTTAAACGAGGAAAAAAAAAACCGACCGACCGACCAACCAACCAACAACCACAAAAACAAACAAAACAAGAATAAAAAGGAATGCCAATACCAAATACCAACTTGAAACCCAACTCATCAAAGGCGCGCACGAAAACGCGCGAACTCTATGACGCTACACGAACTAACATGAATAAAAATCGATGGCGCAGATCGTGAAAAAATTCAGTACAGGGCAAAGATGAATCTTATCGCCAATTGCGCAATGCCTATTTGAACTGTTATTAGAACCACTTACTTCCTGTCTGCAATGTCATCGAGTTCATCATCATTGAATCCAAGTTCCCGTCCTAAATCTCTCCAGTCATTTGCTGCTTCAATGGCCACCAGAGAAAGAAGAGAGTCTGGTAATAGCACAAAAATGAGTGTTAATAAATATCAAAGTCTTCCACTGGCAAAACATCCATCAAACAGTTATCCATAGAAATGAATAAAGGGAAAGGTAATTTGTTTTACTTCGATATCGCGGGGAGTGGTTGCTCAATTCTCCCGAGCCAGGGGCTCATGTATAAAGAGCTCGAAGGTTTGCCCTTTAATTTATCCCCAACCACAAGTGCTCCTTATTATGGGTATTTAAAGCTAAAGCTACACAGAACAGAGAGAAGTCGCCATAACAATTACATTTGCATATGTTCTTCCTGTAGGTAGGCAGGAAGAAAAGGGAAGTATAGGGTATATGGGAATCTACCTTACTCTCGTGAAGACCATCAAACTAAAAGTCTCCGTCAAACGGTACACAGAACTTGTTCCCTTTTTATATTTTAAAATTGTCATTCAGCCTCACCTGGTAGTCGTCTTGCTCCACTATCTTTCTTCAGATCCTGTTGATAATAGATTAATTAGGAGGTTAGAAAATCATTATCATTTTGCTTAACCCCTTAAGCAGGTTTTAGCTATATTCGTAAAGCGTGGTACTGGCCCATATTTACGGAAAGCCAATGTCAGTTAATACAGAATGAGCATTCGAGTGAGTGCCTTTTCTTTGCCAACTAGCTCAAGTAGTTTATTCAGATTATATTTTTAGCCTTAAAAAATTTATGGCTTGAGGATAATTATGTTTTAGACCACACAAAACTGAACATACCTTTTCAGACAAGTCGATATTCAGGTTGCAAATGGTTTGTATATTTCCTTGTCTGTCCTTCTTCGGTTCTTTGAGGAATGCCAGTCTGCAGTTCATTGGTTGGTCAGGATCCACGGCGCGCACGGCGACGGACAGACGGTTCTCACGGAAAGCGAAGAAATTCAAGTGCATTGGCTCACGGTTTACTGGAGCAAGGTTGCCAAGACAACGGATATGAATAGGGCGACCTTCGTATACCTTTAAAATTGATATCCATATAAGTAACTTTATTTTAAATGTAACATTAACTCTAATTGCGCATCTAAGATGTTAAACTGGGGTATATTCTAAGGGTATCTAAAACAGCTGGTAATGGTCCAAGGAACATTTTCAAGAGACTAACCTCAACATCACGGCTCCTTGCAACTTCAACGAATCCAGTCTGTCCTTCAAGAGTTTTGTCAACCTTGTCATCGGTGATGCAAAAGATGCGTAGACGCGCTTCCGTGCCATCAGCAGAGAACTTGGCGAACACGACGAACTTTGCAAGGTAAGGGACAGCAACTAACTTGCGGTAAATCAAGCGCGCATCAGTGACAACGTTGTCAGGGTTTCTTGTTTCAACGAGCCAGTATCTATAAAGCAAAACATGATGACTTTTAGTTCTCAAAGTAATGGATTATTTGGTGATTAACCAATTAAAATCCACCTGATATGGGAAGCACGGGTGGCGTAGCGGTGAGTGCGCTCGTCTTTCTCCGAAAACACCCGGATTCGAGTCCCGCCGGGTTCGGTGTTGCATGTGAGCAGAGTTTCTAGTTGGTTCTTTCCTGTGCTTTGAGGGTTTGTCTCCGGGTTTTCCGGTTTTAATCCCAGTTCGATCATGGAACGAAGGCCACAGGTTTGTTAGCCACTGGCTATTAAGTACTACCCTCGTATAAACAAGGCCGTTTTCTTTTTTCATTTTCCTGAAGAAGACCAATGGTTTTGGTCGGAACGTAACACACTCGTTGCCAAACTAGATTTCCAATAAGTGATTTAGATTTTCTACTTTTATATTTCAACTGGCTGGATGACTGGAGAACACAAATTCTTAAAATACATCTAACCTTGCTGGTTTGTTAATAGTGAAAGTAGCACTGTCTCCAACAACTGTGAGTGGTGTACTATCAGTGATATCCTGCCACTGGTATGACGGGGTTTTAGGCTCGCCATCGGTATCTTTAGGGAAGCAGCACAGTAGTCGTAGAGATGGTTGAATATCAACGTTTGCAGCGCCTGCGTAGACAGGACATGGGATAGCTACAGATACTGGTTTATTAAAGGTTATATGGCTTGGTTCCAGGGTTACAACTGGACTGACTGTCACCCACTCCTCAAGGTTATTGAAATTCTCATCCACAGGTTGCACCTAAAGATAACAAAGGGGGGAAAATTATTCACTGACAAAAATACAACACAACAAATCGGTTAAGTCGTAGAACTAAAAGCAACAAAACCATGCAACTTGTCGCGCAACATTGTTGCGTTGCAAGTCGCAGAGCTAATGTTGCTCGTATTACCACCGCGCGAGCTACAAAGAGCTTTTAGTTCTGCAGCAAAGTTGGGCAACAAATTTTTTGTTGTTGTACAGGGTGGAAATACGAGCATATCGTGTGAGGTATAACTTCTCCTGACTACAATTTTACACTATTTTACCTGCATAGTTATCTTTGATCCTGCAGACACGGCTCCTTCGGGTATGCTGACCTTCACCGAAGGCATTACAGCAGATCTCATCGTCTCTCCTCGCTGTCCAACAGAGAACGTCTCTTTCTTCAGGCGAGAAACAACTGCAAAACGTTCTGGAAGGTCCCTTGTGGTGATCTTGGTGTAGCGTTTGATCGGGAAAATGGAGTCTTGAGTCTTATCTTCATACCCATCCATAGCTGAGAACAAAATATATATTCATAAAGAATTACTGAATCAGCAAATAAGAGGGTTTTTCTTGCGGAGATATATTATATAATTGCATACAGGAGTGTCAATGATTTTGTCGTGGTTCAACTGACAAGGCATTTACATTTCTTATGAGTAGATTACGATTTCTGACGAAAATGTACACTTCATTAAATTCTTGTATTTCGTTATATTCTCTTCTTGCGAGGCCAAAACAACGTTGCGAGACAAGTTTCTGAGCAAATCGCAAGGTGTGAACGGGGCCTTTAGCTAATAAACGAACTGGAACGCGCGTAAAAATACGGCCTACTTCACTCCAAATGTCATCAATTCTCACCTTTGTTGTCTTCAATACTGACTTCATCCCAGTTCCATCCACCATCTTCAGTCTTCATCACAACAAGCTCTCTCTCATTGTCTCTCAAAGAGGCAAAGTGTGGTACTTCAAAATAGATGGGCTGCAAGAATTTGATGCCTGTAGGTCCAATTTCGAGTACTCTACAAGCCAAACCTTCACCTTCACGTATGGGAGGGAGCAGAGTAGGCTTGTTCAACCTGTGATTACAACGTCACAATATAATTTTTTGTTGACCAACTTTAATTGCCCTATTTCACTATGACGTTACAGCTTGTTTACATGGACAAAAATAATAGAAATTGAGGCAAAATCTTCTTTTGTTCAGGATATTTAGTGTAACATTTAGCTGCTCTCATTTTCCTTTATATCGTAAACCAAATTTTATTGCGATTTAATTTGTTTTGCTGCTATTTTTCTCCGGCTCTGGCGACCATGATCCTTAGCGTTAAATCAATAGATTGTTTTTATGTGACGTCATAGTGAAATAGGGCAATTGAAATCGGTATATTATAGAAGAATAACGAGAAACGTAATGAGTATAAAAAATCAGTATATAAAATAAGTATGTACGATCAGATCAGTATATTAGAAGCTTTGCACCATCACGTAATGGCAGCCATGACAGGAGGCAGGAACAATTGAATATGGTCTAATATGATTTACACGAGAAAGAATTCAGTTTCTCCGAGGAAAAAGACTCTATTGTTGTGCCTCCTGTTATGGCTGCCACCACGTGATGGTGCAAAGCCTCAGTCTATGAAATCAGTATATAAAATCAGTATATAAAATCACCTCAAGAGACGACATGTGATTCTATTGGGCATTTGGCAGGAGCGAGGCGGTAGCACCACCTTGATACCAGTCTGCGAACTCTCCATCTTTCCTCCTCGTGCATCAACATTAAAACTGACCAAGAACCCTCCAGTGACTGGGGGCTCGTACACCTGAACATTATCTTCTTGCATATCAGCTAGACTGGACGGGAGATCAGCCTCCACAAGATTTCCTTCCGTGCTGGCAATAATCTCATTATCCTGGACCACAACAAATATAATGGAATCAAAGTCATGCATTCTGCAACATGTACACACAACTGATAATGCATACACAACTGATGACTAGTGGTTACTAGTTATATAAAACCAGTATATATGTGCAGTACAGTACAGTAAATTACAGTACAGTACAGTACAGTACAGTGCAGTGGAGTGCTGTGCCTTGTACAGCTGTAGTGCAGTAAGTGTAGTGCAGTGCAGTGCTGTGTAGTGTTGTGCAGTGTTGTGTTGTGTTCTGTTGTTTAGCGTCATGTTGCGTTACGTTGTCGTATGTTGTGTTGTGTTGCGTTATGCTGTGTTGCGTTGAGTTATGTGTTGCATTACATTGCGTTGCGTTGTGGTGCGTTGCGTTGCGTTAGAACTACCCAGAAATATAAAATTCCTACTTATCCTCACCTGCGACAAATTGAGGTCAGAATATTTAGAATGATCGAGATCAGAGGCATGGGAGCCTGTCAGTGGAGTGTCTTGGAAGCATCCAGAATAACGCGTTGAGAATATACCAGAATCAGTCTTCTTGCCGGAGCCAGGTTGGACCTTCAGCTCAGAATCATCAGTGATTTCCACCATCTCCTCCATCGTCATAAAGTGATCATAAGCCTCTTCCTTGGGTGCCTCTGTAAAAAGTCAAATATCCAATGTTACAGTCACCCAGAATGTTACAACTAAATTGGCTTTCCAAAATCAAGACTTGTAAGACACACTCGGGTAAAGCTGTAGGGCAGGGTTTAGGAACGACAAATTAACTTGGCCACCTCGCGTTTTAACTCCAGCCACACAGGAGACATTTTTCACAAGGTTGCCCGCGCATACAAAATCTACGGTTCACAAAACGAAGAAAAGACAATGAAGAAAATGTCCGATTTTGCTTGATCAGGTTTTCTCCAGCTAGGAAATCTGTTCTAAAAGCGTTGCTAAGGTTGATAATTAAAAAGGGGACACTAACCTTTTTATAGTTAAAAGGTAAGTTTGCTTGTTTTAAAGTGTGTGTTGTCAGTTAAAAAATCCACAATACAAAAGAATAGTAGCGCAGCGATAAAACAACGTGCGGCATTGTTACTTGTCGTTGTTTTGTCAGTTCAGTAACACAGAACATTGGTCATGCCTTACAAGATAACCATACGCATGACTTATGATGATAGACAGATCCTGGCATTGTTAGAGAGTACGGCGCATGAGCAATAAGAAAAGAACGCTAGGAAGAATGCTAGTCCAGGATTGTCTATGCTGTCTGGAGTAGTGCTCATTTGAATGATTGAGTGTCATTGGTGAAAGCTGACAAGTCCTACCACGTACATTGTAGTGTAAACGATATTGATAGTTCTGTTTATTTGGTTGTGTAACATGTCGTGTGGATTGTGAGTCAGGTAGCAGTTCATGTTGTGATCCAGAGGAAGCGAACGTGTCGTCAGATCCCATTGAACGCTGAGCCATCACCAATACCGCTGACCAAACTAAACGGCCTAGAAACTGAAAGCGCTCCAAAAATCCTGCGATACGAAAGATATTGATTGACAAATTTTTGCTTTTACTAAATAATAATAAAATTTCGAGAATCCGTGCTGTTGTGTTAAAAAAAGATTTGATAAGATTTTGTGAAAAGTGCTAAATTACTATGTAAACGAAGTGCTACCTTGAGCAAGCTGGAAGTGATAAGGCAAGCGATGTCAAGTGGCAGTTCAGCGTTCAACCAAGGACCGAAGTGTGCGGTGAGTGACAGTGGTTTTCATATGAGAGGGAAACGATCTTACAGCCGTAACATTAACATTGTCTTTTAGTAATTCTTCCAGTCACAATACGTAGTTCAGGTTGAGGTGCGGTAATACGAGCAAAAAAAAAAATCGTCCAACTTGTCGCGCAACATTCAGTGAATGTGGCTCGTATCACCACCCCGTGCAACAACAAAATTTTGTTTAGCGACTTTGTTGCAGAAGTAGAAGCTCTTCTACTCTTTGCAAAGCAACAAAGAAAATTTGTTGCGCACGGGGTGGTAATACGGTCAACATTATTCTGCAAATCGCAGCGCAACAATCTTGCACGACAAGTTGCACGATTTTGTTGCTCGTATTACCGCGCCTTTACGGCAAGATATTGTACGGCTAGAGTACGGCTACGAATTTACTGCATCTTTCTCGCTTATGCGAAAAACCCTTTAAAAAACACTGTACCAGTGAAAAACAATCACAAATGAAACAGAACTTCGGGTGTTGGTATAACCCATGCATAACCGACCTTTATCATGAAACTTTCTCATGCAGCGACCATTTTTATTCAGAAAACCTCATCGTCAACTCAAACTCAACTTGAAAGAGAGACTAGGCTTTCTGCTTGCTGAGTTAGAATGGTTCATGGATTGGGGACCGGAAGAAAAATGTTTTTTACTTGTGCGCCCTTACAAGTCCACAATGTGTCACAAAGCAATGCTGATACTGCTGCTGCTACTGACTGCATCTAATGGTATCAATGTGTCAATGCGTTATTGCATGCGTGCATGCACAAGAAATTGTAACAGATGCATACCTTCTTCAGCCTCATGCTTCTCGATGTCTTCTAGTACTTCCTCCAATTCAAGTTCTTCTGGTATTTGACTGAAAATAATCTCAGGCTCCTCATCATCACCCTCTTCACCGGGCCTGCGCTTTATTCTTATGGTTTGCGTGATCTGCGTCACGCGTGACAGAATATCTACTATGGTTGTGTTGTTTTGGACGGTTTGGGCAATGTAAAGAGCAGAGTATCCTTCCTGTAAAGGTAACAAATACAACGCAATACTGTGAGCTTGGATATGTAGCACTTGAGAAGAGATAATTTTAAGACACGAGTGTCTGAATTAGCCTATAAAGCTTTTAGTGTGATGTCAATCGTATGGAAAAACGACTTCCGCTTCCAAAACAAAAAGCAGGTTCTGTAAAAAATTTTCACATTTTTCCCTTCATGACAGGATTTGCTGTCAAAAGCTATAATTGTTTCATTGGTCAAGGCATCTATCGTTTCTCTCCCACTTCTCTTCTCTCTCATGCCTCCCTTTCTCTCTTCACATCTTTTCAAATCTCATCCAATTTACTTCTTTATTCTCTACCCTTGGTTCTGTATATTGGACCACTTACAATGGTCATGTCTTCTATCATTCTTCTCCCTCTTCTCTTCTCTCCCCTCCCATACCTCCCATACCTCCCTTTCTCTCTTACCCTCACATCATTTCAAATCTCATCCCATTTACTTCTTTATTCTCTCCCCTTGTTTCTGTATTTTGGACTACTTACATTGGTCAATGCATCTGGGGATGCGTTACGCTGTAGCAGGATCTCGATGATTATCTTGTGTCCATACTGAGCAGCAAGATGGAGTGGCTGGTAACCATTCTTGGTAACAGCGTTAATATCTGCACCGCTATCTAATAAAAGTTCTACAATATCCCAGTGACCATAGACACAGGCGATGTGCAGAGGCGTGAAGCCACTCTAGAAATCAAATGTAATAACAAACTTTAACTACCGTGTTTATATGACAAAGTGTTGCCCCATAAAAATATACAAAACAGGCGCGCTCCTCGGTAATGGAGAGAGTGAATATGGAATTTGCTTTCATAACCAAAGATTATTTGATTGCTTGATTTTAGAAGTAACAGGAACCCTACGTTAATGTTAAAAAAGTAAGTCCTTGGGAAATGCTGCACAACAATTACTAAGGCTACATACCACAGTCTGGGCATTAATTGGTGCATTGAACTTCAGAAGATGTTTGGCCACCTCGACTCTGTTTTCACGAGCTGTCAAATGGAGAGGAGTTAAACCATTCTACAACCAAGAAGAAAATAGAAAAATTAGTACCAATGCCAAGATTGAAAGATCAAAGACCATAGTTATATTGGAAAACAGACCAAGAGTATTATAACTCTAATTCATTGAATGCATATACTAAAGGGGGTTTGCAATCATTCTCTAGAGAATGTTATAATAATAATAAGAACTTTATTTGACACAGAATTGAGAAAGGTTGAAACTTATTTACACTGATACTGTGAAATGTTGATTTTAAAGAACTTTTTCTGAGATAGCGAACATGATGCATCGTGGTCTCGCTTCGGTACAAATATAATTTGTTTACCATGGCTTATATGGTGTTGTTTGTACCGAAGCTACACCATAATACATCCTGTTTATAGAACTTACAAAATGTATCCAACAAAGAAGCCATAAAAAAGATAAGAAAAAAATGATTGCTTAGGTTTGTCAAATTCCAGTGGATGTGGAATTAAGATGTTTCACGTGCTTTGACGTGTTGCTTTGCTTACATTTGTTGTGATGCCAGGTAAAGCGCCGTGTTCCATGAGAAGCTGACACATTTCCACGTTGCCTTCCTTTGCAGCAAGATGAAGAGGGCTGATACCAGTCTGCAATATAAATCATATTTCGTTTTATAAACTTTTTAGACATCGTAGGTCGAAATGGGACTGTCATTCCACAGAGTTAATATCTTCCATAAAGTATCGCAACACGGTGGGGAAGGGGGAGGGTTTATCGACAATGAAAGCAACAGTGACATTGATTTTACCTGGGTAACAGTATCTGGCTCAACTCCGCGATCTAACAGAGATTTGGCGATGTCTTTCTGGTCTTTCTTAGAAGCGATGTGCAAAGGTGTAAAGCCATTCTGGAAAATAAATGGTCAGCTCAGCATGGATCATTTGTGAAATGCCACAATAAAACGTTATGCGCATTTTGATTCAGTTTATAGCAATATATTGCGCAATATAATACACAATCTGAGCGTGACATCTAAGTAACGCAAATTGAATTTTCAAAACAGCAGGTACCTTTGCTTTTGCATAGGGTGATGCATTGCTGTCCATCAGCTCCATGGCAACATCCTCATGACCATAGTGCACAGCTACGTGCAGTGGCGTCAGACCGTGCTGTTGAGTAATAAAAGGAGATTTAGCATGATAATATAAGAAAACATTTTTACAGTTAGCACAGCTTCACGTTGCTTTTCGGTAACACGCGCCGCGCCAAATCGTCATCGCGACGAAGTAGTCTTGGTAGAAGTATATCAAGGCGTTTTCATGACTTTGTGTTTTCCGACAATGTCATGGAAACACTTCGAATGACATCTACCATAATCATACTTTGTACGAATCCACGCATGCTATTGAGAAACATTGTAACTATCTATTCAGGAAAATCTGCAGATTGGGTAATAGATTGCAAGGGAGAAACCCCACCCCCTGACACCTCCATGGGAAAACTAAAGAACGCTAACGGTACTCGTTCAAGATCGTTTTTGACAATGTTATGACTCACTTTGCCCTCTGGATCAGGAGTCTCGTAGTATTTTAGGAGCAGTTTAACGATGTTCACATGACCATGTCTAGCAGCCTCGTGAAGTGGAGTAAATCCTTTCTGTAAAAGACAATGTCACCAATCAGAAAGTTAATTCGCTGTGTCTAATTACGTACTGTACTACCAGGGAAAGAAACAGGAACACTCCGAGTGTCTATTCACATAACATTATCACATAGAACTTTTCTTAAATACAAACATCGTTTGTTTATCGTGTCTTATATGGTGCAGTTTGTACCCAAGCTATATAGACTAGAATGCATCCTTCTTATTGAACTCAGAAAAGGCAAAAATTGCCCACCATGCCCAAAATTGAGTAAAGTAAGCAACAAGGTGATTGGTCTTCATGCCAAGGCCTCTTGGGATGTAGAGAAATGGGAAAGTTGCAGGTAGGATAAAAATATGACGCAATGTATTTCCTGTGCAGCCTCATACCTTTGATAAGATGTTAACGTTTGCTTTGTGCTCTAATAATGTCCTGACGAGCTCCTCATCTCCTTCACGAGCAGCAATGTGGAGTGGAGTGCACTTGTTCTAGGGGAAATACAAAGTGATGAATTAATAAATTACTGCTCTTAAAGGGGCACACTCCTAGGGTCCCTCTGACCGCCTTCCCATTTAAAGCACGTGTTTTTGTGGGAGATTATTGGAAAGTGATCCCTTCATAGGAAATACTGGATACACCGTTGAGTGTGTAAAACAGCCCGAGTGGTTGAGCTCAAATAGAGCGCACTCCTCTTTCACACGCTTAGGACATCTTTTCAAGTACCTTTGTTAGCCAGCTGAGTTGACCTTCAGAACAAACTCAAGGTCAAACAATCAGAATTGAGGATTCGACATCGTATTTTGATTAGCATTTCACATTATTCTGCCAAGAGAATTTATGAAATACGAGTTCTTCCTTCTTTAAATTAATCGTAAACGCTAGTAGAACTCATGGCGGAATTTTATTTCAATCAACAAGAAAAGTCTACATTGTATACTCGGAAAATGCTCGAAAAATGCTAACCAAAAATAGTGACCCATAATTCCTTTCGGGGAAGGCGATCAACTCAGCTGGAGAACTAACGCATAATGAATTCGGTGTAGTTTTTATTAACTATGAGGTTGTCAGTTGGACCTATACATCGTAGCTAATTTGTAACAGACCTCTTTAGCTTGGGCGTTTGTTTTGCCCATTTCAGACCACGTGTCATTCCTTCGAGGATGGGATTGTTTCATTTGCGTCCAAACAAAAAAGTGATACTCAAGGGAATGACATGTGGTCTGAAATGTGCAAAACGGTATATCCAAGTTTAAGAGGTATATTGTAATGTTTATATCAGAGTGGTTACCTTGTCAACGGAGTCAGGCGAAGCACCGTGGTCCAGCAGGAGGTTAGTCATCTCAAGATTCTTTGTTCTAATGGCAATGTGCAATGGCGTTTCTCTGTCCTGTTGGTGAAGAATTTTAGTCATGATTATAATGAATTTGAATGCAAATGAAAGCACTTTTAAAATGAAACTCTTTATCAATACCTTCACAGTTCCCTGCGCAATCTTGAAAGGGAGCCGGGCCTTTGCATCGAAGCTAGACGAACGGCGAGCTTGCAATGATAGAGACATTGTCCAAGGTGTTAAAAAAACGTCTCTATCATTGCAAGCTCACTGTTCGTCTCGCTTGGAAGAAAAGAAAGACCCGGCTTCCTTTCAAGGTGGCGCAGGGAACTGTGAAAGGGACTATTGCGCTCATGAATTCCAGTAAAGAAGTCTGGATTTCGTTGTCCTCTTGTGCACAATCAATTGGCTGATCCCATACATCGATTTCTTTTTCTTTCATATATGACATTTAGGACATCTACAGAATCGATATTCTTGGAACTGATCCAATTGATCGGAAGCGTCAAAGGTTTGATAGATACATCTGAACTCTTTCATTTACTAAAATTACATACAAGATAAGCAACTTTTTAGTTTTAACGGTCAGACACATTTCTGGAGATTAATTACTTTCCATGAACTAGTTTTTTGTTGCGCACACTATCTCTGTTATTATAGTGCTTTCCAATTTTTTACAATTTGCCGTCACAAACAAAATTGAGTTTTGGTCAATCAAATTGTTTCCATGACATTGTCGGAAACGTGCATATGGAATGTCATGGAAACGCCTTAAATGACGTCACCAAAACCGGTTTCGTGGTGAGGGCAAATTGTACGATTTCGGGCGTGTGATTCAGAAAAAAAAATTTTAAAAAAATTATTGAATTGAATAGGTTAATATTTTTATACTACTGTGAACAACAATTCCAGTCAGTCATGATTAAGGTTTTCTGTATCGTTTGATACAACTGGATGCACGGTTATCTTCAGTAGACCACAGCATTCATTCATGGCGCTGCCAGTGATGACATTATAAAGAGTTACCGAACGAACCCTGAGTAAGACATCTGTCTGACTTGTGAAGGCATAAAGAAAGATCTTAATTATGCTAATACCAGCGGTGAACCATCCCTTTAGAACAATCTCTTTTTTTTTTTCTCCTTTTTTTTCTTTCTTTTCTTTCTTTTCAAACTTGGTTTGAAACTGACCTGAAAGCTATTTTTTCCTTTTCAACGTTTCTATATAATATATTCTAGATTCAGCCACATCCTTGTTTATATATTTAGAAGCTAGTAAATGGACTACACTCGTAAATTATTACCGACAATTCATTTAACAATGCCGTATTATTTTTGCGATAAGATTTTGACGTTTGATTTAAAAAATTTTAAACGTATAAATGAAGAAATACACCCGTAAAACATGGTTTTGTTCTACGAAAATGAAAATGAAAACAAGAATAGAAAAAATATTGGGTTAAAAGAAAAGTCGCAAGCAATCAGTGAAGGAATTATGATTGAACTTGATTGAGTGGTATTGAAAATAGAACACCTTTCTCTAAAGAAAAAAAAAATTGGACAAAGACTCGGGAATTAAAATCATCTGATAAACTTTTTTCATGGTTTCTTTAGGGAATGATTTTCACCGAACAAAAAATAAAAAAGTACTGCTGTCGATTCAGAAATGAAAAAAAAAAGTAATTGAAAATTTCTGTTTCTTTGACTTCGCCATTACACGAAGCTCAGTCGACTAATACATTCATTAAGGTCACTGTTTAGAAACACGTTTCTATATCAGACACCAGTAACTATGCTGTTTATTATACCAGGAATATTAAATAAGGCATTTACTGGAAAATCTACGTGTTCCTTTCCTATGATTTACAGTGTTACGTACCACCACTTGAATACTCGCCCTGGGCAAAAGGTTGCTCTAGTTTCGTAAAGCATTCCATGCTTCTTATAAAAATATGCAAAAGAATTCGGTCTACTTGGCGCCATATATAATATGGCAGGAATATATAAGGACTGAGCCTCGTGGCAATATTATCTAAAACAATTCATTCAAAAAAGAATATTTATAATTTTGGAAACTAAAAATACATCAAATGCATCAGCAGAAGTGGGATTTCTTCTTTTAGGAATTATATAAAGATTTCTCTATTTTTGAAAGCATTTTTTTTACAATTTTTCTCTCTAAAACATCGAACATTTTTAAACAGTACTACATACGTGTAAAAAAAATGCTAATTGAGGAAGAACTTACTTTTGCGAATACTGAAAGAATCCAAGTATTTCCACGAATCTGTTCTTCGCTATCAACACTAGGAAAGCCCCTTCACCGCCAAACGAACACTTTCGTATTATTTGAGAACCCGACTTACTGATTCTACAGTGCAGACACACGAAGACAAACCTGTTTTTGGTAGACGTTTTTCTTATCATTTTAATGGATTCATCATAAATTAGTCTTTGTTCGGGGCACAGAGACTGATTGCTAGTGGAAGATCGCTGTTAAACTGCTCGATGATTTATAGAATTGGATCAAAACCTTTGACAAGTTTGCTGTCACATTTTTAGATTAGTCAATTAAGTTTTCAGTCTTATTTATGGGACAAAATTTTGAAACGAAGTTTTAGGGCAAATTTTAACGCAAAATAAATATGAATGATTTTAAATTGGTGCTGGACGTAATCTTATCCTCGACTGGTGTTAGTTAATTATATTAATTGTAGTGTACAGAAGATATTGACTAATGTACAAAGAAGTAAATAGAGAATAACTCAGCCTGTCTAGCCGGTTGTGCATGGCAAATGTAATCCAAGAATGGGAAATGGCAAACCAGTGAAGGAAAAACCCTAAATTCTATCGGACCCTGAAACATCCTCTGGTTTGACCAAAGTCAGGGCACGGCTAACTCACAGATCGAATTGGAATTTTGCGGGTTAGTTTTGGAGAGGGAGGAAATCCGAACCCAGAGAAAAAAAAACCTCGAATCAAGGGAGAAACCTAACAAAGTCTGCTCACATGTGATGCAAATTCCAGGAATCGAACTCGAGAAAAGAAGCCAGGCATCTCTTCTTTGCGTGTATTTTAGATAGTATATAGCTAGCCCCGAAGGCCACGCACTGACCAACTGAGCTACGTCTCAGAGAGAAGACCAGACAAAGATGACAGGATAAGAAAAGGTGGGAACTGCAGCCAAGTTCGACAAAAAAAATGTGAAAGCATAAGGTGGAGGCCCTAGGTGCTGTTACCTTTTCTTATCTTATACATCGTTTTCTCTGATATTAACATTTGCGCATTCTTTCTCATGATACGGAAGAATTCGAAGACTTGAGTTTCAAGAATGGATGCACAGTAAAAATTGGCCTTCTGAAGAAAGCCAAGATCAGCCAATCAAAAAATATAAACAGTGATAGTCCAGAATTCCTTTCGAAAGTCGGGGTCACTGGTTGTAGCATCAAACTGCAGAATCTTAATGTGCTGACTAAAGCAGAGAGCCACAAGAGGCTTCCGGCTTATCATTTAATGAGTATGGTATACTCCCACGATGTTTCGAGGTCTCTCGAATTTTATAATTTACACAATCGCTAAATATAAAAAAAATATAGAACTTCACCAAGCCTGTACTTTTTTGAGCACAACATGGATATGATATTTTTTCCAAAACCGCCTACGGTTTTAGCTTTCATATTTTGTTTCTTATCGATTCTTAAAATGCATATTAAGGACACTATTAACACTGCTCACAACATCCAAGTTATTTGATGTAAAGCTAATAAAGGTAATTGATATTACTAGAAACAACAGAGACATTTTCCTTCTTGTCTCAGGTTGGGGCGAATGGTTCTCCAAACAACTACTAATGTTATTGTGTAAATATTTCAGTGGAAGGAATATGATGGGAAGACGTAACCGTCTGTTTTAAACTTACTACTTACCTGTGTTTTTGCATCAACTGAAGCACCATTCCTCAACAATAGCCAAACAATGGTGATTTGCTTAGCAAATATTTCAGTAGAAGGAATATGATAGGAAGACGTAACCGTCTGTTTTAAAATTACAACTTACCTGTGTTTTTGCATCAACTGAAGCACCATTCCTCAACAATAGCCGAACAATAGTGATTTGCTTTCTCCTGCAAGCAATGTGAAGTGCTGTCTCTCCTCGCTAAAACCAATAACAAGAAACAAAACAAATATATCAGTAAATAAGATCAAGGTACAAGTCAAAATAAACTTGAACTCATGCACGGAACACTGAGGCTGGGTTTACATACATATATATACCCGACGAGTTTTTAATCCTTCAAAAATTAGACCCTCCAGTACATACCGTCTCTTTAATAGGCAATGTGCATCGAAGCTCACGAAGCACTCTGGTAAAGTGAGTTCTTTAAAAATGTAACAGGGAAATCAAAGGAACTATCAGAAAAAAATTACTCTGTCATTTTCGTCTGCTGAAATCCTTTTTTTTTCCATAGGAAATGTCGAAGGAAAAATTGTCAGTTGAATTTTTAGAGGAGCCAAAAAAGCGTAAGAACTCACTTTCCAATCATGCTTTGTGCTATAATTTCGAGCTCGTGCACATTGGCTATTGGCACGGCTAGGCGTTTGAATTTTTGTCCGGATAGCACAGTTCCGTAAACGGAATGCCTAAGCGTACAACTTTAAAAACGGTTAAAAATTTGTCCGGTACCGCGTATGGCCAACCTGAGTCCCAACCTAAAGCGCCTGGACTGAAACTGAAAACTAACCCTCTAGTTTCTTATTTTTTGAACAAAACTAAACCAAGAATTGAAGATTCCTTTATCATGTGGCCTGAGTTCGAACCTGTTTGAGATAATGAAGTAGTTTCTACTAAATAACGTCCTAAAAATGAGTTATTTGTAGCGTTTGCACGAGTGTGACTGCGGTCGCCCTAACTCATATTATACGTCCCACAGGTGTCCCGAGTAAAATCAACTATGGTATCACAAACCACGAATCATACACAAACATATCTCCCTCGTAGAACAATAAACAGTGTTTGAAACAATTAATAAAACCAGCATCGCTTTGTGTGTATAATGTTTCGAGTTGGCAACAACTCATTTTCTCTTGTCTTTCATCGCTACTAATTATACGAAATTTCAGAAAAATAGTATCAATGAAATTTTTTTCCCCGCTTGTTTCTCGATTCTTTTTGGCCGCTTTTTAGGCTTACGGAGTCATGAATATTTTAACTTTTCACTTGCAAAAAACCCCTCCATCTATTGTACAGAAATTATTCCCCTTCTCATGGTTAACGTTTCATTATCCTTGTCAAGTCTCGATATTTTAATTTCATCTGTCTCCTTTTTCTTTCAACAATTTATTCATTTTCGATTGCTTCAAAAAGACTTATCTTTTAGGAGTTTTGTGCAAAATTCTTATTCTTTTTTTAGATTGAACAGTTTATTATAAAGGCAGCGATACCAGCTTTACGCGAAATTATTGTGTTTTTCTCTCGACTAATTATCGCAGTAAAGAGGTTTGATTTGAGCTGGAGCCATCTTTACCTTGCAGCACGTGGTCGAGTATCGGTTTCCTATTTAGTCTAATATTACCATTCAGAACTAAGGAAACCAGCTGACTAATATGCATAATAACTTTCATCTTTAGACTAAATACTGAAACTATGGCTTTCAGCAAGCACATTTTATCATTCCTCCGACAAAGTACAAGATATTCTTTGAGGAAACCAAGAGAATTGGAACGATGGAAAAAAGCGAAGATAATGGTTCACACTTCGTAAAATGGTAAGGATGACCATAAACTGCTTTGCCAAATGTTTTAATAATAAGTAAAAACGGAATCCGCGTAATTCTACATGGTTATTAGCCAGGCAAATTTCAAATACCTACACAGATATATACGTAAATTAATTTATAAGATTCATTTAGATATTTTTATCGGAAAAATTATGAAAATATTTGAACATAGCTATTTTCTGAGTCATTTTTCGAAATGACAGCTCGACTTAAAAAATAAATGAGATCAAGTAGAAAATACATGAGCCGACCATTAGTATTAACGAATTTGTTCGAATGCTCGAACTTAAAATTCCAGTGAATCGTTTATAAAGTCGTCAAGCTAAAAGTTTAGTCTTTTTTTTTTTAGTTTAGGCCTATACAGATCATATTAAATGTAAGATAGATGGATTACACCGCGGTGTTTTGAGCATAGGTTTCAGTATTACTGCACGGATTTTCGGTGAAAAAACGTCCAGAACATTCCAGAATATTCTGTTTCTAAATCAAAGAAAAAATAATAAAATCCTTCTACATACGTACACGAATTAGTCCAGGAATCCACAACCACACCCAGATTACTTGCAGGCTAGCAAACAGAATGATTCAAACTGGTCTAGACCAAAAATACTTCAGCTTGAATCTATTAAAGGAAACCAGCTCGTCTTCCAATGAGAGAAGCTTTTCGCCAATAAAACATTTATTTTGTACAGTCTTATAGGTGCGCCAAACAGTAAATGAAAGTAGTGATAAATACTTTATAAGTGTCATAGTTTTAGGAATATCAAGGTTTTTGGTAACTGTGATATTAGTATAACTGTCGCACTACGGTGAAGGCAACGGGAATTTACCCGCATCCCGCGGGATAAGAAAGTATACAACTTTCTTCATCTCACTAAATTCATTTCAAATGATTGACAGAACGGTCAATTTTGTTCAGGTGCAAGCTCGAAACGTCACACTTCGTCGTATTTCATATGATATCATCTCCTTTTTTGTGTGCCATGTCAAAAATACTAATTTATCTCATGCAGGAAATTTGGATAATATTTATAGACTTTGTTCGGAGTTAATCTACACATCTACATTTGATTGTTCGTCCAATTTAATTTATGACCCTTTTTATTTCTGCAAAATTGCGTAAGGAATCCTTTAAAAAAGGATTTCCATCTTATAACAAATTATGAGTATTGCAGCCCTGACCTTCTCTCAAATCAAACGCACGTTCTCATTCTTATCAAGGACTGATGCGCGCGAATTCAAACTTGGACGCCATATAACCAGAATTTAAAACAAAAAGGACTAGCCGATGAGCAAGAAAAAAAAAATTCGTTACTGAAAGTCCCGAATAATTGCTCTAATCTTCTAATTGCTAAATCCCAGGCATTTTCCCCAGAACTCGAAACCCTTCAGGTTTTTATTCTGATTTAGTTGAGTACCGGTGTTATCATAAGTAAAAATCCCAAGTACAGTACTTACGACATTAGTGATATCAGGCGATCCACCATGTTGAAGGAGGATAAGGACTAGAGTAACATTTCCATAGTAAGTAGCCACGTGCATAGGCGTCTGGCCTCCCTATTTGATTAGGACACAAAAAGAAGAGTTAAGAAATGAATAGTTGTAGTTTTAAAGATAAATTATATAAATCTTGGAGTAGAAATGGTATCTGATTTATTTGTATTTCGACCTCGTGCACGACAGGTGATGTTTACTCGAGAAACATACTCTTACTCATGCTTGAATTCGAAATCCGAGTAAAATCCTTTGATCTGACTCAAAAAAGCATTGTAATGGTTTATCGAAAGATAAGCCATACTCTCGCCAAAGCGTTTTTCTTACTGATAAAAGTAAAAAGCACGCTATGTGCGGCCGGCTAAGCGCAGCCTCGAGGCAAATAGGGAAATATTGTTATATTCATTGAGGCTTATCCAATCAGCACCCTTGTAAACGATTATCTCTAGTATAGAACATAGAGCGGGTTTTTTTTTTTTTTTTTGAGGGTGAAAAAACGCAGGGTAATGACCTACAGCACGTACATATGGTACGATATGCCGCGACTTTGAAATGGCTTCCATCACAAAATGTACTGCTACGGCTGAGGTAAGATACGATACAGCTACAATACAGCTAGCATTTTGTCGTATAATCATTTTCCACTCATACAAACCCAAACTGCTCTTCTGGCTTGGTGTATAAGAAGCAGTGTTAAAAAATTGAATAGGCTTTTTCATTACCTCGTTGGCAGAGTGTACATTGGCATTGTACTTGAGAAGCAGCTGAATGACTGCCTCACGGTTCTTCTTGCAAGCAACATGGAGTGGAGTGAAGCCATTCTGTCGAGGCAACAAAAAAATACTTAATTTACTTCAACATTTTATCCAATATTGCTGATTATACAAAAAGTGAGAAATTATTTGAATAACTTCTTAATGTACGAGAAACATTTTCACTAAAGGTGTGGTTAAGGTGCGGTGATACGAGCAGCAAAATCCTGCAACTTGTTGTGCAACAATGTTGCATTGTAAATTGCAGAATGAATAATGCTCGTATTACCATCCCCGCGCGTAACAAATTTTCATTGTTGCAGAGAGCAGAAAGAGCTTCTACTTTGTGCAACAAAGTTGGACAACAAAATTTTGTTGTTGTACAGGGTGGTAATACGAGCCACATTCACTCTACAACTTGCTACGCAACCATGTTGCGCGACAAGTTACACGATTTTGTTGCTCGTATTTCCGCGCATTCAAAATTAATCAGTCTCCAGCAAATATGAGTTTTGCCCACAGGGAGAGACATTCAAAAATTGTCAAAATTTCGAAGACTTACTCTTGCTCTGGCATCAGTATCAGCACCTTTCTCCAAAAGCAGCTCAGCAATCTCAACATGACCATAATGAGCAGCAATATGCAGAGGAGTTAGTCCATTCTGTTGAGGAAAAAAAGCATTGAAATTATAACCAACGTATATCAAATGTACTGCTACAGCCATCACCAATAGTGTTGTCATAGAATTCTCCACTACTGGGTACTTCTGTATATCTCCTTCAGAGTAGAAGTAGAAGTATACTTTTTAAAATCAATTTTGTACATGCCTTCTTTACTCCTCCCTTCCCCCTCTGGGTGGAAAATCATAACTAGTTCGATGATAGAAAAGCACAAGAAGTTGCATAAACTTACAGTAGCTACAGCATTAACAGGAGCCTTGTTGTCAATCAAAATGTTGGATGTTTTGACATGGTTGCCTTGGCATGACATATGAAGAGGTGTCAGCCCATGCTGAAAAACATTGAAATAAGAAAAATATACAGTGTTAATACCACAGGTATAACTGGGGTGGATCTAGGATTTTGAGTAGGGGGGTCACAAAATTTAGGAGATGCATAAACAAGTTCTAGGAGCTGTCTACAATTCGTATAGGGCTGGCACAGTTCTTGTAAATTATTATCTATTGAAGATTCTGTCTTTTCGGAAACATGTTCTAAGAGCTGCCCTTCAGCAATTTATCTTAGTACCATTCTCAAAAATAATCCCTTTTAGCTTGTGCATGTTGTTTTCCATTATTCAGACCATGTGTCATTCCCTACACTATTATTTTTTGTTTAACGGTTGTGCATAAAAAGTCACAAGAATATTGATAAAACTAAAAAAACACCTTATTAATGCCAGTAATTCCTAGTAATTTCTCATAATTGAAAATCAGAGTTCAAAACATGGAAAATATTTAATTTTGTGAGCTGTTGTTGTTGTTGTTGTTCTAATTCTACACTTGCTAGAGCTTTAAACAAAACCCAAATTAGTATAAATGTCATTGTAAAGGTGTACAAACCTTGGTTCTTGAAGTAAGGGATGCTCCTTTCTGTATCAGGTACTCTACAACCTTTTCATGTCCATCCCTGGCAGCACAATGCATAGGGGTCAAGCTATCCTGAAGAACAGTTTAAAAGAACAAGGTTAGTATGAATGAACAAAAAAAGACAACCTTGAAAGAAAAAAGTCCTTTAATAAATAGGAATTCCCAGAGAAATGTTTCTCCTCCAGAGGTGTGAGACAAGTATACTACCACTATCCCACCCTTGATTCCTTAATACAGTTAAAAATAATGTGTGACTGGCTGCAATAAGTGTTTGAAACATCTTCCTTACTTTGTTTGGGATGTCAACTTTAGCACCCTTCTCCACCAGAATCTGCACAATATTCAAATGGCCATACTTGGCAGCAACATGTAGTGGGGCAATGATGTAATTCTGAAAGGCAAAAACATGATGGTTAGCCTTGATTTAGACTTTCGCAAAGCCCTTCCTCTCTGTATTAGTTAATGTGTGCTGAATAAAGCACAGGCAACCCAACCAGAATCACAAGCACTGGAGGAAGAACTTTTCCAACTTGTTTTCCACCAATTTTAGCAACCCAAAGATAGGTTGCTGAATTATGCTCATGCTCTTTGTCAACGTACAAATATTTAGCATGAGCTGCACAGAAAATTTGTCATCATACGAAAATTTAGTGCACACTACAGAAGTGTACACTATGCAGGACTTCTCTAAAAAACACTTTGGTGACGAGAGCTTCCTAGTAAGATGTTGTTGTTGTTGTTATTATTATTTTGCACAAGAAAATGAAAGCTCTTTTACTTAATAGACCTAATCCATTGTTATCCCATTTCAGACCACTTGTTATTCCCTAGAGTATGATTTCTTTGTTTAATGGTTTTGCATCAGAAGACACATGAATATGGATACAACTCAAACAAAGAATCTTATTCTCAAGAGAATGACACATAATCTGAAATGGGAAAACATTATGTCTAGGTGGAATAGGTCCACTGATCAAGAAGTTCTTTAAGTGAGACTGTACCTTTGTTTTGTAGTCAATGGAAGCACCGTTTTGTATCAAGACATTGGCAACATTTGCATTACCATATTTGGCAGCAATATGCAGAGGAGTGAAGCCATTCTAAGGTAAATCAAAATGAAATCATAAGTAAGAAAAACAGTCATACACATTACATAACTAACAACTGCATATGCAACTCAGGGACCACTGAGCATAGATTTGAATGACCCAATCCCCTTGAAAATTTGGAAATTGAGGCTCTTGGAAATGCAATTTCCAATGCTGTGGTTTTGAGAGGCAATTGCAACAAATTCTTGCAATTAATAAAGTCATTTCAAAGCTTTAGGCGAATTATTTAACAGGCAGACCCCACCCCACTGTGTTGATTCTTGGGTCATCATGAAAGACCTACTGGTCTGTCAGCAAAATATCCATTAGTCATCACTTACGGGTGCTTCTACATCAGGTTGATGGCCTTTTTGTAACAGAAGTTTAGCAGCTTTAGCAAAGTCCTTCCTGGCTGCGTTGTGAAGAGAGCGGTAACCTTTCTGCTCATTCAAAGTAGAAAAAATGATTTACAGAATGAAAGTACTATTTTTTATCTTAGGACAATATAGAGAGAATAACAAATCAAGCAAATTTTTTTCTTTTATAAAATACAAATTAGAACTGTTATTTTGGGTACAAAAGATGCAATAGAAAGTGCTCGCATGTGCTGTGTACTTCCATAACACAAATACAGTACTCCCAACCAAGTTAAAATCTCTTTGACATGACACTTGAAGATAGATGACAGCTTTCAAAACCTAATCTATTCACTACAAAAACTGAAGCAACTCAAAAAAATTTCAAGCACAACAACTATTTTCTTTTATTTGTTTTAAAAGTTTGAAATGCATGAAGGATTTCAAGACTTGATGAATATGAGAAATGGACAAGTGTTCATACCCTGGCACCATGGTGGAGAAGCATAGCCACTACTTTATCATGACCCTGTTGTACCGCCACATCAATAGGAGTAAAACCATCCTGTCAAGGAAAATAATCCCAGTGATCAATGGTAAGCAATATTTCAAGGGTGAACATTCCCCTTATTACATCATGATACCTCTACTACCAGAATCCTTTTTTGTAGTTCCTTTTGTTGGCCTGATTAACAACATTATCTTTCAACTCCCAAATGAGTTAAAATAATTAAATATGAAAAAGAAGTTGAAGAGGATTCTGGTAGAAGTGGGATCAAGACAAAAAAGAGAATTGAGAATTGAGCACTTAATTAGCAAAATAGATATTCTTATGCCAAATGAGACTGAGACACTGAGACACTGAGACCAATGCACTTGCATTTTGTCTTTAGCCAAAGCAACAACTATCAGTAAATCTTCCCAGCTTGATGTAAAGGAACAGGCAAGCTAGTTCAATGTTGGGCAATAGGCCTTTTCCGAACTCGAAAAACAGGGTGCATTGTGGTTTAGCTTCAGTGCAAACAACGCTTTATAAGGCATGGTGAACTCAAGATGCTTGTACTGAAACTATACCACATTTGCACCATTTTCCTATCTCAGAAAAGGTCTATGCAAAGGGAATAGAGAGGTAACATGGGTTGGATTAGCACCCTAACTTCAGAGGGGGGAGCAGATTTGGGGAAGTGATAGAGTTTTTTCTTAGTTTGATGATATGCAAATCATAAACGAGTGTCAGCACTCATGACTGCACTCTATGCAGCCACTTGAAAGTCGAGTGCCAAATAATCGATTGATTTGAAATTTATGAAATTTCCCATCATAACACTTGAGGGTTTGAATGATGAATGTAATGATACTGTAAATGCTTCACAAACACTTGTCAAACCTGTATAGACCCCTCCTTGTGCGTGCCATCAAAGCAGCTCATTTTGTAGGACAAAACAAAATAATTTTAATCTCATGAGAAATGGAAACCTATTGTTTTGTCCTCCAAATTGACATTCATTTTGAAGTGGAATTCTCAAGACTTTACAGTAATTTACTTGGCAATCAGGAAACAAGTGTGTCAAATAGCACTTGAACTCCTTACCTCAGTTGTGACTTGCTGTTCTCCTCCATGATTAAGAAGCACTTTGACAACATCTGAATGACCTTCTTGAGCTGCCATGTACAGAGGTGTGAATCCATTCTACGAACATAAAAGAGTTTAAGAATGTTTAAGGTCCGGCATGATATACTTTGTCTTAAATTTTGCTGCTCTTTAAATGCTATCAATAATTAATTTGACCCTTCACTTTACACCGACTAATTTCACGTAACAGATTTTAATTGGAAGCCATTTACATTTAATTATTATGTCCTAAAATGATTACACTGAAATACAGTTGAAGCTCTCCTTGCAACCACTCTCATAAGCGACCAGCTGTAGTTACGACCACAAAATCTTTTGAAACCCCATTTGCATTGCTGCTTGTGAGAGCCCATTCTCATAAATGACGAACTCTGCTTATGGTCAATTTTTAAATTTCCTGAGCCCCATCACTTATGAGAGCTTCTACTACATACATAAAGCTTAATTTACCTGTGCCTTGGCATTAACAGATGCATTATTCTCCAACAAGACCTCTACGGCTCCTCTTTGCCCAGCCAAAGCTCCAATATGCAGGGCAGTGTTTCCTTTCTGAAGGACAAGTAAGTACAAATAGTTAGTCCAGAGCATACCCTTTCACATAACAGGATAATCCTTAATAGCTCACTTCCAAGATATGCTTTGCTTGTCACTCACAAATATTTCAGTACAAGGCTTCATGCTGAATTATCTTACAAACCTTTGTTGTTGCATTGACATGAGCCCCTCTCTTGATCAGCTCAGCCATCACCTCCAAATGACCTTCTTTTGCAGACAAGTGCAATGCATTGAGTCCATTCTGAAAAAAAAAACACCATTTCTAGTTATCCATATTATTCATATTATATCATATTATATCATCACATAATTACAATAATAATAATCATTGTCATCATCACATCATCATCATCATTACCACATCATCACGTCACCACATCATCATTACATCATCATCATCATCATCACATCATCATCACATCATCATCACATCATCATTACATCATCATCATCATCATCATCATCATCATTACATCATTGTCATCACATCATCACAACATCATCATCATCACAACATTGTCATCACATCGTCATCACATCATCATCATCATCAGATCATCATCATTACATCATTGTCGTCACATCCTCATCACATCATCATCATCATCATCACAACATCATCATCATCACAACATTGTCATCACATCATCATCACATCATCACGACATCATCATCACAACATTGTTATCACATTGTCATCACATTGTCATCACATCATCACAACATCATCATCACAACATTGTCATCACATCGTCATCACATCATCATCATCATCATCATCATCACATCGTCATCGTCATCGTCATCATCATCATTATCAACATCATCAATTCATCATCACATCACCATCACGTTACTGACTTCTCAAGTATGCTGTACTATAATTTCCAAATTTAATTACATTGACCAGCATAAAACAACAAGATTGGTTTTCTTTAGCTTAGTTCCACATCAAGACTTACAGCATTGCAAGTGTGGATGTCTCCTCCATCTTTAAGAAAATTGACAACCTTGTCAATGTTTCCTGCCCTTGCAGCCCTCAGGAAGGCAACATCAATCTACAAGAAAACAAGATAAAGAAAGTCAGATCTATGATGGGTAGTATATCAATTTGCCTACAGAATGTATGCTTGTTCATTCAGCTTTTGTTCAAAAGAAGACTTATAATAACTTGATATTGTCTTACTTTGATGATGGCAAATTCAGAGTGATAAGCCCATAAAAGCAAAATCTGGTTTTTGTTCAGTTCTCCAAATGAATCATAGCCTGCTTAACCAAACGTACCTTGAGGGTTCCCGGTGTCTAAGGTGGGGAGGGTAAGGCACAGGGAACCACAAGGAATGCCTGGCTACGCAGGCTAAAGGAATCAAGATACAGTGGACTCCCATTATCTCATGCCACCTTGATATCTTAACCTTGTCATTATCACTTGAGGCTGTGTCCCATGGACTTCCATCACCAAAATGTTACCCTGGATAGCTCAAATCCCCAAACATTTGTTCCCTGGTCCCCAGGAGGCTCAAGATAATGGGAAGTCCTCCACTGTACTTATGTTAGCCACTCTAGCTATACAAATGTGTTTTTAAAAGTTACTGAAAATGTACACAACGTATAAACATTTATCATCTAGCTTTGAAAGAAGATTGGCCTGACAAGCACAGATAAATCTAATATGATAAGCAGAGGTCAGTTCTGTCTCCTCTAGATCTAGTCAGCTTAACTTATGTTTATTATAGTATCATCAGATATCATGGTTGACAGCAGTAAGGATCACCTTCTTATTGTATTGACCCATTAGCTTCAATTATATGACTTCCAAAGTCAAAAGTATTTTTCTGTGGGCTCAATAGTATTAATGCAATCTTCAATATGCAAACACTATGAATTTGGTTTTCCACCGCCACCAGTGAAGAAAAGAAAAGGATCAATTGATTAATTTTGATTGATGGCGGCGAAAAAAAAAAAACAAATTCTGGCAGCAAATATCTTGCAGCTAAATACTAGTTTGTGTGAAACTGAAAACTGCTATAAAAATATCTATGATTGGAAAATGAATATTTTATTAATATTTCTTTAAAGAAATCAACTGACACTTGCCAGTTTTCATATTATTATATTGTGACCTTCTCTAATATACATGTATATAGCATATTCAGTGACACAGACATCTGTTTGGCTTTCTTATCTTACTCTGCTCCACTTGTCTAGACAATGTCAAAAGTCTTGTTTACTCAACCAAGGACAAAAAACCAAATAAGTCAAAAGATGTACATGTTTTGGGCAACAATATCACAACTGACTTGGTTAAATATGCACTCAATAATATCAAGAAACAAACTCAGTGCCACTATTGGTCCATTACTTTACAAACGCTTGACAGGCTTCCTCATTTGCATACTCAGTAAAATAATCTATAAGCAATTTATGTGATGAATTATTTACTTTTAACAAGCGTAGCTTAAACTATTAACTGCACCCTTAAAAATACTGAAGGTAAAATCAATAATCTATTCAACCGTATTAGAAATTATTAAAAGAATTAGTACATGTATCTTTTACGTTTTTAGGATTAATCTCATCCTTGCTCATTCAAGAAGACAATTAGCAAGTGCTTCAGTCATATCATTAAATATTAAAAAAGAAGGCAAGAGTGAATTCATAATTTCCATCCATATATATCCAAAAAGGACTAAATTTAGGTTGGTTAGCAATTTAGTAATAAAATATATTGACAAAATATCAATTCCTCCCTGTCTGCATGTCCAAAATTAAATTATAGTACAGCAATTCTTGATATTGATTGTATATTAACAGTTCTAACCAGCGGTGTTTTCATAACAAGATGTTAACTATTCAATATTAAATACAATGAATACAATATGGTTATAATGCAACATTATATAGCGGCAGATACCATGAAAAATGAAAAAATAGTACGTAGCAATATATAAGATGGAGGGTGAAGCCTGGGTGACATATTACATGTTACTTCCTGTAGATAGCTAGATTCAATAAAAGTTTTTTGAAATATTTTTTTATGAGTTTTAGATTGTATTGAAACATATTCTGAAAATACATACAGTATGATAAACTTGAGAAGGAAAGACAAAAAAATCTAATTTTGAGTTTGATTTTTTTATTAGTCTTGCATTCAAAATAATTTTAAAAGTTGTCTGCTAGTTATGATAATTTGGCTGCAACTCTGAACAGAAATAATGAAAAATAAGAATCATACTCAGCATACTCCGCATATGCGCAATAGAAAATGCATCACTAAATGCTTGTGACACTAATCGTCTCTATTTTTTAACACATTTAACTGGTAAATAACTAGCCGAGGTTTAGAAAATGTATAAACTCAGGTGTTTCTTAAATGGAGTTTCAAATCTTATTGTACTGCACCTGTTAATTGTTCTCTGGGTACTCTTTTAAAAACAAAATAATGAATGGGGGGAAATGAAGAAGCAATGCCGAGTGATAGGATATGTGGTATAAGAATAAGACATTTATTAAGGTATTAAAATAAACAATAAACAAATCAGTAGGAAGCAATCCTTTCATAAACTGGGAACAGGAATTATTAGGACAATACAAGAATAATATTCATTAATTTCATGCAATGTGCAGATAATTTCCTAAAATTAATTTTGAAATTCTAACTGCCAGCTCTTATTATTAATTTACTTGTTCTCTGCATGTGTGAAAATTAAGAAGAGTATTAACTTTGAAACTGTAAAATCCAATGATCAACACCGACATTGCCATATAAACTCGAGTAGATCAAGCATGGAATGATGATATTCGCTTGCTTGTAACTGCACATGAGGTACTAGAGACTTGCATTGAAGCATTGAAATATTTTTTTGGAAAGGAATTGTAAGAAGCTTAAACAATATAACTGTAATTTCTTTAAACCCTTTGTATACGCTACATTTATAAATATTTCCCTAAAGTACAGTGCAGTACTGTTCACCCACAAACAAATCTTCAAGATCAATCTATTTCGAAATCAAACTTCTAATAATGAACTTTATTATGCGTCCAGGAATCGTAAGAGACAAACAAACTCAAAGTTAAGTTGGCGGAATTTTGAACTATCACTTTTGTGGCTGGAGCTCGATTCTTATAGGATGTTAGATGTACTTCAAATATGAAGATCTAAAGAGGTTAAGAGAGGTTTTTCCGAGGGAGAACATGGAATCAAAGGTGTGGTAAAAATATTGCATCGCACGCCCCCACAGCAAGAAACACAACTCAAACTACTTGATAGATCAGACCCTTCCAGTAAGCTTACATACGATAAACCTGCGTTAAAGTTTACTAAACGACGAATTAAAAAATAAGTGAATAAGACCTTCCTAAAGTAAAATAAAACCACTCTGACCTCGGGAAAATTGAGGTTTTCTCAAGCTGGCGAGAGCTTCAAATCTAAACAGGTATTTTGCATAAAAACAGATTCTAATAAACCGCCATGAATACTAATAATAAACCTATAAATTACATGTTGAATTTGATCGCGATTGTTCTCGTATTCACAGGAGATGAATAGAGGAGCCAAACACTGCGATGTTTGATGTTTTAAGTATTAACACGGTTGGGTTTTCCAAAAGTTTGTAGTTTGATATTTTTTCGCAAATCCACGAGTCGTGCGCGAGGACCTTTTCGATGCATCTCCAAACAGCTTTCAAAAGTCGAAAAGATAACACAAAACCGGAAGAATTAAATTTATCTAATGCCGAGCTGCTAAACCTGAAATAAAAAATCTCCAGCATGCATCAGAAGGTAGTTATATTCCTCTGTTAGGATGTGGAATTTGTAGGAAATGTTGACGTGACGGGCTGTCGGCCACAAAATCAGAAGGAGTCACAAAATGCATCCAAACTCTCATTTTAGAACGCTGCCGCAGTTCGCCGCGATTCGAATTGAATATATGGTTTCTTTTGTCTAAATGATTACTCGAATCATACAGCGATATTTCTGAGGCATTATATGTGCTTTTAACAGCAAATACATGGAGCTATAACTCCCAGAAGTTTGCTAATCAGTCAACAAATTGGAAGCAAAAAGATTCGTGTCTGAGCTGACAACAGACCAACCTGATTTAATCCACTCGATTCTCGACCCTTCATTTTGCGTTTTCCGTAGATGGAATGAGTCTTGAAGCTGTGATATCAACTCTACTGTAAGATCAGAACACTCCTAAAGCATTCCAGGTCGGAGTTGCAGTAAAATTGTAGCGTTTTTAGGTGGTTTTCTGAGCCTCTTTTCTTGGCCTCAAGGTCTTTGAGTGTACAGAAAAGGGCGAGGTAGCACGCATGCGCGCTGCGACACCAAAACAACGAAGCTGCCAGAAATGAATAAATTCATATTTCTACGGCCCGCTATATTCATATCACTAAACGGTAAAGAAAAGTGGGTTTGACCTGAATAGTTATCACCTCAAAGTGGATTATGACCGCCAAATACTCTCATGATACCATCAACAGGGCTATTACTATCAATTCTTTTGTAAGAGAGATATTTGTTTGGCGGGAAGCCCGCGTGTGCTGTGTTCAAATGCAGTCTGGTTTTATGTCCTTTTGTTTACGATCTAACGTAAAACACATTAAGAACAAAATTATTTTGACGGTTTTCATAGATATCTGCATATTATGCTCTAGAGGCGGGAGGAAGATCAAGGAAGCCAATTTAGTGCGTGACATCGAAATGGTTGCTCGAAGTTTCCGAGCAGCGTGCCACGTGTTGTGAAACAAACAAGGGACACACTTACAATGCACAGACAAGCATAGTCTGCATTGATGAGGCTTGCGAAGCGTGACATTAAGGATTTCGTACTTAAATAATTTACTTTAAATAACGTTTCCAGTGTCAAAAAGGTTGTCTATGGAAAATATTTTAGAATAACAAGACAAAATTCACTTGACCTTTGATGATCAAAAGCTTTTTTTTGAAACAATCACCCCTTGAACCAAACTTTTTCTCTAAAATATTGAATTTGACCTCGTTTGATTGTATGCTGATTATGCTAAATACTAGTTTTTCTTATATGAAATGGATATCTAATCGCGTGAGAACATTTTTAATTTCAATTTAATTTTTTACCGACCCTAAAGACGTCTCCATTGGAGACTAGGCTAGCTTATACTTCGCTCGATCTGCTTTATTTTACATTCTTACTTTCCTTAAAATGTCTATTAATCTTGATATTGGGCCGTAAAATAAGACGATATTTCTTAATTTATCATTTGTGAGAGGAACATGCAACAAAGAAATTATTTTTGCACCACCGGAAGGTATAGTCCTCGAAAAGAGAGTGTGTACTTGAATACTGAAAGAGTACGTTATTGCTAATATGAGAGCATGCGTTAATTGCCACAATGATTAATAATCGCAACAACAACAAAAATGAACAAAAAAAGAACACATGAGCGTAAATTACACAAGCATATGTAAACAAAGTGGGAATAATGTTTTTTCCTCCCTTGCTTAAATATAAAGAATATTTTTTATAGTTTGAAAAATTAACCCTTTTTTTAGAACGACGCTCAGGACATAAAACGCTCACTTGGAAAATTGATTGAAAGTGAAGTCGCTAATTGACTCTAAAAGGATTATAAGAACTATATAAATGTTTTATTGACAAGGAACTTCGATAGAGTTACGTGAAGACATTATCTGAACTGTCCCCCTCCCCCCTTGGGAATAAGATGCTTCCATTTGATGGCAGACTATATATATGCTAGAACTTCTGACTGCATTCGAGGGCAGGTATGGTTTCAAAAATTGAAAAACATAATTTATCTTTATGAGTACAAAGTATTAAGTTGGGAAAAAGTTGGCGAACCAATGAAAAAAGTGCTTTGGACTTGGCGTATACCTATAGCTTTTTCATTCATTAAATTCAATGAGTGAAAATTGCAGGTGATCATGAAGTTTCTAAACTAATCAGTTTCGATCGCTTATCTTAGTTCAGTAGACAGAGTGACTGGTAACTCCTTCATTGAACAATAAACGCGTTCAGTCGAGAAGGTATAAAAACATGTATTTCCTTGTTTTATGTCGGGTTGCATGTGGGGTCGAGTCAATTACAGTCAATTACTGCGCTCAAAATTCCGCTTAATAAACGTGTTATTTGTACTGAAAATATACAGTGGTAGCTCTATTCAGCGGACCCCTGAAGTGGACGTACTACAGCTCAGATCCCAAAATTCTCTTCCTATTTCTACTGTAAAGAGGGCACCTCTATTAAGCAGACGCGGGCACTAAAATACGAGCCCATTTGAGTAATTTCTAATGTTAGGAACCTTTGTTTATAAACGAATACCAGATATCGAATTGATGACGGCTCACTGGCACCGTTATTGAGGAGGAGTGGGGTAGGGATTTCATACCCCGCTCAAATATAAAGCAGGATAATGATCACGCGACATACAGGACATGATCCACAGTGTGTTCACCACGCACGCGGTCCGCGGTACGTAGTTTATAACGATTTTTTTAAAATATTGAAAATTTCCTAGCATGACGTCCCTACTTCCGCTACAAAAATAGGTCAGGGGTTAAACATATTTATGATGGGAAACTGAGAATATAATTTAACTGCTATTTATAAGACCTTCCTGCAGCAAGACCCATTTTGTGCGAAATTATTCATCGAGGAAGGAAGTCGTTGTGTTGTTGAGAGAATTGAATTGAATATTATAGTCAAAGAAGGAAAGTAAATCGGTGTCATTCTTTATAATCGAACATCAATTAAAAAAGATATTACAGTGAGGACACTCGAACCATGAACACTTGATATTTTTATATTTTTTGTTTTATGAACGAAACGAAACGAAAACAAACAAATAAACAATGGGAACCGTAAGGAAAAAGTCAAAAATTAAAGTAGAAAAGAAAGGAATTGAAAAGAATTATTGAACAAACTCGATGGTAAAACATTAGTCTCTATAAAACATTCGCGAGAAAAATAATGTATTTAAAATGTTAATCAAAGCAACTTGTTGCTTAGTTACCATTTTAGTTCCAAACTATCAAGAATTGACTGTATCCATAGCAACGTTAATAGAACAAATAACGAAACCCATTCTAATCGATGTGATGAAATCCTTCAAAGCATCACATGTGAGTAGAGTTTGTTAGGTCTCTCCCTTGGTTCGAGGGCATTTCTCCGGGTCCTCCGGTTTTTCTCCCTCCACAAAACCTAACAAGTGAAATTCCAATTTCATCAGTAAGTTAGCCGCGCCTGACTTTGGTCAGCAAACTGAGGTTGTGACAGGGTATCGATCAAATTCGAATGTTATAAGCACGAAAGCAAGAAATGACAGTTAAGGTACAAGCAGGGGCCAGATGTTACACTGTAATACAACTCCGCTAGCAATCTTCAGATAACTGACTCCCAGGTTAGCTATTCTATCTATAATAAGAATTATCTGAATGGATATATCGTGACATGAAGAACCGCAAAGACCGCACACTTTCTAAAAAATGCTTTTACCATTTACGGATTATCTATGAATCTACAGTGCCAGTGACTTGGATAGTCATGTCATGCACGCAAAGTAGAACACCCTTACAGACCTTACACGTTTGTTAATGTTGTTCTTGATGTTGTTAATCATGTGCAATTAATAAAAGACATGCAGTGACCGACAGAATTGTATGTACATACGGGATGTACGGAATTTTATAGGATAAACAGAAAAGAACGGCAAACTACCTTTTCCAAAACTCTGTATCCACCTTCCGCGCTACCTCTTTGTATTCCCCCCCCCCCCCCCCCTCCGTCCCCATAAAAAAATGGCGGAAAGTTTAATACATTTCTCAAATAAAAGACATATCAGTATCCGAAGAATTTACTTAAGTAGTTTCGATATTCAGAGATATGCTGTAGAATCCATATCGATAGGAAACGTATGGTAATGACTTCCGAATGGCTTCATCCAATCACTCTTCTACTCCTGCGTCAATCGGGTTAACGATTTGAGAGTCAAGTCACTACCTGCGTTGAGCTACGATTCGATACACGATTATAAGGTGACTAATAATAAAGGGAAAAGTCTTTTGTTTTCTTTTCCCAGGGGAACAGTTAGCCCTAGCTGTAGGGTCACCCTAAACGGAACTAACTGGAAAATCGTCCAGGTAACGTCGTATTATTAGCTAAGTATATCAACAATTTCTGAACAGAATATATCTTTAATTTGATAATAATAAATAAATACCTATTATGATGACATGGCTAACAGAATAATGTACCATTGAGAATGACAATGTACTTCGCATGTGATAATCAATAATCACTAATCACTATTTCCTTTACGGAATTATTCCTCCTTTAAGAAGCTTAGTTGCTATTTCTTTTTGGCAGCAATTTGTATCCAAACGATGAACGAAAAATCTAGAACATATAAACGCGCGCTGTGATTGGTCAAGCAATGTTAACGTGAGCGCAGAGGCCAGATATGAGCACGCTTAAAGGTCTTTTCGTTCTTAGAATATTTGGCCCATAAAACTGATACAAAGAACACTTGTATCTGGTATGGTTTTCAATTCTGTGATAGAAAAGTCTTAAAATCAAGTCCTAATTATAAAATGGTACATTTTGTCATTCCTTTGATGATTCTACAGTTCGCATAGATCTATCCATAATCCTTTCTGATCTTAGCTTTGTAGTTTTTCAGGTGACTAACTTTATTGAAATAAATAAATAAAATTGTAGAAAAAGGGGAGGAGAGGAGAGGAAGGTCGAGGGTTTGTGCCACAATGATTCTAAAAAAGCGGGGTGAGATTCGGTACCCGGTGGGCGTACGAGATCACAGACTAGTACTCATTAATCAGGGTTAGCCTCATTTCAGCGCCATAATATTCACAAATACCAACAATAAATTAAAAAATGCACAACTTCAACAATTCAAACACTTTGAAATTCCACGGACCATCACTGAATGGAACACAAGAATATTCAACACAAAATTGAGGCTAACCCTGAGCAACAAAGAATTCGAAACTAAAGTATTGGCCCACCTGTGGTACTAGAACATGGGTTGAACAAAAAAATGAGCCATAACTACGCCTACGTAACAAAATTTAACCCTTAGGCAGCTTCTATGGCCAATTTTGCTAATTTATTCCGTTCGGACCGAATCATTAAAACTCTAAATAATATTTTAACTTTCAACATTTTGTGTTTCACTGGTGCAATATAACGCTGAAAATAGTAATTTTTATAAACGTCCCAGCGTGTCCTACAGGGTTGTACTACAGGTATCGTGCTACAACACGAGGCAAAAATAAATAAATGACTATAATATATGTCGTTTCTGCACGAAAATGCGCTTAAACACATATCCTAGCAATAATATTGCTCTGGAGCAATACTGATGATTTAGATAAAAAATTATATTTATTTGAACAAATTTGACTACGATGTACAAGTTTTGATGCCGTTTATTATTCTTTTAGCTGTTTATCTTGGTGTCAAGATAATAATTACGAAAACATTTCGAAAGAAGCACAGTGATAATAGAAAAATATGAATATTATCAGCAAGGAGACACGGAAATTCAGCTTATTGCTTTATGTTAGTAAATTATTCTAGTACGACTTGGTTGTTCAGTAGGCAAAATTTACTTTTCGTAAAATTTGAAAATTTGATTTCTATTAAAAAGAATTTTTTTCGGAATATTTCAATGTATAGCAGGTTAGATGTTTTCTGGAATTAGATATTTTAGCTTGTTATGATGAATGGTATTCATTCCAGACTGCCTTGGCTAAGTATCTATCCGACCTCGTAATTCAAAACGACTCTAAACTTCTAAAGTCACACCCAAATCACTCGTGCGCTGTTAAAAATCACTGTTAATTCATTGAAAATCTTTGGAAGTGTAAATTAAAATCTCTTAAATCAATTCTGGCCGGACTTTTTAAAGCAGTATTTCGCTTGTCAACGTTACAATCGAATGTGCCCGTGGTGGAGAAATGTTTACAGAACACGCGTGAGGAATACATAATTAGAGCGGTCTACTGTTTTGTATTGTTTGTGAGCGGTACGGTACTATTGATTATAAAGAAAAGAAAGCATTACTCTTATCAAGAAAACAATCTATTCTAATAGTTATGAAAATCACTTACCAAAATATCCCTCATGTTAAGGGCACTTTGCTCGTTGCAAAATCACGGCGATTCAATGAAAGATATATGTCGAACTGTCCCACCTCAAAAGAGATCCAAATTACAGCTGAAATCCATGCTTTGCCATAAGGTCCTTGCCACAGTTGATTGTTTTAAGAACTTGTATTGTTATAACTACTTGTTATTCAAAGCTGAGGACTGGCTAGAGGCTTAGAAGGAAGGAAGAAGACGGAATATACGAAGTTTATAGAGCCGACCCCTGCTCTCGAATGCTCGGCCTCTGAAGTGTTGAATCATTGATTGACAGCTAGAGAATCAAAGGTATTTATTCAGTTGGGAGAATTGCCACGAATCAACGGGGGATGTATAATGAGCTTCAGGAATAAGAATTAAAACGAGGAAAGGCTAAGATAATCATTCGAAAATATATCATACACTCGATCAAAAACCATGTATTTTGACTTCTCACTAATTCGTTCACACAAAAAGATTCCTGATTGAGTTGGTTTTCCATTTCAGCTTGGAGCAGAGGAGTGTATTTTTTTCGATATCAATGGCACGGTAATAATGTGAGATTAAAAAGAAACAATTAATAAATTCATGAATTAATTCGTAATCTATTTTGAGTCGAGTTTGATCTCTGGGGATATGGGGTAGGGGAATATTGGACACATTACCCGGGAATGATTTTACAATTTTTAAAAAGAAGAAAGGATCGGAGAGAAGAGAAGAGAAGAGAACAGAACAGAACAGAAGAGAGCAGAAGAGAACAGAAGAGAACAGAAGAGAACAGAAGAGAAGAAAAAAGAAAAATCATATGCTATATATAAAAAAAACAAGGTTTTCCAAACGGCCAATCTCACCTCAAGTCGTCTGTTCGCCTCGATCAAATTTCTCGGTTTGAGTACTGAATCAAAATGTTTACACGCCGGGGAGGTCAATCCGTTATTAACTGTGCCAATACAATCTATTCCATTTAGTAATCAGTCACAAGTATATGACATATATTTCCTAGATACTCTATATATATAGCCGGGGGATAATCAGAGGTTAGTTACGATATCCATTTCCCGCGGATTTGGAAACAACGCAAGACGACTGGATTATTTTGGTCCAACTCATTAATAGCTAGTCAAAAAGCTTTCTCGAATGGATACCTTCTTGAATGGATACCCTTTCGTTTGTTCGTTCACTTAGTTCCCAAACAATGACTATCACATTTCCTGGATTATTTTTGTTGTTGGTGAATATTCAGAAGAATTAGCCATTCTATGGTTTACTGAATTTGATTTTTCGCGCACAACGTTTCATGATTTTTAATTTAGTATATCCTTCAGCCTGGGCGAAACGAAGAGGCTCTTTCGACCGGATAAAAGTATTTGCAATTAAAAAATTTAAACTGTGTGCGTGAAAATTAAAAAGGGTACTTATGACGGTGTAGAAATTTGAATAAGACTATCAGATTATACATGGTGGCAGCGCTAACACGAAATGCGCGCAGAAACAAACTTTAAGCTTTCACCTAACTTTTTCCTCCGAAACAGATTGCTCAGACCTTTAAACTTCCTTGATTCAACATTTGTGCGTGAAAATTAAAAAGTTTATTTGTGACGGTATAGAACTTTGAATGAAACAATCAGATCTCATGGTGGCAGCGCTAGCACGCGCACGGTATGGTACAGAATTCTGGCATATCATGCAGCCTCTCGCGGGACGCACGCAGCTTTTCCCAAAACTGGTTGGCCAGACCTTAATGACTTCCTTGATTCAAGATTAGGATTTTTGGTGCTCTTGAAGTAAGTTTCCTCGAAATTTGAGCCCAATGGCCGTTATCATTCCCGGTACTCAATGCTGGGGTCAGTTTACTGGCACCTGTTAAATATTCCATTTCCTTCCCTTAATTTGAAGAGATGGCTTTTAAAACTAAAAAAAAGGCTTTACAGAAAGATAGGAGATGATATGGAAAAACCGCGCGCATCTGCTGGTAAAGTCAGTGTTTGACATTTTTGATCAAATATTATCATTAAAAACAAAGCTCAATATATGTAAAGAGATAATAGGGATTCTGTAGGTTGTAGCTGTGTTATGGGAGATCCGTTCGATGTGACAGCAGTGTGTCAGTTTGGGGTCGCACTTCAAATTACAACGCCAGAGGCTAGCTAACCATTATGGACTGTTAAATGGATCCAGAGACGCATAAGCAATGCTGGTATCTCGTTGGGGTATGCAAATTTAAGAAAAAGAAAAAAAAGGATCAATGGATAATCGAATGACTTGTGAAAAAAGAATGAATGAATGGTACAACCAGAAACTGAAAATACAAACGCAAAAACGAAATCACTAAACCCGTGAAATAGATATTAGACTAATTCACTTTAATAGACCCTAATTCCATTGTTTTCTTTTGTGTCTATTTGACTATTACACTTTAACAAGTAATTTTTATTTCACGGGTTTAGTGATTTCACTCTAACAAATAAATGAATGAAAGAACAAATGAACGGAAGAAAGGGACTGAAAAGAAATGAATGAAAACGCTTGAGTACAGGATGCGGGCTAGGGAAGCCCTAAATATTTTTAGAATTGCAAAGCTTGAACAGAGAATTCATGTTTCCCGTTTCTTCTAATGGGGAGGGGAATGGCAAGAACGAGGCCATGCTACAATGAGATTAACTACTGAAAATACACTTGAATAGGTGAGCTGAATCACACAAACAATTTATACTCTGATTAATGTTTTAAGCTTTTGAATCGGTCAATGTTGTTCTTGTGGTTTCAGCACTACGTTATCAAAGATACTACGATTTTGTTTCGTTTATAATTTATTTATCTCTGGTTTTATAAGAATGAAAAAGATGGGAGACTTAAAAAATCGTAACCACAATCCTTCTTGCACACAAACATAGACATCATGTTACAGTATATATTTGAATCCTCTTTTATAAGTTCGTCTATTGGGGACCCTGTGGTATGAGGGTCAAGAAGGGTTTGGGGAAGAAAGCTGTTTTCGAGGCGGCTTTCTAAATACAAGTCTCTCCTTAGTCTCCTCATCTCTTCTTTTACACAGGAACTCCGAACTCAATTAACAAGTTTATGCTCTCAAAGCATTGTGGGTCAAGATGTGGCTGCCATCTTTTTCATAACAGTGTTTGGCAACAAAGAATGTGATGGTATTAGAACCATGACAGCACACGTCAGGGAAATAGAATAGTGTATATACATGTACAAGACATATAGTTAAACGAGTGGTCAAAGATAAGTTACGCCGTAGTATAAAAATATGATATTCTTACATTTGAGTACAGGAATTGTAGACGACAATTCAGGACAGAACGGAATAAGATTACAAACTTATACACGAATGTCAGTAGTAAAATGATGACAATTAGTCATGATGCACTCAATTCTCCTTTTAGTTCTTAAAAGAACTAACAAAAAAGAGAAATGAGGAGTAAGGAGATTTTAGAAGTTGATCACAGCTGATAATATACTTTAGCTTAAGCAAGTCGTAGATTATGTAATACAGCGATCTCTCGATTTGTTAAATCGTTCTTTTCTTGTCTTCTTTTCCGTCTTGGATGGCTTCTTTCGTCAGGTCCTTCAGGATGATGGTGGAGGGGGAGGGGGTGGTGGAGGAGGTGCTCCCATTAGTGGCTGGGCTCCCTGTGGTTGAAGAAAAAAGTCAAGATATACTTCAAATATTCAAGATAATTTAATGTTAAGATTTCTAATAGAGATGCCAGAGCACACGGATTGAAGTTTAAGGTAGAGGTTATTGTGACATGCTAGCGAGATTACCCTGCCCATTCCTTGGTTGCTGTCAATCAAAAGGAAATCAGAGTAGCGTAGCAGTGGTACACTCACCTCACACCTCAGAGGTCTCTGGTTCGATTCCTACACTAAGCATCGCATGTGAGTAGAGATTGTTAAGTTTCCCTTGATTTGAGGGTTTTTCTCTGGGTTCCCCAGTTTTCATCCCTCTACAAAACCTCACACACTAGATTCCAATATAGATATCAGAATTACACTATTGCCTTCAAACAATTGTTTCAAGTCGAGGCATTTGTGTCAACAATACAGAAATTGTATAGAAACTGATCCAAACGCCAATACATGAAACAAATGTTCGAAAGTAATAAATTGTAACTCTGATATCTGCTATTTGATCTGAGAGAGCCAGATCAACCAATGACTCTGACCTGCCCGGAGGCTATTTCTGGGTATCTGGGTATGCTCTACAAGCTTTATTGCACTTTGCATAAAAGGCTTTCCATATCATCAAATCTTGTCAATAATACCAAAGTCTGACAATACTCACCCATGGGGCATCAGAAGGGGGTGGTGGGGGTGGCGGTGCTGGCTGAAACTGTTGGAACGATGGTGGAGGAGGAGGGGCAAATCCTTGCGGTTGGGAGACCTGCCATGGAGGTACTGCGGTTGCTGAAGAAAAGGAAACAGTAAATCAAATAACATGTATTTATGCCAAGGTCCACCTCAAATTATTCTGTACACTAACATGAAAATCACAAATTTGAGAATACATTCCCAGTGAAGCAAACTGAAACCTAGAATACGCTCTGTAGACCCCTTGCGCACATGGGAATGCAGCTCAATTTGGAGGACAAAACAATAGGTTCCAATTTCTCAGGAAATTGAAATTCTTTTGTTTTGTCCTCCAATTGAGCTGCTTGATGTCAGGTGCAAGGGGGCCTTTATGTGACCATTCAGCACAGTTCTGTGATGTTGTACTATATTGTATACGTACGTGTTTGCCAGGGTGGTACAGGAGCTCCTGCGTTTGGTGGTGGTGGTGGCTGTACAGGTGGACCACCTCCTGATGGAGGTTGGAATGGAGCTGGGGATGGATAGCAAATGGTTAGATGTTTATGTTTCATGGTATAATCTGCCAGTGTCAGTGTAAATTTGTGGTGGGAAAGGATGAGTGGTATGAACTGCTAATGTACTGTCACTGATTTGATCCTAGATTTGCTTCCTGGACCTGGCATCACATGTGATCATGATTGGAGGGCCACAATTTTGCTTCCCTGCGAACAAAGTGCAATTTAACTGAAAATATCAAAAACATAAACCTAAAGTACATACCAATTCCAGGGGGAGGTCCTGGTGGAGGCAAGAGTCCTTGAGGTTTATTCCATGGTGCGGGTGCTCCTCCTGATCCATTAGATGGTCCAGGTGGTCTGACATTGGGGGGCCTGGGAACTGGGGTGCTCATCAGGGGTTTTGGACCCGAAGAATTCCATGGTGCTGGAGGGGCAGGAGCAGGAGCAGGAGCAGGTGCAGGTGCAGGGGCAGGGTTCTTTGAAAATAAGATAACATGGTGTCATTGATTATTAGGATAAATTTAGGCTATAAATGAGACCTTTTTAGCTTGGGCGTAATGTTCTCACACTTCACACCATGTGTCATTCCCTAGAGCATCATTTCTTTGTTTAAAAGTTGCACATGAAAAGACACATGAATATGGATACAACTCAAACAAACTATTATTTGTAAGAAAACAGCAAATGATCTGAAATGGGAAAACATTATGACTAAGTCAAGAGGTCTACAGTGAAAGTAAAATATTGAAATACTTTAAAGGTTACTTCCTTCTGTCATGAAGTAATTGATTTACTCTAGGTACCCTCCTATCAGATTTCTTTGAAAAATAATGCTGTTTTGGAGAATTTTTTGTGCTGTTTTTAAATCAGTTATGAAACATTCTATAATACTTCCAGGGGTTTCCTTCCAGGTGTGCCAAGAATATTTTGAAAATCTTTTTTTATACTTACAGAAATAGGTGGTGGGGGAATGGGTGGGGCAGCCTTCGGTGGTGGAACTTCAGGTGGTGGTACTCCTGATGGGGCTGGCATTGGAGGTGGTCCTTCACCTAATTCCGCCATCAGAGACAGGTACTGGGAAATAACACACACAATCTTAGTAAAATAAATAAATATATTGATGTCTTAAAGGATTCATGAGTACAGTATATGAATATGTAGCAAGACGTGTGAATAATAATATTGTCCAAGGTGTTAAAAAAGTTCTCTATCATTGCAAGGTCACTTCATGTCTAGCTTAAATGCAAAGGCACTGCTACATGTACCTTTCAAGATGGCACAGGGAACTGTGAAGGGGACTATTGGCAGATACTTTACACTTTCACTGAGCTTATTTGTACATATTTCACCCCACTTCAAGCATATACAGTTATTTCAAAAAAGGTTTAATAGGTGAATGGCGATTGGCAATCTGGGATTGGTGATTGGCAACTGGTGAGGTGAAAAAATAACCAAGTAAAATGAAAATTCACAAGATGAACGAGCCATACTACTAGCCATCTAAGGTCTTCACTGAATGGTGCAGGCATTGTTTAGGTACGAATATGAAAAAATCCTTCAACCTTTATTGAAATAGCTGTATATTGATTCAGGGCTTTCAGATTTAAGCCAGCGACTGCTGGAGCTCCGGCAGTTGCTTCAATGTTAACTGCTGGCTACTTTTTCCAAATTCTATAAAAAGATATCAGGACTATAGAAACCATTATCAGATCACAGCCAGCTACTTCAGACTTATGACCACCTACTCCAAAACATTCTGAAAGCCCTGTGATGGAGTTATGCAATAACCTCTATCAATTTTGACTAAGCAGATTATGGAATGTTATATCCTCTTACCTCACTGTCCATCTTAGCTTTATCAACTTGTATAATTGGTATTGGTGTCATAGCCCTGCAAAAGACACAATAAATTAGTATGTGATTCATGCTTCAATGTGAAACACGACAGACTTAACTGAGATAGGCGCACAAAAAAAGCCTAGAAGTAATAATCATCTCAGCTATAATTTTCAACTCTTTCTCAGTACATTTTATTACATCTTTGTGTTATATACATATGTATAAATAATTTTGGTTTTATTAAGTCTGTGTTCTTAATCAGTTATAGTAATGCATTCATAAAAGTACAGTGGAGTCCTTTTATCTCAAACCCTCTGAGGGCCAGGGTAGAAGTTCAAAATAACAAGAATTATTGAGATATATTCAGGGTAAAAATGTAGTAATATAAACAAAAGGACATGGCCTCAAAGTACACAATAATGGGAAGTTTGAGTTTCCAGAGTTTGAGATGACAGGATTTTACTGTAGAAGGAAAGATAATGTTGTTGTTTACTCACTCTTCTTGAACACAATCTGTAGCTAAATGACCAGCATTGCCACACTTGGTACAAATGACATTATTAGTTACATTCCTCTGTTCAGGACATTCCCAGTGACGATGGTTTGAAGCACCACAATTCCTACACCTACTGGAAGGAGTAGAAAAAAGATACAATATTAGAAAGAATACCAAGTGATTCATGATAGGAGAAAAGAATAAATTTAATTCAGCACAGAACCTCACACTGAAATTTTTGTGTGACAAAAAAAATGTTCTTGTTTTACAGTATGAGGGTAGTAGCACTTAATAGCCAGTGGCTAACAAACCTGTGGCCCTCATTCCATGATCAAATTGGAATTTAGAAGTTGATTTTTTATGATTAGTGAAGTGGAAGTGGGTTATTGGGGTACAACATAGCTGTACTCAAAGATGGGCAGTCAAGTGTGGGCTCCAGATTCCCTCCCTCTTGAAAACCTAACAAGCTAAATTCCAATTTAATCTGTGAGTTAGCCATGCCCTGTGCTCGGACTTTAATCAGCCCAAAGATTGCTTCAGGGTTTGAAGCTGGGGTGATAGGATTTAGAATTGGAAGGAAAATGAGTTCAGGATGAAGAGGAAATGATTATTAATTTTTATTCTTTTCTTTTCTTTCCCTCCCTGGCAATCTCATGGTCTTGACCATAAACATGAGATATCAGAGATGAGATTTACTGGAAGGATATGCTTTAGACCAAGAGTGGTCTGACCAATAACCAGGTGGGCTTGAAACCAGGATTTTGTGGGTTTTTTTTTTTAAACACAAGTGTATTTTTGACAGACAATACCTTAGTAATTCATCTTCTCTTAGTGTTCCATTCAGTGCTGCTAGTTCTCTCAACTGCATTCTCTTCAAATCATTCTGTCCTTCGGGAGCTTCAATACCTTGTTTCAAGATGTCCTGGATCTTAGCATGATAAACAATTTGCTTAACAATTAGTACATGTAAGTGATAGGAAAATAAAAGAAATAAGAGGTTTATTTGCAACTCCTTGAGAAAACTGTACATTGCTGATAACTATCTACTTACCATGTTGACAGCTTTTCTAACTGATTCATGTGTTGGTCCAGTAACTAACGCATGTAGTTCTTCATCTTCACCTGAATTCTGCTGGTTATTATTGGGGCCTTTCTGCCAAACCTTGAATAAATACAATGAGGAAAGAAAAACATCAGAATATTGACTAACAAGGAGTAAAATGCATTAGTAGCATGTGCTGCTACAGCACTGTCTCTCACCACTGCGTAGTTCAAGCCTGGGGTCGCAGGTTCAAACCTTGACTAAACCCCATGTGACTTGAGTTTGTTTGATGTGTTGTTTTCTCCCTTGCCATGAGGGTTTATCTCCAAGTTCCCAGGTTTTCCAGGTGTATTGTATGTTGTAAATATAGAATGTACAGTAGTGGTAGTGCTTGTGGAGTGAGCCTCGAAGAAGAACACCATGGGGAGTGGTGGTTTTAAAATATAAGTTTTAGTTTTTATAAAATGCAAACTAAGCCATTTTTATACACTACCCAAGACCAGACTTTTAGAAAGGTACCGAGTCAAAGTCAATGACAAATCATTCATAACTTTTTCATCAATTTTCCATATAGACATACCTTGCCGTCCTTAATAGATCCCTTTCCCCTGATCATAATCTTGGCAGTACTCTACAAGAAAAAATACAGAAACAATTGAAATACACCCAAACAATTTTGTACATAAAATCATTGTAAACTACAATCCTGATTGCTTACCTCCTTTTCCATCTTCTTCAGGGTGTTTCCTCTATGATAATAAATTTAAAGTAGAAATTAGAAAAATAGGTAAAGCTGTAATCATGTACACTTAATGAACAGCCAACATGTATCCTTTTGGTAAAATTTTGTCATAGTTTTGTCATGATATCTTATGCCAAAATCATTGATACAACTCAACCTAGGTGAACAAATGGGTTAGCTTGACTCCTACAGGTTTAGGCCCTTCTAGATCGAACTACAGTAGAATTCTTCTTTCTTGCCATAAACCCATTGCAACTTTCAAAAATGACTCCATGATTTGAGGAGCACAGAGGTTTCAATAGAAGGCGGCTACCGGCAGCTGATTGCCAGGTACTTCACCTCTCACTGCTGGCTATTATCATTACAGTCAAAACGGCTCAAGCATACCCCCCTAGAATTCATTAATGATTTCATTATTCAAATATTAATTTGATTATTCACTCTGAGTTTTTATTAAAAAATCCAAAATCCAAACTTTACCTTCATTTCACAACTAAAATTATAAGGGATGGCCTTTCTCGGGAGTTTTTCTACCTTGACATGGCAATTGTTGAAGAATCCAATTAAAACTCAGGTAGATAATTTATTTTCAAGTTTGGAGTCAGGGTAATTAATGAACTTAAAATTCAAATAATAAATTCATTAATGCAATCTAGGGGGTATGCTTGAGCCGTTTTGACTGTAATATTTATCTAGTGTAGAACACAGCCACCTATTTTGCCAAGAGAGCCTCCTACTTCAAAAACTATTGAATCCTCTGGGAGCATAAACAGGGATTTCATTAGAAGTCAGCAACCGGGAGATGCTGAACTGCAGAGAGCTGCCTACTTTTGCCATTCCACTTCCCAATTATACAGCCCCTTGATTGATACAGCTGCCTAAACTAAGTAAACAATTCACCTACTTGAAATCTTAATGAAATCCCTACATATATCAAAACAGTCTGTTGCCACTCAAGGAAATTTGCAATCACACTCTGTATATCTTTTCAATTTGTGTTGGTTTGTAAAAGTTAGAAATGTTATGACTGTTACCCCTTACCTTGGCCCAATAAGTAGACCAATAAAGTTAACTTCTGGGTTTTCATCCTGGGGAATCATGACCTTATCTTGAATCTTGATTAGCGGTGGCCTGTGAACATAAATTATATGTCTAAGTAAGTAAACATTCTTAAACAACCTCTTGGTTTGCTCTGTTAGTTGGGCAATGGCCTGTTTTACAGGAGGTCATGGGTTCAAGCCGTGGTTGAACTATCACTCAGGACCTTAAAATATCCAAGGCTTGTAAGTCACTGTTTGTGCTCGGTACTGTACTCACATAATACTTCTGTCCAGTAGTTTCTTGCCTACATGTACAGGGCTTGAAATAACAGCTGGTCATCAGACAATTTTTTGCATTGCTGGTCATTTTGACCAGTAACATCGATATAGAAACAAGGTATGACCAAGCTAAAACTAATTTGGCTGGTCATCATGACCAGTGACTGACGGGCCATTATTTCAAGCCCTGCATGTGCAAGGTGCCCCAAGAGCTATGCAGGGCCAACACAAAAGGCCACCATGCCAGACCCTGTGATCCCAGGCTTGCAAGTGCTGCTTGTGGTTTTGGCTTGTTTTCCTTATTTTGGCTTAAGACAAGCACACCTTTTAGGGAGGCATTAAGGCACCTAAACCTAACCTCATCACTACCAATGAGTTTAAAGAGTTTTCTATTAAAAGTTTTGCTTAATACTTTACTCACTTATAATCTGATGGTGGTTTGAAGTCAGGGTTGAGCTTCATTGCCTCTTGTATGTGTCTATGCCTCTCTTCCTCAAGTCTCTTGCGTACTCGGAAATCTCTGGTGTTTAATCTCTTACCCTCCGTGTTGTAGATTGGCTCTGGTGATGGAGATCTGAACAACACACAAAAAAAAAAATTTATTTTCAGTTTCTAGAATTATGTACTTATTCCCTATACATGTCTGTCTATATTTCTGCAGATAGAGCTTGCAGTTTGTCTGATGTGTTCTCTTCTTTGCCATGAGGGTTTTCTCTCTCAGTAATTTGGTTTTTGGGACCAGTTATTATCATTATTTAATGCTTTCACATTAAACCTTTGGAATTTTTGGCAGTATAAATCTTATCACGGCACACTCAACCAAAACTCTCAGTTTCATATTCAAGCTGAAAAGGTGTTTTCTGTTACATTACTGGTTACCTGTCTTCAGGGTTCTCTGGGATGCCAAGATCTCCAGTTCGTAACATACGGCTGATCTCTTCAATCCTCAGTTGATCTGAAATAAATATTGAGTTAACATCAACACAAGATACCATCGATGGCCTTTGCTCCGTAGGGGGCCAAGGTCCTAAGTAATTAAGTAATTAATGCAAGTTATAAAATAACTTTGATATTACGCGCGCTCTGATTGGTCAAAAAGCCATGTTTTATGAGAGTATAATACATGCTCACGTCATTTTTTCTCTCTCGAAACTGCTTCTTAAAAGCATTTGAGCGCTAGTTATTTTATAAAAGCAATAAAAAACAGTTTTCCGTGTATTATACTCTGATAAAGACACTTGGGATGTGGAGAGAACACTTGAAAAGCTGGAAACCACTCCGCTACGCGTCGTGGTTTCCTACGCTTCTCTCGTGTTCTCTCCACATCCCGCGTGTCTTTATCAGAGTATAATACACGGAAAACTGTTTTTTATTCCTTAAATAAAGACTTTTATATTAACAAATGATTTGTTAGAATTTATTTAGAAATTTTTGGAGTTTGATGGATTTTGATGGAGTTGCAATTACTTTGTGCATATTTTTTTGTATCAGGAACATTCGTAACTCAAATCGCAAATCTAAAAAAATACAATGGGTCCAGATATGAGGCCTAAACTTTTTACACAATTTTGGACTTTTTTCTTTATAATCCAGTACACATTTAAGTTAAGCTTGCTTCTTGGCCTTTTGAAATATTGAATTCAGGTGCACAAAATGTTGTTGTCAACTCAAAAAGGTAAAATAACAATCTAACAATCCCGCCTGGAGCTCAGATTTTTTTCCAAGAAAAATTAGCTTGTAGAAACAAAATTCACAGCTTTAATAACTTACCAAGCTAAAAAAACATCTAAGAATACTAAATTGGATGTAATATATATTTAACAACTTAGAAAAAATAGCTTTATAAAACTGGTTAGTATATATGAGGAAAAGTAAAATTATGGTACATTTTATATGAGATAAAAATTGTAGTAAAAGGACTGCATTGAAAACCAGAAATCGAGCTTAAGTTTAAAAATAGATTCTGCAATAAAAAGTTAAAGATTAAAAATCAGAATTCAAATTCTGCATCATAATCAGAATTTGAATTTAGAGAAAAACATAGTCTGCAATAAAATATGGTTAAAGAATGTACTGTACATGTACGTGGATAAAAGTCTGAAAAAAAGATCACATTGTTTTTGTTAAAAAGGTTCCAGGTTTGATTAAGAAAGCATTGTACAGTACACACCTGATATGAACCAATTGAATTGAGTGATAAGTACTGTAATACCATCAATGATCCTAAATAGTGAGAAGGAAGCAGTACTGACAAGTTAACGGTACCTGTGTCTGTTAACAAGCGTTAGTACTGACTGACTACTCTGGAGGGATAGGTACCCGCACCCAAAAATATGACCACATCCTATGTATTCTCATTCCTAGGGTATTTACGTACATGTACTACAGACCTTTTTCAAATTCATAAAATACCACTGTACTGTATTTCTTGATTACGGATTAAAATTTTCAAGGTTAGATTCATTCCAGTGTCAATATATTCACCAATACTACAGTAAAGTAAAGAGCAGGTTCTACACAAACATTCTTCACAATTTAAACAAGGCTAAGACTGAACAATGGAGAATTCAAACTGGACTATTACTGGGTGTATTGTGGATAAAACTGATCGAGATGCTTCCAGATACATGATGTATTGAAAAGGTCACCAAAATACAGTATTTCATAAACAAAGCCATCCGACTTTTGCCCTCCTATAAGTATCTTTAATAACAAAATTAATGATCTAAAGCTAGTAGGATAAGTCAATAATATGACTGATTAATTCTAAATTTTTCATTTATCTTATGCAAATAATTTTTACTTTTGAAAGTTACATGCAGACAAAGACAAAGAAAGTCACCATGCATGATTTTAAGAGTTAATTATACAATTTCTGCATTTTAGGTTATCATCAATGCATAGTACACCCCTATAATACGAATACATAGGTTGGTGGTCATAATTCTGGGTGTATATTATAGTAACCCCTGGCATTGATAAACCTGACACTTGGTGCATGGCTAGTTACCAACGTTTTTTTTTTTTAAATTAGGATGAAAGTGCCTTATTATTCACCTGTTTCTCATTTCATGAGATATGCTACAAAAAAATTAATAATGGATTATTTCTTTGGGTAAACCACAGGACAATCTCTAAAATATTCAATTTCCTTTTGCAACTATGAAGTACTATAATAGGTTATATTTAAATAGTTTAATGGAATTAAGTAATTGGTTTCACAAATGACTAATTATGATCAATGAACTCAGGCTCATACATTTTGTGGAAAATTTAACAAATTTCCAATGGTTTAGAGTGGTATGTCCTCTCATTTACCATGATATGATGTCAAAAATTGGTCAAAATGTTATGCAGACTAAAAAAACAATCTGTCATGTTCTTATTTCGATCCAAAGAAGTTATGTCGGTCTACTCATGTGATGATTTAAATGTCAGGTGACCATTTGGATTGATCATGCGAGTTAATTGAAATGACTTTTCTATCAATCAAAATAAAAATATGAGAGGTTTCTTTTGGGCTGCCAAAACTTCTAGGAATGTGGTAGTAGTTTCATTGTTTAACTGCAAGTTACTGGCTTTAGCTCGAATCCCTGCCATGGAACACGCTCTATAAATTCTTCAGTGAATTTATTTACTTTATCCTAACCTAAGTAAAATAACATAATGGGCTGAAATAACACTTTTTTACTTGCATCATTTTGACTATTTTTTCAAAACATATCATTATAACATGCTTTAAAAAATAAAAAAATAAATGGAATTTAGCAGTCATATTTCTACAGAGTAGCTCTTCATCCACTGAAAGTCCAATTCAAAATTACTGTAGAACTTGACTTTTTTGGAGGAAGGAAAACTGGAAAATCCTTGAAACAGAGGAGATAACCAACAAGCAACTCTATACTCCTACACCTACACTGTTGTCCAGAAATTGAATCTAGGTTGCACTGGGAAGAGGTGAGTGCTCTCACCACTTCACCACTCATGGAACCCGTGCATTACTACATGCTCTCCAATTTTTTTTAGTAGGAGTTACCATCCTAGTTGGTTTGTATTTTGAGACTCAAAACTTTCATCAACTACAAAGAGGCACAAGTTGAAACATTTCAGTAAGCCATCTGCCTTTCCCAGGTGTCAAGTTTATATATGCCATTAAATAAATACAAACTTACAAACATAAGCCTTCTGTTGATCTGGATTCAAGTTGGGTGGTAAAATTGTCGGCATCCCTGGGATAACCATTTTCTTGTCTTCTTTACCCCATCGACTTCTTTTCTTCTTTTTCTTATCTGTACCACCTGCATCTACAGGTATAGATAAAGAGTTATAAGAAGTTATATATATTTGTTGTTTGAAAACCTTACCACCTTAATTCCAATAAACCTTTCCCGAATTCACTCATACTGTACAATCACGAAACAATGGCTTCAAGTAGAGGTGAGCCTTGATGAACAAAAGAATCAAGTTCTCAATTTGAAGCCATTGTTTCGTAATCTTCCAAGCAAATTTGAGAAATATCTATATTTGATCTCTGATGTATTTCTGCTCTGACTTGGAACAGGCATTTTATAAGATGCCTATTCAGCTTCAGGGTTTGATATGGACGTTTGATTAGGCAAAAATGCTTCCCAACCTTCTTGAGTGCTTTCAGCACTTCCTAAGTGCTTCATTACTGAAAGGAGCACAGAAAAAACTTGTTTCAATGCTGTTTTCTAAACTTTGAAAATATTGCTTCTTGCCAACGGATGGCATCAGAAAAGTGTTCCGTTCACTAATAAATCACAGTTCCTAACCAATCATTCCAAAAACATATATCAATGCTATTTAACAATTAGAAGACGAACTCGAGATTTCTATCGGCTGATAGTTGACGAGGGGCTCCGGCCCCGAGTCAACTATCAAAGCGGATAGAAATCGAGAGTGAGTCTTCTAATTGTTTTAGTAAAAATCTCAACTAAACTATACTATACTAAACTAAACTTCACAAAAGCGCGAAGGAAAAGCCGCCATTTTTTCAAAACAAGTCCGGCTTTCTCTACCCACTATCTATCGGCTGATAGATAGTGAGTACGTTAGCCAATCAGAATGCAGGATTTGCAATAGTATAGTAGTAGAATTTTACTAATTCTACTTAGAAAGTATGAATAATTAATGATAATGAGTGATTTAACTTAAGAATAATCAACAACAACAACAATAATTTATTGTAGACAAAGGATTTCTTTCTTACAAATATTTCATGCTTGAGTATTGCAAATATATATAAGGGTATTGGCTTTCAGAAATAACTAAGAAGCTAAAAATGCCTGTTAATGTGTATAGTAATGGTCAAATAGACATACAATGTAAAAGAAAACATAGAAAACATGTCAAATGTCAAATTTCACATATGCCGCATCCATTGAAAACAATATATAATGACGTGAGTTTCTTTAATGTCGTTAGGTTCGGCTCATATAAAGTTCAGCATTTGACCTTGGTCTTAGTCTTACTAACTAATTCACTGGTTTAATAGAAAATCGAACCAAAAACGGTTCAGTAATTATTACTGTAGACAACACAACAAGACTTCAACCTTGTAATTACCTAATTATCAAAAATCATTAAATTAACCTTTCCTTTAATACTCATATAATATTAACCAGAATTATATATTTCATATTGACCAAAAATGGAAAAATTACCGTGGAATGTAGATAAGATCGTTCTTCTTAATAATTTATACCGATGGAACTCATTCTAAGCAAATAGTACGAGACAATTAGGACTTTTTGGCTTAAACACGAACGATTTAAGCTTATATAACAGTATTTACATAAGCTTACATATTAAATACTACAAAATTTTATGTTTTCAACAATATAATCAGAAGTATTAAAATGAAGATAAATATCGTGTATACGCGAGGCTTTTTTTTCTTGTGACTCGTGGTAAGAATCAAGCACACGAGAGATCACCCCGAAAATGTTCAAACTGAACTCATTATGTACTGATTGCTTTAAAAATATAGTCTAAAAACATCATTCTTATGAATAGAAATAAACGTAGTTTATACATACCAAGACGATTTTCTACAAAACGTTTTATTCCTGGTCTCTCGGTTTCTGGACTCGTGCTTTGCTTACTCGCTAATACAGGGTGAAGTCTCCCTAATGGAGTCATGTTAGCGCCCGTCATATGAGCCATTTTCAGTAAAATTATATATTTGACGACTCTTTAGTCTTCTTTTTAACTGTTGAGGTCCTTCGGAGCTCTTTTTTCGCCAACAAAATGTGTTTTTTTGGTCAAAGGAACATGACGAAGTTAAACAAAACGTCGTAAAATCCTTGGATATTACCACGATGAGGTACTGCAGGGGATTATGGGTATGTATGATACGCATGCGCCGGGTAACATAAACCGCTGACATTGAATATAGAAAAAGCGATTGGGTTGCCTGTGGAAGAACATTTTGAAGTTGTAACGCATGATAACGAGTTTGGGTGTGAATGCTAAAATAATCAAAGAATGTAATTTAAATTTGTTCTCTCCATCTGCAACAAGAAGAACTTTCAAGGAAAATTCTACTATAAAGAAATTTAAAGAAATGATACTTTTTTTCCCCTCACGATTGAGGGTCATTTTCGGTGCGTAGAGGTCCGCGACGTTTCGACTGCAAGCTGCAGTAGTCTTCATCAGGCACAGCGGCAGATCCAGGGGGCTCCATGGAACCTCTCCTTTGTGAGATCTTGTGAAGCCAATCAATGTTCTTTACGCTCAGTATTTAAATTCAGTGAAAACCCCCCTTTCTGAAGCCGATGGCGCCAGCTATTTCTGCGTGGCGACCATATTTAGAGACCCCCGACCCTTTTCAAGATCCTAGATCCATTACTGAGAAGAGGTATAAGAAAAACGGACGCGAGTTGTTTGGCGCAAGCAAAACACGCACACCTTAATGAACAAACATTAACCCCGGCTGTCTGTGGTTCGCTCATCGGAGACTATGCTGAAAGCGCAGTGCTGAGATTGCAACTGGTAAATTCATTACTTTTTCCTCGTAAGACGCGCAAAATCTTTTGGTACGCGAGTTTCAAACCACGAGGGCACCATAGTACATGATGGTAAGGTCAGCTCTCAATTCTTCCGTATGAAAAAAAAAAAAACAGTGAAGGGTGAAGGAAAACGAATTTTAATGTGAATGTCGAATCGCGAGAAAAAAATCCTTAAATACCTGTTTGATGCCCATACATTACCTTATAAGCTGCTTCGCGAGTGTGGGAAGGCTAAGTTGTAGAAAATCTTGAATATCTCTGGCTGTACATGAGCTACAACCCTAACATAACAAGTTTCATCCACTTTGAACCTCTGGCATCTTAGTTTGGTTATTTCGCGCACGCAAAGCAGGATTGAGGCCTGTTTTGGTGGCCACTTCGAGCCTTGTCTGACACATTTCTCGTAGATCTGCACACAGGGAGACCCACCAAAAATCCAACTTCCCTCTTTCGCACCTCAAAATAATTTGTTAAAAAGCAATATGCTATCGAAAAGGGTGAAGAAAAACGAATTTTAAGGTGAATATCGAATCGCGGAAAAAAAAACAAAATACCTGTTTGATGCCCATACATTACCATATAAGCTGCTTCGCGAGTGTGGGAAGGCTAAGTTGTAGAAAATCTTGAATATCTCTGGCTGTACATGAGCTACAACCCTAAAATAACAAGTTTCATCCACTTTGAACCTCTGGCATCTTAGTTTGGTTATTTCGCGCACGCAAAGCAGGATTGAGGCCTGTTTTGGTGGCCACTTCGAGCCTTATCTGACACATTTCTCGTAGATCTGCACACAGATCTGCACACAAAAATCCAACTTCCCTCTTTCGCACCTCAAAATAATTTGTTAAAAAGCAATATGCTATCGAAAAGGGTGAAGAAAAACGAATTTTAAGGTGAATATCGAATCGCGGGAAAAAAAACAAAATACCTGTTTGATGCCCATACATTACCATATAAGCTGCTTCGCGAGTGTGGGAAGGCTAAGTTGAAGAAAATCTTGAACATATCTGGCTGTACATAAGCTAAGACCCTAAGATAACAAGTTTCATCCGCTTTGAACCTCTGGCGTCCTATCCATATAGATAGTTTGGTTATTTTCTCGCACGATAAAGTAGGATTGAGGCCTGTCAGTTGGTGGCCACTACGAGCCTTGTCTGTCACATTTCTTGCAGATCTGGACAAAGGGAGACCAACCAGGGGGTGAGTGAAAAATCCAACTCCCTCTTTCGCACCTCAAAATCCTATGTTAAAATCAATATGCTATCGAAAAGGGCGAAGAAAAACGAATTTTGGAGTGAAAATCGAGTCGCGAATAAAATACTGAAAAACCTATTTGATTCCCATACATTGACATATAATTGGCTTCCCGAGTATGGAAAGGCTAAGTTGAAGAAAATCTTGAATGTATCTAGCTGTACTTAAGCTAGAACTCTAAGATAAAACGTTTTATCAACTTTGAACCTCTGGCATCCTATCCTGATAGATAGTTTGGTGATTTCACGCACGACAAAGTAGGATTGAGGCCGTTTTTGATGGTTACTTTGATCCTTGGCTGTCACATTTCTTGTAGATCTGGACACAGTAAGACCTACCAGGAGGTGAGTGAAAAATCCAACTTCCCTCTTTAGCACCACACAATCATTCGTTAAAATCAATATGCTATCGAAATGGGTGAAGAATAACGATTTTTGGAGTGAATATCGAGTCGCGGAAAAAATACTCAAAAAACCTGTTTGATACCCATACATTGACATATAATTGGCTTCCCGAGTATGGAAAGGCTAAGTTGAAGAAAATCTTGAATGTATCTAGCTGTACTTAAGCTAGAACTCTAAGATAAAACGTTTCATCAACTTTGAACCTCTGGCATCCTATCCTGATAGATAGTTTGGTGATTTCACGCACGACAAAGTACGATTGAGGCCTGTTTTGGTGGCCACTTCGAGCCTTGTCTGACACATTTCTTGTAGAGCTGGACACAGTAAAACCTACCAGGAGGTGAGTGAAAAATCCAACTTCCCTCTTTAGCACCACACAATCATTCGTTAAAATCAATATGCTATCGAAATGGGTGAAGAATAACGATTTTTGGAGTGAATATCAAGTCGCGGAAAATATACTCAAAAAACCTGTTTGATACCCATACATTGACATATAATTGGCTTCCCGAGTGGAGAAAGGCTAAGTTGAAGAAAATCTTGAATATCTCTGGCTGTACATAAGCTAGAACCTTGAGATCAAAAGTTTCATCAACTTTGAACCTCTGGCATCCTATCCTGATAGATAGTTTGGTGATTTCACGCACGACAAAGTACGATTGAGGCCTGTTTTGGTGGCCACTTCGAGCCTTGTCTGACACATTTCTTGTAGAGCTGGACACAGTAAGACCTACCAGGAGGTGAGTGAAAAATCCAACTTCCCTCTTTCGCACCTCAAAATCAATTGTTAAAAATCAATATGCAATCGAAAAGGGTGAAGAAAAACGATTTTTGGAGTGAATATCAAGTCGCGGAAAATATACTAAAAAAACCTGTTTGATGCCCATACATTACCATATAAGCTGCTTCGCGAGTGTGGGAAGGCTAAGTTGAAGAAAACTTTGAACTTCTGGCATCCTATCCTGATAGATAGTTTGGTGATTTTACGCACGACAAAGTAGGATTGAGGCCTGTTTTGGTGGCCACTTCGAGGCCATTCTGATACATTTCTTGTAGAGCTGGACACAGGGAGACTCACCAGGAGGTGAGTGAAAAATCCAACTTCCCTCTTTCGCACCACACAATCATTCGTTAAAAATCAATATGCAATCGAAATGGGTGAAGAAAAACGATTTTTGGAGTGAATATCGAGTCGCGGAAAAAATACTCAAAAAAACCTGTTTGATGCCCATACATTGACATATAATTGGCTTCCCGAGTGGAGGAAGGCTAAGTTGAAGAAAATCTTGAATATCTCTGGCTGTACATAAGCTAGAACCCTAACATTAAACGTTTCATCAACTTTGAACCTCTGCCGGGCATCCTATCTGTTGTTGCTGCTGTTGGTTGGTGTGTGATAGGATAAGATGGTAGTGTCTGTTACGTTGTTGCTGCTAATGGTTGTGGGTGGTATAGTTGGAAGGTTGGAAGGTTGGATGGTACTATGATCTGTTGTTGCTGCTGTTGGCTGTTGTGTGATAGGATAAGATGTTAGTGTCTGTTACGTTGCTGCTGCTAATGGTTGTGGGTGGTATAGTTACGTTGGAAGGTTGAATGGTAGTATGATCTGTTGTTGCTGCTGTTGGCTGGTGTGTGATAGGATAAGATGGTAGTGTCTGTTACGTTGCTGCTGCTAATGGTTGTGGGTGGTATAGTTGGAAGGTTTGATGGTAGTATGATCTGTTGTTGCTGCTGTTGGCTGTTTGTGGCCGGGGTGTCATGGAAGGTTGTAAGTTTATATTATCCGTGTTGCTGCTATTTGTTGTGCGTGGTATGGTTGGTATATACTAAGGATGTAAATTCGCAGTCTATTGTACATGAAAACGCCATCAAAACATTAGTTTTACTGATATTAAAGTTGGTGGCAAGGTTAATTTGATAAGAAAAAAATAATAATTAAAAACCGCTTTGTGTGATAACCCCAAAGGCCGGTACCAGACGGATGGATGTAATAAAACTGACATAGACTCCATTTATGGATTCAGACTGATATGTGTACGATTCTTTATATGAAGCTGCATATCCCAGTAATTACTTTAATAGAATACACCTATTTTTAAAAAACACGTTGAATACTGAATACTGAATACTTCATACTAAATAGTGCATTCCACGACCGAAATGCATTTTGGGTCATGTAATTTTGTCTAAAGTAAAATAAATAATAACTATTTATTTTATTTCTGGTGTATTCCATCGGAAACAATATACTAGCTACATATAGAGAGCAAATTGCTGTATATTTACTTTTTATTTCAACTTAATGAGACCCACAATGCCCCTCGGTCTTGGAATGCACTAGTTCAGTATTCAACGTTTTTTGAAATAGCTGTATACAGTCAAATGATGCTTATATCACTTTTAATCATATCCATTTTGAAATCATTAGCAAATCCTGCAATCTGATTGGCTACAAAGTGTGCGATTTAAGCATTAATTGCACATTTTGTCAAACAATCACTTTTGAAGCTACATATAACTGTTGAGTATTTTAATATATTAAGTTTCAAAATGGAAATGATTAATAGGTAATAGAACTGAGTGTCTTGCAATTTTGGGCAGAAATCACACTCGTGATTAACAAATTGCACTCCCGCTGCGCGGTCGTGCAATTTTGTAATCACTCTTGCGATTTCAGCCCAAATTGCACTCAACTCAGTTCTATTACCATTATTAATCATGGTTTCAGACTGATATGTTTATGATCCTTAAATTTTTGTACAAAGCTTAATCAAATTTTTTTGTTTTTTTTTTGTTTTTTGAGATTTGCCAGCAGGCTGGTGCTGTACAATAGGACACGAGGTCCCCTTCGAGGTACATTGCAACAATATCAATATCAAGATCAATATCACAATCAATACATAAATAAAATATACAAGTCATATAAAGACGATGCCTATAAGGATTGAACACTGTACTTTATATATATTTATAACTTAATGATTGAAATTTTTGTCTAAAAGAAGCTAAGCAGCATGGATTGCTGATATTATTGTCCTTATTACGAGTGCAGTGGAGAGACTGAATGTTTTCTGCTTTTAAATACAGAATTATTAGGCAATAAATATTTCTCATAAATAGCATTTTCTTTTGCAATAACGTTTTTGTTGCATCCTTTTCCATTTCAGATATAAGGTGTGTCCTTGAGCTAGTATTTTTTCTTTCTTTTGCCAATAACGTTTGACAAAATGTCGGCAAACTCCCAAGGGAGTGATAGGAAATTGCTTATTCACCATTTTCTGATACATCCGTTCAGTCACTTGTCACAGACGAGGCATTAAATCAAGGCTGTAAGGTAGTTTCGAAAGAATATTCAAATTTGAAGCTTGCAGCCTTAACTGAATGCTTTGTTTTTCACCAGGGAACTGATGTATGGAAAGTGGTGAATTCAATACATTCTTATGTAAATATCCGCTTATTTACTGACATTGTCTTTATTTCTTTATTTATATTTTCTTTCCGTTCTTGATAATAGAAGTTAAGATGACTCCGAAACGTCGAACTGTACTAGTTTCAATTATACTTGCTTGTTTTCTTATTAGTCTCTCTTGGTGAAAATATTATGTCCAAAAAGAATCAATTCCAAACATTTCCATCTTATATCACCTCTGCCAACTTCTGTTTAAATTTCTTGAATATTCGTCGAAGTTCTTGCCTGAAATCCTTTTTTAGAAACGCATAAACCACAAAGTTGACAGATGAGCTAGTCAGTAACAAAATCCTTGACATTTGGGTGACTATCACAGGAATCTGTCTGTCCATGACATAGAAATATAAAGACCGAAAGATCGCTAGAGTGTAGCAAAGAATAAAAGCTACAATTACAGCTCCTATCATCTTTACAGAGGCTCTTTCCCTGCTCTCTCGTAGCGTAACGTTACCATAGTTATATTGCAGCTGGCTTTGCTGTATCCTCTCTAACTTGTCATGTTTCTTGGCTATGAAGACCATTACGATATAAGCTATTGCTAAAAGCACCGGAGGCAGAATTTGAAGAAAAATCGTATTTAATATTCTGACAATGTCGACTGCAAGTCTGTTGTTCTCCAAGAAGCAAGTGTATCCAACGATGGGTAGTGTTACTCCAAAAATCCACGACAACGAGAGGATTTGGGGAACCCTACTTTTTGTCATAAAGGTATGGTACTTCAGTGGCTTCACGACTGCCATAAACCGATCAAAAGTCAAAGCACAAAGACTTGTAACGGACAAGTTGATGAGGATATCGAAAGTGAACCGAAGTTTTGGAATATCACAAGAATGTGGATGCCAAAATGTGCAGGCAAAGTCAGCCGGGGTTATCACCGCGCCAACGAGCGTGTCCGTCAACGCCAGAGCAAAGATGAACGCATTTTGAATTACTCTAAGTCGATGGCTTCTTGCGATCAAGATCATTACAAATGTATTTCCCAGGACGGTTAGAATTGCTATGACTGCTCTCACGGACCAATACCAGATGACTTTGTCATTATCGGAAATCGTTCTTGTGGAGTTTGTTAAATTCATCTTGAGCGGCATTTCCAGCTCTTCACGAGACCGGTGCTCAGACCTTAATGTCAAGCTTCTGAAAAAAGAAAGATTTTAAAAGCATTTTACATCTGGTTTCTAGAGTCAATAGTGGCATTCATATTCGTGATAATTGTGTTTTCGAGTCCATAGGCTGACAAAATGACACCTTTCGCTGTCTTAAAAATACTCTTTTAGGTTTTCTAATGAACACTGAAAGCACACAACGGATGGATTGAACAAAGCTGTCTTAAAAGCATCTCCAATTTGTGGCATAAGTGCTGAGGTTCCGGATATTTTTGGACATCAGTTTGTTAGAATATTAGTAATAACTGAAGAAAGAATTATTAAGACAGTTTTATTAAGACGTTGTTCTTCATTTGCATTTACCTATTATAAGAACTGAAAGAAAAGAAATATATCCGGTCGAATAAAAATAGAAATAGAACACTAAAAAAACCATCGAATAATAGAATAGAATATTTCTATTTCCTGAGGAACCTGTGGAAGCATCTTAAAAGGTCCTTGATTTTGAGTGCCTTCTCTTGTTACGGGAAGAAAAAACTCGCCATCCTGCCTTTCTATTTTTCAAGTATTCAAGTATTAAAAGGGAAAGCCCTGAAGTTAATGGAATGATACAATCTGCCTTAACGAGTCATTTTTCTTTTTCTTTCTTTTTTTTTTTTTTTTTTTTTTTTCGCTTATGATTTCAGTGGAAATTTGCCTGTTTTCTGTCCTGTCCTCATTTTCTTCTTCTTTTCTTTCTTTCTTTCTTTTTTTCATTTTATAAAATTCCTATTAGTTCGTTGTTCCACTTTCCATGCATCTGACTGCTGTCTTTCTGTCGTTATTTTTCCCCCTTCTCTTATTCATTATTGTTTTGGGTACTGCTGCTCGTTCAATGTTTGTCTCCAATTTCACAACCCATCCCTCGTGTACATTAATGATGCTCACCAGCATCCGTCAAAACTTACTAGTACGGATATCTAGTATGAGTTTAACCGGCCGTTTTCGACTCGTATTTGTCCATCTATTTGTCTAAGATTCCACAGCCCATCCCTCGCATCCAGTAATATAATGATCCTCACCAGCATCCGTCAAAACTTGCTACGGATATCTTTGTATGAGTTTAATTGGCCGTTTTCGACTCGTATCTGTCGATCTATCTGCATATTCAATGTTTGTCTACGATTCCACAGCCCATCCCTCGCATCCAGTAATATAGTGATGCTCACCAACATCCGTCAAAACCTGCTACGGATATCTGGTGCGAATTTAACCGTGCTCTAAGATTTGTGTTCCGCAAACCTTAAAGCCACAAGAGCTTTAAACAAGCCACAAAAACAACCGCCAAAAATAACCCACTTCCCTTTCTACTATTGAATGGTGTATTGTAAAGTTGGTTCGGAGCTTTTGATGGCTTCACGAGACTGACATTGCGTGACTTTTAAGTAATCAGTGAGGAGGTCGATCCATTAGTTCAATAAAAATCTTAAGAACATGGTTCTAGATTAGTTTTAAGTATAATTAAAAATCATTTGAAAAAACGATTACATAAATCTCATATAACTATTGATTAAAGAGCTGATATCTCAATTAAGAAATACCTGCACTTTAATTTCTTTCTAAGATGATTATTGCTTATAATTTGGAAAATACCTTTTGAAGTCTTGAAGAAATAGCTGATCGTGTGACTGAGAAAAATGCTGAAACTACATTATGGAAAACGATTTATCAGATTCAGAATCAAGTCTGGCCTTGTTATGACTAGCAGACTGTTTTTCTCGTAGAAAGGATGTTGCTTACATGGGCTTCAAGTGGGACGGAGAAGGAGAGAACACAGAGATAAATCAAACCAGTGGGAGTGCCTCTAGTGTAATGCCTCTTCATTAATTTTTTTTCATTTCATTTCATTTCTTTTTCGTAATCACAAATTGTTTAACTGTATATCTGTACATCTGCTGCAAGTCCCCTGCAAATTCACGTACGTGGCTACTCATGATCCCTCACTTCATTTATTTTTAATTCTACTTCCAATAATGATGTCATGTCCTCAAAACCACTGGATTTTGTAACTGATATTTAGCACAAAAATTACCTCTTATATATATATATAGCGCATTATACATAGTCTCAATGCGCTTTACAATTGTTGACCAGTGGAGGACTTTACGGGCTGCATATTAACATGGCGGCTGATATACCATTTGTCTATCTTTAATATCTGACATCTGCTGCAAATTTACCTGGCAACCAACGATCTTTCATTTTATTTCTAATTCTAAACATCCAATTCTAAACTGTCCTGTCTTCATAACCACTGAATTTTGCAACGGAAATGGTACGAAATTAAAATTTCCGTGCACGACATTGCGGCTAAAAACCACAAATTACTAAACGTTTAAACATGTCACAACCCAACCGCTGCCATTTGCTTTTTCTACAAGATGAAAAGTACTTTGTAAGTTAAGTTTGTTCGGAGCTTTTTGATGGCTTTGTCAATCAGACAGATTTAGTAAAGTCTATTTGCGGCGATATTGAAGCATCCCTCGGAAGGATTCAATATAATTTCAAGAACATGCTTCTAGAATATGCTATCAAGAATTTATTTTGGAAAAAGATGAGTACGCTAAACGTAATCTTGTCTTATCAGCCAGATATTCATAAAGTTTCAATAAAGCCCAGCATGGCACAGGCTCAAAATATGTTATTAAGATTTTTGCTTGATGACGATATCACGTCCGTGTTTTCCTTGGGTAATATTTATTTTCTTTCTCTAATAACAAGCTAAGATTTACCATATGTTTGTAATTAAGTCACACCCATCTTGGACATTATCTAGCGTACAAGGTTTTTCATTATGTTTTGGTCGAGTTGGGTAACTATTTTACACAGTAATTATTATTTACCTTTTTGCCATATGTCCTAATTGAATCGTAACTCAGCTAAACGTCACAACTCCTCCAGCGTTATCGATTTTCTTCCCTAGCAACGTTTATGAAGAAATAGTGTGAACATTAACTTAAACAAACTTTGATCTCGGGATGTTTAAAGTAGAGAAACCCATTACGTTTAGCGTCAACGTATATTCTTTTTCGTTCTCCAACAGCTGTAACAAGGCTAGTTTTCATCCGGACGAACGACCGAAGATCAAAGGCGGGGAAAAGGAACTACGTATGTGATACGTCACAACGATTGCTACGTGTACTATACAGAGGGTGAGGGGAAAAAGGATGGTTCAATTAAGATAATTCAGACGTGAATCACCAGAGGGATGTGACTGTAATGAAATAATTAGTGTCAAAGAAAAATAGTGAGATAACTATCACGAATTACGGTTCGTTAGCTGGATAACTATCCGAAGATCTGTCACCAGATCAATTCCTTAATCAAAATGTCCATCAAAGAGTTGATCCCAAAATGACTCTTATGATTGTTTTACAACATTGCCTTGCACGTAAAACGAACTGTGAGGGCCTAGATGAAAACTTGAATCTGCTTTAACGAAAATTTAGGATTGTTATACGATTATCGTTCTTGCTCAAGACAAATTCTTCTTGACAATTCTTTAGTATGTGACAAGTGTCACCGGAATCATTTGCGATCAGTTATTCCGTATGCCATGGGAACAGTTTTGTTTGGATTGGTACGACACACAAAAATCGCTATCAGCTCAGCAGAACAACTTGTCTTCAGATTGACTCACGCAGAACAAACCCTGCGGGCTGTATTCGTTATCTCATCCTGGTACGAAAGTAATGAATATCTTCGTGTTTTTGTACATCAATATATATGGATGTATCTAAAATAGTAATGAAGAGGTTCTGGATACGACAATGAAACTTTATATTGTACGATCCCATTTCCCTTGTATCAATTTCATTTGAGAATTTGTATCATGCAGAATGAATGAAGGTTGTAATAAAAGGCCGGAAACTGAATATCTTGGAAACATGTCATCTTTGAGGATCTCGTTTGTGTTGACCAGCAAAGTAACTTTCAAACTCAAATATTGACAAATGAACGGCTCAAGCACAGACCTCTCGCATAGAACCAAATTGCGGATGTTGTTTTTTTCTTTGTGCAGATTTTGAGTTACTCTCAAATTTTGCATTAATGGTGGCATCTTTCACCATGTAGTTCATGCCTGGGGTTGCAGGCTTGAATGGACCACATATTGTGAGCTAAATTCATGTGTTTGATGCGCAGTTCTCTCCTGTTTGCCACTAGGGTTTTCCTCCTTCCGTAAAAAGCTTAATTAAGGATTTCAGCACTTTTCTCTTAGATATATTAAGTATTTGATTTGACTTGCTTTTTGCTTTTTGTATTTGACTTGTTTTTTTAAAACAGTCACGTTTTTGGAATTCATTATCCACAAGAGAGCACAAATAAGAGAGGGAAACTTCTTTTAATTAAGATACTGCGCGCGATATGTGAATTCCCGGTTGGGCTACTTTTAGCATTTGCATACAAACAATTTTCGCGATACCCTACTCCTGTGCGTCAAAAATTATGTGCTTCATTAAAGATTTTTTTGGGAAAAACATAAATTTCGCATCTTTTTGAGAGTTCAACAGCCTCAGTCGTGTTTTATCAGAGAGCAGAACATTGCAAATCCTGATCTTTTTGCTTTTAACAGATTTTGTCGAAAAAAGTGAGAAAAATCGACGAAAATTATTTTGTTGTTGAGCGCCACGTCCACGCCATCAAAAAATTCAAAACCAAACTACTCTGGATATCCAACATCAACTTTTACGTTCATCGACATTATTGTACCATCGCGCCTGCTAAAACAGAAGCAAAATGAACGATTTTCTCTTCTGTGATACACTAATAATTGCATGACATTTCTGAATCAATCATGATATTTTTGCACTATCTAAGTTTATTTTTTTATTATCGGGACTGATATTGTGGTCCCCACAAACTCTCCTAAAAGATAACTCGAAGCCAAACGTGACATACGTCTGTCTTTAGTGCGAGTTTGTTTACTGAACAAGATTATCATAGAATCCAAATGGACAGCTCTTTTCAAACCTGGCTATTCCTCCCACGACTATATCATTGACGTTAAATCGTATCATGCAAAAAAAGGCACGTAACACAAGTGCTTACAATACAAGACAAAACCAAAGGTCAAAATGGACAATTCGAATCATTTGAAGGCACACGCGGCAAAAGTATAGGATAAATGAGTTGTATCTCCTTTGTGCTAATACTATGAAAAGAGCCTACAGGATAAATCCAAAGGTCAAAATGGACCATTCGAAACAATTGAAGGCACATAACACAAAAGTATAGGATAAGTAGGTCGTATCTCCTGCTAATACTATGAAAAGAGCCTACAGGATAAAACCAAAGGTCAAAATGGACCACCCGAAGCATTTGAAGGCACATGAGACAAAAGTATAGGATACTGAAGTGAGTCGTATCTTCTTTGTGCTAATACTTTGAATGAGCCTACGATACAGGATAAAACCAAAGGTCATAATGGACCATTCGAAACATTTGAAGGCACATGAGACAAAAGTATAGTCGTATCTCCTTTGTTCTAATACTATGAAAGTAGCTTACGATACAGGACAAAACCAAAGGTTAACATGAAGCATCCGTTACATAAGCATGATATTTAAAATGACACGAAAGGTTTCGATCTTTTTTATCCGAATTTGATAAATATATTCTTAACGTGTTATATACTACACATTATTACAAAACGTTTGGGTCGGGTTATCTCATTTAATTCTGCAAACTGCTGTATGTTTTACTATAGTGAATGTTATTGGATATTGTTGTCATTACATGAAAAAAGCTAATCTGGTTGATTAATCTAAGATACAACCGATTAGCAGTACAAATGACGGCATAATTTATAGAGCAACAATTGATTATTCAGAGTAACTCGAACCTAAATCTGCTCCGTAAAATAAGCTCATGATTAGATATAAATAAAAAGATTTTCTAAAAGCTTGGCTTGAACCACTGTCCAAGTCACTGGCTTGAACCACTGTCATACCAATCCCTAACACTAAAAAAAAGCAATTGCTCAAGGGTTTTCCGTCGATAGCTAAAGATCCACGAATATCTATGTGGCTCTTGTTATAAAATCATCTGGTAGATGATGAGGACCCAGCTGTTGTGCCAAGTGCTCACGTAAAACATTTTATACTATTTTCAGTTCTTCAGCTTTTCTATATCACTGGAAAAATCGATCGATTTGAGATGCTGTCAGAAATATGTTGGAAGACATGGAAGTCATTCCTATAGCCTTTTGGAAAATTCTATGGTATTGAAATATGTTAGAAATATCATGGAAATATGTTGGAAATATCATGGAAATATGTTGGAAATATCATGGAAATATGTTGGAAATATCATGGAAACATGTTAGAAATATCATGGAAACATGTTAGAAATATCATGGAAATATGTTGGAAATATCATGGAAATATGTTGGAAATATCATGGAAATATGTTGGAAATATCATGGAAATGTGTTGGAAGTCGCCAACATATTTGTATCATTTGGAGGGCACATAATTTGTCCAGTGTCACCTTAACAAAGCCGGCGAAAAACAATGTGTACCATGAAAATGGTTTTATTTGACTATGGTTATCTTCTTTTTTTGCGAAGCTTTAATCAAATTCTCACTTAACTAATTTAGTGTCTCCAAGAAATCTGCAACTCTTGTTTTTACAAGCCCGGTTAAATTTATTTTGAAAAGTAAAATAAAAGCTTACCTTAAAAAAACTTGTATTGTCTTGAAGTTTTGCTTGGCGTAGAAGCGTAACTACTGCTGTTATGATCTCACAGGATTCTCACTGTCATTAAAGATACAGATCAGAACAGAGCGTGAGCTTTTTATAGTGTTTGTTGGTTAATTAATTACAGTCGACCACAAATTGTTTTTTAATGCGACTGGTCATTTCATCGCCATTGCGGTGAGCGTGATGTGAGTATTATGTATACGGGAACACGTGTGATGTTACCTTCCGCATGACGTCTCTCTTTCATGGCCTTTGAGAAACTAGTGCTTCCGCAATGACTCGAGGGCCGAAAAACAATCAAATTTAGTTATCCTGAAAAACAGCCCCATGAGGGGAGGGAGGAAAAAATGCCTTCAGCAACAATTGTAATTATTGTACAGAATACGTTCCCAAAAAAGTAGTGGTTTTAAAAATTATCTCATCTAAAGAAAAATCCACACAAAAAAAACTAAACAAAACGCTCTTGACTTGCTAATAAGATGCTGGTTCTCAGTCGGCTTCTACTGATCTCTCGACTTATCAAACCGTCGATGACAAGTCTACTAAGTTGAAAAGTATGCAGAAATGGGAGATAGCATTTTGTAAAAAGATTTTATCAGCAGTTTGGTGAGTTTGTGTCTAAAAGATTAAAACTAAAACTACCAAGGTGTACCTATTCACTTTCAATTATTGAAACTCCGAGTCCAAAACAAACAAACAAACAAAAAAACAAAAAAAAACAGAGATAAAAATATTTGTTGGTCAGACTAACATCAGAGTAACCTTTATTCATTCAGACCCCATGAATTCCCAACCTGGGGTTATATACAAAAGAATTCTCTTCTCTTGAGCATTGAAATGTTTCGTGATGTTGATTTTTTTTTGATTTTTTTTGACCCCAGGTAGAAAATTAGTGCAAGCCAAACAATACAGATTTTACCACCCAGGGCAGACATGACAGGATGATTACTAAACCCGATGACATTCCGTACGCCCTCTACCGACACATATATACATGACGTCAAATCCCATGACATTTCCTTTCTCTCGGTGTCTGGTGTGTGTTCTCGAGATTCCCGGTACATACATATCCTTGGGGAATTATTATGAAGAACTGTATCGGGCCATTACGTTATAATGATGATATATTATTGTTGTATCGTAATGGAAAACACAAATAAAAATCGTTAAAAAAAAAAAAAAACATAAATAAAAAAAATAAATAAATAAATAAATAACGTTATAATGATTACAGTTTATGGTTGGCGTCGGTGGTGTTTTCGACTCTACTAGTACCTAAATATGTAATGTCCTTTAGGGTACGATAATATTTTGGTCGTTATGTTTTTATCTTTAATAACGTAATGGCCCAAAACGATTTGATGATAAAATGCACTGATTGGCTACAGCGAATAGGTTGTCTGAATGGATATTGTACGTGTCTGACGGTACGCTTCAGGGATTGCAATTTCGAAATTTAAAAAAATAATTTCTTTTAGGGATCTTCAAGATAAATTAAATACGTTGCTCTCCAAAAATTGAGACGTCTGGAAAGTTATATGATTTTCAATTGTGAAGACAAGTTGTCATCGTCAAAAACCTAAAAAAGAAGGAAAAAAATATTAAAAATCCGACGGCTTCCGTCTGTTTTTATTCCGTGGACGATTTGTTCACAGTATCCAAATTTCAAGCAGCCCGTTTTTATTAAACCTTGAAAGGAAATGAAAGTGTGAGCCATTTGTTACACTGTCAGGAAGCGTTTGAGAACACTCCAGCTGATTAAGCAAAAACACTCAACTTTATACATCTTCAAAATAATAATGCCGGTTACAAAGTAACTTCCTACGTGTTCCAGTCCCCGAAATCATAGCATTAATTAATAAAATTAATGACCTTTAACTTGCCCTTTTCTTGTTTATCGCACGATATATATATATATACAGCCTTTTGCAAAAATTATGGCCGTTTCATGTATATGTACAAGTATATCAAAAGTATATCAGAAATTATGGGATATCATGGCTGATATTTTTTTCGGGTTGCCTATCACTAGGGCTTTCTGAAAAAAATATCAGGAATGTTATCCCGTAATTTCTGAAATACTTTTGATATACTTGTATATATAGTTGAACCGGCCATAATTTTTGCAAAAAGCTATATATATATATACAGCGGTTTGCAAAAATTCTGCAAAATTCAACTATATCAATATATTGATATATACAAATTTGCATATTCTCTAATTCTTTTTACTTAAAATGCGGTTTTTCTCGCTGGAACGTTAAACAAAATACTAAGCAGCACTTAGTCTGCACTATATTATAATATTCTTTTAAAAAAGTTTATTATTAACACTTATTTAAGCGATTTTCTTTTAGAAATTACCCATAATGCACCATTTGAAAATCGCTGTATGTGTGTGCATATATACACACACAAAATCTCTAAAACTTTGACACTCGCTCTCTCTCTATATATATATACTGATATATGTTTCAGTGCTGTAATGAAGGAGTAATCCCTGGACTCACCATCACATGTGAGTAGAGTTTGATGGGTACCTCCTTTGACTTGAAGTTTTTTTCTCCGGGTTATCCAGATTCTTCCCTCGGCAAAACCCAAAATTCCAATTCGATCTTTGAGTTAGCAGTGCCCTGATAAAATTTTAAAGCCACTCCAAGGATAGGGCTACCTGCGACAAGACACGTCCAGACTGATTTTTTCTAGTCAACAACCAACCAACAGAACGTGCCATTGTTAGTTTATCAAAAATATCTCCAAGAATCATCAATAAATAAAGTCGCTTCCTTAAGGCGAATGATATCCTTGTTATCCTTATATGATATCGTTGTTTTCAATTTGGCGTAAAAATATTGATTTAAAAAAAAGCACCTTGCAGCCAAAACTAAGTGATGGGCGGTTATCCAGACTCATTTGTGGATTGGAAATAAAGAAATGTGACTCATAACAATTTGAGATTTCCAAGATTAGAAAGCTATAAGCAGGCATTTAAAATAAGAGCGCTCAAACGTCTGTAAATAAAATAGTTATGTCTGGAACGCAACTTTTGTTGTTGGCTACCGGGAGATTGTTGCTCGTATACAAACCATTCCATGCGCACTAAAATAATGTTTTAAACTGAACAATGTAAGCTCTATCTCTACTTCAAACGAATAGAGCATTTTTGCGCGCGGATTGTACGAGCAGCATTCGCGACTCTACGAGCGAGACAAGTTGCACAATTTTGTTGCCCAGATTAACACACTTTTTTATTTTGGTTTCATTTCAAAAATCTACTAGCTTTGCCTGTTATATCAAAGCATGAGACAATCAAAGACGGAGATTTAACGTGAAAGCCCAAAGATCGACTGAATCGGAATTTAGTAGTTGATATTTTAAGGACTGCGGAGGAAACCCGGAGAAAAACCAACAATCACGGGAGAGAACCAGCAAGCACCGCTATTAAAGCTCTTCAAGTTTACAATTTGTTACTCGGAGTAAGCTATGTTCAGTGAAATCGAAGCACTGGTCTTCAGCTAAATAATAGAATACAAAACCGTATTATTGTATTCGACACTTTCACATCCCCCATAACATATAACGCTTTGCGTTTTTGGGGGGCAACAACGAGACAAAATCGCTAATATTACCATGAAGATTAATAAGAATTGAAGAAAAAAAACATATATAAACACTTATGCATCTATGATAGATCTATCAGAATTCACAAAAACCAGAAAGGAAGAAATTTGAATAGGTTTACGAGTAAAAGTCATGACATTTCTTGGTATATAAGTCAATACATTGTCTGTAACACCAAACGTTTCATTCTCCCATGCCTGTGGAATTAACTCTGATTAAAACTGATACTGGATTTTTCAATGATAATAGCAAATATACTCAACATCTGCACGAAAAGTTTTGAATTTTCAAATAATGTTTGCTATTGTTGCTCCCCAAAAACGCAAAGTATCATGGGAATGTGAAAGTGGTTATAAAGTGGCCTTAGAAAGTCATGAAAGGTTCATGCCGCACTTAGTAATACGATAGTATAATAGTGATAGTAATATTGATGCACAAGAACAAGAGTTCTTTTTTCATTGTGAAAAGAGCACGCAAGTACAAGCACGAACGCAATTGAGCACAAGCGCAATGATCAAAAGTTTCCCTTCCTTGTGCTTGTGTCATTAGTGAAAGGGCACTCAGAGGCTATATAAATCATAAATCATTACATTTTCATCCAGATCATTTCATATACACAACAAAGAACACTCAACTCATATGATAGTTTTACCAGAAGGGGTTAGAACCTGAGAACCCGGGGAAACTGAACGGAGAACAACTGATCAAACAAACTCTACTCACATATGTCTGCGGTTTAGTAAAAGCTTCAAGCTAGCGAGCCCATTTTTCAAGTAGATAGCAATGAGAGGCACCGTCGATCAGAACCACGTCACCTACCGACGCAAATAGTCAAAACATTGAACCATAGGCCGAATTAAGGATTTAGGCCAAATCTATACCTTCTGGAAATGCCTTGATATGATTACTATCAGAAAATACTACGGTACGTGCATATTATCAGATATTAGACACCATGCACTCTGATTGATTTTCTACTAACGATGTTAAGGACAACACACTGAGAAAACTGAAGTGAAAAAGGACAGCTTTTGAGATAATTGAACAGAAAAAAAGAGTTTCTCACTTATCTTTATAATTTCTCTCTTCATGAAAAAGTCACGAACACAAACGCTGTTGACTTGACTTACTTAAATATGAATTGATGTCAATCATTTAGTCTATTTCTATATCGTTATTTCCGCATTTCACAATAGTTTATACATAGAGCGGTTTTTTTACGAGTGGGAAACGATACGGCAAACACGTAGCCATACTGTACCCGTACCGTAGCCGTAACTACGCATTGTGATTGGACGAATTACTGGCGGGAAGACAATGGGAAGCCATTTCAATGTTACGGCATGCCATGCTGCGTACGTGCTGTAAGTCAGTACTAATGTTTCCCACTCATACGAAAACCACTCTATTGAATTCCAATGGAATTTCTTTATTACCTGAAGAAGGCAAGTACTGGAAATATCGTAGAATTAAACATTTTTATCTACAGTGCACTGTTTTTTTCTTATACGTTTTCACATATCCAGTTATCTATATTGATCCATCGCATACCGGCAAATTTGTTGTTCATGGCGTTTCCAACACTTTTACATGAATGGATTTGGCCGATAGCTTTCTCGCGTTTTTATCGGTTTTTCCTCGTGTTTATCAAAACTAATTTTCTAGATTTTGCCTATTCCCATTAGTAGTAAGACTAACAGCAGAAATTTTCTTTACTTTAATTTAATTTGGCGAAAAATGGAAAGCTTTTGAGATAATTGATATAAAAAAAAGGACTTTCCATGCTTCTTCATAATTTGTCTCTCGCAATTGGACAGCGTTTGCAAATATTGTCTCAAAATTTAGCATAAAGAAAAAGTCACGAACACAAACGCTGGTGATCTGGATGACCGCCTTGTTGACTTAAAAATTGACCGCATAGCTTTTTCGCGTTTTTAATATGTTTTATCCTCGTTTTTATAGACTCCTTGCCGCACTTCGGAATGCAGCTCAATTTGGAGCACAACACAATAGGGTTCCAATTATCAGGAGATTGAAATTCCTTTGTTTTGTCCTCCAATTTGAGTTGCTTTGAAACTGAAAGACTAGCTTTTGATTTGCCTTTTGCCCTTAGTAGTAAGTCCATCTTTTTCCTCTAATATTTTCTATCCTTTTAGTATTTAAAAATTGGTGTTCTTTTCACGGAGATGTTCCTTTTTTAACTTAAAAAGGGAAGCCAAAAAAACAAGCTAAATAAGTGAATGAGTACCGGGGTATTTCACTTCTCACAGCCCGAACGAATTAGGCAATAAGCGAACATATTGCCCTAGTTTCCAGGTTTTTAGGTCGATCAACGACTTTTTCTCGAAAAAAAGAGAAAACAAAAGTCATCCTTGGAAAGATCCACCAACTTTCTTTTAGAAAATAGCATATTTCTTCGCTGTCGGTGAAATAAGAATTATGAACATTTTCGCAGTGACAAACTTACTCACCTAGATTACAAATCCACTGGTAACCAAATTGAATAAAAAACACTCAAAATAGCCATGAAAATTGTCAAAAACGAACCAAATACGATACTTACAATAAGGACATGCTCCACTCTTGCTTTCCTTAATCTGCAAAGCTTCAAAAAGGTTTAGAAAAGATTAGCGAAAATCACTTTTTCATCCTAAGATTTGGAAACTAAAAATGTCGGAAACAAATGGCTGGTAAGTGGGTCTACAAGGCGACATCGAGACGAGGTGCAGTTAACGCATTAGGCACTTGGATACATTTAGCGGTAGCTAGTGTAGTGTATTCTTTTCCGTTTTAAGCATGGATACGTGGATAAGTAAGATTTGTTGGGATTAGTTGAGATCAGTTAAGGATGAGAGGAATAGTGAAATCGGATAAGAGAACGACTTTTTTTACCCTGCAGCATTGATACAAATTTTTCCCCCTTTGTTCTTGTTGTTTTTCCTAGCATTTCACTCAGTGGCAACTTTTATAAATGACCCACTTTAGATATATGGATTGTGAATTTTAGTTTACATATGTTGTAAAGCAAGTTACATTCAATTTACAAAGGACTTTTCCAATTTATTTACACGGGGTATACACTAATTTACAAATTTTGGAAATGTCCAATTCTCTTGTAAATAGACCCTTTTCGGCTTGGGCATAATGTTTTTCCATTTCAGACCATGTGTCATTCTCTTGAGATTAAGATTCTTTGTTTCAGTTGTATTCATATTCATGTGTCTTCTTATGCGCAACCGTTAAACAAAGAAATGATACTCCAAGGAATGACACGTGGTCTGAAATGGAAAAACGTAACATTTCCCGAAGATGTCGATCTAATTTACAGTCTGTTTGCACTCTTTGTTTACCTTAACAACTTTTCCCCATATATTTGAACTATGACAAAGGGAAATTCAGTAAGTAAATATAACATTAAGGCGCATATAGATACAAGCTTTTGACGTAATACTCGCTACTTTCCTGAAGATAATCCTTTTTATACTTGATAAGAAACGTTAATGAGAACTATATTTGGAAACTCAATTAAAGAGTTTTATATCCGAACTACTAACATAACAGTACTAAGGAAACGTCTCATCTTCCATTACGATTGGCTTCTGATAATTCAGTTACGGTTAAGAGTACGTGTTCAAATGGAAGAGCTATTGACTGAGATAGATTTAAAAAAACATCATAGAATGACTTGACACATTGCCTGATTTCATACTGTAAGGGACTGGGTACGAGCTCCTAAATTGTGAGGATGACAACACAAAACTCACATAGCCAGAAAGAGCACATCGAGCTATACAAAATTCCGAAGTTTGGTGTTAATCAGATCAATATTGATGAACTCACAGCCATTCAAAAATACAAAGAAATGTATGGTGTCCGGACATAGTGGAGAAAATCCGTGAAAAAGCTTTTTAATCGCAATCAGTCTTTTAAACTCAAATTCAATGCTGATTTCAAATCGGGAAAGAAAAAGGGGTGTCCCGAGGTAGTTTTCGAGATATTCACGATTAAACACAAGCATATCAACAACTTTTTGATGAAAAAGAAGCGAAAACCAACTTTCTACGAAAAAAAATATAACTTCACCGGTAATCAAGCTTTTGACGTTATTTTTTTCAGGAAAACTAAATTATACATCGTTTTACAAATATAAGTTAAGAGATTTGGGAGACATATAGTCGAAATCATATTTTTATTGGCCTTAATTCTTCTTGTTCTTGAATTTTTTTGTCTAAGACGAGTGCCAAAAATGTACGCTTACTGCTTTTTCTATGAGTAACTGAAAACCCATGTTATTTTTATCAAACTTTGTCAAATTTTTTTTTTCATGACTCTCTTGGAAATTCGAGTCCCATGCCGGTTTTGCCTTGTTGAAGTTCATAACGTGTATGGTTCCTCAATAAAAGTTTGAAGGTCGTGGCGTGGCGACATCGTGGCGTCAAATTGCCTGTTTGATGGCGTCATTGTGATTGCGTAGTAGCGTGCGCAGTAGCTTCATTTTTGTATATATAGTAAGCAGCCACCTTCAAGAACTAATGAGCCCTCAAAGTGAGCCATTTTGAAGACAAACTACATAAAATGGAAAAGTTGAAAATGCACCTTTCAGGGCCATCGTGTTTGTTGTCCAGAATTTTCCATTTGAGATACGCTCCTTGCCCTATATGTCATCCACCATCGTGTGAGCCAGCAATACCTCAGCGGAATCTTCCTTGACGTCATAACGTCAAGCTCCTCGTGTCGTCATCCGGTGAAAGTTAACGTGAATGCTTTATTCTTTTTTTTTTTTTACTCGCGGGCTAAAAATGTCACCAAAAGATTTATAAAGTCTATAATAATCCGCGTAACAAAACTGAGATTCACTCATCTCCCCTCTCCTGAATAAAGGAAAAATTAAAATATCTTCTCATCTGTTTTTGTCTGATAACTATTGTCTCTATCACACGTTTGTCGAAGGTCAACTATTTTTCATATTGTCAGAAAGCTTATGTTTCAGCCAGTGGAAGTCGGTAAACTACTTCCGGGTGTCCCGGATTACCAATAAGTTCAATTCTATTGTTCTTAACTGAATGCTTCGGAATCTGTAAAGAAATGCATTGGCTTAGACAGTTTGATACTGGATGTCAAACAAAGATAAACCGACCCTGTTGAACTAACATGCAGTACGTCTAAAAGGAGTAAGAGAATATACTAGAGGACGAAGTTGACCTTCAGAAAAGATATTCGACACTTTGGTTATTTAATCAGTGATCGACTCGCTTGGCTCAATTACTTTGTGCAAGATAGAATTTTCGTTTACAAAAAAAACCTTGAATATTTGGTAAGTGTGAGATGCTCACTTTAGTTCTTGACATCATTTCAATACTGTTTGGTCAAAGAAGCTGATAGCGTGTTTATTAGTTAATTTAGATATCTGTTATGCTTGGAACCTGACCAATATTTACTATCGTATAGGGGCCGCGCGTCTAGCAGCAGCATTCTATTCCAGTTACTATCTACGCAAGACTACCTCCAAATGATCGAAAAGTTTATTATTGTCATCTATATTAATTAAGTCCTGCAGTAAGAAAAGGGCAAGTTGGTTTTGAAGTTACCTTGTATGGTATTTTCAGTCGAAAGTGGGATATTTATATGTCATTGATTGAAGTTGTAAGCGAGTTTTCTTAACACGTTTCAGTCTTCACCCATTTTACCAGTCTGTACTATAGAGTGATTGCAATAAACCCGTTCAACAATTACTAGACTAACACACACTATTAATCACAAGTACTAGCTAATAGACTCCAATTAGACTACAAATAGTCTAACTAAAACAAAAATTATTAAACAGACAACAAATGAATGTAGTCTATACATGTTTATTGACATTTATATGTATTTCAATTTTTAAGTCGGATAACTGGAAAGATTGTAGAAGGCAAAACGGCAAAGCTTTAATTCAATCTTTTACACGGAATGAATTAATTACTTATTTACAGTTTAAAATTTGTAAAGCAAATGACTCGTAGTAAAAATATTGGTTTTCAGTAGAATGAGACCGCTATTTCGTCTTGATAAATTTAACCAATAAAGTTGTAGTCTTCACACATGAGCTAGTTACACTAGACTAATACACACTAATAAATGCTAGCAGATAGTCGTACACTTTGACTAACAGATTTTGTTGAACGGGTTTATTGTAATCACTCTATTCTGATGTTGTTACTATTAGCATCGCAAAGTTTTTTAAATCCTTATTTATAACTTCAAAATGATGTTCAAACGAATACCATTATGTAAACACACAACACCTTCACCAAACAATTCAAAAATAAAGCTGCCTGATGGCTAGCTACTTGTAGTATCGATCCATTAAAAAAGGCATGACCAGTAAACTTTTGCAAAATGGCCAACACTGAATAACAATTTCAATTGTTTTTTCTTCAGGATGATATGCGCATAACACCAATGGCATCAATGGTAAGTTGCCAAAGCCCATGGCTGTGGAAAAAAAAAAAAGATTTTACGTGTGTTGATGTGCCGTGACCCAAGGGCAGCCTGGCCAGTATTCTGATTTTTTCACGTCGCGTGTTTTGTGCTGCAGGCCGGGTTTTGTTGCGTTTTTGTTGTGTTTGCAGCACGCGCACACTGATTCCACATATTAAAAAAACAAACAGGCCATCGTAACGATTGAAGAAAGACATTGTAATAGAAAAATAAGCGATAATAGTGATCGACGTTAGCGAATACCGTCGTCGTTAATTTATCATTACTATTTTTGCCTGATTTCAGTCCCAAAACACTGCAGGGCCTACAGATCTTAACCAAAATCGAGGGGTAAGTTGATACGTCTAGGTGTCACTCTGTGCATTTTCTGTAATACGATTCATCTCTTTGGCAGTTATATGGTGTTGAACGCGAAAGATGTTATTTTTACTAATTACAAAATACGTGAAATATGTTTCATACTGTTCTACTCCGTATATAGTAGTATAATGTAATTTACCATTTTTAGCGAGAAACTAAAAATTATAAATAAAAAATTATTAGATGCTAAACGCTGTCTCCCTTTGTTGCTTTGGCATCTAAAAACACTAACAGTTAATAAGTAGTGACCAGGTTTATTGAAATGACTCTAATACTTTTCAATTTATTTGACTATTTATATTTATATTGTGAATGCCAATTACTTTTCCACTTATCCATTGATTTATTCAGAGTTAATAAGATAATCTCTTTCGTTGCTTCCTCGCTGTTGACATCGTTAGTAACTATAGACCCATTGCAGCACGTCGGAATGCAGCTCAATTTGAAGGGCAAAACAGTAGGTTCCAATGCTCAGGAGATCAAAATTCTTTTGTTTTGCCCTCCAAATTGAGCTGATTTGACGTCAAGTGCAAGGGGTCTATATAGAGGCTTTGCACCATCACGTGATGACAGCCATGACGGGAGGTAAAACAATTGAGTCTCGTATCGTATGTGAATCAGATTAGACCAGATTCAATTGTTGCCTCCTGTCATCGATGCCATCACGTGACGGTGCAAAACCTCTATAAACGATGTCTTGATGTCATTTCATTTCATTGTATTTATTCATTTTTTTCGTTTTCAAAAAAGGGCCCAAATTACCAAATGCCGCGAAATGTAAGTTTCTTCATGATATTCTTGTTACGTAGTAATAATTCACAATCGAGAAAACCCTTTTTGTTACACAAGTTTATGTGCTTATGTAGTATAAAAATAAAGTAGTCGACTCGGATTTGGGCCATATGCGTCATAGTTACCGAATTTTAGACCACGTGTCATTGCAAGAAGTGTTGTTTGAGATGTGAAACTGTTAAGATAGTATGGGTCGTATAGTAGGTCTTGTTGTTCATTTGCACTCAAATTCATTCTAAGCATGACTAAATTAAAGAAAATATATAAATAAATTTATTAAAGAGTTTTAAGTCACTGGCTGAGTAAACCTTCAGTGAGAAAGAACTCCAAATTGAGAATCTGACATATATAATAGTCCCTTTCATAGTTCCCTGTGTCATGTTGAAAGGTACAGTAGCCATGCCTTACATCAAAGTGAGACAAACAGTGAGCTTCCAATGATAGAGATAATTGTGTGAATAATTATCCAAGGTGTTAAAAAAAGTCTCTATCATAATGCAAGCTCACCATTTGCCTCTCTTCGATGCAAAGGCCATGCTGCCTTTCAAGATGGCGCAGCGAACTGTGAAGGTGATTATTATACATTTTTTTTTCTTGCAGCTGCGCAGGGTGGCTGCTACAGGTTCCGATGTCCAGGTAATAAAATCAATCAATTAAGTTTTTTAAAATGAGGTATTTAGTTTTCGACTTCAAATCAATTTTTAATGGATAATTAATATTATATTTTAATTTTACCACAGGTTGGGCTAGTAAGACTAGTAACACCAACGGTAGGTATAAAATGTGCCCTATTTCCGAAGAAAAACTATGTGCCCTATTTCCGAAGAAAAACTATGTGCTCTGAATGGCTAGATCTACCCTGACGCACTAATAGACCCCTTTCACATGACGTTATAAAGCAGCTCAACTCTGGAGGACAGAACAAAAGAATTCAGTTAAACCTACTGAGAATTGAAACGTATTTTTTGAGGTGCATTCTGAAGTGCTGCAAGGGGTCTATTGTGCATTGTTTGGTATCGATCGACAGGAAGACTTCAGTTTGCCATTACAACGACATTACAGACGTACACTCTATGGTAGCTTTATGTTTATAATTTTTTATATATCTCGGCTGGTAGAAATTCCACTTGAGACTAGAAATGTCGCGATCCTCTATTGATAGCAACCTATTCTTGTTTTCTTTTAGAAAACATTAACTCCAAGAAAAAAAAAGAAGGTAAGAGAATGTGTAGTTTAACTGCAACATACAGCAACAGCAACAGCAACAGCAACAGCAACAGCAACAGCAACAGCAACAGCAACAGCAACAGCAACAGCAACAGCAACAGCAACAGCAACAGCAACAGCAACAGCAACAGCAACAGCAACAGCAACAGCAACAGCAACAGCAACAGCAACAGCAACAGCAACAGCAACAGCAACAGCAACAGCAACAGCAACAGCAACAGCAACAGCAACAGCAACAGCAACAGCAACAGCAACAGCAACAGCAACAGCAACAGCAACAGCAACAGCAACAGCAACAGCAACAGCAACAGCAACAGCAACAGCAACAGCAACAGCAACAGCAACAGCAACAGCAACAGCAACAGCAACAGCAACAGCAACAGCAACAGCAACAGCAACAGCAACAGCAACAGCAACAGCAACAGCAACAGCAACAGCAACAGCAACAGCAACAGCAACAGCAACAGCAACAGCAACAGCAACAGCAACAGCAACAGCAACAGCATTAAAATCTGGTATGAATGTAGATGTCCCAACGAGAGTCGAATATGCAAGTAGCCTAGAAGGAGATGTACCGCAATGATCTGAAAGTATTACAATTGTACAATGAACAAGAAAAAAGAAGCCGCTTTTAAAAAGACATTCTGTACATTTTACTGTGCATGAGATCTGTATTCATCTCAACATCATCACCGCCATCATTATCATCATCATCATTATTATCATTACCATGATCCCATCATCATCATCATCATCACCATCATTATCATCTATTACTATTATTATTGTATTACATGGCATAGTCTTCCGAAATCGAACCCACTCACTGATAAGTTATTGATTGTACTATTGATTCATTTTAGGCACTGTCTTCACTGGCTCAAGAAGAAGAAATGCAAAAAATCCAGCGAAAAAAGGTATGACAAAGAGGATGTTACTTATTTGGTACAGCAAATCTCGTAAGCGAAGCGAACAGGGCAATGTTACAAAACTGATGCAAGCTTTTAATTACCGCAATGAATACCTGTTTCATACACCCATCAACCTGCTCCACTAATAGCTGGGTTTCACTTGACGTCATTTCCTGTCTCGTGCAGAATGTTCATCAGCTGAATCACAAATTTTCAATATAATTCTTTCTGGTTGACAGCACATGGTGGTCAGTGTTTGACCACCATTTGGAGCAGATAATGAGATTCAAAGACTTTTATCAGCTGATTGAAACCCAGCTATACTAAAGTCAGTGAATACATATTCTTTTCAGCCTGTTAGTTCAGATTCACGAAAGAGACAAGGATCAATGCGGAGAAACCGAGGTAAAAAGAAAGGCCTATGAATGAAAAATGACCTGATAGACCCCTTGCAGCACGTCGGAATGCAGCTCAACTTGGAGGACAAAACAATAGGTTCCGATTCTCAGGAGATTGAAACTCTTTTGTTTTGTCCTTCAAATTGAGCTGTTTTGACGACACGTGAAAAGGGCCTATATTCTTATAAAATTACAAGTGGTAAAAGGACGCCATAACAGACACATTTTTGAATGCTGAATGTATATAGCTAACCATAACCTTTGGGACATTAAGTGGTCTAGTTACAGGGGGAAAGTTATGAAATTGAATCTCATCGGGCTATGTAAAATGGTTTTTAAGCTCATGAATGATACAATATTGACCAATGAAAAACGTTTATTCTATTAATTATTATTAATATTTGTTATAAGAAACCGAAGAGGAGGTGCGGTTGATAACACGAGAAGGTAAGTTCACATTTTTGCCGTTTTCGTTTTGTTTTGTTTTGCTTTGATAGACCTTTTTTCCGAATCATAAAATACTACGCTTCTCAGTTGAGCTTGGAACGACTGAAGTTTTGTCATAACGTTTTAACGTCTAGCTCTCAATGTTTCTAAGGGCAACCGCCACGATAGTCCGTGAGAATGATCACTTCTGATTGGTTGAATTGTGTTCGAGCTGAAATATTTTTAAAAGCATCAAAACCAATTCAGCCAATCAGAAGCGATCATTCTCACGAACTATTGTGGCTGTTGCCATAAAATAATTATGTAAACAAAATAATTACCCATCAGCCTCAGTCAAAAACAGACAAATTTTATGTGCTTAGAATTTGGTAAGAGCCTGGACGACACGATAGACAGAGGGGACTTTGAAGAAATAAGTGAACTCATAACTCCTTATCAACTGACCAAGTGTGAAATGAACTGCCTGGAAAAATCCTTAGAGGTAAGCTGGTAAAATCAGTCAGGCGGTGAGAGGTTTTCGCATGACATCGTGAATGGGTTTTTTTTTAATTTTCGTGAACCGTGCCGAGACCCCCTTACCGCCCCTTTAGAATACTTTAGTGAGTCATATTGCTTGTGGATCAACTAACTGTTCTCAGGCAAATCCTAACAACTTTCGTATGACAAGTAAAGAAGTCGATCTAAGAAGCTGTATATATGGCATTTGTGAGTCTATATTATACTTGTGGGAGTTAAACCCTAATTTGATCACCCAAATACCAAGCCACAACTTTTGTCTCGTTTGTTTTTATGTGCCCCTACTAGCCAATATTGGCTGTTGTTTGCCTCTATGCTGAGCAATTCGTGAAAATTAATATATTATAATATATAGAACATGCAGGTAGAAAAGATGTGAACTGAAACTCCGTCACTAAACCTGACAAAAGCGCCTTTTTTTCGGCCATTTTTTTTCGAACAGAGGCTTACCTATCACTAGTCATTGTATATAGTCAATCTGTATTTGGATTTGTCATAGTTCAATTTTTTGATTTGGTTATTTAAAATTTTGAAGGTGAGCTACAAGCTAAGAAAGCGAGCCCAGGGTCCAGATGCAGAAGACCTTGAACAAATGGGAACAGCAGTAGAGGACTTTGCCTTTCATTTGCTCGATCCATTGAAAAAAGATGATGACATGAGATGCATGTTGAAAGGACAAGACTTTGATCGTGTTATCGATAAGGCTGTGGCCTTCAAACAAATGAAGGTATTGTAGGAATGATAATTAATGGTAGTGATGATGATGCTTAATGGTGGTAGACTATCATAGATAACATCAGAGCGAGCAAAATACATTCAATATGCCTTAAATATACTATCTTCTAGTGTTTGAGTAGGAGTAGGAGTAGGAGTAGGAGTAGGAGGACGAAGACAAGGAGGAACTGGAGGTAGAGAAGGAAACGGGAGAAGGACGATTATCATATACTACACTACACTTTGAAATAAAATTGTGGGCATATACCTCATGCTGATATTATTCATAATCCAGAAAAACATACCTCCAATATCTATCCCAGATCAGGTCCTGAAGAAGAGCTTTCATTATGTTTTAACAGTTCTTATCCCATCCTGTGCTGTACACCCTGCTGAAGAAACGTTGGAAAGGAAGGCTTTATAAAATACGATCGAGGTCTCCATTCATCTGGTGTCTATTGAACTTATGGACCGTGATTGATGTGTCGCTATTTTTCCTTATTTTTCCGTTGCTGTATTTGATCTACATCACTATGAAATGCTGTAAAAAAGGTATGGGTCGGCCACTGTATATGAACTAGTACAATAATTATTTGTATTGTCATTATTGTAACTATGGTAACTGTCAAACCAAATACTTTGCTTTGTCCCTGCGCGGCAAACAAATACCCAACCTCCTAGTGAGAGACTGACTAAACGAATTCATTCTAAAGTTTGCCTCTGTGGCGCTTTAGCATCATATAGTCCCTTTAAGCCTATATAGGCGCAATGTTTTCCCATTTCAGACATTGTGTCACGTCCCAAGGTTTTATTTCCGTGTTTATCAGTTGTTCATGAGAAGACACGTGAATATGGATGCAACTCAAACAATGAACTTTATTATCAAGAGAATGACACGTCGAAATGGGAAAACAATATGTTTCTAAGACTCTGTCTATAGACCCCTTTCACGTGACGTCAGAGCAGCTCAATTTTGAGGGCAAAACAAAATAATTTTAATCTTCTGAGAATTGGAACCTATTGTTTTGCCCTCCAAATTGAGCTGCATTCCAAAGTGCTGCAAGGGGTCTACTGACTGCCATATATCCGGTCCAGGACAGGACATTCAAATTAATTATGTGCTCTTTTTAGATCGGGTTTTTTATGTTTCTAAGACTCTGACAACTCCAGACGCGATCCATTTTCTGGTATTTTGGCTGCTATCCATTCGATTGACAATGGTCTGGGTTCATCTTTTCATTGGCCAAAAACTCAAATGTCTGAACGTTGTGGAGGTCGCGGAAATATGAAAAATGCTCTTAGCAAATTATTGATAAACTAAAGTTTTTACCTTTTTGTTTCAGGAGAAATCAAATGGAATCCTTTTGGTAAGCTTTGGCATTTACGAAGCTCTTCCTCCTTTTTTGTTGTAATAACCCCTAATAGTAGTTTATGACATTAGAAATGGAGTTGTAACCAATCATTTTCGCACACCATTTCTTTGGATGCCACTAAAATGGAAAGACACTTTTAAGCAAAAATCTAAAAAAATTGCATCTAAAAGTTCAAGAATAACATAATCGACAACAAAATCAATAAACAAACGACAACAATAAGTTATCACTTTAACAACTACTAAAAGAGTACTTTTCTTGCGAAAAGTTCGTGAACTTCCTGCTTTGTCAAGATTATCAAACTTGAAAGTTGTATTACTGCTATTTTCATAAACATGCGACTCTGGGCTCTTTCTTGGTGTTGCAGGACACCTGAGGCGTTGAACACAATAAAACAATAGTCAAGAGCAAATAACTTAGAACGAAACAATACCCTGCAATACAAAGAAACCTAACCTTGAATACAATACTTCCTGTAATTAACACCAAGAAAGACCCGAACTCGGAACTCTGTAGTTCAGTACTAGTTGCTAGTTGCCCGTTGGAATTTGGTTTTTCACTGCCGCCAGTCAAAAATATAAAAGGTACCAACTGATTATTTTTGATTGACGGAAGCGAATAACCAAATTTCAGCATGCAGCTTGCAGCTACCGAGTTCGCAGGTTTATGAAAATAGCAGTAACCTTTACCTGGTTTTAGTTTTTTTTAGCTTTTATCTATTGCATTATTGCTATCTATAAGTAAATATTGAATTCTTTATTCACAGAGTATTACCTGGAATATTTCACCACGCCATATTTCATATTTGCGAGGGATACCATCAGCTATCTGGTATTACTTGGCCTGCATTATGCTATGTGTCTGCAGCCTACACCAAACAAACCAAGGAAGCCATCTGATCTACCAACTCATAAGTACATCGAAGGTATGATCACAGTTTTCTTCTTGGGAAGACTATTGATGGAAATCAATCAAGTGGTCAGCGGTATGATTCGAGAGGATAGAAAGTCCTGGGATTCAGAATCTGGTGATATTAAAATACGACAAACGAAACTGAGGACATTAAACACAATGATGTCAAGATACGTAGGGTATGTACCTTGAAATACAGTTAAAAAAGAGACCAGCCTTATACACTAGGCCGTTTACTTGATGGCATCGTTTTATTCCACTACCAAAATGCTTCGCTAATTTTCTTTCTTATTCAACTTATTTACTTTGGCAGAGACTGGTGGAACCTCTTGGATGCAATTAGTATTGTCATCTTCATTGTGATAATGGCCATTCGTATTTTGCTAAATTATGACATCTTAGTAACTGATAATGATGACAAAGAATCGATATTTGCAGCTGCAGAATACCTCTATGGAATAAATACAATTCTTCTTACACTAAGGGTCTTCGGTAACATCATGGAATCCAGGAAATTCACAGGATCTTTACAGATCGCCCTCTTTCATATCATTGGTGCTGTGATCGCAATTTCTGGCCAGTTTCTTGCAGTTCTGTTGGCATTTTCTTTCGCTATCACCAAGACTTATTTAGCTGGAGAGTCATTCAGCAACAACGTGACTTCTGCGTCAAATTCCACAAACGCAACTAATCCAACAAATTCAACAAATCAAAATCAAAGTCAAAGCGACAATTTAGATGTGTAAGGCCCAGTTCAAACGTCAAACTTTTCATGAGCCGAATCTAATACCGTGAATTAAGTTCATGAGAAGTACGATTTCTGAATCAGTTAAGTTCGACAAACTGTATTAAGGTCAACCCAGCCGTTAAGAACGACTGGAGCCGTCGGGAATTACGACTTTGGATCGACTTTGATTCAAACGACGAACTTTCTCATGAGCCGAACCTAATGTATACATTATAGTTCATTATTTGATGTATTTTATTCCTAAATGCTTGTCTAGTAGGAATTCGTTGATGTTTGGTCAATCTTTTAAGAATTAAAATAGTATTTGGTTCGCCTTGTGAGAAGTTCGACATTTGAACTGGGCCCAAGTTCAATTATGCGAGTTTAATTCTTTTTTTTTTCTTCTTTAATCAAACCTTTCGGTAGGGACGCCTCTCTCACCGCCATAGTTGCGTACATTTCCTTTATTTGGTTATTACTGTATATTTTCCTTTATAACTGTACCTCAACAATATAGCCTCCTGCGCAGCCGCTGTGAGGTGCTTCCGGTCCCCGTCATTCCACAGCGGCTGCGCAGGAGGCTACAACAATATGGATACGGCCAACATAATATGGAATATGCTCCAGTCCAAAGATCGATCTTCTAATGAGCCGAACCTCATGACATCAAAGAAGAAGCCTTATTATCCATGGTTTTCAAAGCGTTTTCAAAGCGTTCGGCTCATGGAAGATCCAAGTCTCGTTTCTTTGGCGTCCGACTAGCATTGAAAAACAAATGATGAAATTTTGGGAGAACCTACACAGCGCTCAGTTGATGTAATGTATTCATAAAATCTATTGTTATTCTATCTATTGTATTAGGTGTTTGTTGTAGCTTAAAACGGCATGTGTATATTTTTTTGCAGCTTGAAGAAGTCATTTGCACATCTTACCTGGTCCCTTCTCGGAGACGTAGAGCAAGAATCTGCGAAGTCATCTCACGGGACTTCAAACGATTTCGCCAAAGTCCTGTACGGTATCTTCCTGATTATGGGTGGAGTCATGCTGTTGAACATGTTGATAGCATTGTTAACAAACACTTACCAAAAAGTCGAGGTAAGGAAAAAAAATTTTTTTTTTTTTGGAAGGCATATTCTTCGTTCGCAATCATTCTGAAGGAAGTAAAAAAGAACAAAAGCAATGTCCGCCAGGTTGGAGGATATAACAAAAGAATCGACTGAAAAAAATCTTTTGTCAAATTCTTCCAACATGGCGGCGTGCAAACGAAGGATAGCTAAATACTTCAAATGTTTTATCCAAATCCTGAAACACCCTCTAGAGCATCTATGTCTCTTTTTTGTGTGATATAAACCTCAAAGTATTTCATAGATACTTTTATGCATTTCTTTTTTAGAACAACGCCTTCTACGAATGGTCTCATAAGAAAGCCATCACGATTAGAACCTACTGCACTTATCACCCGGTTCCAGTTCCATTCAATATTGTGTCTCTCCTCTTGAAGTTTATCCGATACATTTACAGGAAACTTCCCAATTGCAACAAGTATCAAGTAAAGGAAAAGATATTTATTATTTCTCTCTCTCTCTCTCTCTCTCTCTCTCTCTCTCTCTCTCTCTCTCTCTCTCTCTCTCTCTCTCTCTCTCTCTCTCCATCCATCAATTAATTCACTCACTTTACATTCATTCATTCATCTACCTTTCTACCCATCCATCCACACACCCACACCCACCCATCCACACAATCGCTCATTCATTTATTCATTTGTTTATGGATTCATTCATTATAATGTTTATTATTACTTAATGCTATTGGTTATTTTTCAGGACAACAGACCCTGTAATAACGTTAACTCCGTAAGTGATATTATAACTAGTTAATTCTCGAAGCGCAGTGAAGAGAAAAATCAATCAATCAATCAATCAATCAATCAATCAATCAGTCAGTCAATCAATGTACAAATGGTGGTCTTACACGATACTCATTCAAATTTGGGTAATGCAAAGCTTCCAAATTATCTTTAACAACTTGTAATAAATAATGAAGGCCTTTTGCTGATCCCTTTTCAATCCTTGTTAACATTTTGTTCGGGATCTCTGGTCTTGTTCATCGTGTCTATCTGCATAACATGGAATAATCGTCCCCCCCTCCCCTCCTCCTACCCTTCACTACACCTGTTTATTTTTACAACACTTAAAAGTATTGCGAATAAGATGTTTGTATGTTTGATTATTGTTACTGTCGCTGTTGCTCTAACTGTTGCTGATATTATTGTTATTATTACTATTATAGAAAGATATTTAAAAAACCCTTCATCCTAAATTTCATATTTTCCTTCTTATCGCAGCAAGAATTTATAGACCTGATTCTTCATCTGCAGTCGGAATATTTCTCGGTTTGTGGCTATGCATTTCCAAAAACAGGTTTGTATTTTGAGATTTCTACGTCATAGTAATCTCAGCGCGATCCTCCGCTGCTACATTCGATGAATTTGGCTCGTAAAACGTCCAGTAGTCCTAACTTAGCTTGCATGTAATGTTATTCACATTTCAGGCAACGGGCCTGAGAAGCAATCACTGCTTGAGAAGCATCCAGATTACTGTCTCTCTCAGAGTAAAAACGAAGAAAAAATACTTACTGCGATTCTCAATATTCTGCGAACTCAGACATTTCAACTGCTTGTTGTGAAATTGGATTTTCGCTGCCATCAATCAAAACTAATCAGTCGGTACCTTTTATATTTTTGACTGGCGGCAGCGAAAAACCAAATTCCAACGGGAAACTCGCAACTACCGAGTTCGCAGAATATTGAGAATCGCAGTAAGTGAATGACGCGTCGGTTATGAAATGAGAAAGCATTCCTCGCAAACTGAATGGGTTTACTCAGTAATGAATGAATAAACATGCTATTGTTCTTCTTGCCTTAAAGACAGTGAAAAAATAAACGATTTGGTGAGGGAAACCAAAGGATGTCGTCAACTCATGGGAAATATCGCCAGTCGTGTTTTTGAATACAACTTCGAGGAAAAACAAGAAATAGCGCAGACATATGAAACAGACGTGAGTATACTATGAATATATGGACTATTGTGTTCAGTAAGGAAAAAACTGGCCAAGTCATATCTAGCATAGTCTACATCGCAACAGTCACTCCCAGAACCTCCCGACCGGAAATGACGACCGTCGCTAAGCTTAAGAACGGATGCAAAAGAGAGTATCAAGTAGAGTATTTAGAATTGCAGAGCAAATTTGCTAAAAAGTACAAAATATGTATATCTTGTGAAATGCATTGCTAATCCTCATATCGGATGAGTGAGACGTGTCATAATCAGTCCATAAGAAAAGAAGTTCCAATGTTTTAAACAAGGGTCTTAACCACATTTCACCTCAATACATCCACCCCTCACCTCCATATCTCATCTCTATAAAAATGGTGTCACTTCATATTAGTTTTGTTTTGAGCTGAAAGGGGCCTTATTTTTTTGGGATGGAGCCATTATACTGCTATGACAAAACGTCAATTAATCCTTAAAGGCTTTAGAAAAAAATACCATCAGACATAAACAGGATTCTGAATGTCATATAGAAACAAAAATTATAAGTTAACATTTTCTTATAATTATACAGAGATGGTATTCTTATGGCATCAAAATCGATGGTCAACGAATATCTAAAATGGATTGTGACTGTTATGGTTGCACAAAATATGGCCCTACAGAATACAATGGAGGCTTCCTTTATCAGCCACTACCAGCAGCTTGGCCTAAATTTGAGGTAAATAAAGTACCAGTGTAATCATAAGACATAGAAACGCTTAGTTGAGTGCCCAAAACAATAGTTTCAAGTCGAGGTTAAACCTATGTGTTCATACATTTATATTTACTATGTTTCATCAAGTCCAGTTCCTCGACTTGGAGCTACTATTTGGTGGTCAAGTTTTAGGCCAAGGTAATTCGAATTATCATAAAAATGTAAAACTTTCGTTGGCGGAAAATATAACGCCATTGTCTACAACGTTACAGGTCGCGTTCACACGAAGAACTGGTAGCGCGCAACTGTTGCTGAGATCAGGGAGGTGTGAGGGGGTATATCCCCTTCTCCCTGCAGAAGTGGACACGTTGAGCAAAAATATCGCACTGTATGCTTGTGTCTTTGAGTACTGTACTTTTCATGTTCATGCAGGATGCTAACATTTTGGCACATCTTTTTGGGTTTTGCCTTATACGTCCATCAGATTTACCACGGCTTCAGTAATTTATTATCGACGCGTACGGATGCCAACATCCCATCCAGATTTATAGAAATCGTGAAGGTCACAGGAATAGACCCTTTGCAGTACTTCAGGATAGAGCTCAATTTCGAGGACCAAACAATAGATTCCAATTCTCAGGAGATTGAAATTCTTTTGTTTGTTCTCCAAATTGAGCTGCTTTGACGTCACGTGAAAGGGGTCTACAGGGAAAAATACCTAGAAAATATCCAATCAAATTATTAAGTTTTAGCTTTCTTTTAACCTAAAATGCATGAGCAAATTCTACTTGCAGGTTCTGATCCAAGAATGTACAGAATTACGCTTCATTGCAATAGGACTGGTTGATGCTAACTGGGACCCCCATGATGTCCCAGGATCCAAAGGGAACTCAGTTGGTTACCGCGTACACGAAGGCAAAATATTTGACAAACAGAATTCAAAG